>OZ023068.1:6625456-7825456 GCA_963992785.1 Tenthredo livida
CTTGTGCCTACTTGAACGCCATGTTGCTTGTAGTTAGGGATGGGCGATGTATATCGATATATCGATATATCGATATTTTCGTGCAAAAATATCGATATTGATCATCGATATTCAGTGACCCGATATATCGCTGTATCGATATCGTAGGTGCCGAGATCGAATTTTGATATTGACAGCAATGTCGGAGTTATGCCTAGTCTGCACACGCACTTTCAGATCGGGTATATTCAGAGTCTTAGCCAATCGGTGAAATTCCACAACAGAAGTGACCAATCAGTTGACAGATTTCTTGAATATACTCAAATATACACGGTATTGAAGTGCATTTGCAGACCAGGTATAATGCCTAAGACTTCATATCGATATATCGAAATATCGATACACCGATATCCAATATTCAGGCGTATCGATATTTTGTACGTGGATACGTATCGATATGCAATATCGATATTTTTTTGGATATCGCCCATCCCTACTTGTAGTACATTTGTCAATTTCAATATGGCAGCGTTCTAGATAGCCAATAAGAAAAAAGAAAGAAGAATATGGCGGCGCCCATAATCGACTTATTCGCGAGTGATTGTTAGGTTATGTAGACTGTAGTATGTTTACATGCTGGATCAAGAATAAAAAAAAGTGTCAGTGGTGCTATTGCAGACAAGTAAAATAAAAATCTGCCGGTGCTGGTGTGCAAATATTGTGGCGTAAAGGGTGGGGTGGAAGAAAGAACATTACACGAATAAGTATCATATATACAATCGCGAGGTTATGTTCACTTGTTTAGATCTAATTTTGAATAAATGAATACTTGGATGCCGTATTCATTATTTTATAGATTTCCTCTGAAAGATCCAGACACCCTCCAAGTGTGGTCGGAGGAGATTAATTTAGGACCTACTTTTTTCTAGCCTATGAATACTTTATTAAGTCATTCCTAGTGACTGTAATCCGTATTTACCTATCCCATATGATATTTGCAATATTCCTGCATTTGTCAGAAATATATTTTATACATTTGGAAAAAACTTTTGTTCTTTAGTGAAGCTATTTTCGTTGCTTCAACGAATTCTCAATATAAATAATTTTTGGTCATGAATTGCTATAGTATCCACTTTATGTATTTCATATATTCTGAATAAATCTTTGATAAAAATGTAATTTCAACTTCATTTCAATCTCAAGATGGAAATATTTTTATAATAATATCTAATTTTCAATAAATTTGGACCGTTTTCTGCACATCTGTTTGCGGTATCATTCGAATTTCCCGGTAAATTTGACAAATCTACTACAAGCAAAATGGCCGCCGCACCGCTTCAACTCGGCACAAAAGTTTAACACGGGATACCCCATCCAGTGTAGTATAGAGATCAGTGGTTTTAGCGGACCTGGAGTATATCGCCCGGTAGACTTTGACATGTTCTATGTACGGAGTTCGGTCTCCTTATCTCTTACTTCGTGGTATATAGTCAAAGGAATTAGTTATATCAAAAACTTGAACTTGTTTTTGACTTCTACTTTATAGTATATTGATTTGATATCTTAAAGAGCCTGATGCCCGGTTTTGTAAAGGTGGCTTACCTCATGGGTTTAAATAACCCGTAGGTTACCCCGCAGATACAACCCGTTCAACCTTTTTTCATCTGACAGCTGTCATGAATCGCTGTTAACCTCCAACAGTCCATGAAGGTTGAACAGGTAGTATCTGCGGGGTAACCCACGGGTTATTTAAACCCACAGGGTAACCCACTTTTATAAAACCGGGCATGAATGTAACAAAAATCAATTACGTGAATATGATTAATGAAATAACGGAAGGTTATGATGAATACATTCCTAATTGTTGTGATTGTTGATTTTTTTAAACTGTCTGTATCGATATTCTCTTTATCCTCGCTACTGTACCAAGTCAGTGCGTCTGAGTCTACCGCCCGTGACTACCCAAAGTCATATAAACTAGTTGTAATTGTAAATGATATTTTTGAATAATCGTTATTGTCTAAAAACGACCACCTATTTGTATACTATACACATAGTAAAACAAGAATAAGAAAAGAAAAACTTACATCAAGTTGTAAATATTAGATGATATACTATATGTATAATTTAGCTAAAAATATTTCTAAGTTATAATAAAACGGTGGAAAAAAATCCTTGGTAAATAAAAACTTTCACCCGCATGATAGAGAAAGAGGGGGAAAAAAAAGAAGGAGACGAAACAGTGGTGGAATGAAAGAAAGGAATGGCTTTTTTTAGCACCTTTACACGAAACTATGTAACCTTACAGTATGTACGTGTGTCTATAAGTAACGTAAATGAAAGGATTATGGGGAGGAAAAAGTATGAAAACTATCTCAGCGTTTACTAGAGCTGGTAATTTCAATGCCGATGACTTTTCGTTATGAGCAAAAAAACACGTGTATGTAATTAATTGAATAAAGATGACTATCATACGTAGATTACCAGGAATTAAGAAACCTGTAGATATCAGTGAAGGGTACGTAATGAGACCTGCAAAACATTGGCCTCGCTTGACATTATTATTTGAAAGAACAATTGAGGAGTGGGATGCAATACAGGCATGTTGAGCCTATATATGACCTTATTATGATAATCTGAAACAGGGCCCAGCACTCATTAGTCCAAAGAGCCAAAGCTCCAAATCCACTTTTAACCCGTTCACCGGCACTGATCCTTTTAACGTCATTTCTTGGATTTCGGTAGGTATAGGTGGGAATATGCAGGTATGAAAAGACGAATGGTTGGACGCAGTTCTTGCCGTCGCCAATAGAGCAAACCACCCCTTTTCAGGTAGACCGAGGGGATTTATGGTCGGACTAATTGACACTCACAGCCAGGCTGGCGCTGAGCGCCCGGCGGTACCGGGCCCTGACCTGAATGATGATTCACAAGAATGCAGCTTACCTACTCGAACCCAAGAAATACTTGGAAATCAGCCTTTACGATAAACGGAAAAAGGGCATATAATCAACATTACATTAGACTAATACCCAATGAAAATATGTAGGCAGGATGCGTTCCAACGGATTGGTTGGAAGACATATGTAAGTCCATCTAATTCCTAATTGAACGATAACTCAATATTTATTCTGCACCTAATTTCTGAGCTCTATTACTATACGATCTTCCAAAATCTAACTCGTAAAATTCATAAAGAAGTATCACTATTCTTTGGAAATAGCAGCAGTTTTACGATCTTCTAACGTATTGGACGCCAAATGTTGTATTTCTATGCAATTCTCCCAATAATGGCATACAGTTAAGGGTTGGAGATACTGAAAACTGCCCGTCTATTGCTATTTTCAAATCAGATGAACCAATTGCTATTTTCGAATAAAATTTAACACACGTTTGCCATCTCAAAACATAGACATTGTGCAAATTTCAAGTCATTTGAAACAATAAGTACAGAGTTACTCCTCATAATGCTTCTGAGATAGCCTTTCTTCGAAAACCTCCCATGCGTCTCAATTATTCTTGAATCTTGCTGGGCTTGCACACACATATTTTAGGATGCGTAAGCCACAAACCCAAGTTGGTTTTTAGAGATAGCTACGAGACTTTGATTTTGACAATTTTTTTTATGAACCAAAAAAAAATTTCAATTATTTTTCTTCAAATCCGTAATTTTGTCTCGATTTCCAAAATCTAACATGAATTTTTAGCTAGTGTGTGTAGAAATGTACCCTGAAAATTTCAGAAGTCTTCGACAAAAACTCAGACGCATGGGACTTTTTCAATTGGCGAAAAAAATATAGTTCTGAGATAAATCGCTTTGAAGTTTTTTTTCAAACTATTCACAAAATTCAAGATTTCCAATACTGCATGAACCAAACTAGTTTTAGACGAGATCGCCGATAGTTTTGGAGCATGTTACGTTAAAAAAAAAAATTGCTTCTACAATATTGGAGTGGAATTCACATTTTCATTATGCGTTTCAGAAATTACGATTCCAAGGAAGTTGGAAAGCATTATAAAGGATATAAACTATCACAACTTGAAAAAATTTCAACATTTATATTCTAGCAGTTCGGTTGATATAAACTTGGTCTTGTCGAGTCCAAGCAATTTGACCCGCGGGCAGCGAATCGTGCGGTTGATGACTTGTACATCTGGTTCTGTAAAATAAATACAAACATTTGGAAGAATATTGATTTGCTATATAAATTTCGATGCTCATCTCTGGTGAAGTGTGTGACTAAAAACTTCAATATGATTTTCAACCGTAGAAATAGTACATTATGCTGTTAGGGAGAGAGGTGAGCGATTTTGATGAGGGTGAAGTTTGCTGCGCAGGCGAAGCGAGGGTAGCTTCACCCGAATCACAATCGCACCTGTCTCCCTGACAGCTTCATGTAATGCGTTCATATCATGCCTATGACGCGCACTTTTGCTCCCTAGGTTTGATAAGTAACCAAATCGCGTGTCTGTGCATGCGTCGGGTAACATATCACGGCCGAGGGAGATATGTGAGTCTTCTGTCCCGTAAGACATGCTCGATATGGGGTTATTTTGACGCATGTAGGATAAAAAAAATATTTTGGAGTTGTTGTCTTATTGGAGTATACACATCTTGAAAATGATTTTTTCCAAATCACTGCTAGGTTCTGAGAAAACATTCTAGTGACTCAGTTCTTCCACGGTTGATTAGTGCTATTTTGATACATAGTTCATGATTTTCCCAGATTTTATGTCCTCCGCTAAACAAAAAAGTAGTTGTCTTTTTTTTCCATCGTTTTGGAAAAAATATTTTACAATCAAAAATTTCCATGTCTAAAACTTGATACTACATGAAATATTATTGGTTTGCCCCTAGATTAGATTCATACAGAATATTTTCTCCAAATCTGAAGGAATTTCATGCAACGCAGCAACCTGTACCCTACGACAACTACTTTTTCTTCGAAAGACTGAATTTTTGTTCAGCGGAGGACATAAAATCTGGAAAAATCATAAACTATGTATGAAAATAGCACTAAACAACTGTAAAAAAAACTGAGTCACTAGAATGTTTTCTCAAAGCGTAGCAGTGACTTGAAAAAAATTATTTTTCATTATTATCATGTTTTTTTAATTATTTTTTCATGACACGTGAATCACTCAAGTGTGGTAGCTTGATGGAAAAATGCATCTCAAGTTACTCATTTTCACAAATTGAAATGGCAATAACGGAAATATAGGAAAATTAGGAACTGCTACTGTAATATTATAGGTTTTATTGAGTAACGGGGCATAATAAATTTGTTTTCGGCTCAAGGATTTGTGTACGTATGGATAAGGGTTCAAATAACACTTTTCCGGAAAAAAACCGAAAATCGATTTTTTTGAAATTTTGGCACTCAAATTTCAGTATCTCCTATCCTTAATATTTCGACAACTTATTTTGCTCATGCAGTGATATCGGCTCCTGCAGTCAACGTAAAGTCTAGTTGGTACGGTGACAGAGCAAGCCTGAAAAAAAGATTGCTCAGAAATATTCATGACTAAATAATTGTTACAAACTCTCAATAATTTCGAGACCTTGTCAAATCCAACTACTCAATTGAAAAGTACGGATGCTGACAAGGTTTTTCGTTTTCTCAAATGTTTCCGAAGATGGACATTAGGGTGCTTTTTTTGAATCAACTATTTTTCTTCTTCAACTCCCACTTGAAAATCTTGTTCTAGACGTCAAATAAGAAATCCTGTCCAATTTTCAGCTTTTAATTCCAATTCTAAGTACTCGCGCTCTTCTTTTTAAGTTTTCCCATGCTAAAAGCGTGCGAACATTACGACTTTTTCTTTAGCCGCGCACAACTCAAACGCATTTCAATGGATTGTTCTCATCCAAGACTCATTTTACAGAGAATTCAGTGTTCTTCAAAAGTGCCCATCATAGTTTGACTGACTCGAAATTATTGAACTTGACATTTTGTTGGAATTTTAGATTTAAAAACATCAAAGTCCTTATATCCTTTGAAATACTGGTTTTAGAGACTTCATTTATTGGACTTTTTTGTAGAGAAATAAATTTCCTACAAAATTGTCACAAAGTTTTTTTCTCCAAGTCCAACTGTTTATTCGCCCACAGTGAGGAAGAAGAATTATGCATTAGGGTGTCCGCTATTTCCCGAATTGACTTTTTCTGCTTGGGTATGGGCCAAATTATTAGTTTACAGCCTAAAGACAAATATGCTATTTTTTTTTTTTTAAAGGGCCATCAACCCCTGCCTGTAGGACGATGCTTGTCCCATTTGATTAACATGGGATTTTTGCCCTTTTCAGACTTTAATTTTTTTTTGGCTTACTACTTTCATTACCTCATCAAATATTGTTGATTCTACTACTGTTCTGACCTCTTTCGATGGACATATTTTTACATTGATGGAAAAAAAAAATTTGAGTTTTGAAGTGGTAAAATTTTTTTTTTACTATATTGTTTAATATCCTTCGAATATTTTTCAATTTTAACAAAAAGCATTGAAAAGTCAACAAATTAAAAAATATTAAAAAATATTCGAAAATTACTGAAAAATACAGTCAAGATATATTTTGAAAAAACTTCAAAACTTATGAAATTTTTTTTTTTCACTAATGTAAAAATATGTCCATCGAAAGAGATCAGAACAGTAGTAGAATCAACAATATTTGATGAGGTAATGAAAGTAGTGAGCAAAAAAAAAATTAAAGTCTAAAAAGGGCAAAAATCCCATGTTAATCAAATGGGACAAGTATCGTCCTACAGGGAGGGGTTAATGGCACTTGGAAAAAAAAAAAATTAGCATAATTGTTTTTAGGCTATAAACTAATAATTTGGCCCATACCCAAGTAGAAAAAGTCAATTCGGGAAATAGCGGACACTCTATTATGCTTAAAATCGATTTTGAAGGCTCACACAGGTGTAGCGGTTGAAGCCACAGCCAAACTACCTGATGCCCTTTTGAAGAACACCAAATTCTCTGTAAAATAAGTCTTGGATCAGAACAATCCATTGAAATGCAGCTGAGTTGTGCGCGGCTAAAGAAAAAGTCGTAATGTTTGCATCCTTTTAGCATGGAAAAATTTAAGAAGAAGAGCGCGAGTACTTAGAATTGGAATTAAGAGCTGAAAATCGGACAGAATTTCTTGTTCGACGTCTACAACAAGATTTTCAAGTGGGAGTTGAAAAAAAAAATAGTCGTTTCAAAAAAAGCACCCTAATGGACGTGTTTAGTTTTTCTTCTTCATGTCAATTACCAATCACTTAAAATTGAGGATAATTATTAGGGTGTGCCAGGAAAAAATTTTTTTTTTGTTCAATCTCCCACATTTAAATTCAAAGTGGTTTTATGAAATAAGAAGCCTCGATGAAGGAGGGGACTGTGAAAAAAATGGGAAGTGGTGTCTCACTCGACCAGGCATTAACACTGATGAGGCACCTTTGAAACTTGATTATAAGCATCCCCCTTTCGGCAATTGAAATATTACATGACATTCAGCTGTTTTGGCATATGGTATAATAAGTAGAAAATAAAAAAATGTTGGTAGAAATTAAGCTATTAACATTTACTTTTTTTGTGTTCCTCACTGCTTATGTGTACGTAGTTGTGGATAATAACGACCCTTGTGAAAGAGAGCACCGGACGATCAATGCTAAGAGGTGCCTCATCAGCAATATTGCGACGAGGCACCTGATGCTGGCTTCTAATATTTTTTAATATTTAAAAAAAAAAAAGTATAAGTTCAACTTTTTAAAACATACCTATATTCTAATCGATGGCTCCTATCGAAACGAGCATAACTCAGCAGTGCAGGAAAGAAAAGCGTAACTCGGCGAAGCAGTTAAGAAAGGTGTACGTCCCCTGTGACTCCCTATGACAAACGCCTTTCTTAATTGTTTCGCCTAGTTACGCTTTTCTTTCCTGCACTGCTGAGTTACGCTCGTTTCGATAGGAGCCATCGTAATGTTTTTTCTAATTACTGTTCGGTTTTCATGATTCGATAAATGTTCCTTTTTTTCAAAGTTTGTTTAATTCTGTCTAACGCCTTGTAATATTGTTTATTTTCGTGTCTAATTGATCTTCATGAAAGGGGGTTCCGAAGAAAACAAGTTTAAGAACTGTCTCATCAGTGTTGTGCGTTAGTCGATTGAGATACCTCTTGGAATTTTTTTTCAAAGCCCCCCTTCAACGACGTTCTTTATAATATTCAAATACACAAATTCCCGCGGTGGGAAGTGAGGAAAAAAAAAATAATTACCTCTTTTTAAATTTTGTTCTCGAAACATTACTTTTCATTAGTCTATTCCCTGTACCACCTTGTGATTTTATTCAATTTGCTGTGAAATTTCACCTGGCGAAAGGAGGTATCGGTTAATTAAGTCTAGCAGGTGCGTTATCAATATGATTTCTGGTCAACTGAGACACTTTTTGACATTTATAGTCAGAGCCCCCCTTCGATGACGCTTCTTATAATACATGAAAGCACTCATTTTTTATATGGGAAAAGAAAAAAAAAATGTATGGCACACCCTAATAATTATAGTCTTGTAGACAAACTGACTGATCCATTATGAAAGGTTGGATTCCACCTGTATTATACCTAGAAAATAGCAAGCTGACAAATTTGGATAAGTTTAAACAAACATGATGAGTCTCCTGCGAGTGAATGAAGTCGATCGTTTGACTCACCGTGAAACTCTCTTAGGTAGCCTCTGAGGATGGTTTTGACGTCATCCTTGTCACCATCAAACACGTGGATCAGAATGTACTTGAATGTTCCATTGTCGTCAATGTCAACATCAGGTATTGCGTCGAGGAGTTCAGACATATTTCTGCAGGATCTGTAAAATGATATTCTGAGGAAAAGAAAGGACTGACAAGAGAGACCAATGAACAAATAGAGAAGAGAGCTAAAGACTCGAGGAAAAACTAGATACCATTAGTTCTACAAATCACTCTAGTCTATCACGACTATATTCCGACATGAATTCTAATTCTATTTCGGTAAGATATGATGAGATAGATATGGATAGGTGTTTCTCCACTAACTCGAAACTTCCTGTCCCACGAAGATTTCACCCATAAGATGACTCGAATTGGACAGTATTGTTTACTTGGAAATTATTTTGTGACGTGTAGCTAACAAGTAATAATATTTTTCAATTCTACTCTAATATAGTTGTCAATGATAAAGGCATTTTACAATTTGCATGGTTATAATTTTTTAATCTATTGTTTATGTGTTGAATCGAATGTAACCGCTGTGTAGTTCATAGCAAATGACAGACAGCGCTTTGGCACCTTTTTATCTAGCCGTTTCTTCACGTTCGGTGCGATGCCTACGTGTCTAGACTTCTTAGAAGAACAGTCCTCTGACCAGGTTTCTTCTTTAGATAAATTATTCTATTCACCCTATCCAGCTAGATAACATCTATCGGTAGAAGTCATATTACTATTTCTGCGAGTTGATTTGATGGAATATTCTTAGTTTCGACATGATTGTGTATTTTTGCCAAATTTGTCAGTCCCCTGTCGCACATTCCCCTGCCTGAAATATGCCAGTTTTTTCCAATTGTATTGTTAATAAGTTAATTGTATGAGATGTTGATTTCAGAACTTGGTTTTGTAATATGTTGATTTGATATAAATATAAATATTGTTTTTAGTTGAATTAATTTTGATTTGTTCCAAAAATGCGAAAAAAGTGGTAGGGACAATTTTAAGTAGTTTTTTTTTCCCAGTGGGTGCAGAAACACTTAGATATTTTGGCAATGAAAGATCAGTTTCCAGTTAACCAATATGAATTAGGATAAAAATCGTTTGAGGAGAAAAGGATTCGATATGTTGATTGAAAGTCTTTCGATTACACACACCAGACTGATTCGTGTTATTCTATTATAGATAGCTTACTGAGATGGATAATAGCTACGTATCGACAACACGACATAACCTTAAGCATCAGAAGTTCGAATATTCAATTCCATGCGAAAACGTAGTACAGAATAATGAGTTTGCGAGTCCAAATTAAATTAATTTCCGTAAGAAGCATCATCTTAGACGTATATTTTCCGAAATTGGATTGATTCAGCTGATCAAACATTGAAATTTGTCATTGTTTGTACACGCTCTCGTTGTTATTTCGAGCTGTCTGGAGAATCTAGCGTTGTGTAAACTGGTCTCATATCATCGAACAATTGGGAAGTAATCGACGGTTTCTACTGTAATTTATTGACAGTATCATTTTATGAGGAAACTTACGTGATTAAATTTAGCCGGCTTATACACAGGGCTTAACGAACAAAACTTTCAACTCTTTGAAGCACGTGTTGAACTTATTGCGGCGGTTTAGGGTCGAGGCGACGTAATATGATCTCCGTATTCAGTATATAGAATAGTCACGAGAGGCACCACCGCCTGGATTAGAACAGTTCGAATGTTTTCGAAAAGTCTACTGCGTTTGAGTATTTGTTACCGACTTCCTACCAAATCCCACGCCAGGGACCCGATTCTTGAAATGATGCGATATTTCTCGTATGCGGAAAATATCGCATGGTTGGTATTGCATGCGACTTCCGAACCCTGTTGGAAAAGAATCATAAAATCTTATAAAAAAAAATTGTATGAGTAAATGATGTGTATCTGTCACTGAAATTCCTCATAAATACTGGTAGCAATTTACTCAAACTGAGGTAATGGAGTATTATGAGAACTTATCAGAAACGTTGAGTTGACATTCAAAGTGATGTTTTTCTAACAGAATTTATGATTTACACTTGCACTTACCCAATTTTTATGAGTTCGATCATAGATATTCGGATATGAGATTATATGTTATTTCAACAAGAGTCCATATACTACGCAAGCTGCGAGGGACTATGAGATCATCCCTATACAAGCATTATAACATATGCTCACAATTCTGTCTATAATCTTCTATCAGTTATTTCTTCATCGGTGAAGTTTCACATTTTATGTGGACTTCGATATTAATTGTTGATCAGAATATATGATCTACTCTAGCCAAAGCATGAATTTCAAACCTGTATCGTAATAGGGGAACGTGGGGCAGAACGGGCAGCGGGGCAGAACGGGCACCAAAACAAAAAAAAATAATGCGGTCGGAAATGATTTTTTATAAAATATGGCGACGTATTTTGGATCAATAATGAAAAAAAAAAAAATTGAAATTTTTTTTTAAAAAAAGTAAAATAAAACGGAAAAAAAAATAATTTTTTTTTGATTTTTTTTTTTTTCATTATTGATCCAAAATACGTCGCCATATTTCATAAAAAATCATTTCCGACCACATTATTTTTTTTTGTTTTGGTGCCCGTTCTGCCCCGCTGCCCGTTCTGCCCCACGTTCCCCTATATGAGTTATTCCAGTGAGAGTACGAATTTCGAAAGTAAACCCTTATCGTATCATATGAGTTATTCCGACGAAAGTACGAATTTGAAAAGTGAAGCTTCATGCGATTATATAAGATATTTGGACAAAAGTATCAATACTAAGCCTTCATTGTATTATATATTTTTATTTAATTTATATTTTTATTAAATCAAATCTTTTCAAGAAAATGAGTATATATATATGGTCGTAGTCCATGCGTGGCTACGATTCTTATAGTTCTTCGTCTTTGTCGTCTTCCTGATCAATATCATCACCGTCATTCGATTCATCTCCCTCACTCTCACTCTCGCTACTGTCACTTTCCTCCTCTTCCTCCTCATCTTCCACAGCATCAGATGTTTCCTCAGGTTTGGGATCCGTTGGCTTTTCCTGATAGAATAAGCACATCAACAATGTTATCAATATTGTGCGATGTGAATAATCAGGTATGTATATTCCGGTTATTAACCCTCCGTCGTCACACTGGGTGGATTCAACCCATCGACTTCTGAGCAAAATTGTTCTATCTTCACAAATTGACAAAATCACGATTTTTCTCTAACCTGTTGTCTTTCAATTTCCAACAAAACGACTTCTATTGCATAATCTACAATATTCAGAGAATGTTCCGTAATTTTTTGATCCAAATCGGACAGATAGTTTTCTCACGATCGTCATTTGAAAATGGACTGGGTGGAATCCACCCAGTGTGACGGTCCGGTTATTTTTTGGTAGTGTGACAACGGAGGGTTGAAGTAACCACTGTAGGGTATGAGGGCTAGCCGATCTTAAAATTTTCAAATATGATGGATAAAATTTACAGAGTGGTCCATTGCAATAGCCCCAGGCGAATATCTCAAGAACTAGAAAAGATACGAGACGTTTTGACGAAGATTTCGCCGGAATTATTTTTTGCACGTAGGATGTCATTTCTTATCCAAAACCATGCACGACAAAAAATCAGCAGCCTTCTAGCATTCGTGTTTTATAGGGCTGGAATTCCACTTGCGTGCAGTGATGCCAGAATGCGATCTAGTTTCTCTCTTACTCCGCCACGATCGCCATACGCTCTATCTCTATTTTTAGCGGTTTCTGGCATCACTGCTTGCGAGTCCCCTTAAAAGAAATTGTACCCTCGATTACATATCACGTGACTAATGTCATAAGATCGTAAGCGCCAAATAAATGTTTTTTGCAGATATGCCCAAAAGATGTTATATTGCATGAAAAAGATTTTTCCACCAAAAAACGCAAATTTTTTTGTTGGCGCTTACGACCTTATGGCATTAGTCACGCAATATCATCAGGCGGAACACTTTCAGATATCGTTTGTGTACATACGCGTTTTTGTTGTACGAATTAATGCTACAAGGGTGTAAAACAGCGCATACACCCTTTCGATTTAAGCCACGCGATATTACACGTACCTACGTATAACTATAGTTTATTCGGAACAAATTATGCAAGTTTTTCATTTCGGTGAGTTGAACGCGACGTTCCAGCAGATGATAATTGTAATCGGAAACAAAGGAAAGTGTCAAATGTTTTTTTTTCCTTTTTGATGAAGGTAGTATTCATGAAGAAAATGTAAAACTTACACGTTCCTTTCCCCTCCGACGTTGTTCCGCTCGCGCGTCCGATATCCTGCTTCGTATGTACGTGGTGCATCTTTCTACTTCCTCCTTGACTTCCTTTGTGTCAAGATCTTTGGACTTGAGGTAAAACTCAAAAATATCTGAAATATGTGTTGCAAGTGTAACTTTAGTAGATTGTCAGTAAAGGTACCCTGTGAAATTGATTATTGGTCTTCATCATCAATACTCAAATGGAAAATGTATTTTATACCTAACACTGCAATCTACGATTTATAATATACGGAAGCCTGAGTTATTTGGGTCGACTGCATCCATTTACCTTTGATTGCCCGCATTTTCGTTGGATCTAACGCCGGTTTCTGCTCATCAAGTTTAACCCTGTTCGACGTTGCACCTGTGACACTGTGAGTCAATAACTCTTCTTCTGTGAACTGCGTCATGAGTATTTTCTTGACAAACATTGAGTTGGTTCTAGATTTGAAAACCGCCGTATCGTATATTTTTTTAGGTATGTACATTCCTTGGCCAAGATGAATCTGAATCGAAGATATAAGTAAACAAAACTTACCCTTCGGATTGGTTCTTATCTATTAAGGGGAGATATACGTCTAGGAGCCAGAAAAAAAGTTCATTTTTGTGAATTATAGTATCTAATTTAATAATCTTTTTGGTTTTTTGTTTTCAGATGTTTTTCGAAGAAACGCCAGTGGGTACCGTATTTTTTACGACACTCCAAGGATCATACAATATCCTTGTATATTTTTGATATTTCTGAATAAAAAAAATTGAACATATTTTTTAATGTATATGGGGCATTCCATGCCAACTCGACCAGCCCGTGACCTCGACGTCTTCGATTTGGTCCGCGATTTTTTATATGGTTAATCTACCTCAAAAAGACACTCCAGATTTTTTTCAGATTTTTTCTATTATTAGGTTATTTTTAAATCGACTCAAAAGTTAAAAAAAAAACGCCACTTCCAAAAAATATCAAAAAATTTGCAAAATTTCTAAAAAAACATAACGAATTTTTTCAAATTTATTTCAAAATGGAGAAATCGATAGGTAGGCTAAAAATATACATTTTTTATTTTTTTTTATTTAGAATATAATTCACATGAAAATAAGAAGTCAGATATGAGGAATAAATTTTTTTTGATATTCTTTCTACATGTTTTTCGGCGCGCTGAATTCGAATACGAAGATGGTTTTTACGTATCATGATTTTGCAGCTATTCCAATCAATCTTCGATTGGGATGGATGGAAATATCGAAAAAAGTTTTGAACAAAAAATATTCCTCGATAAAATTAGCACTAATGTTTACATGTGAATTTTTTTTGTATCTCCATTTTTTAAGAAGATATTCCATGATTTGTGTGAAATGAAGTGAATGAGGGGGTTTTGTTGTTTCGGACAGAGCCTTGTTAGCACAATCTCGGACACCATATGGGATATGCATTGTTAACAATCTGACTTCTTATTTTCATGTGAATTATATTCTAAATTGAAAGACAAAAAATGCATATTTTTAGCCTACCTATCGATTTCTCCATTTTGAAATAAATTTGAAAAAATTCGTTATGTTTTTTAGAAATTTTGTGAATTTTTTCATATTTTATGGAAGTGGCGTTTTTTTTTACCTTTTGAGTCGATTTAAAAATAACCCAATAATAGAAAAAATCTGAAAAAAATCTGGAGTGTCTTTTTGAGGTAGATTAACCATATAAAAAATCGCGGACCAAATCAGAGACGTCGAGGTCACGGGCTGGTCGAGTTGGCATGGAATGCCCCATATACTTTTAGATAATTAAAACCGAATCCGAAATTTCAAATAGTTTTCCTTGAAAAAATTCAAAAAAATGACCATTTTTTCTGGCTCCTAGGTGTATATCTCCCCTTAATGTAAAGAATACCACCGAATTTACCGTATTATCAGCCAATCGGACAAAACCCGGTTCTGGATAGCCCACTCTTTGCTCCAAAATTCGAGAATTCAGGTCAGACGGAATTTCTGGAAGTTCCAAAATTTTAGAGTGGATTTCAGTTCATAATTCATGAAGATACAAGATAAATGTAGTGCACAGTGTAATTGGCATCATAAATAACACAGTAAAAATATCTCACGTCGATGTTCATTCCAGTTGTCCAAGATTGTTTGAAGCGCTTTCATCACTTCCTGGTGTCGTTCCTGTTCTTTTTCTTCCAACTTATCTATGCGACTCTTAAGACCATCTGTAATTTCCTTCAAATCTTTTGTAGCGGAAGAATAGTGTCGTTTTTTCTTTTTCTGGGCCGGTAATTTCTCATCAAGTCTAAACATTTTGCAAAACCAAAAATATAATTACAGATTTCCGCCGTGAAAAATCCAACCTTTTGAAAACAATGCTTGTAGCATGAACCGAATCGACGTTTGGACATTTTTCTTTATTTCAATAGAACATCAACGAATTGAATACTGTAACTGTGGATTTTCAGAAATTAATTCACCTAATATCATTTTTTTTTTCATGAATTCGCAGCGATTTTAGCACACTTCTCAGTTTTTATCAACATTCTTCTTTTCAAATGCAATAATTATCTCGATATGCATTACATTGAGGATTAGTGTTAGCGTAACTATAATTGGAACCCTGAAGTAATGTCCGTGTGAGAAGAAGTACGTGGAAATTGTCACTTACTTTGTTTTCGAAGATACATTTTTGCCGTTTTGTTTACTCTTTCCGGTTGCGATAGATTTTGTACCAGTCAGTGTCTTCTCACTGACCCCAAGTTGTGCAGCTACTTGTGAGGTCGATGTTATCGCCAGAGATCTATCTTTGTCGTGATTCTGAGATATACGTCCAGGTGAAGAAGTCACTGTCTTTGCCGAGGAATTGATGTTCAATTGTTCATCAGGAGATTTTTCAGCTGTTTTAGTAGATTGTGAGCGATCAACCGCCACAATAGCTTTTTGTGAAATGGTTTCGTCAATCTGAAAAAAGTCACAGTTACTCCACTCAAAACCATCACTATACACAGAAAATCATGACGATAGAACCGATCCTAGAACCTACTCTGTTTATGAGAAAATCAATCCTCTCGTCACTTATTATCATCGATTTTCGATTCTGAAAACGAATATTAGATTACTGCTTGTAGATGAGTTGAATTAATTTAGACTGTATACAGTAGGGTGTGTTGATGAAAAATATTCTCTTTTGTTTTTTACGAGCCATCTTTTCAAACGTCAGCGTATATCGACTCCCAAATTCTCTTAAAATTTCCACACAATCGATCGAGATCGACTCCTCATTTGAGTCGCCAAAACAGTCTTATGTTGAATTGAGATAGAAGTTTCGCAGCCAGATAATAAGAAAATGAATTTCAGCCTGTTATTTAAATGGGAAACATAAAACCTGTTTGAGCCACCTCGTATTCTTGATCGATTGGGCAGAAATTTGTAGAGAATTTTCTGGACGCTATACGCTGACGTTTCGAAAGCCAGTTCATGAAAAAAAAAAAAAAAATTTTTTATTAACACACCCTAGTATACAGTATACAATAATGGATAATACATCAACAGATTTTCCTATTTTTATTCATAAAGTATAGCAAAAAAATCGATTATTTCATTGAACTATTCCGTAACTACACTTCATAGATTTTTGTTGGCGAACAATCATTGTGACTTCTGTTAGGAATAAGAATTATAGTATGGCAACTTGAAGTATTTTATAAAATATTTGAAAATATGTTCAAAAATAACGAAAGGTCCTTCTTTTCATTGACAGACAAAAAATTATTTGTGATTTCTCTGTTACTTTTCTTTATCATGAGATTTATTCCTACACCTCGAATTTACGTAAAAACTTTATGAGATACGCACGTTTTCTTTGTCCTTCTTTTTCGATGCCTTCAAATCTGTATCATCATTTGATTTGCGCTGCGAAAAAATCAAATCCAATCAAGCAAACATAGACCTACACTGTAAAAAAATTGCGGTGTAATCTAGCTCGGAGTTAGTGGTTGAGAATTTCGGTGTCAATAATAACACTACTATCGTGTTTGGAATACACCAGCTATGTTGTCGAATAAAAAATAGTGTTATTTTATGCGAAGTAACACTATATGAATCTTTTGACAAGAAGAAACACCTATTGGTGTTATTGTACGGAAGAAGGTGTTTATTTAACACCTCTCGAACTAATACTATACTACACTGTAAAAAATCGGCGGTGTAAACTGCGACTGAGTGAGTGGATAAATTCTTTGGTGTCGAAATTAACACCGAGTAAAAGTAAAAACCACACTTTCGATGTGGTAATAACAAAATCGGTATTAATTATTTATCTTGCACACCGTATTGGATTCAGGCAGCAAGTTGACACCCATCGGTGGTGATACGAGAGCTATGGTGTTGATTGTGATGTCATAAGTTCATGTCACACCGAGTTCACACTATTCCAGGTTCATCGAGGGGTGACGCACTCTAAAATCATAGAGTCAAGGTAACACACGTACACGTGTGATTTTTCCTTATTTTTCGTTATTCGCCATTATAGTATTACGCTATAGTGCGTTAAGCGGTTCTTGCCCATCAAACCTAAGCTTATTCTAAGGTATCTTATCGTAGAAAATCATGATTTCCGAGTGCGTCGCCCCTCGAGGTTCATATTCCGAAGGGTATATTTTTATCGTGTTAAAATCAGCACGAAAAAGAGTAGAAGCCGCACCTGCGATGTGGTTATACTGACAGAAATTCAATTTGTGAAATTAACATTTTCGACATAGTAAGAACTTCATAATAATCGTGACATTTAGAAAGATTTGTTAAACCAACCGAACATATTTTGTTGAGGAAAATCTGTTTTAATTCAGCATTCCTAATTTGACTCGGATGACATGGATTTGTGAAACATTGTGTAACTCAACATAGCGAAGTTTGGCGTAGTGGATAGAACGTGCAACTAGTAATATGAGCGATGGAGCGAATGCGAGCGGACTTGAGTTCAAATCCCGGTTAGGACAAAATATCGATGGCGGTTTTTTCTCAGCGAATTGATAATGCGTTTTCATCTACGTGCGGTTAATTATAAGTTGGCGGATCTAATGTTAAAACCTTGTTGAAAAATGTATTTTTTTTTAGGCTAGCTGAAAATTTCGCTGAAATCTAAGCAAAAACGGTGTTTTTCCTACATCTGGATTTAACACCGGCTATGGGGTCAATTTCGGTGTTAATTATAAACACCGTTCGAACACCGCACATCTTACACCAGCATTTTACACCGCATTTTTTACAGTGTATGATATCCCAAATTCAGCAGGTGTTATTGGAATCGGTGTTATCTCAAGTCACCATTTTGACACCCAGATTTTGACACTGTCTAGTAACACTACTAACGGAGTGGACTCCCTGGGACTACGAGGGGTGTTAGAATGGTGTTAGTTTTAACACCACTTTTTTTACAGTGTATCGTAGTCCAACACACAACGTCGACTTACAGTCTCGTTTGGACTAGAGGATACCGAGATAAAATATAGAACTCGTTGAAATCCTACACATAACGTTGGCTCGCAGTTTAGGTCCGAGCAGACGAGCCTCTAGAAATGATCCTAACATCGAGCTTGAAGTGGAATTTGTTGCAATCCAACGCTTGAACGCGGCTTTGTTGGTCTGGTTCCTTGCCGTTCCTTATATCAAATCATGCTATCCTGATATTTTTCAACTTCAACATTTTTTCTTGATTTTCTATTGTCAGACTTTCTCAGGCGGTGACTTGCTACAAAATTGAATCCCCAAAACACCGTTTCCTCCGATAATTGCATTCATGAATGGGAATAAGCCAAATCTACAATGTATAAGTGAATAAAATTTAGAGGTAATAGTCAGTTAATAGTCATCTAACAGTCTTGTGTCATACAAGGTAAGCCTAATCGTAAAATTATCCGTTCACAATTATTATTCCATTTATCACTATGAATTTTACACGTCAGTCGATTCGCATAACCTCAAAAGCTTAAGATCGTAGGATTTAATATAATTAACCTATCGAAACATTTTTGTTGGTGGCTATCACTTAAATGTACTTGGTGTGAGGTTTTCGCACCTAAGTGGCTTTTGGGAGGTATTCGCTAGTTTTTGTACGTTCAAATTTTGCATTAAGCATTGCTCGTACTTTCTTTTATTTCCTTTATTTGGATTTAAAAATATGAAATGACAACACGCGTCTGCTAGTGTAGCGGACGGTTTCTGTCTGCGATACTGGCGCTATCTACGTCGGAACTATCTCGTATACTGACGTCACTCTATACAACTTTTGTGTGGTTTCCGGTCTACTGATTTTATATAGGAATGGTTTGAATGTGAATCTTGGTCTGAAGACGACGACGACTAAAGAGAAAAATTGTACGATGAAACGTGGTATCAGAATTTGTAGTTAATCATATCTCAGCACTCCGGACACCGATTTAATCCATCTAAGGCTTAAATGAAAGCTTGTCATACCCACATCCTAGATTAAATTAGTTTCAATTCGTGTATATTGTGAGGTGACAGAAAACGAAGATACTAGTTCGCGGTATAGGTTAGGGTAGCTGCCTCTCGGGTATATAGACTCGTTGAGTCTCGCGCTTGAAAAATTTTTTTAATGTACTTGGCGCGAGACTCTACCGAGTCTCTTGATATGATGTGTACCACGGAGGCTATGGTCTTCATACACCTCGCGTGTTTGCAGTATTCGTCTTTTCGCTCAGTTAAGAGCAATATTCAAGTGTTAAAATAAACTACAAAGTTTGGTTTTTAGTGATTAAATGAGTGCAGTTCTTTTGGGAGAGTTATGTTGGTACGTCGGCTCTGTTCCGAGTAACTGAGGATAAAAAAACAAAAAAATTTCGTCTACTTTGAAGTCCTTGTTCATAGCAATGGGTGTAGGTACAGTCGGGCAATAAAGTACTTGTAGGGTCGAAATTTAGGCTCATACGGTCTAGCGTCTACGCTGTTGAGCCCTGGCCTAGCTGACCCATCAGCCGTAATGCATCGATGAGCTCCGGGAGCGGGGTATGTGGTGTGAATGGCCTTCTCAACAGCGTAGACGCTGAAACTCATGAGCCTAAATTTCGACCCCACAAGTACTTTATTGCCCGACTGTACCTACCAATAACAACATATGATATTGTGTCGTCATCAAATACGTTTATAAACAAATATAAAAAAAAAAAAAAAAGGAAAGTGAAAAAAAGCGGTTTGGAAACTTTGAATGCAAACAGGCACCTGGTCCCATCAATTGAACGTCTTTGGATTTTGCACGTACTTTTTTTCGTCAAATACTACCGTTTTAGGGGGCGATGCGGATTTTTTTTGGGGGCCACCCTAGTGTTTACGTATAACAACGCGAATTCATTCTGAGAAATAATATATGAATCTCATCACTCCATAAAAACTCCAGCCTAGATCAAGCGAAAAAACGCACCGCTTGGAACCGCTTTTGAATTTGTTTGCCTCATCTTACCTTGTTTTTTTGCGACAACCGCCTATTAAGAATACTTTGTATATCCACCGTGGGCTGTTGCTTGGGTGTCTTTTTTAATATTGTCGCGTCGTCCTCTGAAACCTCCGATAATATTGCGGACGGAGGAATTTTAATACGTCCGCTGTTTAAAATTTTTGTGGACAAAGCTTCCTTCGACTCTAGAACATACGACGTAATATAGTGTGATACTATAGGTATTTCACATTATTATCACTACTCCTCGACCTGCATCTACAGGGTGTCCCAGAATTCGTGACGAGGGATTAAGAGAGTAAATCTTTTTAAAAAATGGGATCGAAATTTCGTTAGCCGGATTTTTCCGGAAAGGCTTCGATTTCTCGTTACACTTATTTCAAATCCAGCTAATGACGCGCGGCTTATGGATGGCCGTTTAGTAGGCAAACGGGAAACGCCTGCATTGAGCAGATCAAACATCGACGATTGGATTTTATTTATTACGTAATAATCTGCGCTATTCAGGCGTTTTCCGTTCGCCTACCTTTCAGCCGCGTGATTGTCCACATAATCGCTCTGTATAACCATTCTCAGTGTTAGAACAGCGCGTGCGAGAAATTGATTTTCGAATATAAACACAAAACTTTGAATTTCCAGAACTTTAGCAAAATTCCCTGAGAATCCCCTGAGAATTCCCTGTCCAACGAAATTCCCTGAGAATTCCAGGTTTTCCAGATTTTCCCTGTCGCTGGACACCCTGGATTACCGCTCGGTTGTATGCGCGTCTCCCAGCCTATTGTTGCCGCGAAAATAAGTGCACACAACCAAGCTGCGAGTACATCGACAAGCACCCGTTCTTAAATCGCACCTTATTGACTGAAATTAAAATAATTATAACGAGAAATCTAAGCATTTCCGGCAAAAATGGCTCAAAAACTTTCGATCCCGTTTTTGATCAAGATTTACCCTGTAAATTCCTCGTCACGAATTCTGAGACACCCTATAATAATCGACAAGAATCGAACCGTAAGAAAAAAGTAAAGTAGAATTGCTTAAATAAAACTAGGTAGTTTTAATATTTATCATTCCGAAGATTATCTTGCACACGTAGGTAAGATTATTTTGAAAAAGTTGTTTGCTGTAAAAACAAAGTTATTTAAGAAAAAAATTAGACACGCGTGTAGCAAAACGCATCCTTCCTAAAGCTGGGTACACACTTGAGCATATTTGACCATATTTGCGCGCACGAAATATCTTTTTCCTTCTTGCTCCTAGAAGGAAGAAGGAAGACAAAAGATGTGCGTGCGCGCAAATATGCTCAGGTGTGTACCCAGCTTAAGATGTTGAACTTGTGTGCGTCGTCAAATGTGAGCCATTCCACGTCAGACAAATAAATTCGAATAAATTCATCAAACAATTTTTTTTTTTCGGCCCCTATTTCCCAAGATACACGGGGGTGAAATTCAGCAAAAAGAGCCAAAAATCTAAAACATACTCCTCTTCAAACGATCATATCTTTGATCAGGGCCCGGCACGGCCGGGCTCTCGGAGCCAGCCTGGCTCTAAGTGTCAATTACTACGGCCGTAAGTCCCCTCGGTCTACCTGAAAACGGTCACTCGTCCTTACCTGGAAGTGCGATGGTAGGGGCAGCGTTCAGGAGAAATGAAAGGAACTGAGGGGTGGTTTGCTCTATTTGCGACGGCAAGAACTGCGTCTGACCGTTCGGGTCTTTTCATACCTGCATATTCCCACCAATACCTACCAAAATCCAAGAAATGGCGTTAAAAGGATTAGTGCCGGTGAACGGGTTTAGTGGATTTACGGATTTGGCTCTTTGGACTAATGAGTGTGCCGGGCCCTGTCTTTGATTGTATTAATCCTAGAGACTTCAGTCAAGAACCATTTCGAAGCTATTGAATGACACTATTATTATATATTTATTTGATTCTGCGGTAACAGACAATTTCATTTGTTATCAACAAATAGATTATTCAAACGTGATTTTCAAAGCTAGAACCACGCGATCAAATTCTGAAAAAAAAAGCGTATTCCTTGATCAATTCTCTACAAAACCGTACCCGAACCGGGTCTTTCAGCGGCGGCGCGCGCCGTCGCTTATAAATAAATCGTTTCAACATTGTTTACATCGATTCTCCATCCCTTCAACCTAACAATTTTGTAGAGAATTGATCAAGGAATACGCTCATATTTTTTTCAGAATTTTTACGCGTGGTTCTTGCCTTGAAAACCACGCTTGAATATTATATTTGTTTATAGCAAATCGAATTGTTCGTTATCGTGAAATTTAATAAATATATAACAATAGTGTCATTCAATAGCTTTGAAATGGTTCTTGACTGAAGTCTCTAGGATCAATACAATCAAAGATATGATCGTTTGAAGAGGAGTATGTTTTCGATTTTTGGCTCTTTTTGCTGAATTTCATCCCCGTGTATCTTGGAAAATAGGGGGAATGAAAAAAAAAAAAATTGTTTGATGAATTTATTCGAATTTATTTGTTCCATAGAACCCCTAAAAAAAATTATAGCGAAATCGGTAACATCGAGGTCCGAAAGCTGTCCGGTTTGACGTGGAATTACTCATGTATAACTAATAATCGAAAATTGCGAAAAAGATTTTATACAGCCGGAGCCCGTTTTTCTCGCATACTATCCCTTCATATAAAAGTATCAAGTTAGTACAAGTCGATTATCCGAACCAATTGGGGCCGGGCCTAGTTCGGATAATCGAAAATTCGGGTAATGGAACAGTAATATTACACAATGTGAGTTTGCCTGGAGTGAAATAAAGACTACCGGTTAAAGAATGAATATGCAGGCACAGTAATGCCCTGACAGGCGAATCAAGCTTGAACACGTTTGACCAAACGCTTTGTTTGCAACATTGTAATTGGGCGCAGTCCTTCGACGTGCATATAAATTTCAAAATTTCGCGCCGTCCAAATAGATAAATACTATGTAATAATACGCGAAAAACGCGCGCATGGAGATGAGAAAAAAAAAAAGGAGATGACGTTCGGATAATAGAGGGTTCGGTTAAAGCGATCGTGGTTCGGATAACAGAGGGTTCGGATAACAGAAGTTCGGATAATCGAGGTTCTACTGTACATCAATCGGGAATTATGCCTAACAACTTTCCCCGTATAAAATTCAAAGGAAACGAAAGGTCCAACAACTACTTATTTGTAGAAAAATCTAATAGAAAAAAATTCTGATAGAAACATCGAATCCTATGAGATTGGATCACATTTTCAAAGCAATATCATAGAATTTAAATTAGTTAGTGGATTTTGATGATTCATTTTACACGCATTTATATTTGTTCATCAGTCCGTGGACCTAATCAAAAATTGAATAACGACGACAATGTCACTAGGAAGCAGCATCGATAAGCGGAAATCACACAATGAGGGGTTATAATAAATCCTCATAGAAGTATGTTCGCAAACGTTTCTTCATAATCCGTTTGTCACTAGATTATTTGACATTCCTAGGAATTGCATCAACTGATTAGGAACTTATCGCTATCAATAAGTGAATGAATAGAAATATATTCAACGAACTATTATTTTCTAGACGAATAGGGTGAAGTGAAATATAAATGCGATAGACTGCAAGTGTGAGTTTCAACCTCAAGAGCGAATGGCTGAACGGAGGTGTGAATATTGAATGTACGTATATCGAATTTTTACAAAAATTTGATGCATTAATCGTGTCAAACTTACCGTCCGTAAAAACCACTATTCCCTGTTCTGTCTTGGATCCAATACAAATATTGAAGACTTTTCGTGGATTTTCCGGTTTATATTTTTTCACGGCACTGATATCCACAATTTCAAATTTACCGCTTTTGATGAGCTTCACGTACGCGTACATCATTTACCCAAGCACGAAGTATCTTCGACGGTAGTCGGCTGCACACTGACTCTCCAGCTCTCTACGGCTGCGCGACCGAAGGTGCGCAACGCTGAACGGTCTGTGATTGGGCCTTGGTTGAGGACTCTCTCACTTATAAGGCAATGCAATACTCGTCTAGCCCATAATTTGTGTATTTCGTCTCATTCATAAACTAATGACAAGAATGGGTTTGAATTTTGACAGTATATTTCATTTATATCGTAAAATTGTAAGGAGTGAGGAAAAAAATAATAAATTAAAAAAATGAAACAAAAGGTCAAGAGTTTCACGTCACGACTATTCTACGGTATAAATAATGTGTACTGTCGAAATTTGAGCCTATTCTTGTCGTTAGTTTACGAATGAGATGAAATTAAAAATCCGATTAAATGTCCGAATGACGGTCGGTTATACGAAAATATTGCATCGCTGTTACTCTATAAGAATATGTGAGGAAATCCTCAAACATGGAAACATTGCGGAAATTCTACAAATTGTTGACAGAGAAATGAGACAAATATGTTTAGAATTAGGTAAAAAAAACTCCATGCAACAAAATCACTGTTGACCAGTGTTATTCATGTTGACACACAAATTTGTTAACCTTATAATATCGGTACTCTTTGAAGAAATTCCCGTTCATGATCATTACTCGTTGAACTTAATGGAAGAAGTACAAAATTTCTCGATGTAAATGATATAGTATAATCTGTAGTATAACAAACGGTTCAAAATTAAAAAAAAGCAGAGAACATATAATAATGATAATATGTATCAACTATTTTGAGCGGCGCAGGCTATTGTGAATCGGCTGTCGGTAATTCGGCAGAAAAGCGGCGAGCCTTTGATGTCGTGCGACTGTCGTTATAATACAATTACCGTGAATGTTATGAACAAAATAACTAGTTTATTTATACTCAGTTGTTCCAGTGTCTCTTCATTGATTCATACGACGTGAAATAAAAAAATTCTCACTTTCAATTATTAAATGAGGTACTTTTACGATGAGTATACTTGAAACCGATTGTTTTATCTAGTACCCCGTATGAACCCTGGCGAAAATGAAGTGTGCAAAGAGATGTTCGAGAGGTGTTCGGGAAGTGTCTGCACGGTTCATGAAATGTTTGGTCACAGCTCGCGAACAGCTCGCGAACACTTGAAGCCGTGACCACTTCCACACATTTAATCCACACTCTCGATTTTTAGTTCGTGCACACCCGGTGCACGTTTTTCGGAAGTCTAAGTGGTTGAACATTCGCGCACATTCAGGACACATTAGGTCTCACTTTCTTCACACATTCCGTTCGAATTATTGAAACAACTAATGCTCCTGCACAGTTCGCACAGTGCGTTTTCACTTCATGCACACTTAGATCTCTAATAATATTTGTGTCATAACAATTTTCAATGGAATATTTTATTCGCGAAATTCACGAGTAATAAGTGGCTGCCTAATCAGAATCTTGTCCAATTGGTTTTCTAAGTGACCGTGAAATTTTGCTATCATTCATTTTCAAGTAGGTACATATTGATGTGAATCCTTACAAATCAAAGTTTACCTATAGAGTCAAAAAGTGTCAAGTATTCTAACAGGCAAGAATTAGCTCTAGATCGAAACCGGAAATCAGCCGAACAACGAAGTTAAGCAGCTTCACCTGCAGCCAGAATTCGGATGGGTGACACACATGAATAAAAAAAATAAAAAAATCAGTCTTTGAAGAGATGATTTCTCACATCCAGGAAATATTTAACTGCGTTCTCTACCGCTCGAAAAAGAATCAACTATAAATAAATAACTAAATAAATAAATATTGGTGAAAAATATATTTTTTGTCCGGATAATATCGAAAATAAACAATTCGGCACATCGCGTGCATCACTTCATGCACATTACGTGGACGCTCCATACACATTTCCGTATGCACACCTTGTCACACTTGCAATGTTTCAATTTACATTTTCAGCACACTTTATTCAAGACTACTGTCACACTTCAGTCACATTACCGGAACATCTTGATTCAACCTTCGTTCACATTTGGTTTCACACTCCATTTTCGCCAGGGAAAAGATATGTATGTGAAATATATGGAAAAATATAACGACATATGGGGCATCCCCCACGAAAAAAATATATATGCTAGGATATATGCATGGGATATATCCTAGCATATATGCTAGGATATATGCTAGGATATACTCAAATTTGCCCAAAGATATATCCTAGCATATATCCTGGCATATATATGCTAGGATATATCCCATGCATATATCCTAGCATATATTCCGGCATATATTCTAGCATATATTCCGGCATATATTCTCCAGCGTATATTTTTAGCATATATTCTAGCATATATTGCTGTATATATGTTAAATAGTTTATCAAAAAGAGAAAAAAATCTAGATACGTTGGCGTAAAAAAATTAGCGGCAAATTTTTTTTGAAATATTTATTGTACATATTTGTCAAGTTTAAAATATTTATATTAAAATATGTGACTTTTCCGGTATGTTTTAAACCTCCTAACATTTTGAGGTTGTTTCGATAATGTAGCCAACATGTTACAACGTGCGTTGGCAATAATATTACCGTGATTTACACTCAATTCAATTTCTTCATCGTTCGTATCATTAGCAGCCGATGATGAAGGCCTGGAGACATAATTCCTTCGGGTGCCTCAATTTTCCACTCCAACATTTCACTTGAACCTAAAACAATTATGTATAAATAACTACCGAATTCATTATGCAAAAATGTATAATTCGAATGAATTGATAATTTTAATAATAAAATAGGCTCTTACCGGACACTTCCATCACTATTGCGTGGAAACATTTCCAACCATCGAGTGCCATTTTCTTCGTATCGTGCCATTCAACTACATCCATCTTTTCGGATCATGATCTTAGCTCAAAAATTCTTCGAAATCAAAATCCTGAATGTGCTGAATATCGATTCCTGACGTCATCGTCTTGTCATCTCTTCTACCTACCCATTTAACTAATACCTACATTTTTTTCAATTACCAAATTATTTATTAATTGATTATTTTATCAAACCCGTTCACCTCGGCTAGCTCTATATGTTTTGACAATCAATAATTGAAGACGAGCAAATCCTGACTCTGTGACAACGCTAAATTGAAAAATAAAAAACCCTCGTCGGTAGCGCCTGATCGGTAGTCAGCGTTATCGCAGAGTCAGGATTTGCTTGTCTTCAATTGTTGATTGTCAAAAAATATAGGGCTAGCAGAGGTGAACGGGTTTAATAAAATAATCAATTAATTAATTATTTGGTCATTGAAAAAAATGTGGGTATTAAATGGGTAGGTGGAAGAGATGACAAGAAGATGACGTCAGGAATCGATATTCAGCACATTAAGGATTTTGATTTCGAAGAATTTTTGAGCTAAGATCATGATCCGAAAAGATGGATGTAGTTGAATGGCACGATACGAAGAAAATGGCACTCGGTGGTTGGAAATGTTTCCACGCAATAGTGATGGGAGTGTCCGGTAATAGCCTATTTTATTATTAAAATTATCAATTCATTCAAATTATACATTTTTGCATACTGAATTCGGTAGTTAATTACACATAATTGTTTTAGGTTCAAGTAAAATGTTGGAGTGGAAAATTGAGGCACCCGAAGGAATTATGTCTCCAGGCCTTCATCATCGGCTGCTAATGATACCAACGATGAAGAAATTGAATTCAGTGTAAATCACGGTTATATTATTGCCAACGCACGTTGTAACATGTTGGCTACATTACGGAAACAACCTCAAAATGTTAGGAGGTTTAAAACATACCGGAAAAGTTACATATTTTAATATAAATATTTTAAACTTGACGAATTTGTACAATAAATATTTCAAAAAAAATTTGCCGCTAATTTTTTCACGCCAACGTATCTAGATTTTTTTTTCTTTTTAATAAACTATTCAACAAATATACAGCAATATATGCTAGAATATAATGCTAAAAATATACGCTGGAGAATATATGCCGGAATATATGCTAGAATATATGCCGGAATATATGCCAGAATATATGCCAGAATATATGCTAGGATATATGCCAGAATATATGCTAGGATATATGCTAGGATATATCTTTGGGCAAATTTGAGTATATCCTAGCATACATCCTAGCATATATGCTAGGATATATCCCATGCATATATCCTAGTATATATATTTTTTCCGTGGGGGATTCTCAGTCAAAACGTACGGGAATGATAATTGGAATGTTTGATTCCGTCATAGTACATTTCGATACAAGGGCGAAATGTGCGGCGTTTATAGGGGAGTACGATGTTTTCAGCACTCACCTTCGTCTCGGCTACAGCTACGCGCGGCGCCTGCGGCGCCGCGCCTAGCTTCTGCCTCGACTACGGTTCGTGCTGAAAACATCGTACTCCCCTATAAACGCCGCACATTTCGCCCTTGTATCGAACACTATTTTTTATAACAAATGCATGAAAAAGTTTCGCAAAAGCTAACCACCAAAGATCTCTGAAAAGCCGACTTTTAACAGACCACTGCGCTTCCCGGCGGGGTCGAGGGGCGAAGCCCCCGTGGGGGGGTTCGGGGGGGGCGAAGCCCCCCCGACATAAAACATAACCAAAATTCTTATTGCAAAAAAAAAGATTACAATTTTATTGACGCAAAACTTCTCTATCATCCCTCTCTACAGGTATAGTAGAGTACTTATATAAAAATCTAAATAATAATTATTAAATAGTGAAAATAGTACATTTGATTTGAGAACGATCAAAACACGTGCGAACGGATCGGTGTTACAATGTCAACAACTGAAATGGCTGATTCACGTGGAACGGCGAGCGCCGAGAACGAAGTGTACGACCCGTACCAAAAACATCCAGTTGATTCAGGATGCCAAGCAATACGCACGGAGGTGGCGCGTCATGAAGGATAAATGACTCTTGTTTGCACGCCGTGCGCGACAAGAATCTTGTTGAGCACGCTGAATGTGCGCAGAACGTTGTGCGCACGTTCGGCATGCAACATTGTTTCATGTTGGCATCGCCTACGGAAACGTCAGAAAAGTGCCACAATATGACCGCTACAGAGCCCCAAACAAGCGACTTTTTCATGCATGCGTTATGAAAAAAATATTATAGATGATTACTCCTGATGAGAGGAGCTTTCACGTTTTTTTTCGTTTGTGTTCTTGAGATATGAATTTTTTTTTTTCGAAACACACACCTTCTTTAAAAATTGACCAAATGAAGTATTTTTTTTTTTTCTTCTATCAAAATGTTTGTTTTCAATTAGGTATACTTTAACCAAAAATAAAAAATACAAAACACGTGATTATTATAAATTGCGATATGATTTTCTAATTCGAACTTCAAACCCTACGATTTCGGGAGGTCGGACATTTTTTTTTTTCGATTTTCATTAAAAACATTGTTTTTTTTTGTACAAATTATGCCGTTGGATTTATAAAGGAAAAAATAAAGGAGATGTGACCCCACGATAAACCCGACGGCATAATTTGTGAAAAAGAAAAACATATCTCAAGAGCACATGATCGAGAAAAATGGAAAAAAATCGTGAAAGCTCCTCTCATCAGGTATAATCATTTATAATATTTTCAAAAAAAGAAAAAATTCACATTATTATTCCCGTACGTTTTGACGGTTAATGTCCCATATATGTGCGGCAAAATGAATATATTCCAAATATTTTCGATGTAAATTGGTGAGATTCTTATGTTGAATATATTTCGCTATATGTCTGACGTACATATTTTTAGGTGGCAGCCTTTGCGTGTGGACTAGCTGACACACAGTTTACAATACTACGCCGAAAAAAACGGTACACGAGTAATTCTTCAAATTCTTATTTTACTCGACATGGGTAATGACTTCACGTGAAAAAATTCAGTTATCATCAGAGTACACACCGAACTTCTTACTCTTCAAACGAACCTTATAAAAATCTACCTCTTCTACCAGAAAAAAATGAGTATTTTTCAAATTCAATTCACGACAGTAACGGTCGATTATCATTGAATTTCGTATCTTTCCGCTAGGATTCTGAAGTATTTCGAATGATGAATCAATACTATCTACACGGAGGGACAGGATTAGTCGAGTCAAGTGAAATTCATTTGATTCAACAAAATGCAGCGCTCAAATGCGGCGAATGCAATATAAGCTTGATTCAACAAAATATTTTTGTTGAATACAGCTCTTCGGACAATGTAATATACAATTGACTGAAGTCATCGAATGATCATCCCGACTATAAATTCAGTCGAGATGACAATATGTCAGTTCCTCGCACTAATCGCGATTTCGTGCAAAGAACAGGTGTAATTAAAATGACCAAATATTCGATTGAAGGCATCGCAATAGTCTTGTCTTGACTGTATGAAGTTATCGAAAAGAAAACAATTAGGCTTGACCTCATTTCAGTTTTGTTGGGGTGATTGTACCATTCTGTAAACCAGAAACGGATTTTGCTGGCGGAAAAATCTTTTACATTCACTGAACAAAACAGTTATTCAACTACACAAGTCATATTGTCCAAATAACATCATTCTTGATTCAGTTGACTTCTAATTTTCTATAATAGAGCATGGATAACGTTGCTCGTACAATATGTTTGAGTTGATATGATTAGCAATTTCATCGAATGAATTCAATATTTAGTTGTCGGGAACACTGTATATGTACCGTATAGCCTATATTCGTCACATCGATCCCTGAAACGAAAATGAACATGTTCAATATTGTTGTAGAAGACGAGCACAAATTACATTACGCTGAAAAAATAGCACAATTCAGATGCCCCGTAAAAAATATCAAGTTTTAGATCGAGTTTGGAAACTAGCACGTTTTAGATTGACTAAAAATAGCATGCTTCCGAATCAAAAGTAGCTCAAATTTCTGGTCAATTTTAAACGTCTCAGTTTTCAATTAGTTTCCAATCCAAAACGTTATGATCATTACGGGGATTATAAATTGTACTATTTTTCAAGCGGAATGTCAAATGTGTTCGTTTTCCACAGCAATCTGAAACATGTACATTTTCGTCGCAGGTCAATATCCAGGCGGTATTTTTTAGGTTTCGACATAAAAGCGAACACATCTAAATTTATAAAAATCATCGATTTTATGCATATAGCGTACAAGGAACATTATAGTTTTATAGAATAATAATTTCAAGAGATTGACTTGAAGTTAAATCAACATTGAAGATAATTGATTAATTAATTTCTTGAAGGGTATCTAAGCATGTTTGCTTCTGACCGATATGAGGTCGGCCCCACAGTCTTCTGTTTCTTTCCTCCTTTGCGTAACCGTGAAGGATAGAAGGAGACAGGAGACCGGCATGCCAACTTTATATCGGTCAGAATCAAACACGCCAAGACATAGGATCGTTCATACAAGAACCATCGTTTTGAAATGATCAAGATCTTAAAAACTAGGGTTCATATTAAATCAGTTCGTCCCAGACGTAGCTATTAAAGTAACTTAATTGTATACATAATATCTATCAAAGTTATGATAAAATATAAATCATTTAAATGTGTTACATCTTTTACATATGCTTAAATCTAGTTACCTACTACCTATAGAAATATCAAAAAAACCTGATTCTACATTTTTTATGCAGTGACAGATAACGATAGAAAGACGTAGCTATTAAAGCAACTTAATTGTATACATAATATCTATCAAAGTTATGATAAAATATAAATCATTCAAATGTGTTACATCTTTTACATATGCTTAAATCTAGTTACCTACTACCTATAGATATATCAAAAAAAACCTGATTCTACATTTTTTATGAAGTGACAGATAACGATAGAAAGACGTAGCTATTAAAGCAACTTAATTGTATACATAATATCCATCAAAGTTATGATAAAATATAAATTATTCAAATGTGTTACATCTTTTACATATGCTTAAATCTAGTTACCTACTACCTATAGAAATATCACAGAACCTGTTTCTACATTTTTTATCAAGTGACAGATAGCGATAGAAACCTTTGAAGTAATACAGAGATATAGAATCAGAAATGTCGGTTATCAAACATGTTCTACAATGTCATACAACTGAAGTTACATCTTAGAAATGTATTAGCAATAACCAACCTCCGCGAAAGGAATAGATAATGAAAATGAAAATACAGGTCTGAAGTAATACGTGAATGAACCTTAGGGTGTTAAAAAAACAAATTTTTTTTTGGAACGAGATAAATCAGAAATAAGTAAGCATTATCGTATAAGTACCATATTTAAAATTATGAGGTCAACTGGCGTAGTTTCAATATGATGGCACCTCTAATTATCCCAAGTACATAATAGTACTACATAATACTAAACGCCTTAATGAGAGCCTGTTTCAGACAATTTCACAATCATTTAAATAGTTCGGATATTACTTCAATCAATTTATCATGAATGATTCATAAAATTATGGAAAAATAAATCCTACAATTAGTATAAAACTTAGAATTAAACTCTGAAAGATGGTTATTTCGATAATATATCGCGTGTCTAATGGCAAAAGGTCGTAAGCGCCGAAAAAAATGGTTTTTTTGGTGGCACTTACGACCTTATGGCATTAGTCACGCGATATCATTATATTGTATGTGATGTACTGTATTAATCACACGGTACATAACATTTTCCATCTGACATGATATGAATGTCGTAGGTACGATAAGTAGTCAAATTTTTTTGCAACGTGTAGCCCCATTTATCAGTCATCGCAGTTTCAAAAGCATGAATGTGTTCCACTAAACACAAGTTATCTATACATACGAATATGAAATGTACATCACGTGCTTCGTCCACTAATATATGTCTGATTTGTCCGAATTGTAATAAGTCATTTTCCATACTCCATACCAATACATTGTCTGGTTTGTACGTAATTCCATCGACAATCACCGAGGGTACACAAAGATACTTCTGAGTAGAATCCAAATCAACAGGTAGAGCGTATTGGAACAAATTGTAGTCGTCGAGGTCAATCAAATCTACTTCATAACCACTACCCATGGATATCCGCTTCTCGAAACCTTTTTTTGCCATGAATCTATAATTTAATTTTAATTGGTTCTTCAGCGCAAGTGTATATGATATGTTGAGTCGCGATGTCACCGCTTTGGCGTTTTGCTTAAATCCGCGATGTCTGCCTTCAAAACGGATAGTAGACATGTCACACAATGGACCACATTTCTCAATACTGGTTGGATGATGTACCATAAAATGGTGCTTAGGTTTGAGTGGCTCTTTGAATATCTGTAGATATAATGAATGATGTTGCTCGACAAGAGCGCGAAGTAAGTTAGCAGTTTCTTTACGAATTGATCTTGCCATAACTATGGATAGAATCTGTCTCATGACAACATATATTTGCCACACTCTGTTATGGGTCGGAACAAGGTCACCAATAATGAGACCAAAATAGTAAACAAAGCATAGCATTTCAGATGCTGAGAACATGATAACCTGTTTCTTCAAACCGTCTTGTGAAATTGTTGGAGGACTGTTACCAACTACTGCACTACCAAACTTGAAATATCTGATGCGGTCATTGAGCTGCTGAAGAGAAAATAACTTGTCCACATTTATCAGTACATGACAAATTTTACCCATACCGTACCGGAAGACCCCCTCTAGATAATCATGTGCAATGTCACACGTAGGACTGTCTATAAAATGGTAACTTGGGTTTTCATTAAAGATACATTTTTCTACAATTCCATATTGATATCGCAATAAGTCTTCGTCATAATTAGCTTTTGTTCGTAACATACTTGGATCTTCAGATAATTGACTTTGAAGTGTGGGCTTGTCGATTCGGCAAAACCTACATGAGTAATTGGCGTTGAAACTTTGGTTGAAACCCAATAGAGAATGAAGCCCAAGATTATCACCTAAAATTTTGGTCAATACAAAATAGATTCGCTTTTCTTCAATACCTGCTTGAATACTTATGCCATGGATTTCAAGAAAACCGATTTCTTGTATTAATCTTCTAAAAACGCTTCGATTGCCAAATGTTTTTTGGTCCTCTGAGTTGTGAAGTTGGGCAAGAAATATGTTTTCAAGTAATGAGCTGTACTGCGGAGGTATACAACCAAGTGTGAAGTAAACAGCACCGAGTTTATTGATGCCTTTGTGTGATCCTAGCGGGTTGTTGACCTCAAAGTCATCAAAATATATTGTCAATGGTAAGACGACGTTATTGTTCATTCGAAATTTCTCTTCGGTTTCTATCCACAGTTTCGTGTGCACAAAAGAATGACTTTCATCTAGTTTTAATTCATTGATATAAGAAACGATTTCGCTGAGAACATGTGGCAATTCCAAAAACTTTTTTAGAACCTCACCCATTGGTATAAATTGGGCAGTCAAATCAACGACGTCAAGTTTCGATGTGTTAATTGTCTTTGGAGCTAGTGAGGTGCCAACCACAAAGCTAACCGGCTTTATAAAGGTACTGCAACTAGTGAAGAACTTCAATCTGTGGTGCTCAGTTTTTAGTTTGTCGAAGCCATTAATTAAGATATCGAGCATTTCATTGAATTCATTGTCTATGACATTACAGTTATTTGAGTTATATTTGTCCTTGATCAATTTAATGCAAGTAGAATATAATTCATCAACAGATTCAATAATGTCCTGCACCACACTTCTATTAATTGAATTGTTGGCGTACAGTTTAGCTGCAAGGGAAGCACAACCATCGCTAATCAATTCTCGAAATTCTTTCACGGTTACATGACGTGTAAAATCATCCGAGTTACAAATTTCTGCTTCTACAACGGCACTATTAGGTGATGCATCTGAGTCGGCATTATATAAAACAGATTGAGCTATACTTTCTGGTCTTCCTGGATTAGATAATGTCATGGACTTTATTGGTACTGGATGTTTCAACATCAAGTGCTTCAAGTAAGAAGATGAATTACTGAAGCTCCGCCAACACTTTGGTTGCTGGCATTGAAAATTTTTATATCGTTCCACGCTATGCTTCAAGCTTAAATGTGCCTTCATGTGATTTGAGGTTGGGTAAGTGTGTTGACAAAATGGACAATAATACATTTTTGGTAATAATTCTGAAATTGTCTATGAAACAAGTTAGCGTCTCTGAACTTTTAGTTTCCAAAATCAGGCATCGAAGCCAGTATGTCAGCAATATAAGATATTTGTTTGTCCCATTTTGTAGTTATTTTGTACACAGCGAACTGGATGAGGTACCACAAGTGTTCGCTCTCAGGTGGGTATAGTGCATTTACAGCGTGGAAAGATTTGAAGCACAAATCCAAAGCTTTTAGTGCGGTGGGTACCTTGTACAGTGTGGAGTCGAGCGACACATAAAAAGCTTCAATTGAATCCAGTGCAGGTCCTACCACAATGATATAAGGTTGCACCGTCAGCCCCAGTACTGCAACTTCATTGATTCGTTGTTGTTGCACAGTCAATAAATCCCCTGCTATCTAGAAGTTACCAAATTTCAAAACAGTAATCGTCATAAGCTGATCGCATGGTATACATCGACGTATGCCGTTGAGTATTTTGGTTCAGATGTTTACCTTAACGTGTAAGATGAAACTTTTTTGGCATTCTACAATGGAAAATTTCCACTGTTGTTTTTTACGATTGTCCTGAACTTCGTTGTTTGGAGTATCGGTTGGTTTCTTACAGATTCGGAGCCTACCTCGTGGTGCAACCAAATAAGGAAGAAGCATTATCTGAATGACGACCTTGCAATCTAAAATTTATTATATTATTAAATTTACACAGGCCACTGCAAATTACAAAGATGGTTGAAGTGAAGTTTCTCTTACCAACTGACAACGTTTGAACTTCTAACAAACTTAACAAAGACTTCGCATTGCTTTCTTTGCTTGTTGGTCGAGAGTTTTTGATATGCAAAAAGAATTTCTCCCAATGTAAGAATACGCCATGATTTTCTAATTTATGAAGGTACTTGAAGTCAAGTTCAAGCAGCGTATGTCCATTACTGTGCCGTAGAACGGGCCATTTCTCCAAATAATCGTGAACCGTTTGGATTTCACTCCTCGCATTGTCGAGTCGATGAGGTGCTGTAGTTTCCCAATGTTGCACAACTGAATCCCATGGTTCCCTATTGTGTTCTAGCCACAGGAGACTGCTCTGTATCTCGTCTGTTTATAATCATGACCACATATATATGAAAGGCATAGAAAATATATAGGTAGCTTATGCAAATAAATTATGGAGGAATTGACTTTTCAAAGTATAAATTTGTAGTACTAACCAGCTACAGCATCGCTTGTAATATTTTCACTAGTAGAGGGTTCATGCCTTGGCTCACAGCCAGAAAGACTTCGATATTTTTGTAGTTTATTCCTGTATTTATCCACTAGCTTCCCTCTGGCAGTAATGGATGAGTGTAATCGCGAAGAACGTTTTTTCACTGCTGCGATGTAATAGGAATCCTTATGTTCTTTTGGGAATATAGTCGTGATTTGATCTGCAACGTTGTCGAAGTCCACTTGAATCGGGCATCTGGGAATAAGATGTGACAAAACAGGTGCGGAATATTTATCACAATAGATCTTTGATGAAAGGGTATGTCATATGTTATCGATGATATACCTCCTTCCGCTGAATGATTCAAGAGCTTCTGTAACAATTAAATCTACAAGTAACCTTCGCGTCGACTCAGGTAAAGGTAGATTGCAAGAAGATTTCAGAATACATCTACCAGATGCAGTATTCTTCAACAACTCTTTTACGTTCAAGTTAATGTTTTTTTTCTGATAGTCGTTTTGATGTGTAGGTCTGACTTCAGGACAATTTTGTTTAGTTAATCTTTGTGACGCAAGGTCAACAGAAGAGTTTGATTCATCATCCGTATTGCTGACTGTATCACTCGGTTCTGAATGCTGTTTATTCTGAAAACGAAAGAATATAGTTGTAATCATTTAAGCGCATTATCTTTATACTGCGGAGTCAACGTATTCGTCCAGCACATCCAAGCTATTTTAGCAAGTACATTTTAGCCTTCTTTCCGTAATTTTGAATGAGAAAAACAAACAAATGATATTCAAAAAATGCTAACAATGAAGAAATATGTGTTGTTGAGAATAGAGTTAGACATTACAAGAAGTCCATTTCTACTTCTCAAGTATACATACGACGAATACATTTTTTTTAGATACATACAGAGCGATTCTGAGGAAACCGGTCACGCTGATAGAGGCTCCCTCATTTATTTTCGTCAATGACAACGCTGTCAAATACCACGAACAAGCGATTTACCGATATTTCATATGCCTATAGGCGCTTTCCCGTTGGAATCAAAGTGATTCAGATCACTTTAGATTCTAACCTTACCCGAAACGCAGCGTTTTTATTGGTTGGCATTGGTTGGCATTGGCTGGCATTGTTCAATAAAAACGCTACATTTCGGGTAAGGTTAGAATCTGAAGTGATCTTGGATCACTTTGATTCCAACGGGAAAGCGCCTTATGACTGATATCTTCAGACGACGTAGCGGTAGCTGTCATGTCGTAGGTTAAAATGAACTGTCATATTACAATATTGTGTAATTAATTCTAATACTGTTCATAATACAACAGTATACGATATTATTTCATAAATGAGTAGTGATGAGGTTAAATTGATTGCAGACGTCGATTTCTGTTTATTCCAACATTATTAGGTTATAAATGATTGTCTTGGTGAAATTCACACATCTGGTAGTGATAAAGTTGATAAGTCAATAGCATACGATATTTATTCTTTATGAATTCATTCCAGGTGTGAATTTCTGTTTATTTACCACGTTAGTTATAACCGAGGATTTCTTTGGTGACTGACTGACCCGTTGCATCTCTTCGACAAGTAGGGTTACGAACAAAACGATGTGAATATCATTCATCGAGCAATATCTCATCGATCCAGTAAGAGCTTTTCATCCTACGAGGCATCTCCGCTGAATAAAACTCTACATGTCTTCTTAGCCTAATGAGTGGGAAGACAGTCCTGCATGAATGTGTTGGTCTATCAATGCGTGTTTAAGTTTCATCGAGTGATAAATGAATTAAAATTATCGTTCCTATTGTGAATCTATTTAATTGAGTATTTGATTGCTGTGTAGAACAAAGCGTTGCATTTTTGTATAAAATACTCAATCACAACAAATTGTACAAATTAAACAAAATTCCTTGTTTATTCAGTTGATATTGCATAATCATATCAAATAATTAATGATACTTGTGCAAGGACGCTGTCCTTCTGAAGAAAAAAAAATAAACAATTCAATAATAACTCAATAGCATGGTTTTGGAACACGCGGCCGGTCATAGCTTTCGGACCATCGCAGATGATTTCGCAGCCAAGAATCCAGGACGTCCGCGTTCGGCGATGGATACCGTGCGGAATATCGTATTGAAGTACAAGGAAACTGGAGTGACTCATCCGCGTCGAAGTTCTACGAGTACTCGAAGAAGACGGGAAAAAGCCAGCGTCGAGAGTGGCACGAGGGGTCGGAGTATCTAAGGCCTCGGTACAACGCATTGTTGGGAAGGTGCGTTATCTACCGTACAAGTCCAGAAAGGTACATAAGCATGATGCATCGGATCCAGAGAAGCAAGAATCTAGGACGTCGGCGTCCATCGTACGAAACCGCGCGGAAGATATTAGTCAAATACAACGAAGCAGAAGTATCTAAGTTCTCAGTACAACGCATTGTTAAGGACGACTGTCTTCGTACTTATTAGGCTTAGAAGACATGTAGAGTATTGTTTTTTTCAGCGGAAATGCCTCGTAGGATGAGAAACTTTAACTGGATCGATGAGATATTGCTCAATGAATGATATTCACATCATTTTGTTAGTAACCCTACTTATCGAAGAGATGCAACGGGTCAGTCAGTCACCGAAGAAATCTTCGGTTGTAACTAATGTAGGAAATTAACAGAAATTCACACCTGGAATGAATTCATAAAGAATTAATATCGTATGCTATTAACTTATTAACTTCATCACTGCCAGATGTGTGAATTTCACCAAGACAATTATTTATAACCTAGTAATGTTGGAATAAACAGAAATCGACGTCTACAATCAATTTAACCTCATCACTACTTATTTATGAAATAATATCGTATACCGTTGTATTATGAACAATATTAGAATTAATTACACAATATTGTGATAAGACAGTTCATTTCAACCTACGACGTGACAGCTACCGCTACGTCGTCTGAGGATATCAGTCATAGGCATATGAAATATCGGTACATACTTGACAGCGTTGTCATTGACGAAAATAAATAAGGGAACCTCTATTAGCGTGACCGGTTTCCTCAGAATCGCTCTGTATATATTATTAACACAAGCATACTTGAATATTTTCTACGGCAGCATTCGTCGGTGCATCTTGACTATGTTTGAAGTGGTCCTCCCATTTCGTCATGAACTTCATACGTAATCCAATTTTTGGGATAAGTTCTTTCATCAAAGTCGGTGTCAAGTTCTGCAGTGTTGTCGAGTCTATATCATTGTCTGCATGAGCATTAAAAAATGATACTTATGAATACAGTTTCTACAACATATGCATGAAAAACTCGAGTTATTTTCCTTTTACAGCGAGATACAAGTCGCTGTTTCTGACTACCGGGTAATAAACTCGCGAGGAAAAAAAACAGACGTGAAAAAAAATGGAACAAAAACTTGCTACAGAAACGAAATCTTTCGTGACAACAAATACACACGAACAATAGAAAAATAATACAATATCGCACCTTTTTATTAGCAACTACACTGAAAAAAAATTGAGAGTCTGGCGCTCGCACGAAAGAGTTTGGCAGTCGTAGAAGTACGACGACTGGATTCGGAGAGTTGTGCGCCGCCCACGCTCGCAGAACGAGAAAGCGAGCGTCTCATAGTGAGTTACAGGTGATCTCACATGTATGGTAATGTAGGGCTCTATATGTCTGAGAACGCGCGAATTGCAGAAAGTGAGATAGGCGTGCGTACGACGTACCGCTACGTTCATGTGGATACTGGGGCTGCCGATCGTGACATCTGCTAATTCAAACAATTTCTACCAAATAGTTGTTTTAGATATAAAAGTGTTGTTTGGCAATGAACAAGTGCTTTGACAAACACCTGTAGTTCTCGGAGGTAATATTTCAAAAGTTTCACAGTCAGTTTTGATTCATAAATACTGTGATATATTAATATAAAAAAAAACATAACCATAACCATAACATTTTCAAACTTGGCTGCGGGGGTGAAACAGAATCGCTCAAAATTTTCATGATAATGGTTGACACGCCTCAGGTCTGCTCTTCTAAACTGTTCTAGAAATTTTTTTCTCCGACTTTTTTCCACCGGGTTATTGAATTTTTAGCAAATATAGACCGTTTTTTTCTCAAAGGTCTACAGAATGTAAATGTATAAATGGGTATGGTTCCACTAGCTTATAAAGATGAAATGTCTCCAGTATAGGTGGTGGCGTTATAGAAGATACTTTTTTATTCTTGAGTAAACAGTTTTTATCCCAACTATTCGAAGGAGATGACGCCAATCTCGTGAAATTTATCCCGATGATTATGCTATAGCTAAATATGAATTATTTGCTGGTAGTTTTAAGGTAGTAGTCTCGTGAAACTTTTTGAGATAGATTTCCATGCGAATTTTTATAGATTATCTTTTTAGTGCTATAAAAACATTGACTTAGTTTGGAGGAACTGTACCGTTCAGAAGTCAAGATATTAATTATTGAAAAATCGTTTTTTCACACGCGGTCTTATGGCCGAAATCGAACTTTAGCTATAAAAAAAAACGACGAAATAGATTTTGAAAAAACTTCGCCCAATGGTAGAATACTCCTTTCTACATATTAAAAAAAAAAATTATCTGTTCTCACCGTTCCAAACAAGAAATAGAAGCTTCAAAATTATGAATATAATTAATAAAATAATAATAATAATAATAATAATAATAATAATGATAGTAAAAATGCTCACAATAAAATAATAATAACTATCAAAAGTTTTTGAGTAGAACCCGGAAAATGGCCGAGCAAATACCATTACGCGCCCTCAAAACTCTTGGCTGATGGTTTCGCGAGACTACTACCTTAACTCGTCTTACGTTGCTTTGGTACAAAATAACGTCAATGATGGTAATAACCTAAAACATGATAGGGTTGCAATGGCTGAAGAAGAATCGCATGATTCAACACCTTTGGTACTTGTATCCCTGCCTGTACCTATAACTCCTCCTCAAACCCTAACAGAAGTTAGTGGTGATCATAGTATGAATGGCACATTGAATACCATGGAAATTGATTATTCTGAAGACGTTTTTGGAGATGAAAATGATAATGTAAAGAAAATAAAAGTAAAAAGCACGGAACTTTATTATCCAAAGCTTCCAGGTATTGCATCACTTCATGGAACCCAATTCAGAACATTATTTACAACTGATTTAATTTTTTTTAAACATTTATGGAGAAACAAAGTCAAGTGAAATAGCAATATAGTCGTAGAAATGAAAAAAAATTCAATTATTTTGATTCTGAACAATAGTGTAAACCTACAATATCAAATATGATGGGGCCGGTTCAGAGTTCCGAATCTTCAAAGCTCCAAACGGTAAAAATTTCGAATCTTCTAAACGATTTCGAAATTTCCAGAAAGACTAGGGTTCAGAAAATTAAAATTTCGAATAGTCTAAATGCAGATAGCTCAAGGCTCCGACAGTCCGATGTTCCGAAAGTCCAAGATTCCGAAGTTCAAAATTCCAAAAGATCGAACGTGTTCTTATCGTGTCGATTAAACGACGCGCGACGGCTTGATGTTCAATAGTTTCGAAGTTTCGGCCTTTCGGATATTGAGCTTACGGAGTTTTGACCTTTCGGAATTTTGAACCTTCGGTGTGCTGCAATTCGGAACTTTTTAAATCGGTTACATAGACTTTCGGTGAAATACCCTTTCTGAAAAATGTGAGTTCGCTGCACTAAAATTCGGAAATTTGACCGTTCGAAGCTTTGAAGATTCGGAACTTCGAACCGGCCCCAATATGATGACACTTGATTTCAACGTTTTACAAAATTCGGCAAATGTTGCCTTATATTTGAAGTTATCTGGCTGCTCTATTTTCATAAAAAAAATTCACTTATTGTTCTTGTTTTTAGAGTATTACTTTTTTACCTGCTATTTTTATCTTATATTGCCACTAAAATAAGTAATCGAAATACATTTTTTTAATCATTTGTAAATGTTTTGTGAAATTTTAAGGAATATTTTCTCGGATATTTTTCTAGATTCATTTGATTTCACCAAAAATCGTCTCTTTTATGCATTAAATGATGATACGCTGGGTCAAATAATTCTAGGAAAATTCAAACACAGTAAATTATTAGACGTTGACAAGTTAAAAAACTTTTGCATTTTACGAAGACTGAAAAGGGAAAAAGATTATAAGTAAGTTTCTTAGAAAAGTTAATTATGGCGTATCTCGAAAATTAAAATAAAATAATATATGAGGTGATCCATGTCACTTCAGTAAGTGAAAAAAAAAAATCCCCAAATAATTTTGAAAAATCGAGTTACTTTATTGAGAAACATTCACGGAGTGTTAACATTTCTAAAAAAAATTCTGACGTTTTTTTTCGTTGATTACCATTTTTTTAACATCTTTCCATTCAAATGGCTGTATCTTTGGCAGGATTTGACGTATTTACATTTGTGAAAAACGAAAATGTGCGTCGTTTTATGGCACTCATTTTTTCAATGAATTTTAGGATAACTACTGAAGAATTTCTGGAGGACATAGGAGATATAAAAGAATTGTTTCCAGGAATAGACACAGATTTATTGTATAGACCCTACCGATCAGGTGGTGGTGGTTTAGACGAGTCTATTGGAATCCAAGGACCGTTTTATAATCGGTACAGATACTATCTCGGAGAGGGTAGATTAGCTGGACTCATATCTGCAATTCCCGACAGAACTAGAAAACGACCGCATTCTGATATTAATGAAAGTAAAATTAATGAAATACCATTTAATACCATTTTAACTAATTTAGAAATGTTTCAAATTCTTTTTTTGCAATTTTTCCCCACATTAGTATCACCGAATCAAGATTTACAAATATTGCTTGACGCGAACCGTGCTCCGTATGAATTCGATGAAGTAAAGAAGAAGTGGGATGAAACTTTCGCTTATAGAACTCATACATTTTTGACCAACTCTTCAGCTGAGGCAAAAGACCCTAAAGACCCTATAGACCCTAAACCTAAAGCAAAAAAATCATCAAAGAAAGACAATAAAGACAAAGATAAAGATAAAGTTTTAGCGTACACAAACACGTTCAAGTGCTTGAAGCAAACAGATGAAATTGTTTTTGTAAGTAAAAGAGCACTTTGTGTGTGTGATTTTTTCAAATTCAATCATTTTTTGCCTATTCCAGCTCACTTCTGATTTCAAACGAATAATCACTACTCTTGCCCAAAATACGTCACCCCCATATGAAATTCAAAACGCTAGTACTCGCTTTCAAACTGTTTGGCCTCAGAAAGCACCCGTCATTCTTCAGCAAATGAGCAAAACTAAGGACGTTACAGAGTTTCTAAACACAAATAGCGATCTTATAAAGCAAGGTAAATTTTTTTTTCAACACATGCAACAAATGACCCTCTTTTTCACCATGTTCCGCGCAGCCAAAGTCGAAAATTCTATAGTGTCATGCGTTACCAATTAGATTACACAAGTTCGAGATTATTTCATAAAATTATTATAAACTATGAATTATTTCTTTTTATATTAGCGGATAAGTCTATATTGGCCCTACTCACTTTGCCTTTAGCCTTAACTGGTTATAGTAAAAAGGTTACGGATTACGAATCAAAAAATACCCTGACTTTGACGAAGGCAGATATTTCTAAGCATTTTATTTTGCATATACAGGTAATTTTAACCCTTTATAATGTATACGAATTGATGCTTTTATATGATCCTAACTAATTTTGGTCATAAATTAAACCACATTCATTAGGATCCAAACAATTTTACTAACGAAAAGAAAGACTTCGATGATTGGAAAGTAAGGCACAAAATAAAAAAGCACCCCTACTTGATTTTCGTCGGTCCACTCTCACGAATTTCAGCTGGATACGTTATATTCAATGATCACACCTACATGTATGAAAATCCATTTGAAGCCGTCGAAATATGTTTTCAATTGTGCACAGCTCTGCATAGTTGGCCTGAGCTTGTAAATCACGTATGGCAATTTGTTACAGAGTGTATTTTTGATTTCAAGTTATGTTCTAAGTTTACTGCAGCTTTCGTACCTACGACGTATTTACCGATCTCAACATTTGCAAACAAAGTTAGGAATATGAGTGTAGAATAGCAGATAGATAACTTTCTGATATAGGTGTCGTATTAATTTTCTTATATAACATAATTAATTTTGTATTGGTACTCTAAACTATCATTCAAAATTAAATATTTTTCTGAGCTTTCTTTTAATATACAACATGGAATACTCTGTAATATTAAATGCTCTTTTGACAATAATTTTATCGCTATATGGTGATCCATCTTTAGCCAGAAATATAGTTGATTCAGTTATCAATTCATTTCACGAGTTCATTCAACGTACATACTTTCCGTCACTTGAAAGAGATGTATTAATTGCTGTCGAAAAAAGTTTTCCAAAACCCATAAGTACAGATAATACCGAAATTATTAAAGAAATAAAAATTCGAATTCACGAATGCTTCCGAGAACACTGTGACATTTTCAAGGATGTTTCAAGTGAACCTAAACGATTTAATTTGTTAAGACCAAAAGGGTTTTTAGAACCTATTCAATTTAAACTTAGAAGACCTTGGGAACATTCAATAGTTAATAATGACCCCATGTTCGTGCAAATTGATAGTTTTGGCGTTTACGTACCTTTGAAACATTCTTTTAAAATGTTCCTAGAAATTCCGGGAATGTTCAATAAAATTTATAATTATGTTCAAGAAGTACAAAAAAATAGCAAAATAATTACCAATATTATGCAAGGAAAACTGTGGCTAGATAAATATGCGACAAAGTTTAAAAATGAGATTGCTTTTCCAATTTTCATGTATTTTGATGAAATAGAAGTGAGAAATCCTCTAGGAAGCCATTCCGGCGTAAATAAATTTGGAGCTGTTTATTTTTGTATTGCATGTCTTCCACCTGATATTGCTTCACGCCTCAGTAGTATCTTGTTCTCAACATTGATTTACGCTGAGGACATGAAAAAATGTACAAATAAGGAAATATTCAGAAAAATTATTGAAGAATTAAATTTTCTTTCTAGAACTGGTTTAACGATTCTTGTAGATGGAGTCGAAAAAGTCGTAAAGCTTCAATTAATTCTTATTTTAGGGGATAATTTAGGAAGCAATCAAATTTGTGGGTTTATTGATAGTTTTAAATCTGATTATTGGTGCCGTTTTTGTAAAGTTACTGCTAAGGAAGCTGCTTCAATGACTGCTGAAATCAAAGCCCGGTTTCGAGATAGACATAATTATATTTTGGATGTTCAAACGCAAAATGTATGTCTAACAGGAATCAAAGAACAATGCGTTTTCAATGATGTCGATGGGTTTTTCATCACAGAAAATAAATGCGTAGACCTAATGCATGATGGTTTAGAGGGAGTTTGCATGTATGTAATTGGCAAGCTGTTGTATACATTCATTTACGAAAAACACTATTTCACTGAAGCCTGGCTCAATAGCAAATTAAGAGAACTGGATTTTGGTGATGAGAGTAATATTCCGCCTGAGATTAAGGGTAATCGTCTTAAGTTAAGAATGAATGTAAAAATGTCAGCAGCGGAAATGTTAGTTCTTGTTAAGTATTTAGGCATACTAGTAGGTGAAAAAATTCCTCACGGCGATATACATTGGGAATTGTACAAAGTATTAAGGCAAATCATTGATATTCTTATGTCGCCGCGTGTTGACGCAGGACTCCTCAGAGATTTAAGAGATCTTATTGAACAGCTTCTTACTTCATATTCATATTTTTATGGTACATTACAACCTAAATTTCATCTTTTGCTTCATTATGCCAGATTGATGGCTTGGATGGGCCCTTGCAAAAAATTTTGGTGTATGAATTTTGAATCTCGGCACAGAAATCTAAAATGTAACGCTCAAAGTACTTCGAGTAACAAAAACTTACTACAGACCATTGCAATAAAACAGGTACTTAGAATGTGTCAAATGATTCATACATTTCGAACTGAAAATTCAACTATATTTGGGCCAATATTGTCAAAAGATTCGGAAGTGTGCTATCAATTTGTAAAAATCAATGGTATAGAGTATAGGCCGGGGCATTTTGTTGTCACTAATATGAATGGTCTCCAAAAAGAGTTTGGTAAAATCATTAAAATAAAAGTACTTAATGATGAAGTTATTTTTACGATCGAGTCTTATGAGGAAATTCAATTTGATAGTCACTATCACGTGTATCGTGTATCGCACAAACCAGAAAAAGATAGGGATATCAATCACGAATATCTGCCTTTAATTATGCAGGTTAATTCAATAGAAACTTCCATAAAAAATGAATACTGGCACTGTATTATTCCACGATATATTTTATAAAACTGCCTAATTTACTGTAGGTATAACATTATGCGAATTATGTCCATGAATCAATTTTTTACTTTACCTTGGTGTTTATTATAATTATGTTAATCATTCATAATAAATCAATTACTGAATCATTTCAATCATTTTCAATCTGAATCAAAAATCGGCAAGTAACGCCTTCGTATTTACATTCAGTATATATATACAGGGGAACGTGGGGTAGAACGGGCAGCGGGGCAGAACGGGCACCAAAACGAAAAAAAATAATGTGGTCGGAAATGATTTTTTATAAAATGTGGCGCTGCCCGCTGCCCGTTCTGCCCCACGTTCCCCTATATCGTTTTATTATGAAAATATTAAAATTTTCAAACTCACATTGTGCATAAATAAATAGGAAATGAACAAAAAAGATTATAATGAGTGCGCCCCATCAGTGCCGCCGTCTTTAACCCTCGCACTCTGCGATGATCAGCCACTCAGTTTTCATAAATACAAGCCGAGCGCTTGATAGTCTCGCTCTCTGCGATGACCACGCGCGCAGTAGCTGCAATCGCAGCATGATAGGTATTCTCAAATGACCGCGCTCGAAAAGTGGGATGCTCTGTAGCGCGCATGAGTAGGCGTGTGATCGTACTGCTTCAAAAAGGTTATGCGAGCGCCAGACTCTCAATCTTTTTTCAGTGTACTATAGTGGCCTGCACGGTCTGCGAACACACGTGCAATTAAGAAAATAATCCTGAAGTGTAAATGTAATATACTAATATGATTAATCTATTGTTAATATATTCGAGATCTATTTATATCGATAAAAGAAGTTTGCAGCAATAGAAACAAGTGATATTGAATTGTCCACAGCACGCGAGAATTGTATCCAGTCAATCAAGGTTTTACTGTATCAATAAGAATACTTCACCAGAAAAATCTAGAGGAATATGGCCGTTTGCTCACGTGCGTCGATTTCGATTTCGTCAACTAGATCTACTTAACTACTTTGCGATACACGAATAAGTGCATATTAAACAAAAGCCACTTACTACAAAATTTTTTCGCTCATAGAAATGGTGAAAGAACCGTCGTATCAAAACCTGTGCCTCGAGCCAAATATTCCACGTGCATAAAGTGAAGACTATAACTTACCTTTGAAATCAGTCAACAAGGTCTCTAAATTCCACGACTTGAGGAGATTTTCAGCTGCTTCGTCGGCCATACTTTCAATGCTTCACTCGTAATTTTGTCACTGTAGGTAATTTGTATGTAATTTGTATGTAATTGAGGCACCTTTCTTGGTAGCCGGCGAACTGCGAAGAACCGTACGTGTGCTTGCTGCGCCACGTGCATGCAAGTATCAACGTGTCTACTACCGTCGTAGGCCGACTCGTGCCGCTCGAGATTCAAACAGCGCTTCGCTCACTTGTGATTGGTTGCGCTATGCTCTGAGCCTGAACAAGGAACGGAATGGTCCAAACCCAGTTCTTGGCTTATTTCGTGACCGCGATAACAAGTGTGACGTCACAGATACATAATGGATCAAAATGGAATAAAGCGCCACATATTCATCTTTATGATTATATAAATAAAAACGCGAAACGAATGTAAATCCATGAAAATTATAGTAGATAAAGTAGGGGAGACCGGGGCTGCAATTAACAGGGGGACGGTTGTAACATCGCGTTTATCTCCTTGAGTATGAAAGTTAATGAATGATTCCATCATTAGGCCGGTTCATTTTAAAGTTGTTTTTTTTTTTTTTCATCTCCTACTTGAAAACTCGGTGCCAAATTCGGAAAAAATATTCTCATTAAATCGCAGAGCATGAAAAAAAATATTTAGAGGTTGCTATCAGGGAATAAAAAAAACAACAATCGTTTTCGATTTAACATTCATGATTGACTTATGAGCGAAAAAAAAATTTTTTGTTAAAAAAAAAAAAAAAATTTAATAAAAACGAAAAAATACCATGCTAATTTGAAAAAATTCGCCGCCGGTAGCGAACTCTAAATATTTTTTTTTATGCTCTGCGATTTAGGGAGAATTTTTTTTTCAGAATTTGGCACCGAGTTATCAGGCGGGAGACGAAAATTAATGCAAGTTGAAATGAACCACCCTAACGCTCATATTGGGTCAACAAAGTACATAATTCAATGGATATATAGTTATTGTTGGTGAGATTCATGTCCTAACTTCATTCCAAGTACCTGACTATTTCAGCCAACGAAAATTTTACTTTCAGGAACAATACATATACTTAAGTTGAAACAATCTTGAGTTGACTCAATGGCAAAACCGCATCCGAATGTTACGTCGCATCAACACTTGTTTTCTTGAGACAAGAGGGGCTGTTGTTGAGTGTAGAAATTCGTTTGACTAAATAATTTCTTCAAAGTAACTAAACCGAAATTGTTGGGCCGAAGTTGCGGTATTTGGGAGAAGCAAAGTATATTTGAATGAATAAAATTGGCCCCAACAAAATATGTTTTGTTGGTTCAATTTTTTCTTTCCCTCCGTGTAATAACAAGTATACGTTTTATAGGTTTGAGAGACTGAAATCGAAGTAGCGGAAAGCTTTATACAATCTCATATTACTTATTTTCAAGAAACTCAGCAATTTTCCGTGCTACAATGATGGAGAAGGCACGTACAGTTTATTGTAGAAGCCAACATTCTAGCCTTATAATTTAAAACTAGTGTGCATTTATCGTCTGCGATAAAAGCAAAAATAAAAAACACGTCAACAATTGAGCCCCCGGATCATAAAAGGGATTGCGCGAATAAAATCACATAGAAACAAGGTGAATCAAAAAGTAGTGACTATTTTCTAATTCATGACCTTGGTTTTTTTTTTTCCCGATCGGCATATGTTCAGAAGTAACAATACTCCTGTGCGATTTTATCTACGCGATCCAACGCGATCCCTTTTATGATCCGGGGGCTCAATTAGTCGAGTTTACGCATAACGTAGGATAGTATTTGGTGTTGTAATGATTGATGCGAGGGAGGTTAATTACTTATGACCAGTTGCTCCAGAACGCCGGGGTCTAGGGGGCGCCTCGGAGATTACTTTTCTCTTCATCCGAATTTTTATCAATTTATATAATAACTGATCACGATAGCTGAAAAAAAATCCATGTAAGGCGGCGCTTGAAGAATTTTGCTTCAGGGCGCTGAAAGTGTAGCTACGCCACTGTACCTATTTGATGATATTTGAGTTATAAAAATACGCAGTTTGTAGAGATTATTTGTAGTTAAAAATATGAATTTTATATGTAATTGCTGGAAAACATTCAACTCTTGAGAGTAGATTAGTCGAAGTCGGAAAACCATATAAAAACTCATACCCCTTGTGGTCGGGTGATACACGATGGATTTTGGGATGGTATAAATCGAAGGATGAAAAGCCTCACAAAAAGTCATACTCTTTTTTTCTTGTGAACTTGACATTTTGTGACGATAATTGTTGGCGAAGAAACTACTTATCCGTAAACTAAATATCGTTCGCTTATTCTTTGGAACCATTCCGACCAATTTTCGTAATAAATAACTTGAATCAGGATTATGTAATTGCTAAGTAGTATGTTTATGAGTTTTGAAAGTGGATTCATCAAATTCGGGAATACCTTATAAATGATCATACGCAACATATTTTTCGATGAGAAAATGATGTGTATCTGTCACTGCGAATCCTTTCTGTTAATCATATACTTATGCCTATGAGCAATTCCACGTCAAACCGGACAGCTTTCTGACCTCGATGTTACCGATTTCGCTCTAATTTTTTTTACGGGTTCGATGGAACAAATAAATTTATGAAACAATTTTTCGTTTTTTTTCTTGGCCCCTATTTTCCAAGTTACACGGGGGTGAAATCCAGCAAAAAGAGCCAAAAATCGAAAACATACTCCCCTTCAAACGGTCATATCTTTGATTGTATTCAACCTAGAGACTTCGTCCAGGAACCATTTCAAAGCTGTTGAATGACACTATTTTTATATATTTATTTTATCCTATGGTAACAAACAATTCTATTTGTTATAAACAAATATATTATTCAAACGTGATTTTCAAAGTGAGGGCCACGCGATATAATTCTCAAAAAAATATCAGCGTATTGCTTGATCAATTCTCTATAAAATCGTTAAGTCAAAAGGATGGAGAAACGATGGAAACTAGGTGAAAACGATTTATTTATAAGCGACGGCGCGCGCTGCCACGGAAAAACCGTACCCGAGCCGGGTCTTGCAGCGGCGGCGCGCGCCGTCGCTTATAAATCAATCGTTTTAACATGGTTTCCATCGGTTCTTGATCCTTTTGACTCAACGATCTTGTAGAGAATTGATCAAGGAATACTCATATTTTTTCAGAATTTTTACGCGTGGTTCTTGTCTTGAAAACCACGTTTGAATATTGTATTTGTTTATAACAAATCGAATTGTTCGTTATCGTGGAATTTAATAAATATATAATAATAGTGTCATTCATTAGCTTTAAAATGGTTCTTGGAAGAAGTCTCTAGGATGAAAAAAAACAAAGATATGACCGTGTAATATGCCCACCGATGCCTCCTTGTGCTAGCCACACGTACCCGAGCCGGGTTTTACGGTGCAGCGCGCGCCTTCACTTATAAATAAATCGTTTTCACCTAGTTTCCATCGTTTCTCCATCCTTTTGACTTAACGATTTTATAGAGAATTGATCAAGGAATACGCTCATATTTTTTTGAGAATTCTATCGCGTGGCCCTCACTTTGGAAATCACGTTTGAATAATATATTTGTTTATAACAAATAGAATTGTTTGTTACCGCAGGATAAAATGAATATATAAAAATAGTGTCATTCAACAGCTTTGAAATGGTTCCTGGACGAAGTCTCTAGGTTGAATACAATCAAAGATATGACCGTTTGAAGGGGAGTATGTTTTCGATTTTTGGCTCTTTTCGCTGAATTTCACCCCCGTGTAACTTGGAAAATAGGGGCCAAAAAAAAAAACGAAAAATTGTTTCATGAATTTATTTGTTCCATAGAACCCGTAAAAAAAATTGGAGCGAAATCGGTAACATCGAGGTCAATTTTTGATTTATTTTGTCCGGTCTGACGTGGAATGGCTCCTATTGGTCTATTCGGAAATCGCTTACATAACCTCACAGAAATTACACAATATTTCATAGTGCATTTCATGATATGGAATACTCATCAAATCTCGTGAACTCGAAAAGGTCATCAAAAATGGAAACGCCTATAAAGTCTTATCAATCTGTTATTCCATAATTTTCAAACAATTTCTGATTGAAGATTCATCAGTATGAACTGATAAAATCATGTATAAGATTATTTTCATTACATAATCTCATTGACTTTTGTCTCTATTTCAATTATAAAATCGCATTGAGGTTTCATTCTCAGCTTTTCTGATAGGTATATTGTAAGTATTATCTCATAAACTTTTGAACCTATACAACACTCTTACTTTCTGATAAACTGTCGTATCAGAAAAATTTCGCGTCTCTTATAAACTTGAATGAATTCATATATTCTCATTAAAAAAAGGGGGGATTTTTATGAGATTTTATGATTCTTTTTCAACAGGGAAGCGTATTCTCCACGACCGTGCGATATGTTTTATTCGATAATTTACGTATGCGATATGCCCTGTCTATACGCGCACTTTAAGATCGGGTATATTTAGGGTCTTGGCCGATCACTGAATTTCCACAACAGAAGTGAGCAAACAGTTGACAGATTTCTTAAATATACCCGATCTTGAAGTGCGTGTGTAGACAGGGCAATAGTCCTACAGTGTTGACTTTAGTTGCTATGCTTGAACAAAATATAGTAGCCAATAGGAATGACGTTATAACAGAATTATTGAGGCGCGTCGTTTGTCTATGTTTTAAAAATTGATACCTGCCATCACTCATCACTTCCACATTGTAACCTATAACTGCATCAGCACTGATTGAAAATTAATCGAAAAATGTCATCGGTAATTAAAAAACGTTCTGGCTACATCAATGAAGAGCAAAAAAATTGTTTAGTTGCTAAGTAATTAACCTTTTCTATCAGTATGTCAGACAATGATTCCAACTTTCAATTTAGCTTCTCAACTATTCAAATTTGTAATTTGTGTACAAAAAATTAATAACAATTAAAAATGAATAATAAATAAGCAATAGCAGCCTGACAAACTAGTAGTAACTATATCATTTATTAATTGATCAATCCCGTATATATAATATGTATTCAAATCACAGAATTCATGGGTAGAAATCCCGAATTACAAAGTGGGAAGTTTTCTTCGAATTTCACATTCAAACATGCCCAAAAACTATGGGAACAACTTACGTCAGAATTAAACGAGATACCTGGTGCAATAAAAGAGTGGAAGCAATGGAGAAAAGTATAAATACACTCTACATGTATTACACAGACACGAATGCGTTTACTGTTAGTTTCATTCACGGCGGAACTACCCGTGCGCATAGTTTAGTATCCTTGGTTGATCCCGCAATGGCCATCCCCAATCTCGATATTATTTGAAAAATTAGGTGTTTCTCCAATTGCCTGCCTCAGGCTCACGGATCGTTCCGTAAATATAATATATGGATGTATAAATTTTTAAAACCACACAACTAACACAATTGATGTTTACTGAGATAGACTTGGCAAAATATGCGCAGTGCAACTAAATCTAAACATACATCTATGAAGAATCATGCGAAAGGAACTGGTGGAGGACCTGCTTCAAGTCAGGTTTTAACAGAATTCGACCAAAATGTGCTTGCACTCATTGGTTCTACAGCTGTAGAAGGACATGACACGATACATGAATCCGTGGTGCAATTTGTAAGCGATCATCATTGTATTGCAATATAATAGGGTGTCCCCCCCCCCCCCCCCCCCGTAAATATTTCATAAACTGATTGTTATCAATAACACTCAAATTGCAGAAGTGGGATGAAGGTCCCGAGCCGTGCGATATCGAATACCTCTCCGATGATGAAAAAGCTGTTGAGAGTTCTCCCGTTAAATATACCAGTAAAGAACCCGTGGTAAAAAACAAGAAACCCTTGATAAATAATATTTCGAGTGTAGTAAAAATAGCATCAATTCCAATATTGCCTATTCCAAATTCAAGTACAAGTAAAACAGGTGTCAAACGAACTTCCGCTGCCGTCAGATACGACAAATCAATAGAGCAGACTGCTAAATTAGCCAAAATTTCACAAAACGATAGTGACATGCGAAAGTCGTATTATGAACGAAAACTCGATCTTTATGAGAAAGAAATAGAACTTCGAGAAAGAGATGTAGTGTCCAAAGAAAATACAAATATACTGCTACATCAATTAAACGATAATGTAAAAAACCTAACAACAGTAATTGAAAAATTAATTGAAGAAAAAATAAACAATGATTACCGTAATTAATTAATTAATTAATTAACTAAGGATTTATTGTTCTTTACCACGAGTAATTTGCTGGTATATTTAACAAGACATGAAGAAAAGTATTTTTCAAACCACAAAAATTTTGGTCGTCTTTAATAATGAAAAAATTCATGATAGGAATTTGATTGCTTCCACTCTTTTATTGCACCAGGTATCTGTTCAATTCTAACGTAAGTTGTTCCCACAGTTTTCGGGCATGTTTAAAAGTGAAATTTGAAGAAAACTTCCCAGTCTGTAGTTCGGGATTCCTACCTATGAATTCTGTTCAATTATGATATTTTTGAATTCTACGTTATCAGGCCAGTTCGCCAAATTGTTCACTCAATAAAAGAGACTATGAAAAGACGTTACTTTTTTTATTAAATGTTGGTCGATTTGTTTAACATCATTATTGTTAGATACCGTTCGAAATAGGTACTAACGTGAGAAGTACCGTCTTATCAAATTATCGCGAATTCTTCGCCCAGCAGACAATTCGGGATTCCTATTTGCTAGACCTATTTCAGGTTCATTTGGTCCGACAACACCATCTAAAGCGAAATCCAATAATTCACCTTCTCCTTCAGGTTGAGGCACGTTGTCGTTAATGCACATATTATGCAACACCGTACAAGCATTAATAATTTTCGAGCACATATCTGGCTTGTAATGTAGGACTCTTTGTTTAAACAAGCAACGGAATCTCATCTTCAATAAACCGTTGCAACATTCAATCAGCGATCTAGTGCTCATTTGCCGGGCGTTGTATCGTTCTATTTCAATATTTTGTTCTCCGTCCAAAATCGCAGTCATCATCCACGGCCTAAGCGCATATCCGGAGTCACCTTTAATTTCGGCAATTCACAGACATTTCACATCAACGGAATTTTAAAACATTAAAACTCGACTTTGCTATTGATTTGAGACTTTGAGATGCAGCTTTTTCTAAAATGGTTATTTTTTAGGGACACAAAATGGTCCCTATCAATTTATTTGATGAGCGTATTACCTAGCAAGAAATATTGATGTCCACGATTATAAATATCTTGCATTATGGGAAGCATGTTACTGTTATTCCAGATATACGAATCGTGAGTGCTCCCAGGGTATCGAGCATTGACGTTCAAAATCCGAAGATCGGTATCACAAATCTTTAGATGAAATGGAAATCGCATTATCTATATGAATGCATAATAGACTTTTATGAATTTACATGCTATTCTCACCAATTGTACATTGATGGAATGATATCCTTTTCGGTTCACATATACATGTTCGGGATCATTTTCGTCAGCTTTCGGAGGTGGGAATATTGCGACATGAGTACAGTCTATACAACCGATCGCTCCGGGAAATTGCTTCTCCATCCAAAATCTATACATGATAAATGTTATAGACCTCGATTGTGTATAAATAATAGCACACTATAACCTCACTTATTTTACCGACTTCGGACCGGGCTGCTTCAGCTATTTGACGAGAAGAGAGGCCCCCTCTCCGTGTCGCGAACTGCGCAGACTTTCCGTGCGCAACGCTAACCCGATAGACTTCGCATATACGCAGCCTTGAAAAGAAGGGGACTCAGTCAAGTGGTGGGGGTACAGGGCAGTCAAATAGCCGAGTTCGTCAAATAGCTGATGGTAAAATAAGTGAGGTTATAGTGTATGTCATTTTTCTGCATACAGGCTACATCCTCCCTTACTTGTTACGCAGCTGTCGTAGCTCCTGCATATTATTAGGAAAGCGTACCGAAGTATTAAATACCGCTGGTAAATTCAGAATATTGATGACGTTATAAATGCATCTGCTGACCGATGCTTGACTAATAGCCATATTAATATTACTACCAACGCAATTCTGGTAGCTTCCTGATGCAAAGAAGCGTAATGCTGCTAAGACCTTTGAAAGATACATGTTTTGTTACGAATATTTCACATTCCGCATGTGTTATTCAAACTCACTTGTACCGTTGCGTCCAAAGCTGAAGATCGTGGTAATTCTACTGAATTTTGTTCTACAATATCTATAAGTCGGTTTGTTGTTTCTTTTTTTAATCTAAAGAGCTTGATAAATTGTCGTTCTGATAATTCGAAAGGGTCATCCCTTACGTGAAAACGTGGTCCGTCATTGTAATCCACAAGATGATCTAATTGGTTGGCGACATGAAGTTGAACAGCATTTTGAAATGCCAAATCCATATTGAATATCTACGTTTCAACGAAATCTATAACCTTGTTTTATATATTTTAAACACAAGCCAGTTTTTTTCGTCACCGAATCAGCGGTCCGCAATTAACCAATTTTAATCAATTTTTTTTAACCTAATTTTTTCATCCATAGGTATATTACATCCAATCGCTAATTTGTTTTTACTTCTTATTTTGATATTTTTATTGTTTTTTGCATAAGGAATTCGATAGTTAATTATACATAATTGTTTTAGGAGTGGGGGGAATTTCTTGGAAATTTAGGTCAGTAGTAGTGAAAGTCAAATATTGACGTTTCGGCCCGAGTGGGGGCCCTCCTCAGAACGAATTTAATTCATCTGTCCAAAACAAATTACATCTGAATTTCAGAATTCTGAAATTCATAATTGTTTTAGGTTCAAGTAAAATGTTGGAGTGGAAAATTGAGGTACCCGAAGGAATTATGTCTCCAGGCCTTCACCATCGGCTGCTAATGATACCAACGATGAAGAAATTGAATTGAGTGTAAATCAGGGTAATATTATTGCCAACGCACGTTATAACATGTTGGCTACATTACCGAAACAACCTCAAAATGTTGGGAGGTTTAAAACATACCGGAAAAGTGACATATTTAATATAAATATTTTAAACTTGAAAAATGTATACAATAAATATTTTTAAAAAAAAATTTGCCGCTAATTTTTTCACGCCAACGTATCTAGATTTTTTTTCTTTTTAATCAACTATTCAACATATCGATACCCACGTTCTAATACGTCGTAACCCACAAGATTTCAGAAATTGGCTTTTTTTGAAAAATTGAATGATAATACCCACACAGCAATCGAACGTCCCCTGAACGTCGTAGAGAGCTCAAAAATATTTTTGCGAGGTCTTGTGTATCCTCTCTACGAAGTCGCGTAGACGTCCCTGGGACCTACTATGTCCCGTTTTTTAAGCTCGCTTGAACGTCGCACGAACGTCTCATGGAACGCGCGACGAAGCTTCTAGAGACTTCTGTACGACGTTTGATTTTTCGATTTGTGCCAATGGCATGAAGGATAGCTCAGAATCGATAAGTGAATAACCGTGCTGCAGAGAAAAAAATATTTTCGAAAAGTCAACGTTTTTGTTCTTCAAGTGCGCTGTTGATTCTTTTCGATTCTGAACTATCGGTGATTAAACTGCTATCAATTATGGATGAGATAGTGATTAGGTATTAAATCATGATATGTCATGTATTCCGACGTGTTTCAATGTTTATTACAGAAATGAAGTACATCAAGAAAAATATAGAAGAAATATGAATAAAGTACATTATATAATAAATGTTATACATGTATATGGTACCGTTTAGTATGGGTAAGCCAGAAAACAGTTGGTTTGGTCGTGATGCGACACGAACCGTATTTTGTACTTACATGATGCGATCAGCGTACATAATTATAGTTACTCCACACCTCTGCTCGTGAATAAAAAAAATTAATAACAATAAGAAATAAAAGAAAAATAAATGAAAATGAAAATGAAAATGAAAATAAAAATGGAAACGAAGATAATAAAAAAAAAAAAAAAAAAATGTAAATGTAAAAATAGAAGAAAACCTTGCTACAGAAGTCTTCTACGCCTATAATAGGGAAAGGACCCCGTTTATTTTCAAAAGTATATTAAACCAGTTCAACAATTATCTCAATCTGTATCCAGAATGATTTCCAAGAACTAGTTCTCTTCGTCGCTGGTCATCATACTATGACGTCTTTTTGGCTGTAGATCTTTAATTTTACGCGTATTGGCATTTTTTGGAGCAATGTTCTTAGAATTGTTGTTCTGATCGTTCGAAGCGTCATTTCCAGAAGCAGCTGTGTTTTTGGGTGGAATATGTTGCCTTTTCCATCGATCACCTGCGTGATGAAACCATTCCATCACGTATTTCTGTAAGTTGCTCCTATTCGTCGACGCACCCAGTTTTCCATTAAGCACAGTATCTAGGAAATTGAAAAACGGACAAGAAAAAAAAATAGTTGATTTTTGTAATCTAATTTATGTTGTTGAGTACCGGGAAATGGGGCTTATAAATTTCTTGGATATAGTCAATTGTAAGTATTAGATCCACAAGACAAGTACAGAAAGAAATGTCGACACCATTTCCAAGCAAAATCACAAATAACACAACTAACTACAATATGACAAGTACAGTAATGTTCATTAATGGGTTCCCAGTGGCTAACTGTTTTTTTCGGGCTTTTTCGGAAACGATACTCCATTCTAGTCGTATTTGATGTGCCGATAGCCGAAATTATAATAATAATAATTATGACCCCTTATAAAAGTAATATAATATTATTTTATTGATTGTATCCGAAAAAGTCCGAAAGAAACAGTTAGCCACCGCGAACCCATTAATGAACATTACTGTACCTATTAGAATTCCTGAGATTTTCGTATTTCCAAATTGCAGAGTTTTTTTCCTCCCAGTCCACGAATAGTCTCGTGCTAAGTTATCATCGATTATTGTACTCAATATATTGGTGATGAATTTAGCTGGTGTTAATCCCCCAATTCGGTTGATCAGATGTTTCTGAATAGATATCAAATTTTGAATATTTCGATTACACATACTCTGAGAAAACAAATATGATGTCAGTAACGTTTGATCACAGTTATGTTCTGAGACTTACATATTGACGCACAACAGCGTCGTCAGCACATAACTGAGCATCGAATCGATGCAGCATTGTTTTCAATCTCAGGGGAAATTTGGGTAACAAATTCTTAGCACTACTGGCATGTACATCGTGTTCCTGTGATGAATGTGCATTCTTCGATTCAATTACTTGAATTAAGTAATTAATCTTTTTCGTTAAATTTGTGAGGGCCGTGTTTACGTTCACTGAAATATTAGTTCGATTCAAGGTGTGGTTTTTATGATATTTTCTAATATGTATATGAAAAATATTTCGTGTAGGTGAATGAAAAGTGAATAGAAATTAATTATTCATTTTTTTTGTGCATCGATACTATTGTATCAATAAGGTATTGTAAGTCCTTAGAGTAAATAGACGCCTTTTGAAAGTATTGTGAATTCCAGTCTGGGAACCGGTGTCCACAAGGGGAGAATATTAACTATTTGTTCGGCCATATATTTTCCACCGATTCGTGAAACTAGTGAGCCGTTCCTACATATCAATTATGATGCAAAAATCAGTTCCAACGTCGCACAAGATGACATTTATCATTACTTACAGCAGCATGGGCAACTATGGCTATCAACCGCTTTACCCACTATCTTGTGCTCTACTATGCGCAGACCATCTATTCGTTATTTCTTATATACCTCGCCACCTTGTATTTTGTCTTGTCTTTTGGTTCCATGGCTGCTTGGATTATCGCAATTCGTTGTCTGCAATCGGTGATCTGGAGGAGATTGATATCAATATGAGAAATGACTCACCAACAATGCATGAGTGCATCTGTCAGTCTGGTCCTCGCCATAAGTTTCACAGGCAATCTAAGTCATTGGATACTTACGGTCGCGTATGGGTCGAAACAACACTCATTTCATGATAAATTGCATTGTAAGTAATTAAAAAAGAATCAATGCAAGATATATACCGATTTTTTGAAGCCGTCGTGTTTTGTTGATGGAATTGGAGGGATGGATCACTGCAGGATGCAGTTGTGAAATGTTCTGGCGTCTCGAACCTACAATATACACGTGTATTTAATACGAACGCACGACTCACATTTGTCATTAGTGGAACCAAAAAATGATAGGATCAATGAATATTGCAAACCTGACAATTTTTGATCATCAGAATCCCCATGAGATGACGGTGTATGTAGGCTGTAGTTATTCATTAGTTCAATTGTCTCTATATAATTGTAGAACATAGCTCTCATTAGTCGTCATGTGTTACAGAATATCATGAACATTGACAGAATTCGAAGAAAACAACTAGCCTGAGTCCGTCAAATTGAATGATTCATTCAAGTTCAACTGTGGATTCGATTCTTTGGGAATTGGTTCCAAGTGTTCGGAAGACTGCTGCTGCATATTTGTATCTGTTTCATGTGAAAATTGTTTTGAGATTTTTCGCGATGAAAAATTATGTACTAACAAGAAAAAAATGTTACGTAAATGAAGACTAACTTCGATAGGGTTCACCACCACGACAGGTCTGCTTATTCATTCCATATGACTGGCTTGTTTCTACAAAAAGTAAGCCACCATTTATAACTTTGCTCTAAAAACGCACAGCACGCATATAGTACGGGTACACAACTGTTCATACAGTTATAGAGAATTCAACACGCCTGCTTGTATATCATCATGCTTGTTTGAGATATCATGGAGTATAGAAATCTTCGTTTTGGAATGATTGAAAGTCTGCTGCTTGGTATAATCCGGAAAGATTTCAGAATCCTTATCATTTATATAATTAGATGGAGGATCGTTTTTCTTAGTTTTTCTTCCTTTGACTGAATCTGAAAGAACAGCCCCACTAGCGATAAATATAGCTTACTAAACTTGACTACGTAACGTAAAAGACACATGTTCACATGGCTGGGGGTGCAATCCGTTGAAAAAGAAATGAATACCTGAAATACTGTCTGGATCACTGTTTTCATCATAAAGCGGTTGGGAGATTTTCTTTATTAATCGTTTTCCAACACCTGTCGGTTTATCAGTTTCTTCAATGACATTTTCTGCTGATGTCGACCAATTCTGTGCTTCTTTCTCAGCCGTACGTGCAATGAGGTACGTTTCTACACAATACGAGACGAAACTATATGAAACTATATGAAACTTACACTGTTAAAAATTTCTATATGAAACTTCCTAAAATTCTTTGGAAGTTTATGCTCAACAAGTAGTATTGAATTTACAAGACATTGCCGTGTAAAATTACTTCACAAATACTTCAAATATACTAAACAATTTAGCGAATTCAAATACAATTTTGTGTTTTTCCTATGAAAGTTCAGTAAGATCAACAATTTATTTGTAAATTTATAAAACAAGCTTAGCAATTTACTTTTGCTACGCCACATTTGTAATTCTGCAAAACTTTTGTTTAGTAAATATGTTGTGAATTCACAAGAATTTTTAACAGTGTAGGAATAATGTAATATAGATTTTATCAAGAGTGGAATACAAGGATGAGTTTTGGGAGCTTCATTCTTTCTCTTCAGAAATTGACGGTAACTTGAGTTATGACAATAACGCCCGCTCGACAGGTACACGCTGTCTTGATTCATAATATCATTTCAGCTTACCGTACGGTCCCCATATTTTGTAACAAGGACAACGAGTCCAAGTCTGCTGATCTGGTGGAATACATTTCTTGATGGCTCTTGTTTTGCCACATCTTTTGGAGGCCACCAACAAAACATTTCATCTTCGTTTACCCATTGCGTAGGAACAGCGCAACAGCAATTTGGAAAGAAAAGTACTTTATACATCTACAACAAAAATTATTCATCAATCAGAGAAAAATTATATTCGTTCAATACATAAGCAGAAAATTATTGTGTACCCACTAATAGTCTAAAACGCACCTTAGATTATATTTCAGTATCGTCAAGTACACGAGCTCAAGTATTTTTATTCGAAGAAATTCAAGATTAATGAATTTATTTTGTATCTATTTAATAGTATTTGAACTTCAGTTAGTAGCATGATGTTGATTCGGTTGATTGAATGCGAGAAATGGATATACCACACGCTGTCATTGAGTGTGTGAGCAATGCAGAAGTGGCATAACAGTGAAAGTATCATCAAACGGCATTCGAAATGCTTTGTCTCTAATAAGTCGAATGGGCCATACTTGTGTATCAGTTAATTCTTTAACGCTGTAAATATTCAAAAGCCCAGAGTTGCAGGGATAACCGTTGATTGGTATTGGATTCAAATAACTTTTCTCTAAAATAACAGCTTCCTCATTTTTGTAAGCGAAGTGGTCGATTACAACAATACGTCCATCCTTTAAGTAGCAACAATTATCACTATCACAGGTGCTGAGAGTGAAGTTTAAGAAATGTAGAGTAGCATGTGGCCTGTTACATCCAAGAGGGAGTGCTAGTTGAATAATCGATTTCTCCATGTACGGGAAAATACGGTTATTTTCTCGTGGTAAAATAGTCTCAGTTTGTTCATGGATTCTTCTATGAATTTACGCTAATGGAGCTTCAGATTTACGTAGTAATTTTTTTAGTTTCTGCATATAATTCTCGAATGGGAACGCGCTGAAAGAATCAAGCGGACCATACGTCTTAACGCATTCATTAAGATGAATCAGATTGTGCACGTTGTAAACTAAATTTTCTTGACCGTAAAGCCTTTTCATTTCACGTACAAAATAGAGAAGCAAGTCTCTAGCATATTGATTATTTGTCAAACAGTCTGAAGGGTGACATAATATTCGCATGGCACAATTGAAAGAATTGAAATGTTTGTAATACTGTGCCGGCAACCATTTTTTCAAAACGACCGGACCCAAATAAAGCATCAACAGCCGCAATTCGGTGGCTTTCCAACGGTCGAATTCATGTAACGATCTACATTTTCTCTGGAACTCCATTGGCACCCATTTTGACAATGACACTAGCATGTCTGACAACTGTTGTATTTGAGCCCCGGTCAATCTTGCCGCGTGATGTCCACGCAACAGAAGACCAATGAGTTTTTTCATCACACCCAAACAACACAGATGCATATATTCCAACGGGAACTGTGTTACCATCTTCAGCGGTAACATTTCGAACGGAGAGTTCCCAGTATGATGTTCGTCAAATAACCTTTCTCTGAAATTTTCATCAGTCCGGAGACGAGCGTCATCGTTGAGAAAAAGAACTCGATGATGTGCGTAGTCACCTTCTTCAATGCACTGACCACAACCAAAATATGCATTATGGGCTTTGATACATTTGACGAATGTTCTTGCTGGCGTATCACATATTACGGCATTTATTTCAACTCTCAAATGTGTGTTACAAAACTGAAATCCTTCATTCATCAGTACTCTGCACTCCGCAATTAAATCTTGTAGGAATTCTGTCACCAAATTTGGTTTTTTATTCCCATGGTACACGCCAATTATGAATGGATTCCAACTAAGAATTTTGTGTTTAATTCTACCGAGTATCGGCCACAACTGACTCCCTGAGCTCTTTGCTAACGGCAGACCGTCGATACCGATATCGACAGAAATAACATCCTCGATTTCAGAATGATCCCTATTTCTTGTGAGTTCATCCATGATGCCTTTTTTCAAACCGTAATGAAAATAATTACCGGGTGCTACCGGTCGAATTATAGTCTTACGAGGAGTTCTGAGTAAGGTGCGCGCATCACGCGGTAGGCGTTCCATGGGAAGAATAATTCTCAATATTAGAAGCAACGCAGTGAGAGCACTATGATTGATTCCAAATGATAACGCCTAAACACAAAGCTTTGCCGCCAGAGTCTGCTCATCCGGAACAAAGTTTTGATCATAATCATAGTCCGGCATTTCATTTTCACTTTCTGAATTTCCAGAACTATCATCGTCAGGTGAAGATCTGCCAAAATGATCCATTCGACCATCATCAATAATGATTGAATTGTTTGCATCAGGACTATCGTGGCCTGACGAAGATGATTCAACATTATCAATTTCGTCATCAATAATGATTGAATTGTTTGTGACAGTGCTACTATTATCGCTATTTGCTACATCCATGTCATCTTCTTGAGCTTTAGAAATATATGTAGATGAAGAACCACCTCCATTTTCAGATGCCCAGATCGCTCCAAGGCGTCGGTTTTTTTGCCTCTTCGAGAGTTCCGTGAACGGTTTACGTTTTTCCATTATATACGTAGGGAGGTACTACGTTTTGTGCATGTAACATTTAAAAGCGTATAAAATAATTGTCAATACCCTACAAAATTGTATTGTAATAGTACGAGAGCCCACGATCAAAACCATGTCTCATCGGACCGAGGATAAAACCATATGACATCACAAGATTAGATGAGCCTAGACCCGACTAGGGAGGTAGTAACCTTCAAAAATCTTGCAAGGTCGCGGCCCGTGTGGAAAATTTGATGGGGGTGCAAAGTGGGCCCTGGTAGTTTTCCCCATTTCTATTAGGGCGCTATTAGGGAAGAATATCGACGCCCCTGTCGGGGCTGTAACGCTTTTCCAGACACAGCCCTAAATAGATTACCCCATCAGGCCCCTGCTAGATTACCCTACCAGACCCCTAACTAGATCAGCCGATTGGTATATATCGTTTCAATGATAAAACGTGATAAAAAAAAAAATTACTGACAAACCATTGCATCATCAAATTTGCTTGCAAATTTACTCCTAACCGGGATTTGAACCCACGTCCGCTCGCTCGCATATATTACTAGTCGCACGCCCTATCCGCTACGACAAACTACTTATTGGTAAAGGTTTCGATTTTTTCCTATTCATATTGTAACTTTACATGAAGAATTCCATGTGAACTCATTAAATCAAAAACCTTGATTAGCGATCCGATTTGATTAGCGATTTCATACAATTATGATGGTTCTCAGTCTAACACACTGCTTTGATTGAAAAAAATAAATTTATCGAGCTGTTTCTGATTATGAATTTTTGACAACTCAAAATAGCACAGTGATCAATTTTTTCATCAATTCTAAGAAATACGACGAACATTTTTCGGTTATACAAAAGGTGGTGATATTTTTTTGAGGTTCCATTTTCATTTCTTTCGCAATTACAATTATTGATTTTCGACTTCGCGATTCTGGTTTTGGCGATAACCACGTGACGGGACCCTGACAGAATCATCTCTCAGTTCTGTTAGGGTACCAGTCGGGCGGGCTAATTCATTCTCCCTGATGGCGCCCCATCGGGGCCATACTAGAAACTCTAAATAGGGGCTTCCTGCCAGGGTCCCCAATACAAATCGGGTATGCCCTGGTAGATTTCTACACGGGGAGGGGGGGGGGGGGGATGATTTCTGCTATGTGAAAAAAAGCCACATTTGTCTCATCACAATATGTCTGATATTGAGAATGTGCGTAATTTTTGTCATTTTATGACTGAAAATACTGTTTTCAGACATTTTGCGTCTTGCGTTTAACCTGTGCGCATTTTATCACGTCGAACAGTTTCCAGACGATTTGCGATGATACCGATCAGTGAAATTTTCTTACTCTCTTAAAATGAATCAGTGGAATTTCACTGATTCAACCAGTGAGTAGAAAGTTTACTGGTAAATCAGTGAACTTCCAAGTTTTTCACTGGTTCAACCAGTAAGTACACATGTACACATGTACTGGTTCAATCAGTGGAATTCACTGGTTGAATCAGTGCATTATCTCCACTTCTATGTTTACTGGTTGAATCAGTGAGATTTCACTGGGCAATCAGTGAGATCCACTGGTAAATCAGTGAAATTCCACTGATTCATTTTAAGAGAGTACATTTTACCTATAAAAACGATTTTCAGATGCGGTGCTATGGATCTTTTTTTTTGTTTCATTTTTTTCCCTTAGAAATGGTTTCCTGGGCAGGCGCAACGTGATTTGCCTCTGAAAACCTTGTTCTCGGTATATTTCAGGGCTTTCACCCAGCTACATTCCATAAATCAGACGTTTTGCTATGAGACAGGTCGGCTAAATTTTATGACTTTTTAAAAATGTGCTCAAGTCAGACGCAAGACGCAAAATTTCTGAAAATCGTATTTTTGGGATCAGGGTCATCTAATCTATCGATTTTATATGGTTTTATCCTTGGTGCGGTGAGACAAAAATTTTTGATCATGGCCTCTCGTATAACCTCGAATAGTCGCAGTGCAACACGTGCCTACGGTGAAAGAAAATAGCGCCTACCTTTTATTGTTGATGCAGCTCCAGGTTCTCGTTCTCGTTCTTCAGTCACTACGAAATACTTGAATTAAGTATCCCGATATATTGGACTTCGTCAATTCGTTCACAGTATCCCGCACGTGCTAACACGAAGAATGCGAATCATCCGTGTAATGGCGGCAGGCGCCGACGCGAGTAACTTCATGCGCGCCCTCTGTCGGAATTTCTAACAACATATTCTGACGTTCCTGGGACGTTCATAAGACGTCCGATTCAGTTCAGCAAATGAGTGCTTCCCAAGACGTTACTTTACTAAAGTCCCAAAAAGCTCAGCAAAGTGACATTCGCACGACGTCTGAGGGGACAATGTGCTGTGTGGGTAATGTTGTGCAGCTTATGTTCAAGTTTTAGCGGTCAAATCGTTGATTTACTATTTTTAAATAAATATTCCAATCCGTCAAGTTCTATCCTTTCAATGGTGATAGTTAAGCGTTTTCATGGCCACAAAATTTCAGAAATTGACTTTTTTTTTTTAATCGAATGATAATAATATTGTGCAGCTTATGTTCAAGTTTTAGTGGTCAAATCGTTGATTTACTATTTTTAAATAAATATTCCATCCCGTCAGGTCCTATCTTTTCAATGATAATAGTGAAGCGTTTTCATGGCCTCCTGAACAATTTTACAAATGTGGGTTACGACATATTAGAACGTGGGTATCGATATATATATAGCAATATATGCTAGAATATATGCTAAAAATATACGCTGGAGAATATCCCTGGTAGAAAGGACCCCGCACAAATCTTATGGAAATTGGATCCCGGTCAAATTGTCCAAAATTGTAGTATGTTGTGCTTCAGGTCATCCTGATCAAAAGTCATCATGGTCACAAATTTGACCGGGATCCAATTTCCATAAGATTTGTGCGGGGTCCTTTATCTAGAACTGCTAGCCTGCAATATAGGCCTGTCTAGATTTTTCTAGATTTGCCAGATTCGCTAGATTCTCTAGATTTGCAATACAGGCCTGCCTAGATTTGTCCAGATTTGCTAGATTCGCTAGAACTTCTAGATTCGCAATACAGACCTGCCTAGATTTTTCTAGATTTGCTAGACTCGAGATTGCTAGATTTGTAATATACACTCTTGAAAATTTCTATTGTGAACTTCCAATATTGTTTCGGAAGCATTATTCGTGAACATGAGTAGTACTGAATTCACAAGACATTTCCTTAAAATTAATTTACAAATACTTCAAATTTACTCAACAATTGAGCGAATTTAAATACAATTTTGTGTTTTTCCTGTTACGTCCGGGCATCACCGCCCGTACGTTCGCCCCTCACTCACTTAGTACCTCAACTCTTCACACGCTTCCCCCCTTTTCCCTCTACGCCTCCACTCTTCCTATCTGCCTGCTACCAGATCCTACTTCTAGAAAAGACTCGTTGCACCCGGCACTGCCAAATGCAACGAGTCAGCAAAACCTTTTATCTTACTGTCCTAGCAACTACCTACCAAGCTATGCTTCCCTCGTCCCTCACTCACTTCTCAACGATCCTCTTTACTGACAACAAGGGACTCCAAAATTTACTTTACCTATTCCACCTACAGTGCTTATTAATAAATATTAGTCGGTTAACCGAGTTACTTTTGTTCTAACCATCAACAAATCCCTCAGTTATATTCTGATATTTAAAACAGGGGACAACACCCCAAATAAAGACGTAACATTCCTATGAAAGTTCAGTAAGATCAAGAGTTTATTTGTAAATTTATAGAACAAGCTTAGCAGTTTACTTTGCTACGCCACATTTGTAATTTTGCAAAACTTTTGTGTAGTAAATGTGTTGTAAATTCACAATCATTTTTAACAGTGTAGACCTGTCTAGATTTTTCTAGATTTTCTAGATTTTGAACATAGGCCTCAGCTATTTCATGGATTGACATAACCAAAAATAATAGAATCGTAATCATTGTCAGACGTTCGTTCATCGGCATCAGCATCATCACGATCGTGTGCGCGTTTATGCAATTTCTTTTGGGTCGGTATGAATAGCACAAGCAAGTGGCGTGTAAAAAAACACCGTTCGAAGAAGAAATTAAATGAAATTCTGCAAAACATTGTTAACGAGCATGAAAGAAGATCGGTGGCTGAGGCAAGTGATGAAAGTGTTCAAACCGAAGAAAACTCAACCGCGGGTAGTGATTGTGATGATGCGATGAAAATGGTGAAGTTTCCATAGATATTAGTGAATATGACGACGAATATGATGAAGATAACGAAGACCATGAAGGTGATGAAAATAATGAAGATCAAAACGAACATTCCGGAAATCATGATGTGCATAGAATAGGTGATAGAGAAAATCAACTTCCTGATTTGTACGACATCATTGAAAAACCTTTCTAATTCTGAAGTATCGTTGCACATGTTATATTGGATATTGAAAACGTGCACTTAAAAATAAATTTGTTTCTCATTATCATCGTTTTCAGAAAATAACCTAAAATTCCTAGTAAAACCGGCTCAAGAACAAGTTAGTACTGTTCCGAACTGTACAGATGTAATCTAGCGCTACTAGATACTGCTAGCTAGCATTTCTAGATAGCGTCTAGAAGGGACAAGTGTTACATTTCTGTTCGGGCGTCTGTACAGTTTTACTAGATAGGCCTAGATGGCAGTCTCGCGGATCTAGCTAGACCTAGACTGATTACGGGAAAAATTTCTACCAGGGATATGCCGGAATATATGCTAGAATATATGCCGGAATATATGCCAGAATATATGCCAGAATATATGATAGGATATATGCCAGAATATATGCTAGGATATATCCCATGCATATATCCTAGCATATACCGGGAATATTCGGTGAATTAGAACGATCCCCTTCCTACGACCAAACCAACACAGGCTCGCACTGCGTGCGTGAGGCTCGGCGGGCGGGGCTGAGCGACCAGTGGTGCTTCTACCGAATCTTCCGTGCTAGGCCGAGTCCGCATAGCCCACCTCGATACTTAACCTAAAAAGCAATCATCGCACTGAACACGGAAAAGAATGAACGCGAATAGAATGAATTTGCCTGAGGTGAACATTTATTTTCGAAATTTATGAACGAATTTAAAATCAAATATTAATCAATTGGATTTAAGGGCGTTGACTAGGCCTCGCCGAGCGCGCGTAAATAGACTCTCGGCATTTACCTTCTCATTTCCTCATTTTTCAAGATAACGGAGTCTTCGATGAAAATTCTTACAGATAAATGAGGTCTCCGTGTCATGGCTTTGGCCGAATTTGCGATTTCACTTTAAGCTTTGCAAAAAATAATCTTGAAAGTAAGCCATCTTTGCGATGATGTACAACGAGGAGTGATTTTTTTTTAAATATTCGGCGAAAGCCATAACATAGCTACATCCTTTACCTTCTAATCAAGATCATGATCGATACTATCGGATCAATGACTAAGGAGTGATCAGAAAAGACCTGAAGCATTGAAATGCTGATTTTTGGCGCAAATAGTGAGCAATTTCTAGCGCAGCCGCGTTGGGTGGTAGCAACACGAACTACAGGCGTTATAGGGGTAAATACAAACCTCTCACTGCTCTTCTCCTTTCGCGGAATCGAATCTTTTCACTCGCATGTGGGTGCTACAGTTTTTCGATTTACTTCGTGTTTTTCAATTATAAAGTTCTAGTTTTTTAGTGCCAATATGGTTAAGGCGAAAAAGTGTCTTTCATTGTTGGCGAAGAAGAAGAAAAGACCCGTCCCTCATAATTTGGCTAAATATCGAGAAAAAATGAGGTAAATTAATCGAATTACGTACGATTGGAGTAGAGTCCTCAGAGTTTAAAATTAAATAGCTTTAGTACGAAGCATCGGAGAAGGCTGATCTAAAGAGTACTTTAAAGAGCAGAGGTTTCTGTTCAGAATGACAGAGTAATATAATTTTTAGGTATCCGATGTAGGTCATAAATAATAATTTAAAGATATTGCGACGTCTATTACGCGGCCAGCTTGCATAGATCGTCGATAAAGTTGATAAAGATAATCGAAATTCCCATTTGTCTACTAAGAGGAGCTTTCAATAAATTATATATTTACATATTATTTTGTTTGCGTGGATATTATTGTGTTTGTTCATTTAACCGTCAAATACAAAGGCATGATTAGTCAAATAGAGTGTAGCTGCCACTCTCACCGCTGCTAGAAATAGGAAATCGTGTGTATAGTGTATAGCTATACCTTGGTACATTAGAATGACCACGAATATGCATGTCGAGATTGAAACTTGTCAGCACTCACATATCTCAGGATATTATTATTCGACAACGGTTACATACAAACTTGCAACGCAGCGCGAAGAGAATATGAATCCTGGTGGTATTCACTCTTACTATTAGTGTATGAATGATTGCAATCAAAATCGATTCCTTGACTGATTTTAGAATGATTATAATGACTTCAGTCATTGAATGATATCATTGATTTCGTGTAATATCACGAAATGATTTTATAAATGCATCGCAAAGGTAGTGATTTCACGTGATTTCTGAATTCAAATGATTTCTTATTATTTTGCGTGTCTAATGGCATGAGGACATGAGCGTCATTATTTTCTGCTTTTCGTAACGGCAAAATGTCGTATATTTTTTTTTTTTAGGCGAAAAACAAAGATTCGTTCATAAACGTTGAAATTTAACCCTAGAACTACTAACCCATTTTTTCTACCTTTAAACTACAAGCCGGGGTAAATATTTACCCCACGATTTTCTTGTTCGTAAAATCGTTCTGGAAAGCAGTAATGAGACTCGTAAGTACATGAATCTCTTCGTTTTTTCATGCTGAAGAGAATGGTGAAAAGTAAATTCAATTTCATTAAGGCTTAGTCGGTGAAAAATCGATTTAAATACCTGAAAGCGCTAAGGAAACAGCCAAAACGTCATTTTTCGAAGTTCGCCTGGGGTAGATACATACCCCGGTTTGTAGTTCTAGGGTTAATATTGGGTCAGTTAAAAGCAGAAGGTCTTATGTACTGGTGGATACGACCTTTTAGTCTTGACTTCTGAGAAAAAAACTGGTTTACACTAATCGCATCTCGTAATCTATACGTTTTCTATACGTTTTAATCATTTTTGGAGCGACTGGCGTTAAAAAAAAAAAATTGTCAGACTATTTGCCACTAAAATCGCGTTTTTAGTGCTTACGACCCTATGCCATTAGACACGTCATTTTAGAGTGTGATTTTAGAATACCGAAGTCAGATGATTTCAAACAACATGGATCTTATTCTCAATTTGATTGCTTTCATTGTGGATTTCTCACAAGATTGCCAAATGATTTCCTGAGTGAATAGCCCCTCGATATAAATCGTCAATTTATACTCTAAATCTACTATGATGAACATTATTCCGAAAATCTTCAAAAGTATCTATCGCTGACCTACTGTGTCGTATGTTATTTTTTGCATTATTCGGCATCTATCAATCTGCGGTCTTCCGGAGCGTGATCATATTGTTCACCAATTATTTCTGTGAATAATTTCCTTCCTATTCCGTATCCTGTATAGAATTGCTGTGAGCCAACAAAACGATGGGGAAATTATTCGAAAAGTATTAACTTCAGAAGACCCGGTAACTGATGACGTTACTGAGTTCAATGAGGTTGTAGTACTTCCCGATGAATTTCAAGATACCGATTTGTTCTGCTCAGAAACAATTCCTGATTCCCCGATACAATCTACCAGTGACGATCGTGAAATTCACTTCGAAGTCGGTGACGGGGAATTCGTGAGTATCCAGCCCGCGATCGAAAGTGATGGTGTCGAAGACCGTATTTTGCATTTTGAAAAAGATGAAGCCGAGCCCAATTCTCCATTGGAGTTGACTGGTAGAAGGATAATAGACATCAGTCATTTTCTAAATAGTATCGTGGAAATAGGTTACCACGCCCCTTTTTCTTGTAGTTTTGCCGACATGTATCCTATATCCGAGAGCCGGACAGGATTCATTACCACCATCACCTTTAAATGTAAAATGTGTAATTTAGTCAAATCAATAACTTCCGAAAAATCTACTTTAGGACCCTCTAGCGTCAATGCAGCTTTAGTTTCCGGAATTATGTCCACAGGTGGTGGTTTTTCTCAGCTCGCGGAAATCAGTGCCTCAATAGATATGCCCTGTATGGCCACAGATACGTGGAGAAAATATCATAAAATAGTTAGCGACGCATATCACGATATTTCAAGGGAACAGATGCTAGAGTCAGGAAGAGAAGAAGCTAGGTTGGCCCGTGAGGTGGGTGACGTTGGCGAGGATGGGTACCCTTGCATAGCGGTTGTTGCAGATGGGTCTTGGGCAAAAAGATCGTATAGGACCAAATATGATTCACTTTCGGGTGTAGCAGCGATAGTGGGATTCAAAACCAAAAAAGTTCTATTCATTGGGGTAAGGAATAAATATTGTTCGATGTGTGACAGAAGGCGAGGCGATACCGAGGAATCTGTAGGGAAGCATAAATGCTCAAAAAATTGGACAGGTTCTAGTACCGCGATGGAGGCAGATATAATAGTTGAGGGTTTTAAGTGTAGCGTGGAGATGCACGGTATCAAATATAATAAATTAATTGGGGATGGAGATAGTAGCGTTCACCGGAAGCTCGTCGATGCGCTTCCGTATGGACCGGAAGCACTAGTCAAAAAAATAGAATGCCGCAACCATGTTCTCCGTAACTATGGCAATAGGCTTCGTGATCTTTGTACCAATCGTAAGGTTGGTACAGTTATTTTGCGTAATAATTTGCGCAAAAACTCGAAACGGCTACGTTATGCTGTGACTTCTGCGATTCGTCATAGAAAAGTGCAAGTTGGTCAGCCATTATACGTCCGAGTCGAGGATTTGCGCAAAGATATTAAAAACGGCCCAAGTCATGTCTTTGGAGAACACGGATCGTGTGCTGAGAGGGGTTACTTTTGCGACGGTAACCCCAAGCCAGGTGAAATAAACCTGGTGGAAGACATGAAGTTGACTGGTGTCTTTCAAGAGATTCAGTCGGCAATACATCGACTCATTGAGCATGCATCTAGCCTCATATGGGACGTGGATAATAACGTAGCTGAGCTATACGACTCTCACGTTGCCAAGGCTATAGGTGGCAAAAGAGTCAACTTTGCCCTCCGCGAGTCATATGAAGCTAGATGCGACTCCGCTGTCGTGAGAATGAACTCCGGTGGACAATTCCATAGATTAGTACAGGAAAAACTGGCAGGTAGAGTAGGTAAATTCACTCAAATATTCTGCAGTAGGAAATCAGGGTCTCTCAAAATTAGGAAAAAGTATTTCAAGGGAAAGAAGAAGATTTTCGCGGCTCAGATTGCTGACACCGACTATGGCCCGGATGCTGCATGTCCGGGGGAATCAGACTTGTCGGCTGAGGACTTGGCAGCGGCTCAAAGGATATTCGTGCAGGCCTTGTATTCGGAGGACCTATTTGAAATCGAACGGAAAACAATGGGGCAGAGTTCGTCCACTGAATGGTACGAACAACGTCGAAAGAGATTGACTGCCTCAGTTTTTGGTGAGATTTGTAAAAGAAGGCCACAAACATCTTGTGCCAAATTAGTCGAACGCATCCGCTATAGCGATTTTCATGGAAATTCGAATACGAGGTGGGGCATAGAAAAGGAGCCTTTGGCGATCGCACAGTTTGCTGCCAAACGGTCTCTTGCCGTGGACAGCAGTGGTCTAGTGGTGGACAAGGCGTTACCCTTCCTTGCGGCGTCGCCGGACGGGCTTGTAGGTAAAAACGCGGTCATAGAAGTGAAGTGCCCAGCATCGGCAAAAAAGTTAACCCCAATGGAGGCCATAGAGTCCAAAAAAATAAAATTCATGAAGATTATTGGTGGGAAAGCCATCTTAAATGCTTCCCACAATTACATGTATAAGGTACAAGGTCTTCTACATATCACGAATAGAACGTGGTGCTATTTTATAGTTTGGACACCGGTAGGTCTAGTTTACGACAAAATAAAACGTGACGATAAGTTTTGGACCGAAAAAATGGAAAATAAATTAGCAGATTTCTTTCACTTTTGTTTGTTACCGGAGATCGTAGATTCTAGACGTGCCTGACATCTGAAAATTCGCGAACCCCCTCATATCGTCGAAGCCCAAAAAGCCATGAGCAAGAGACAGTAAACTCATGACTTACGAATGACGAAAAGCCTGACTGCAAATATCTGTATATATATATATATATATGTAAATAACCATCGTGCCATACTTTTCTGTGATTTAGATCTAGCTGTATTACTGTGCCAAAGGTTCTGTGATCACGTTATATTTATTGTTTGTGTAATATCTATCTATTTCGTAATTTCAAAAATATTTCAGTTATGGACAAAATCCGACTGACGCTCCCAAGACTGTATAATCTGTTGTATATAAGATGTAGCATACTTAAGCTATAGCCTCAAGTTTTAAACCTTCTGTGATGAGCTGTTACGTACTTTTTATTACTTTTATTTCAGATGTAATATTTATTCGCGGTGCAATATAAGTGCATATAATTCTATAATGCTAATAGTATAGTGTAGTGTAGTGTAGTGTGTGTATCTCTCTATATTATAAAGATATCTCGCCGCCGCCGCCGCCGTGTCAGTATTTCAGATTCTTTTGTTTTCCCCAGAATTCTTTTGTTTTTCCCAGAATTCCTGGGTTTTCCCAGAATTCTTTTGTTTTCCCCAGAATTCTTTTGTTTTTCGCAGAATTCCTGGGTTTTCCCAGAATTCTTTTGCTTTTTCCCCAGAATTTCTGGGTTTTTCCCAGAATTCATTTGTTTTCCCCAGAATTCCTGGGTTTTCCCCCAGTATTACAGATTCTTTTGTTTTCCTGGACCTAGGACCTTTAACCTTTGACCTTTGACCTTTTTATATGTTCGTGAGTCATAAAACAAACACTGGATTTCATGAAAAATGTATATCTCTCTATATTATAAAGATATCTCGCCGCCGCCGCCGCTGCCGTGTCAGTTTTCCAGGGAATTCTGGGTAATATCCCACCTAACCTAACCAACCTAACCCAACCCAACCTAACCCAACCTAACCTTACCCAACCTAACCTGACCCCTGTCCTAGGCTATCCCCGGCTGTACTCGGCTATCCTCGGCTCACCTCGGCTCACCTTGGCTAACCTCGGGTATCCTCAATATCTAACCCAACTCAACCCAACCCAACCTAACCCAACCTAACCCAACCTGACCCAACCTAACCCAACCTAACCCAACCTAACCCAACCTAACTCAACCTAACCCAACCTAACCTAACCCAACCCATCTAAGGGTATCTCGGGTATCCTCGGGTATCCTCGGATATCCTCGGGTATCCTCGGGTATCCTCGGGTATCTTCGGGTATCTTCGGGTATCTTCGGGTATCCTCGGGTATCCTCGGGTATCTTCGGGTATCTTCGGGTATCCTTGGGTATCCTCGGGTATCCTCGGGTATCTTCGGGTATCTTCGGGTATCCTCGGGTATCTTCAGGTATCTTCGGGTATCCTCGGGTATCTTCGGGTATCTTCGGGTATCTTCGGGTATCTTCGGGTATCCTCGGGTATCCTCGGGTATCTTCGGGTATCCTCGGGTACATCTTCGGGTATCCTCGGGTATCTTCGGGTATCTTCGGGTATCTTCGGGTAACCTCGGGTATCCTCGGGTATCCTCAATATCTAACCCAACCCAACCCACCTAAGGGTATGTGACGGACGGTATGGGTAGAGTGTTATTAATCCCTATGGTTTATTCACAACGAGAACCCATGGAATTGATCATCCCGTCACATCTACATATAAATAATTATAAAGAGATCTATTCTGAAATAGATCGGTAAATAGGATTCGTTGCCGCCTAGTCCTATACAGGTCTCAATTGATTTGTTTAAATATTGTCGTGAGGCTAATTGATATAGAAATAATAATAATATAATTGAAATAAAATAAAATTAAATAAATGAATAAAAGGTAATTCAAATGATAATGGGAAATTGACTGGTAAAATCAAATATATATTCTTTAACGATTATGGATATGAAATATGTAGTTCAAGCGACTAACAAATGATTGTCGGTTGAACAAATGAATAACATAAAATAGAGAATTCACAAAATAATGAAACAATATGATAATATAATGATCTCCGACGTGGGGATCGTGAAGGCTTGTCACTATATAAGAATTATTCATGAAAAATAATAATGAATTTAATAAAAGGCTCTTCACGATTCACACGCGTTGATATGAGGAATATAATGAAATACTGAAATAGAAACTCTCTCTCTCTCGGACAGGAATAATATAAATTGAGTCAAGATCAGCGACTACTTATTGGAGTAAAGTCTCGATACTATTTAGAGGAAATCTTGCACTGGAATTAGGGTGGTACCCGAAATTCTAGGAATTATTCCAGGCGATTTATTGAATTAGCAATGATTCTGATCTTGGCTCAAAATGAAAGAATGATAATTTAATTTTCCCATAAGGAAATTGAATATAGATAAATATATGCGTGTATATATATTGTTCTGAATTATAGTAATATTATAACGAGATACATGATTCAAGATCGGTAGTCAGGATCTTATTGAGTCTTATGCATCTAATAATAAAAAGAAAGAAACCCAATGGGATTAGGGTGGTACCCGAAATTCTATAGAATTATCCCAGTTGGTCTATCAGGCTAATTATCATACCGATCTGGATTCATGCATAGTGAAAATTAGGTATTCCTAAATAAAGGAAATATATCTATATATGTCGAGATTGGTATACTGAGTCCTAATGACTTGAATTAGAACTAACATTTATTCACTTGAGCTTCAATATTGTTTGAACAGGAAGACTCTACGGGATTAGGGAATTACCCGAAATCCTAAAGATTATCCCAGTAGGTTTTCCAATTTATTATAATACCAATCTTGACCTATTATTATAGTGTAATCCTTAACTATATTATATGGTTATTTGGTAAAGAGATATAAGATTCAGAATTGGAACAATGAGTAATAGTGCAAGCTCGACGGGTGGCCTCGTTAATAAGCAAGGGGATATCCCCGAAATACCTGTGAGTATTAGCTTAGAACGATATTCCCGTTCCCTTATTACTCATTCTATTTATTCAATATATTTATAGCCATGCAAAATCCTTATAATTAGAGAATTCTGGAAAACAATATAACGGTCTTTGAATATGAAAAGTAAATTATAAATGAGCGAATTTGTGAGCGACTGTGGTTACTTATCCTTGGCTGAGATGGCGTAGCATGGGGCTACTTTCGATATTTAGGTATATGCCTCCCTCACCTTGAGAACCTCGAAGCCTTTTTCTAGCGTAGAATTTAAATTTTTGCTTTTAATGTTTATAACTGTTTTAAGCGTCCTGAACTGAAGCTAGTGTTATTTGCTCAAATGTCTATTGTTCGTAAACGGATCGATGCACAGATTTGAGTGACTCTAGATTTATAAATAAGTGAAATTTTAGAACAGTGAATGAAGTTGCTAGGAGTCAATGTGAAATAGTAATGATGAAAGTGAAATTGATTCGTTTCTTAGAGAGTTGAAGTTATCTTAATATTACAAATACTCAGAGTGAGTATAAGGCAGAACGTGAAGTTACGGTTTTAATATCGAAAACATTAAATTGTTCAAAGGTGATTAATAAAGATAATCAACTTGTGTCTCTGCACTGAATTTAAGGATGGATAATCAGACCACCACGCTGTGGATTATGTCGCGATTATCACTTTAGGTTTAACGGGTGTAGAGTCCTTTGTATTACCACTTGACGTTAGATTTGGATTTTAAGAGAAGATTGAATACAACCCGTGGCTCGAATTTACACACGGTTCTTTACGACCACGCACTTCGCGACTTGACAGAAGAAAGACGCTAGTTCAAGTTCAAAGGCGACGAGGTCCCCGCGGTTGAAACAATGTATGTATTACTACGCGCGTGGCTTAGCCAATTAGGGCCTTGCTTAGTGGCTAATTGTCGCCTGATTGGTTTGAGGGACTACTTGCAGTTAGGCGTAGGAGTGGGGCCCTGGTGACGTTACGCGGTCCCATGCTATTCCATGCCTCACCTATAGTCTACTCACACTAGCTCATATAATAATATATTCAAACTGCGTTATTAATTTAATCTTATACTCGAATTATGGCTCATTCAATTGCTCTTGAGATTCTGATAATGACCAATTTAATATCTTATTATTCTATTTGCCATATAGCTTAATTTTTCTATTTCTTTGGAAAATTAGAGAGAGAGAAAATTACATCTACGTACACTACTTTAGTAGTGTGAAATCGAAGGGTCAGCAATACTGGGGTTCCAGTCTTGCCTCGCCGTTATCTACACCTACGTGACTTATAGCCGTTTCAAGAAGGGATAAATATTCGTTACAGTGAAATATTATATTTCGTTATGCTTTGCCTTTGTGCTCTAAATCACGTTCAGAAATAAAAAGAGTAACTATTGCGCGTTTAAAATAATAAAGTTAGTTCATGAAGCAAAGAATATTTATCTGATTTCGAAGGATAATCTAAAAATGAATTAATAGAGTTTTGAAGGATTTTAAAAGTTGCGCACGTAACAGGTATCTCGAGTATCCTCGGGTATCCTCGGGTATCCTCGGGTATCCTCGGTTTTCCTCGCATATCCTCGGGTATTCTCGGTTTTCCTCGGGTTTCCTCAGGTATCCTCGGCTATCCTCGGGTATCCTTGGTTTCCTCGGGTATCGAAAGTGAAAAAATCAAAAATAGTAGTCACACAGATTATGTGAATCCGATTCACGTGGAAGAACTGAAATATTATAAAACTTGACTTCTACTGTTCGTATTTTTATTTTTTGTTTCGACCAAACCGAACATAGTTACTCATTGTTATTGGGTCACAGTTTGCACCTATTATTGCCCATGATTCCCTGCGATACTGACACGGCGGCGACGGCTCTTTGTAGTATAAAGTATAAAGTATAAAGTCTAAAGTTTAAAATATCAATTCTAAATTCTTAGTACCTAATAGCCAATGTGAGGAGAATATGTAATCGGGAGTCACAAAACAAACACTGGATTTCATCAAAAATTCGGTCATTTTCCGAAGAACATACAATCCGCGGATTATTCGGGTCTTAAAACAACTGATAAAATATGGGGGGTTGGCGCGCGAAGCGCGCAGGGGGGCGGAGCCCCCCTAGTATATATATATATTGATTAATGCGTAATATGTATAATACCAATTTTTCTTGCAAATTATTATTTCGTTAGTTCTTGTGAGATCAGATTCATATTAGGTAATTCTCATAGAAATAGCAAAATTGTATGATGATGATTTCTTCGAAAATATCACTTTCATTTTCGAATTTTCTATTTTCAGTCATTTTATAATCGTTTCTTTTAGACCCGATAATGGTTGGGAGGTTGGGACGGGTTAGGTGGGTTTCTATTTAGTAGCGACCTCCACGTGGTGAAGCCTGGGAAATTGATGATATTTCAGTTATGTTATGTATCATTGATTTGCTGACAGCTGCTTATTTCGATTTTGATTTCACGGCGCCGCAAGACGATCAATTTTTGTTGTAACAAATCTGCAGTTTTTGGGAATGTCTCACGAAATATATTATGCAGATTTGACTAAAAAGAAATTAGGGAAAAAAATAATGAAAAATTTCAAACTTTTGAAAAAAAGTCAAAAATTATTTTTTAATTACCACTCTATTGTCTATATATTGGCGACCACGAATTATCAAAATTTTGACAGTACTCATAATCACATTATACGACCATTCGTATGATTTTCAACCGGCGATGAATATACAGCTCGACAATGTATTTTAAACCTACGGCTGGCGAGGAGTGGGGAGCCGAGCGTCCTCAGCCTACCCCCACCACAGTAGCAGCTATGGTGCTCTGTCTTTCTTGTTCGTCTGCTGTCTCGCTCGACCCAGTTCACGCGGGAAGCGGAGTAGCCCGCGCTTTTCAGCTAGTCAACGCCCTTAAGTATTGATTATCAGTGTTTAGGACCGATATTTGAGACGTAGTGGCACAGGTAAGTGAAGGGTAAATCATTGAAGACAACATGGTCAAAAATTGTTTTATTTATTGTTTTATTTATTGATTTATTTATTTATTATCAGAAAAATGAAATTTATCAACGATTATTGGTTAATCGAGGGATCTATTGCTGTTGAATTATGGCGTACGTCCAAACTTATCGGAGATTGAATGCTTGGGAATCGAAGAGAGGCTACCGATGAGCCACTGTCGAACGTAGTAGACTTTTACTCGAACCATTTTTATTTCTCAACGACTACCTCTATCGGAGACCGAGTGCTGACATGTACCTCAGCGAGGCTTCATAACGTGCGGAGGGGCTTTGTCGCAGGAGTTTGTAGTGCGATGAGGTAGCGTACCAGGAGCTTCGTTGCAAGCGTTTGTAGCACGTCGACGATATGCAGTCCTTCTCTGGACTCTGGCGAAGCCTTGCCGCACAAAAATTTGATAGAAAATGCTCGCCGACGCACTGCAAACTCTGGCAACGAAGCTCCTCGTACGCTGCCTCGTCGCACTGGGAACATCTGCGACGAGGCTTCTTCGCCTGCTACGAGACATGAACGTTGAATGGTCGTTAGACGAGTAAGAAATGTTCGATGAATATCGTCGACGGGCTACGAACCCTTGCAACGAAGCTACTCGGTACGCTGCCAAGCCTCGCCGACGCTGTTGCTAGCTCTCGTTTCCTCGATCCCTGCTTGGTTCTCGATCACTCTTCGCAGTCTGATCCCTGAGGTCAGCTTGGACAACGACATCGGCGATATTTCTCCTCAAGAGTTAGCGGGCGATCAGTCACTGGGTACGGAGGATACAAAGTTAACGGATATTGAAAAGACTTACAAGACTTATAAACTCTCATGATAGTCAGTTATACTCTCGCCTTGCTGTTTCAGAGGAAGTAACGATGTCCTGGGATGGCAACATCTTCTTCAACTCGTATGAATTTATTCTTCTCCGACACCTGATTGTCGACGTACTACAAACTCCTGCGACAAATCCCCTCCGCACGCTATGAATCCTCGCTGAGGTACACTAAACGTAATGGATTCTGATCCGGACGAGTTGGACAATTCTAGAAACAGCCAATCGGCGCTCTGGATTTTTTTAATCCATTACGATTTTTTTAATCCAGAGCGCCGATTGGCTGTTTCTAGAATTGTCCAACTCGTCCGGATCAGAATCCATTACGTTTAGTGTACATGTCAGCACTCGGGTCTCCGATAGAAGTAGTCGTTGAGAAATAAAAATGGTTCGAGTAAAAGTCTACTACGTTCGACAGTGGCTCATCGGTAGCCTCTCTTCGATTCCCAAGCATTCAATCTCCGATAAGTTTGGACGTACGCCATAATTCAACAGCAATGGATCCCTCGATTAACCAATAATCGTTGATAAATTTCATTTTTCTGTTAATAAATAAATAAATCAATAAATAAAACAATTTTTGACCATGTTGTCTTCAATGATTTACCCTTCACTTACCTGTTCCACTTCGTCTCAAATATCGATCCTAAATACTGATAATCAATACTTAAATCCAATTGAATAATATTTGATTCTAAATTCGTTCATCAATTTCGAAAATAAATGTTCACATCAGGCAAATTCATTTTATCCCTAGGAGTACACCCTCGGGTCTCATAGACCCGGCCAAAAGTGCAAAACTCGCATTTTTCCTATTTGCGCGAAACATTTCTATCTGCTCAAACAGCGTTCTCAGACAAAATATGAGTCAAACGCATAATACGTCTTCACGGGTGCTTTCTTGACAGTCTGCTCCTTCATTTGAAAAAAAAAATCATTATAATAGACGTATTATAAGGGAAACTACCCCATACGAAAGTTGACTGGGTCTCACGGACCCAGGTGTGTGTAACTAAGTAGCGAAAAATATGTGTGTACTCCTAGGGTTATTCGCGTTCATTCTTTTCCGTGTTCAGTGCGATGATTGCTTTTTAGGTTAAGTATCGAGGTGGGCTATGCGGACTCGGCCTAGCGCGGAAGATTCGGTAGAAGCACCACTGGTCGCTCAGCCCCGCCCGCCGAGCCTCACGCACGCGGTGCGCGCCTGTGTTGGTTTGGTCGTAGGAAGGGGATCGTTCTAATTCACCGAATATTCCCGGTATATTTTTTTCGTGGGGGTGTCAAACGTTGACTCGCGTAAATTTACGAACTCATTAGACTCCCCGGGGACTTTTCAAAAACACCACGCTTATTACTATACAGGGCGACCCAGGTTGAGCGCACCATATTTGGTGGGTGTACTCCCGAAAATCTAAGACTAAAGTTCCTTTACCAAAACTCACAGGGTCTAATAATTCAGGAGCTACAGGAGATCTTAGTCGACCAATCAGAGGGCTTATGATGGACTAAGACAGGGCCGGTTCAAGAGTGTAAGGCGAGCTGTGCCCGCGTCGGATCAATTTAGGTGGTTCGCTAAGTATTTCTCGTAGTCCAGGTCCTCGGCTTCGTAGTTCTCGCTGTCCAGGTCGTTCGCTAAGTATTTCTCGTAGTCCAGGTCCTCGGCCTCGTAGTTCTCGTAGTCCAGGTCGTTCGCTAAGTATTTATCGTGGTCCAGGTCCTCGGCTTCATAGTTCTCGTAGTCCAGGTCGTTCGCTAAGTATTTCTCGTAGTCCAGGTCCTCGGCTTCGTAGTTCTTCGTAGCCGAGGACCTGCACAGCGAGAACTATGAAGCCGAGGACCTGGACTACAAGAATTACGAAGCCGAGGACCTGGACTACGAGAAATACTTAGCGAACGATGGCACCACTAGCGATTCGGATCATGGTAACGATTACCGATCTTTTTTTTTCTTTTGCCCTTACCGACACCATCCATCCGAGATGGCTGAAATTTCGAATTCTTAGCTTATATACGAAATATACTAGCTGAAATGTGTGACAGGGTGTTTAATTATGCAATCAATGATGCGAATCATCTGATAATGATATATATGGCTCAAAATCACCAAGGTGGTAAATTCGTGTCTGAGACATTTAAATCATCAAATTTATTTGTTTTCATTAAAATAATGTAGCACAAATTATTCACACTAACTCATTTAAGCAATGCATCAGAAAAATTTGTTGGAATTTATTCATAGAATATACTTTTTTTCATGAAATACCCCCGAAAAGTCATTCCGGGAACGCGTCCCTAAGTACTAATCCACGGATAACAACAGTTAAAATACATGGTAAAAATTTTTTTCAATGTTTTAAAGGCACTTGTGAACTTAGTTAATTTTTGTTGGACAGGATAGTAAGGGTGGCTGATTGTCTGAAGTAATAAGACAGTCTAGTGGATGAAGAAAATATTATTTAATTTCAAGAAAGAGAGTAACTTTGTTCTTTACACTTCTGTATTACAGACACGACTAACTCTTATTAGTAGCAACAGCTTTTGGCACAGTGCCATTAGACTTAGAACAGGTACAGACGGATGGCGCTGCGAGTACAATTAGTAGACTAAATCCAACACTTCCCCTGTCTATTTATTGTATTCGTCTCTTAAATTCAAACACGTACATAGGGTATAGAACCGGTCTTTAGGCAAAGCCTTGGTTAGTATGTCGGCCAGTTGCCTCTGAGAGGAAATATATAGTACAGCAAGTTCGCCGTGTTCAACAAGTTCTCTTATATGGTGATATTTGATGTCGATATGCTTGGTCAATTTATGGAATTCAGGATTGTGAGTCAAGCGGATTGCACTCTGATTATCAACATACAGTTCACTTGGTTTGTTACTGTTGTATCCGAAATCTAATAAGAGTCTTTTTAACCAAATTGATTCTCTTGCAGCTGCGGATGCCGCAACATATTCGGCCTCCGTAGTGCTTAGTGTTATCATTTTCTGTCTTTGTGACGTCCAGGTTATTGGACTGTCTGCTACCGTGAATATATACCCTGTTACAGATCGTCTAGTCTCTAAATCATTGGCATAGTCTGCGTCAGAATAGCCGACTAGACAAAAATTATTCTCAGTCTTTTTGTATACTATTCCTAGATTTACAGTCTCTTTTACATATCTAATAATGCGCTTTACTGCTTGCCAGTGGGTTTCATTGTGATTGTTTAAGAATCTGCTAACTGAATTTACAGCAAAGGCTATATCTGGTCGTGTGACCACAGCTAGAAATAACAATGATCCCACTGCTTCTCTGAATGGAACCGGTGATGTAGTGACTTCGTCACTGTCTACAGGTTTTAATATGATATTAGGGTCCGCGGGGATTGAAATTCCCTTGGCTTCACTCATTCCGAATTTCTTGATAATTTGTTCAGCGTAAGCCTTTTGATGTATATACATAGTTTTATCATTTCTGTTACGTTGTATTTGCAGACCTACGAAAGTCTCGCCTTTTGCTATGGTTAATTCGAAATGTTGTTGCAGTGAGTTCAGAACCTTCTGAAGTACATTCTGGTTTCTAGCAGCTATCAGACCGTCGTCTACAAATAAGATCAGGTAAACTTTTTCGTTATCTACTGTACCCAGAAATATACATTTTTCTGCTGTGCTTTCAATGAAGTTAAAGCGCTTCAGAAAGGTTTTGAACTCATTGTTCCAGCACCTTGGTGCTCGCTTTAATCCGTACAGGGCCTTATCTAGTTTACAGATTACAGCCCGAGTAGAAATTAGATCAGGCAGCCTGATGTAACGCTACGTTCCGTCAGGGCCTGATCAGGCTCTAGTATTTCGTAGTACTGCCTGATCAGGCCCTGACGGAACATAGCGTTACATCAGGCAACTATCAGGCCTGATCCGGGCCTGATTCGGGCCCGACATGGGCCTGATTCGAGCCTGATCTCATTTCTACTCGGGAGGGCCTTGTATGTTCCTTACATCTACACATTCTGGCACTCTCATATATACAACCTTATCTAGCACTCCATACAAAAATGCACTTTTAACATCGAACTGCACTATTTCGAGGTCTTCATGCGTCACTATAGCCAGGAACACTCTTATGGAGTCATATCTGACTACAGGTGCGAACGTCTCGCAGTAATCACGTCCAGGTTGCTGCAGGAATCCACGCGCGCAGAGTCGTGCTTTGTGTCGTACTGCATTTCCTGTTTCCTTTCTTTTAATCTTGAAGATCCATTTCGAGTCGATAGGGTGTAGACATTCGTCGGCTGGTACAAACGTCCACGTACCATTTTTGTCATGAGCCTCAAGTTCTTCCTGGATTGCCTTCTTCCACTTGTCGGCTTCTGGACTTAGCATGGCTTCTTGTACAGTAGAGGGTTCATCGCATTCGGCGATGTTTACCTGGTAACCTTGATATCTTTGGGGTTTGCTTAGGTTTTCCCTGTCTCGAAGTTGCATTCTGGCAGCCCTTGCTTCGTCTGCTGGTTGTTGGAGGGCTTCGACTGCTTGCTGTTGATTTATTTGTAGTCCTGGTTCAGCTTGACCAGCTCCCTCGGCTTCCTCAGCTTCGTGGAAGATTTCATCATCTTCTTCGTCTTCTACGACAGTCTGCGGTGTCGGATATAGAGTAATTTCGAACTCTGATTCAGGCAGAGAGTTCCCTGATCCCTTCAATTCCTCGTTGAATGACACATTTCTGGCGTGTGTTATCTTCTTGGTCTTCGGATTGAATAAACGATAGTTGGTGGAGTCTGCTTGATACCCAACTAGTGTTAGCTTCTCTGCCTTTGCATCCAGTTTCGTCCTCAGCTGATTTGGTATATGGATATATGCGTCGGATCCAAATTTTCTCATGTGTGCTAAGGATGGCTTCTTCCCTGTCCACACTTCGTACGGTGTAATGTCTGGAGATTGTTTGGACGTTGTTCGATTCAATGTGTAAACCGCAGTTCCTACAGCTTCAGCCCATAAGTACAGAGGCATGTTTGCTGCATGAAGCATACTACGTGCACTTTCAACAATGGTTCGATTGTCCCTTTCTGCTCGACCATTTTGTCGAGGTGTGTAAGGGGCAGTATTTTCCAGCTGGATTCCCTTCTCTGAGAGGTACTCGTACATGTTCCTGTTGCAGTATTCTCCCCCATTATCAGTTCTCAACTTCTTCATCTTAGTTTCAAATTTGTTTGCTACAAACCTCTCAAACTCTTTGAATTTGTCGATAACATCTGATTTGTGCTTTATAAAGTAGACCACTCTGAAACCAGTTGCGTCGTCCTTAAATGTCACGAAGAATCGCGCCCCACCCACTGAATCGACTTTCATTGGTCCACAGACATCGCTGTGGAAGTACTCCCCGGGTTTGACGGGTCTTCCTGCCTTTTCTTTTGAGAACGGTTTGACGTGTGACTTGCCTAATTGGCACGCCTCACAGAAGAAATCCTGTATATCCTTGAGTTTGATTCCATCGATGACACCCTTCGCTGCCATCTTCTTGATTGTTTGCACGTTGATGTGGCCAAGCCTCTCATGCCACATTTTAATTCCACATTCAATGACGTTCCCTTCGGTTTCAGTAGCTTTTCTGAAAAACATTCTATAAATGTCTTACTCTGTTTGGTACCTTGCGCCACAACGGCTGAATTATCAGATAATATCTCAACGCTGTGTCCTTTGAACCGGACCTCGTAGTTCTTAGTCGTGCAGGCACCTACTGAAAATAAGTTTTTTCGCAGTGACGGTACGTATAGTACATTTTTAATTTGTCCTCTTTCCCATTTACCGTCAATTAGTTTTTCAATATCTACTGTACCAACACCTTCTACCGCGCATGTACCGTCGTCCCCCAGACGTACTGTTTCCCCGTTGCTTGGTAGGTAATCCTTGAGCCATTCTCTTCGGTAGGTAATATGTTTGGACGCTCCACTGTCGGTCAACCAGACGTCTTTCATCTCGAGATTGAGCAGGTGCTCTATTTGGCCACGCGTCGGTAGCATCCCGACAGCTTTAGTACCGACTGTTTTATTATCGACTGTTTTGTTACCGACTGTTTCATTATCGACTGTTTTGTTACCGACTGTTTCATCACTATGAACACAGTTTTCAGGGTCTACAACACTACCGGCACTCGTGACTACAAATGCACTTGCACTTCCCAGTCCCGACTCCCTTTTTTTATCAGCACGTTGTTTATTTCGACAATATTTTAGTACATGTCCCTTCTTCTTGCAATAGAAACACTCCACGTCAGACCGTGGTCTGTATTGCGATTGTTGTTCACTCATACTGCTTTGACTTTGATTCGACCGGGGTGTATATTGCGACTGTTTATCACCCGCACTGCTATGACTTTGATTTGACACTTTTTTCCGATTGTTTATTGTCATTACGGCTAGAGCATTGTCTAGGGTGTCGTCCTCTGAAAGTCTTCTTTCCTCTTTGATTAGCCTTTCCTGAAGAGTTGGTATTGTCTGTGACGCTGGCGCGACACTATCCCAAGCAGTTATTAATGCACTATATTTACTCGGTAGGCTACCGAGTATTTTCGCCATAATGGCTGTGTTTGACTGCTTTTCGTCCAGGTCACTAAGTTGTTGAGCCATGTTCTGTATCTTCGCGACATGCTGTACAACGGAATCATTGGGATTCATTCTATATTCATGAAACTTTTGTAGTAGCAGCAGCTTGTTCGATGCCGTTTTCTGTTCATGTATTAAGCTCAGCTTCTCCCACATCTCTTTGGCACTCAAACATGTAGTTAGGTACGTTAGCTGTGAGTACTCCATGGCAGAAGAGATGAGAAACCTCGCCTTGGCATCGTCTTTGACCCATGCTTTTCGTTGAGCCACATTAGCTGCAGCATCGCCCGGTATCTCACGATCACCATTGACGACATCATAGATATCTTGTGATATTAACAGAGAAACTATCTGGAACTTCCACAGCTGGAAGTTCGTTCCATCAAACTTTTTCATAGATTTTGTCAGAGTTTCTTCAGCCATCATTCTAATCTTCCACGTGGGCACACACCAGTAACCGAAAACGACTTATAAAGATGGCGTACCGGCACTAACCGAAATTCTTCCACGCGGACGACCGACTGTAATTACGCGACTTTTTACTATCAGGCTATTTTTACGCGAGCCTGGGCCCATAACCTGTTGGACAGGATAGTAAGGGTGGCTGATTGTCTGAAGTAATAAGACAGTCTAGTGGATGAAGAAAATATTATTTAATTTCAAGAAAGAGAGTAACTTTGTTCTTTACACTTCTGTATTACAGACACGACTAACTCTTATTAGTAGGAACAGCTTTTGGCACAGTGCCATTAGACTTAGAACAGGTACAGAGGGATGGCGCTGCGAGTACAATTAGTAGACTAAATCCAACAATTTTATTATAAAATGATATTTATAAGTTCCCGAATCGACACAATATTATTTCGTCCGAAAATTGAATACAAAGTTTGTCTGACAATTTGTGCATCATTTCCGGGAACGCAGACATATTGTATATATTAATTTTCAGCAAAACGCAACTGATAGCTCTATAGTGGGTTATCATATCAAACACTCAAGTACGGTTGACCAGCGTGGTTTTTTGTGAAAATGTGAAAAATTTAAGAGGTAAGCATAGTTTTGCTTGAACTTTTGGCACTGTAAATCAATTCAGTGTCATTCCGGGAACGCCAATAAATGTAGGAAAAAAACAAGCAAATGCTTTTCGATACGATATTTCTTAAAGATTAATGTGACATGCTTTATATTAACCTTAAATAATCCCGTTTAAGTGGCCAATACTTATTTTACGCGTATCTTTATGTATAAACGTCATTCCGGGAACGGTCACGGATGACATGAGTTCTCGGAATAATCATTGGGTTCCCGGAATGATCATTGTATTGTTAATGATGGTTTAAAGTAGTATGGTCGTCAAAAATGACTGGTTTTTTATAAATTTATTATGGCATAGTCGCCATATTGAGTATTCATCGAATTATTATATTCATAAACTGATGATTTCCCTGACATATCCAGAAACAAAATAATACCCAAATTATGAACAAATGGCCAGATATCGATTTTTCATTTCCAATGCTTCAAATTCTAGAAAAATCTAGTAGATTGGTTCGATTGCAGTCTGCGATGGCTCATTTTATCCAGAAAACTATTTCCCACAAATTCACCGTGGCAGATTATTTTCTCTGTCCATCGGCAATTCAATATGGTTTGTTTATTGAAATCTATATACGTGCAGTCTTGTAAAATTGAATATTCACCGCATCGACATGATGAAAAAAAAGTATCACGGTCGGATTATAGAGAATAGTTCCCTGAAGAAAATAAGCCGTCGTAGACTGTAATCGAACCAATCTACTAGATTTTTTTTTGGGTATTATTTTATTTCTGGACATGTCAGGGAAATCATCAGTTTATGAATATAATAATTCGATGAATACTCAATGTGGCGACTATGCGTAATAAATTCATGAAAAACTAGTCATTTTTGACGACCATACTACCTTAACGTCTGTAAAGGCGTTATTATAGAATATTTATTTTGCTTTTGGTGCTATTTTATAAAAATAATATATTATAATATCGTCATTTCGGGAACGCTTCTTCATTTCGCGAACGATTCGTCATTTCCGGGAACGCTACTAAAAGTCAATTAATAAGCAAAAATCATTTGTTTTTTCATCAAATCACTGACCAATTGAAAATCTACATTCATTTCTTTGCTTTTATACTAAATTGAATGTCCAAAATCATATAAATATTACTTTTTTAAGCGTTCCCGAAATGACGGTAGCTCACGACTTGTTTTACATAATTACTTTTTTCTTCACGTAATTTTTAATTTCCAGCTTGCCCCGTTTGGATATCAATTAAAGATAAGTTGGTCAATGATTAGAACTGGTTTGCAAAACAGAAATATAATAAATTTTTTCAAGAAATTCCAAACTTGAAATTTACCACCTTGGTGATTTTGAGCCATATGTGTTTATTTGATACTGCTTAAGTCTAACCTATTACAAAAGTGACTATTATCTTAAAACTAACTTAAAACTATGTTTATTTTACAATTTTCTTACAAAAATAACTTAAACTATACATGTACATTATTCTTAACCTAAACTCAAACTATATATATTTACAACTAGGTGGCGGTAAACGCACCGGGGTTTACACACGCGGATCTAAAACATACAGGTATTTCAATAAGCGAACGATATATAATGAAAATTACGGGTACTTACTATGCATTATTTTCCTCCCCCTCCTCATTGTTCTCCACAACCGCCGGCACCTCCGTCACCTCCTCCTCATCTCAATTTTCCATCACCATGGGCTCCTCCTCCTCCTCCTCCTCCTCCTCCTCCTCCTCCTCCTCCTCCTCCCATCCTGTGGTGGAGCCTTAACCCACAAAGGTTCACCGTCTATATAATGAATCGTGTGATAGAGAACTCCATTGACTTCCATCTCCTCATAATGACTTTCATATCCGTCATCGTCGGACATCCAACTATCGCCCACCAGCTTGATGATATTAGTCGGACGATGAGCCATTTTCTGTAATAGAAAATATCAATTACAAACTATATCCATCATGAAAAACTATGATATCGAAGAATAATGATACTTACTTCTTCATTTTCAAAATTCGAGCTTGCTCTTGAATTTCGCTGAGTCTTCTCTTGAATTTCGGTTTTGTCGAGTTGACTGGTTGCAGACTGTGTGAAATCCCGAAGCAAACTCGCACTTTTATACACAACTAGAAACTCAGAATACGCCTACAATATTGGAGGGGCTGACCATTGGCACACTTGGATAATATTTTTTCTGCATGAAGGTGCAAAAGATGTCAGCCTCCCAGGTACAAAATCTCTGACCGATGATTGGAAACGTTTGAATTTTCATGGTATTTGAACGTCGGTGAGGGTGGGGGCGTGTTCATCTAAAACCCCAAAGCCCACGGTGGGTGTGCACATTCGTATGGTGTCAGTTTGACTACCCAGTTGTGAAATTCACCTAAGAAAAAAAATGTACAACGCTATGTATATGAATCTCGTTGAGATGATGGAAGATGCATACAAGTTACTGTGTACACTACCCCCAGAACAAGCGAATGAAGATATTTTTATTCATTGGCGTGACATCGCTATCGAAAATATTCGAATCTTGATCAATATTTTGACGCAATCTAAACCGAGTGTGAGTGAAAAACAACGGTTGCAACATATAATTTCACTCCTCCAATCGTGGGTGGTGAAATTTGAACGACACCGTGCGACTATCGTTGGAGGTAATATTGGCGATGATATTCATAAGCGTGTTCGATGGGATGATATGGAGAGTGCCTTCGAATGTCGTATACGCACCGGAGCCGTGACAAATCTCCAACATGAAGATTTGTCAAGATTTTTGACTGACGCTGGGGTGGTGACGATCGAACGTCTGAAAAATGTGCTACGCGAAGAAGGAAGTATTAAGGTGAATGTGGGGGTTTCGTGTAAATTTGAGAACGTCAAAAACGATGAGATCAGTGTGGAAGTGAAGAACTTCAATACACGCAACGCCACGATTCTTCCATCGACAGATCTAGAATCCTGGTTCACCAATAATGTAACGAATCCTCTGCTAACCATGGTAGAGGATTTCGAGCAGCGTGATTCTGGTTGGAGCATGATTGAGATCATAAATGCTGTGATCTGCATCAACCGATACGAGCCTCTTCGCGGTGGACTCTGACATTCGCACAGCTGCCTGAGGATATTTCAGCAAAAGAAAGCGGTGGTCAACGTGCAAAACGACGATGATCGATGTTTGCTGTGGTCTGTTGCCGCAGCCCTCCACCCCATAGACGCCAACGCAAACAGAACACATAGTTATCGACGATACATCTCAGAGCTAGATTGTACAGGTATCAAATTCTCCGCAACCCTGCGTAGTGTAGAAAAATTCGAGAAGTTGAACAATTTGAGTATTAACGTATATGGAATCGAGTCGGAAACTTTTGAAAGCAAGAAAAAGTCGAATAATAGTGTAATTACCCCGCTATATTAGAGTAAAAATGTAACAGAGAACAATGCGATCCACCTGCTTATGATTGAAAGTCGAAGCGAACTAGATGATAACGATGATGATGATTTAGATAACTTCAAACCACGATTCCACTTTGCTTGGATCAAGAATCTTTCACGTTTGGTTAGCATGCAATTGTCAAATCATAAATGTGCACAATTTTTGTGCGATAGATGTTTGTGTCACTTCAACATACAGAATGCCTATGAAAATCATAGACAAGATTGCCTGCGGTTGAATAAAGTGCGAATGGAATTTCCCAAGGAGAACACTTTGGGATTTTCCAATTTTAAAAATCAGAGCACTGTGCCCTTCGTCGTATATGCCGATCTTGAATGCATGATGAAACCCGGGGTAAAAGAATCTCAAGAGCATATTCCGCATAGTGCGGCGTATTATGCACACTGCGTGTACGATGATACATTATCGGAATACAAGGGTCACCGTGGATCTGATTGCATTAAATGGCTGATCGAGGAGCTTCGTGAATTAGCCGTAAAAGTAGAGTCGCGTATAAAAAATGTAATTCCAATGGAGGTGTTGAATCAGACGCAACGTGACCGTCACATGCGCGCGAAAAATTGCTATATCTGTGAGAAGTCATTTTTACCTGAGGAGAAAAAATGTCGCGATCACTGTCATTTCACGGGTAAATATCGCGGAGCTGCACACAATCGATGCAATCTGAATTTTCAAGAGTCGCACACGATTCCGGTGGTTTTTCACAATTTATCAGGCTACGATTCTCACTTTATCATTAAATCTCTGGCCACAACTTTTCCCGGTGATATTACATTGCTACCCATCAATAAGGAAAAATACATATCATTCACAAAGAAAGTCGACGGTACTGTGATTAGTTTGAGGTTCATAGATTCACTTCGATTCATGGGTAGCATTATAGAGAAATTAGCATTGTACGTCGACGATGCCGATAAGCAAATAACGCAGAAATTTTACAACGATCAGAATGAATTCAGTTTGATGATTCGTAAAGGTGTCTTTCCGTACGAGTATATTGATTCTTGGGAAAAACTCGACGAAATGAAATTACCCGATAAAAAAGATTTCTATTCGAAACTCAGTGCTGCGGGTATCACCGATGCGGATTATGAACACGCTAAAGATGTTTGGGTCAAGTTTGATTTGAAAACGTTAGGCGAGTATTCCGATTTGTATCTGAAAACCGATGTACTTTCATTAGCCGATATATTTCAAAAATTTCGCAATAGCTGCCTCAAAACATACAACTTGGATCCTCTGCATTATTATACCACGCCGGGGCTTGCTTTTGATGCTATGCTGAAGCAGACGAAAATTAATCTTCAACTTTTAGACGATCCAGAAATGATATTATTTATTGAGAAAAGCATAAGGGGTGGTGTGGCACAGTGCTTAAATCGCTATGCTAGAGCAAATAATCGATTCATGGGCGAAGATTTTGATCCAAGCAAAGCGGAATCGTATTTAATGTATTTCGATGAAAACAATCTTTATGGTGCAGCTATGAGTGAGCATTTGCCTAGTGGATCGTTCGAGTGGGAAAATGATGTCATTGATGTGATGTCCCATCCGGATGACGCACCAATCGGTTATATTCTAGAGGTAGATTTAGATTATCCCGCAGAGCTCCATAAACAACATGCCGACTTACCTCTCTGTCCCGAGCATTTCACACCACCAGGTAGTAAAATTAGAAAACTTGCAACAACGCTTCTACCCAAGAAAAAATATGTTCTGCACTATCGCAATTCGAAACAATGCATAAAATTTGGTTTGAAGCTGACGAAAGTGCATAGAATTCTAAGGTTCGCACAATCGCCATGGTTAAAGTCATACATCGATCTTAACACAAATATGCGAAAGCAGTCAAGAAACGAGTTTGAGAAAAATTTCTACAAGCTCATGAATAACGCTGTATTCGGCAAGACCATGGAGAATGTGCGTAACCATAAAACTGTGAAATTAATCACGAAATGGGAGGGTAGGGGCGGTGCACGTGCTCTCATTGCAAGGCCAACATTTCATAGCTGTACCATATTTGATGAAGATATGGTGATTATTCAGCTAAGTCGAACTGAAGTATATTTCAATAAACCCATCTACATTGGTGCTGCTATTCTCGATCTTTCGAAAATATTTCTATACAACTTCCACTATGATTATGTAAAGAATCATTTTTCAAGTACTGAATCGAAGTTAATGTAGGACCGTCGTTTTCCCGAATTGTTATTTTCCCGAATCGTCAAATTCCCGAAAGTTTATATTCCCGACCGACTATATTCACGAATCGTCGTTTTCCCGAATCGTTGTTTTTCCGAATCGGCGTATACCCGAACTCGTCATTTTCCCGAATCGCCATATTCCCGACACACTAAATTCCCGAATCGTCATATTCCCGACACACTAAATTCCCGAATCATCATATTCCCGACCAAGCAAATTTCCGAATCGTTGTTTTCCCGAATCCGTCATTTTCCCGAATCCGTCATTTTCCCGAATCCGTTATTTTCCCGAATCGTCAAATACCCGAAAACGGCAGCTCATGCTAGCTTCACTACTCAGTCGGTATTATCTACACCGCGCGACAACAGAGGGCGTTGGTTGATTGATAATTCTCGATCCTTTACAAATAATCGTCGCAACCACACTGAAAGAAAAGTATGAGTCCTACAGCGATACATTTCGGTACCATAGCAATATATGGTATATGCTATACACTAAAACGACGTTTTAGTCCTATGACTATATGTTTCGCTACCACAACGATACTGGTATACGCTATACACTAAAACTGAGTTTTAAAAAATAAAAGATTATGACAGAAGACGTTATAATAGTACATTATTTCCCACAAAATCCAAATTTGCGGGAATAATGTACATTATTTCCCGCAAAATTCAGATCTGATTTACGGCAAAATCCAGATTTGCGGGAATAATGTAGATTATTTCCCGCAAATCTGAATTTGCGGGAAATAATCTACATTATTTCCCGCAAATGGGAAAAAAATTAATTTTCGGGAAAAAAAGTATGAGAGGGAATAATATGCTACATTACGCCCGCTTTACAGGTCAATAAAGTGGCGATTACAGTTGAGGAGTGAATAAATGTCATTATAAAGAAAATAATAATATAACCTCGTTCGTATTATTACTATTTGTTGTTCAAAATATTACAATTTACTCCTTACGATTAAATTACATGTAATCCATTTTTATAAAAGAAATTTCTTTGTATATTTTTAGAAATTAGGAATTCAATTTTGAATTTTTAAACTGTTTTTTAACTCATCATAGGTTATGAGTGCTATTTTCACCTGTCACCAAACAACGTAAACATATGAGTGGAAGGTGGCTTGCTATAGTATCGTACGGAAAATATAAGTCATACAGCGATACTGAGTATGCGTATAGGATTTGTAACGTGTTTGGTCACAAAAATGAAGAATAAAAATAAAAATCAATATATATATAGAGTTCAGAGAATAGCAGGCTTATATTTTATATAAAGAAAAACTTATCGATATGATACAATCTTCGTCGGGATACGACAGTCTTCGTCCGGATCGTTGGAAGGTTCTGGATCTCACATACAGTGACACAGGTGTTTTTGGTGATCGTTCTCCAAGCTCTTCAGGCTTTATGATCGGCGCCAAGGCCCTCTTTGATATCGGACTATCGTCGACTTATATATAAACGTATGCAGACGTTTATTGCAGATTTGTTCTAGCAAAGTGCAAGAGCGGTTTACTGATTGGGTGAATGTATAATTACTGAAGGCACTAGGCCTAACAACGACCGTACTTTTCAGTGGTCCGTTGCGCTCTGTTCGATTTTGAGTTGAAAAATGGCAGTTTGAGCGCCTCTATTGGCAGGTGTATAATTGTTCGCGTTGGCGGGTTCGTTTGAATATATGTGATCCATACAATCATCCCCCTTTTTGGCTAATTATACGTAGGTAGAATGGGCCAAAAATGATTCGTGAAATGCATTCCTAGAATGCCCATGGCGTAATAGAAAAAGCGACATTACGCACAGACACTATCGAAATAGTTCTCACTCGTTCATCCATTCCAAGTACTTTTTCATAGTTGTTTAACAATTGTGCACTCATTCTTGCTTATAGCTATTATATGCCAAATCATTTAAACATACTCTCTTTTCTTTGATTAGTATCTAGATAAAGTAAAATTTGATAGTGTTTCGGCTGGCGGATATTCAATATGCGTCAGTGTTTCTAACCTACTATATTCAATTAACATAAATGTGCAACATGGGCATAGTCCTTATAAACTAGGTACCCGTGAAGGGCGTCATAGTGTCGGCTTTGTCGCCTGTGGCGGTCATTGACTACAGTTATGGTTATACCTGTGAGTTTTATCAATTCTCGAAAATTTAACGCTTAAGCTAGGATACATGTAGATTATACATATGGTCAAAATATATCTTATAAACAATGATAATCAAACTTCAGTCGGAAATCAGGCAGTCGTTTCATCGGTATAGTATGGGCGCAAGTTTAACCGATTGTACACCCCCTTTATCTTGGTCGGATCATCTGGATCGGTAATTTCAAAAGCGTTTGTACCGACTGTTCGAGAAATGCGGTACGGACTTTCATACAGGTGAATGAATTTATAAATTTGTTTTTGCGACTTGTCTGACAAATGCGGCACGCGAAGCAGAACAAGGTCACTGATCTCTAATTTGATCTTACTGATCGATCTCTGTTGTTTGCATCGATTATTAAACGCGCGACACAAACGTTCACTCGCGATTTTAAGTTGGATCTCGTGCGAGATCTCATCTCGACGGAGTCGCGGAAACATCTGTAAAATTGCTTCATGCGGTGATTTATTGAAATGCAATTGGATGGGAGCGAACCCCGTGCTCTGATGGATGGTCAAATTTAGGCAAGTTTGTATTTTGGGTAAGTAGGTAGCCCATGACGTATGTTTGTCGGAACAATAGGTTCGGAACAGTCTTCCCAATTCTCGCATCGTTCTTTCTACCGGGTTTGATTGTGGGTAGATTGTGTTTGTGTTTATTTATCCATTACAATATTGGACAATCCTACCTTGCATTTACAATGCAGTATGCAAGGTAGGCGGAGAAAGCTTAGCCTAACTTAACTTATTAGGTAGAGAGAGAGAGAGGGGGTACATATAGTACGAGCAAGCAGACAGGTTGTATATATAGGTATATAAATATACCTACATATATAGAAACACCCGCATTCGCACGAGGGACAAGGGAAACCGCCGAAAAACCCTGTCCAGGTGTAGCCGGATCCGAGCTCAAACCACCGTGAGTCAAGTTTGCGCCTGGACGGCGTGACCCGTCTTACATTTTTGCAGGCTGCCGCTCAGGCCTTCCTTGACTCGCTTGGGGATTTGAACTCAGGTCCTCCCGCTCCATAGTCTCAAGTGCTAGCACTACGCTACTACTGGGTGTCGGATGGAAGAAAACAGGGCCTGAATGCCGTGGGATTCGAGTCCACGCTTCCATCTTAGGGACGTAAATTGGGTCCCGTGGTCTGAGAGAATACGACGCGGTTTTCCAACGTTATTGAGGTAATCGGTTTCTATACGTTCTAGGCAAATCATTGTCGTTGCTCGTTTGATAGCGTACACCCAGAGAAAAGATTTCTTAAAATGCAACAAAATTTATTCAACTGAAATAAATTAATTTTTTTATATATGAACCTAATAGACTTTTATTTCTTCCAACGAAATTTATTTGTTCAAAAAATGTATTACTTATGAATGCTCTATATTGTTTGAAATGAATAAAATTTTCTTTGTCCTCAGCAAATGATTTGTTTGTCCTTAGCAACTGTTTTATTCATTTTTAAGAAATAAATTATTCGAGTGAAGATTACAGCTTATTGAATATATATACTCGTAGCTCTTTATACGGCTACATAACCTTATTCATGTGCCAGCCGGCACATAAATAATACTCACTTTGAAAAACTGACATGAGACATACTCTTCCAAGTTGTTCTTTGCTAAGAAATCGGCCACTTTCCTTTTTTTCTTAACACTATTTTTTTCGAGAAAAGGAACCTCGTGCGTGTGCTTGGTCCTGCGATCGCGAGAAACTACGCGTTCCACGATGGCTGCAGGCTGCATACCGCACCTCACGTAAGTCAGCATTCACTTGACTTGGATATATGATTTACTTAAAGAAAGTAAATAATTTCTTTAGAATACCTATAAAACTAAATGGCTATTTACGGTCAATAATATATATATATTTTTTCAATATAATGCTGAAATAAAATTATACTTTTACATGAAATAAACGTCGTCACTTAAATCGAACAAATGTTTCTTTGAATTTAGTAAAAATATACTTAATTCAAACAAATGAATTTCGAATACACTATTTTATTACAATCGAACAAATCTTTTCTCTGGGTGTATAACGTGACATATTTAGTGAATAGATCCTGGAGGACGAAAATGTACTGGACACCTCCAATCGATTCTGGAAGCGGACCGTAAAAATCTACGGAAACAAGGTCGTTGGGCTCGGTGGCCTTTACCATTCCGTAGGCGCCTTCCATCTTAAAATTTAGATACTTGGTACGCTGACAGGTATCGCAATATTTAGTGAAGCGCTTTGTATCTTTGCGCATATGCGTCCAATAGAAGTAGAGTGTGAGGTACCCAGCCAACTTATGGTTGCCTGAGTGCCCAAACTCTTCGTGTGCCGTTTTCATTAATGATGATCGTAGTGATTCGGGAACGAGTAAACGCCAACTGTGGCTTCCCTTATAACGCACGTACAGAACATCTTGTTCGTTGAGAAATTCGAGGTTATTCGAAGGCTGTGTAACGAGCTGCTGCAGCTTCGCGTCATTCTTTTGGGACAGTTTTAGATTGTTTAGTTCATCGATCAATTCGTGCTTTTTATGTAATTTTGTGACTACTCTAAGGGCATTGATCGCATGTTCACCCCACGTTGCTGTGTCAGGTAGTTGTTTAATGCAATTCCATAAAACGTAATTATCGCAATTCGCTATGAAATTCTCAAAGTTTCGACTGAAGAAGTCGGCTACTTGATTATCGACTCCTCGACAATGTTTAATTGTATAGTCAAAGTCCTGTAAAAATAATGACCATCGTGTCAGTCTAGGTCCTCGAAATGCAGTGGATTGCATGAAGGTAAGTGCCTTGTGATCTGTGATTATTTCGCACTGATTCCCGAGCAAATACATGCGGAATTTTAAAACAGAATAGACAATTGCTAAAAGTTCTTTCTCGGTGGTATGGTAGTTTCGTTCGCACTTTGAGAGTACACGACTAGCTAACGAAATAATGCGCGGATGTTCGTCTACCTGGTATAGGATACCGCTGATGCCAATATCACCGTCGTCCGTTTGAACTCGAAACGGTAAACGTGGATTATAGTGACTAAGGACGACACATCGCAATAAATTCTTTTTTAAGTCTTCAAATGCCTTGGTGTGGATCTGGGTCCAATTCCATGGTGACCGATCGCCTAGCAAATCACGAAACGGTTCGACAAAGTTAGCGTGGCGTACACTGAATCTCCTATGGTATCCACACACCCCTAGAAATCCTTGTAATTGTTTCTTGTCTACTGCTGTCGGAAAGTCTCTGATTTTTTCAAGATGACTAGGGTCTGCGTAGACACCATCAGTCGACAGGATGAAGCCGAGGAAAGGCACATTTTTTCTGAAAAAATGCGACTTTTCCAAGCTCAATTTTAGCCCTACCTCACGCAACTTCGCGAATAGTTTTTGTAGGTGGTCGTAATGATGTTGGAAGTTTTTGGACGCAACGAGGAAATCGTCCACGTACAGTGTAACCATTTCGGCGATTTCGGTTCCTAAAGCTATTTTTATTGCGCGGATGAATCCGCTTCCTGCGGTTTTGATTCCATACGGAATTACCTTAAAGTGATATAGTGTGCCTTCGTGTAAAAAGGCGGTGTACTCGCGTGACTGTACTTCGAGAGGAACCTGCCAGTATCCTTTAACCAGGTCAGTTGTGGATAGAAATTGAGCGCCTTCAAATTTTTGTAGGAGCTCTTCTATATGTTGTGTCGATTCGTTGTCGGATATCATGACTTGATTTAAAAAGCGTGCATCTAAGCAGACGTGAACACTACCATTCTTTTTTGTTACGATTCTCAGCGGATTGCAATATGGACTGCACGATCGCTCAATAATTCCGAGCTGTAACATGTTTTTGATTTCTCGGCTGACGGCTTTATGCAACGCGATTGGGACCGGGTAGGAACGTCGAATGAACGGCTTTTCTGCCAGTATTCGGATTTCGTGATGGTATACGTCGATAAGTCCGGGTTTATCACTAAAGACGTCGCGGTATTCCTTGAATAGTGAGACAACATGGGTCTTTTCGTTTGCATTTAGTTGTTCTACGCCCGTTATCATATTCTTAACAGTTTGATCGAATGACATTTTCGCGGGGCCCTGTGTACTTTCGGTAGGCACATCCCCCAGTCCTTGCCTTAGGTTTAGACAATTGTGATCATGGGTATTCGAGTTTTCAACCAATTCGATATGATTGACGCTTAGGTTTTCGGCTACTTTGTTCATCGCGCGGATGTGATCCGGTTTAGCTTGGGAATTTTTTCGAAACGTTACTAAGCTCTTAGGAAGTTTTTCCCTGAATAGGAAGATTTCTTCATGATCTACATCAATGACTGCTTGTTGTTTTTTGAGCCAGTCCATGCCTACTAATATATCGTTTGATAGATTGGGCATGACTAAGTAAACGTACTCGATCTCGCGATCGTTGATCTTAAGTTTAAAGAATGCCTGTTTTTTGACGGCCGTTTTCTTTTGGCCCACTGCCACTCTAATCATAAGATTGCAAATCGGTAAGTCTATCGCGAGGTCGTTATCTATTAACCATTTATAAAACTGTTCTGAAATTCCGGTGACATCGCTACCTGAATCTAATAGGATGTTCATTACTTTTCCGCCAACTGTGGCCTGAACGCGTGGACTGATAAGCCGGCTGTCCTCACCACAGTCTTCACCTTGTTCAACATCCCAACACAAATCTTCTACGAAATCTGTTTGCTTTAACGTGCGAACTATGTGTTCTGTCTCCGGATAATCGGGAATTTGTTCGTCGTCGGATTGCTCATGATCGGGGTATACTTCTACTCTGTTCTGATCGCTATCGTCAAGATTTTCAATTAAATTTACAGTATTCTGTCTTTGCCTGTCATTATCGCTGTTGGGTGGTTGTCCAGTACAATTGGGTCGTCCGTCTCTCCTAAATCTATTCGCATTGTCTTGTGTCGTAGCATTTTGTCTATTTGGAAAATTTCTACTCTTACCGTGATTGTTTGTTTGATGGTTATTCGATCGATTATTATAATTCGGCTGCATCCTACGGTATTGTCCGTATGCTTGACCCTGATTGTTTCTCCCATCACGATCGCCCTGGATGGTAGAGCGCTGATGTGGTGGTACATAAACGGAATGCTGAGAATTGGGATTCCACCGTCTGTACGGTGGATTTGAGTATATCGGTGGTTTTGACGGACCGGGCTGTGACCACGGACTTATATGGAGCACTGGCATCTTCATATACCAGCCGTGATAATTGTGTCCCCCTTGTTGTCCGCTAGTTCCACGTTGTACCGTTGTTATAACTGTGGTGCGCTGGCAGTCTTCTCGCTCAATCACGCCCAGATATGAAGATAACGCGCGGTTATTTTAAACGCTTGAGCGGGAGTGAGACAAGTGAATACATGTTTGCATGAACATTTCTTGAAATAGAAGCATCGTTACGATAAATATTGGTTATTATTTTACGTTGCTTTTGGTATTTCGTTCAATTATAGTTTAATTTGGTACCTGCACTGAGTGTAGCTCGTATAGCTTGTAGTATAAGTGTGTAACATTCGTAACGGCTGAAGTGAACCAAATTTACCATTCAGAATTCGAAAATCCCGCGCGAACGTGAGCGAGAAGACTGCCAGCGCCACTACGGTACAAGAGGCTACTAGCGGACAATAGGGGCGCGCATCAACAAGCGGTAGTTGCCAGTCCTCCATATAAGTCCGTGGCTGTGACGAATAATCAACGTGGGATTCGGGCATCCCACCCTCTTGCATTTCATTATCTCGAAAGTTATCGTTTCGCCAATGACCTGATGGTTGTTTGTTCGCAAGTGATCGCTGTGCCAAGCTACCGTTTAAATGTCTAATATTCGGATTTGCCTGTTCATGCGACGCGCGACCACGTTTGTCAGACTGTTCTTTGTGTGTGGTATCGAGGCGATATAATGTTTGAAGTATGCATTCTGAGTCTGCATAATTCATTGTAGCTAGTACTTCGCGCGCACGATATGGTAATTGTTTGATTATTGCAAAATTGATTTCGTATCTCTCCATAGATGGCTTGAAATAACGGGCTTTTTTCATCTGTTGTAAAAAATAGTCGCGAAGCGAACTATCCGAAGGCCGAAATCTACGTCTATGCCATTCATCTTTTTCTCGCGTTTGTGCTTCCAATGAGTAAAAATGGTCTAGAAATTCTTGTTTAAAACTTTCATAAGTGTTAAAAACATAGCTGCGCGCGTCATACCAGCTTTTAGCTTGTCCTTTTAGAGCGTCTTCAACGACTAATATTCTGTGAATCCCTAAAACATTCTTTTTTATAAAATATCTCTCGACTTCTGAAATAAACTGAATTGGGCTTTTTTCACCATTAAAACTTGGACATGTTATATTGAGTTGCATTGACTTCAGATGCTCTAAAATTCCAGCTACTAAATGTGTATTCAAATCAGTGTTTTGATCTTGTCTGGCAGTTACTCGAGCATTCGGATTTCCCATGTCTTGCTGACCGTTGTGCTGGTCATCATGGCTAGTGTTATTATTTTGATGGCTACCTGACTGTTTCTGACCTCTGGTGTTTACATTGTTGTGCTCACCCATACTATCCGTTTGCGACTCGCTTGATCTTAGCTCGTTGGGTGTAATGGAACCTGCTCGAAGCTGCCTATTTTCCTCCTGAAGCTTGGTTATTTGTTGTTGGAATCGAGAATTTTCGTTAACGGAGTCCGTTACCAGGACTCGTAGTCTTTTCAGCTCCTCGCGGAGATCTTCGTCATTTGTAGACTCGTTTTGCCCGTCGGTGCCCTTTGACCTTGTCATGATTGGCATACGAATAAATTAGTTTACGAGATTACAATGATTGAGCTTATAGGTACGTTAAAAAGAGCCAGAATTTGAATATTAATCTGTCTAGCTGCTATTATCTAGCCTCTAGTTGGGCGCCAAATTGTAACGTGTTTGGGTCACAAAAATGAAAAATAAAAATAAAAATCGATATATATAGAGTTCAGAGAATAGCAGGCTTATATTTTATATAAAGAAAAACTTATCGATATGATACAATCTTCGTCGGGATACGACAGTCTTCGTCCGGATCGTTGGAAGGTTCTGGATCTCACATACAGTGACACAGGTGTTTTTGGTGATCGTTCTCCAAGTTCTTCAGGCTTTATGATCGGCGCCAAGGCCCTCTTTGATATCGGACTATCGTCGACTTATATATAAACGTATGCAGACGTTTATTGCAGATTTGTTCTAGCAAAGTGCAAGAGTGGTTTACTGATTGGGTGAATGTATAATTACTGAAGGCACTAGGCCTAACAACGACCGTACTTTTCAGTGGTCCGTTGCGCTCTGTTCGATTTTGAGTTGAAAAATGGCAGTTTGAGCGCCTCTATTGGCAGGTGTATAATTGTTCGCGTTGGCGGGTTCGTTTGAATATATGTGATCCATACAGATTTATACTTTTTTTTCAGTGCAGAATATGATATTCACCGTTTGACATTAATTGACAACATAAACGATGTTATTCAAACGTATGTAGTTTTTAATGGTCATCGCGGTCTGTTGGAAAATTTGGTCTTCGCGCGAGATCTTGAGTTAATTCCCCAAACTTTTTTCTCTTCGATTCGACCGCATGATCTATCCCACAAATATACCGAACGAAAGTTATGGGTCACAAATTGCTGAGAACATATATGAATCTTTTTCTAGAAAAAAAATAATAATTCTGATCACGATTTGCGCCAAGCACATTACAACGTATTACGTGGGAACCATCTATTTAAAAACTGAAGCATTTCATTTACTGTAACTTTTGGCGAGTTTCTCAGGCCATAAGCTGTAGAGAAACCCGCAAGTTATTGTGAGTTCTTTACCTAAATTGAAGTTAAGTTTAAATAATAATAATTAGGGCTTTTTCTTGAGGTACAAAGGTAGGGAAAACGATGGGTTTTACCACCAAAAGCCACCTATCTAACCTTTTTGTCTCTACTCTAAACTGGGACTCAGGTAGGTTTCCCCGCCAAGCCACGGTTCGTCGACTCGGAAGTTAATCGAAGCCGACGACAATTCTAAAGATCAGAACCAGGAAGTTAATCCGAGCCTGATCTGCTGAGCTATATTTCTAAATTTCTACGGAACCGGGAGTCTCTCGACTCCGAGACCGTGCGTCAGACTGAAGATCGTTTGCCTTGGCCCTCGGACACACAAAGTTAACTGAATGCCGTGCGCTCTTTGCAATGATCTAAATGTGTTCCCTGCTGGCTTTACCAGGTAGATGTTAGCTGGGAATCAAGGCTGAAACAACCAATAAAGTCCAACGATCAAAGAAATCAAAAAAGAAAGAAAATATAATTAAATTCTACTCTGATAATTTGTACAATGATCTCCTTAATCCTAATTCTCTAAACCTAGTGGTTCGTGCTTTTACATTCATGCATGTTTCGTTTTGATTCTACTCTCGCTGGGTCTTGTTTTTAATGATATTCAAATTTAAGCAATAATGATTCTTTATCTATGATTGACTCTAGAGCAATGAAGTTATTTCCGACAATTAAATCTAGACGATATAATGTTGGCAAGTGATTTTATATTAAACAAAGTATGAGCCGTCGAGGCGCTATGCCTTTCGACGCTCTGAAAGGGTTTACGTAAAACGAGTCGCTGTGACTCTATGTCTACGAACGCCGATGATGCCTGCTGAGCGTGCTTCTTATAAAGTTGCAATCCCCACTCCTTTGGCCTCACAACGTCGTGCTCGAGTGCAGAGGATTACCTCAATCCTCTGGCCTTTTGTTCGATCTATTTCAGCTGTTATATCTGGATACATATTATACGAAAGTATTGAAATCATGAGATTACATTACAGTCAGCTAGTACAGTACATTACATTACATTACACTTTCTTTTCATTGAGTACTAAATGACACGTGCCCATTGTTTGCAAATTAATGAATTTAAAATTAAAAAAAATTTAAATTAACAATCGGAGTACGAATTTTGGGAGGCTTTAATTTATTCATTTGAATTCATCTTTTCGGAAAATTACTTTGGTTACGTGTGATTTAGTAATAAATGTAAAGAAAGTGTAATGTAATGTATTACCTGGAATTATCGACTGATTTCAATATGAACTTTATTGTAGATGAAATGCTTTCGCTTTGAAAGTTTGGAAGACGAATTTTTGTCGGCTGTTATAACATTTTGATGTGCTTGGTGCAACGTTTTTGCACTGCGTTGCTTTTGGGGGGATTTGTTTCACATTAATTGCCGGACACGTAGCCATAGTTTACGGGAAAATGAATTTTATTGCATAATAAAGGTTGCAAGAAAATTGAAGGTAATGACTAATGCTACTTGGTGGGCATTCTGATAAAAAGTATGTACAAGAAATTATAAACTGAACCGTTATAATCAATATACATCAATATCCTTAAGTCCGACGTAACATTAAACTTGTCAGTGTAATTACGTCAGGCGGACCAATGCGGTTGATTGCTTCCGATATCAATCCACAAATTTCTTTTACTTCACTCAGTGTGATGATGGACGTTATACGCACGCTTCGCGTGCAAACCCCCATTTTCACACCGTATAAAGTAGAATTTTGTACAATGCTGCTACTAATTAGTCTTTCATCTAGCTATCAGCTCCTCATATTGGAAAAATGTGTTCCCGAGCTATATCCAATGTTACTTGCAAAATCTCAGAAATGGCAGCATCCACAAGTCAACACCATACCGGCATTATCTTTCCCCCTCGAAGCCCTTTAAGTTGTGTATTAAACCTTTTCTTGTATCTCTTTTGAGGGGGTATATACACCTTTAAAGGGGTAGAATTTCTGAAAAACAATTTTCCTTTTTTTTTCAACTTGAAGACTCTAATAGAATTTAAAAAAATCATTATGTTTGGGAAGGGTTTGACCTTCATTATCCATATCTTACATCATGTATTACTTCCAGTCTAATAGTGGCTGCGCTGAAGACAGGAGAATACAAAATCACTCGGTTGCCGCAAAGAATCAGACCCAGCGTTGGACCGATCTTGGAATTTTTGGTTCTCAATTGTTCATAACACATGCCTCTATCAGATTAACATAGAACTTTTTGATATTGCAAGAATTACTTGAGTTATTGAATTTTTTCAATTTTTTTTCTGAATTTAAAAAAAAAATTTGCTTATTTTTCTGATATTTCAACTAAAAATGGGTTTATCAAAAAGTCCAGGAATTATCTAACTCTCCGTTCACCAGTTAATAATTTTTTCAGATTAAAATATAGAAACTATCCCCGTTAAGGGTGGGTTCCGAGGATTCGATTTTGATCGCTATTTTTTTACGAAGGAGTAGTGGTCTCAGAAAGACTGTGTCGAAGTCCAGGAATTATCTAACTCTCCTTTCACCAGTTATATTTTTTTTTGATTAAAATATAGAAACTATCCCCGTTAAGGGTGGCTTCCGGGGAGTCGATTTCGATCGCTATTTTTTTACGAAGAGGTAGTGGTCTCAGAAAGACTATGTCGGAGTCCAGGAATTATCTAACTCTCCGTTCACCAGTTATTGGTTTTTTAGATTTGAAAACATCAATTATCCCCGTTGAGGGTGGCTTCCTGGGATTCGATTTCGAACGCAATTTTTTTATAAAGGGGTAGAGGTCTCAGAAAGACTATGTCGAAGTCCAGGAATTATCTAACTCTCCTTTCACCAGTTATATTTTTTTTTGATTAAAATATAGAAACTATCCCCGTTAAGGGTGGGTTCCGAGGATTCGATTTTGATCGCTATTTTTTTACAAAGGGGTAGGGGTCACATCAAGACTTTGTCATAGTCCAGGAATTATCTAACTCCCCGTTCACCAGTTAATAATTTTTTTACATTAAAATATAGAAACTATCCCCGTTAAGGGTGGGTTACGAGGATTCGATTTTGATTGCTATTTCTTTACGAAGAAGTAGGGGTCACATCAAGACTTTGTCAAAGTCCAGGAATTATCTAACTCTCCGTTCACCAGTTAATAATTTTTTAGATTTAAAAACATCAATTATCCCCGTTGAGGGTAGCTTCCTGGGATTCGATTTCGAACGCAATTTTTTTATAAAGGGGTAGATGTCTCAGAAAGACTATGTCGAAGTCCAGGAATTATCTAACTCTCCTTTCACCAGTTATATTTTTTTTTGATTAAAATATAGAAACTATCCCCGTTAAGGGTGGGTTCCGAGGATTCGATTTTGATCGCTATTTTTTTACAAAGGGGTAGGGGTCACATCAAGACTTTGTCAAAGTCCAGGAATTATCTAACTCCCCGTTCACCAGTTAATAATTTTTTTACATTAAAATATAGAAACTATCCCCGTTAAGGGTGGCTTCCGGGGATTCGATTTCGATCGCTATTTTTTCACGAAGGGGTAGTGGTCTCAGAAGGACTATGTCAAAGTCCAGGAATTATCTAACTCTCCTTTCACCAGTTATTAATTTTTTAGATTTGAAAACATCAATTATCCCCGTTGAGGGTAGCTTCCTGGGATTCGATTTCGAACGCAATTTTTTTATAAAGGGGTAGATGTCTCAGAAAGACTATGTCGAAGTCCAGGAATTATCTAACTCTCCTTTCACCAGTTATATTTTTTTTTGATTAAAATATAGAAACTATCCCCGTTAAGGGTGGGTTCCGAGGATTCGATTTTGATCGCTATTTTTTTACAAAGGGGTAGGGGTCACATCAAGACTTTGTCAAAGTCCAGGAATTATCTAACTCCCCGTTCACCAGTTAATAATTTTTTTACATTAAAATATAGAAACTATCCCCGTTAAGGGTGGCATCCGGGAATTCGATTTCGATCGCTATTTTTTAACGAAGGGGTAGTGGTCTCAGAAGGACTATGTCAAAGTCCAGGAATTATCTAACTCTCTTTTCACCAGTTAATAATTTTTTCAGATTAAAATATAGAAACTATCCCCGTTAAGGGTGGGTTCCGAGGATTCGATTTTGATCGCTATTTTTTTACGAAGAGGTAGTGGTCTGAGAAAGACTATGTCGAAGTCCAGAAATTATCTAACTCTCCGTTCACCAGTTAATAATTTTTAAGATTTAAAAACATCAATTATCCCCGTTAAGGGTGGCTTCCGGGGATTGGATTCCGATCGCTATTTTTTTACGAAGGAGTAGTGGTCTCAGAAAGACTGTGTCAAAGTCCAGGAATTATCTAACTCTCCTTTCACCAGTTATATTTTTTTTTGATTAAAATATAGAAACTATCCCCGTTAAGGGTGTCTTCCGGGGATTCGATTCCGATCGCTATTTTTTTACAAAGGGGTAGTGGTCTCAGAAGGACTATGTCAAAGTCCAGGAATTATCTAACTCTCCGTTCACCAGTTAATAATTTTTTCAGATTAAAATATAGAAACTATCCCCGTTAAGGGTGGGTTCCGAGGATTCGATTTTGATCGCTATTTGTTTACGAAGAGGTAGTGGTCTCAGAAAGACTATGTCGAAGTCCAGAAATTATCTAACTCTCCGTTCACCAGTTAATAATTTGTAAGATTTAAAAACATCAATTATCCCCGTTAAGGGTGGCTTCCGGGGATTGGATTTCGTTCGCTATTTTTTTACGAAGGAGTAGTGGTCTCAGAAAGACTGTGTCGAAGTCCAGGAATTATCTAACTCTCCTTTCACCAGTTATATTTTTTTTTGATTAAAATATAGAAACTATCCCCGTTAAGGGTGGCTTCCGGGGATTCGATTCCGATCGCTATTTTTTTACAAAGGGGTAGTGGTCTCAGAAGGACTATGTCAAAGTCCAGGAATTATCTAACTCTCCGTTCACCAGTTAATAATTTTTTCAGATTAAAATATAGAAACTATCCCCGTTAAGGGTGGGTTCCGAGCATTCGATTTTGATCGCTATTTTTTTACGAAAAGGTAGTGGTCTAAGAAAGACTATGTCGAAGTCCAGAAATTATCTAACTCTCCTTTCACCAGTTAATAATTTTTTCAGATTAAAATATAGAAACTATCCCCGTTAAGGGTGGGTTCCGAGGATTCAATTTTGATCGCTATTTTTTCACGAAGAGGTAGTGGTCTCAGAAAGACTATGTCGAAGTCCAGAAATCATCTAACTCTCCGTTCACCAGTTAATAATTTTTAAGATTTAAAAACATCAATTATCCCCGTTAAGGGTGGCTTCCGGGGATTGGATTCCGATCGCTATTTTTTTACGAAGGAGTAGTGGTCTCAAAAAGACTGTGTCAAAGTCCAGGAATTATCTAACTCTCCTTTCACCAGTTATATTTTTTTTTGATTAAAATATAGAAACTATCCCCGTTAAGGGTGGGTTCCGAGGATTCGATTTTGATCGCTATTTTTTGACAAAGGGGTAGGGGTCACATCAAGACTTTGTCAAAGTCCAGGAATTATCTAACTCCCCGTTCACCAGTTAATAATTTTTTTACATTAAAATATAGAAACTATCCCCGTTAAGGGTGGGTTACGAGTATTCGATTTTGATTGCTATATTTTTACGAAGGGGTAGGGGTCACATCAAGACTTTGTCAAAGTCCAGGAATTATCTAACTCTCCGTTCACCAGTTAATAATTTTTTAGATTTAAAAACATCAATTATCCCCGTTAAGGGTGGCTTCCGGGGATTCGATTTCGATCGCTATTTTTCTACGAAGGAGTAGTGGTCTCAGAAAGACTGTGTCGAAGTCCAGGAATTATCTAACTCTCCTTTCACCAGTTAATAATTTTTTTACATTAGAATATAGAAACTATCCCCGTTAAGGGTGGCTTCCGGGGATTCGATTTCAATCGCTATTTTTTTACGAAGGGGTAGTGGTCTCAGAAGGACTATGTCGAAGTCCAGGAATTATCTAACTCTCCTTTCACCAGTTATTAATTTTTTAGATTTGAAAACATCAATTATCCCCGTTGAGGGTGGCTTCCTGGGATTCGATTTCGAACGCAATTTTTTTATAAAGGGGTAGAGGTCTCAGAAAGACTATGTCGAAGTCCAGGAATTATCTAACTCTCCTTTCACCAGTTATATTTTTTTTTGAATAAAATATAGAAACTATCCCCGTTAAGGGTGGGTTCCGAGAATTCGATTTTGATCGCTATTTTTTTACAAAGGGGTAGGGGTCACATCAAGACTTTGTCAAAGTCCAGGAATTATCTAACTCCCCGTTCACCAGTTAATAATTTTTTTACATTAAAATATAGAAACTATCCCCGTTAAGGGTGGGTTACGAGGATTCGATTTTGATTGCTATTTTTTCACGAAGGGGTAGGGGTCACATCAAGACTTTGTCAAAGTCCAGGAATTATCTAACTCTCCGTTCACCAGTTAATCATTTTTTAGATTTAAAAACATCAATTATCCCCGTTAAGGGTGGCTTCCGGGGATTCGATTTCGATCGCTATTTTTTTACAAAGGGGTAGGGGTCACATCAAGACTTTGTCAAAGTCCAGGAATTATCTAACTCCCCGTTCACCAGTTAATAATTTTTTTACATTAAAATATAGAAACTATCCCCGTTAAGGGTGGCTTCCGGGGATTCGATTTCGATCGCTATTTTTTTACGAAGGGGTAGTGGTCTCAGAAGGACTATGTCAAAGTCCAGGAATTATCTAACTCTCCTTTCACCAGTTAATAATTTTTTCAGATTAAAATATAGAAACTATCCCCGTTAAGGGTGGGTTCCGAGGATTCGATTTTGATCGCTATTTTTTTACGAAGAGGTAGTGGTCTAAGAAAGACTATGTCGAAGTCCAGAAATTATCTAACTCTCCGTTCACCAGTTAATAATTTTTAAGATTTAAAAACATCAATTATCCCCGTTAAGGGTGGCTTCCGGGGATTGGATTCCGATCGCTATTTTTTTACGAAGGAGTAGTGGTCTCAGAAAGACTGTGTCAAAGTCCAGGAATTATCTAACTCTCCTTTCACCAGTTATATTTTTTTTTGATTCAAATATAGAAACTATCCCCGTTAAGGGTGGCTTCCGGGGATTCGATTCCGATCGCTATTTTTTGACAAAGGGGTAGTGGTCTCAGAAGTACTATGTCAAAGTCCAGGAATTATCTAACTCTCCGTTCACCAGTTAATAATTTTTCCAGATTAAAATATAGAAACTATCCCCGTTAAGGGTGGCTTCCGGGGATTCGATTTCGATCGCTATTTTTTTACGAAGGAGTAGTGGTCTCAGAAAGACTGTGTCGAAGTCCAGAAATTATCTAACTCTCCGTTCACCAGTTAATGATTTTTAAGATTTAAAAACATCAATTATCCCCGTTAAGGGTGGCTTCCGGGGATTCGATTTCGATCGCTATTTTTTTACGAAGGAGTAGTGGTCTCAGAAAGACTGTGTCGAAGTCCAGGAATTATCTAACTCTCCTTTCACCAGTTATATTTTTTTTTGATTGAAATATAGAAACTATCCCCGTTAAGGGTGGCTTCCGGGGATTCGATTTCGATCGCTTTTTTTTCACGAAGGGGTAGTGGTCTCAGAAAGACTATGTCAAAGTCCAGGAATTATCTAACTCTCCGTCCACCAGTTAATAATTTTTTAGATTTAAAAACATCAATTATCCCCGTTAAGGTTGGCTTCCGGGGATTCGATTTCGATCGCTATTTTTTTACGAAGGAGTAGTGGTCTCATAAAGACTGTGTCGAAGTCCAGGAATTATCTAACTCTCCTTTCACCAGTTATATTTTTTTTGATTAAAATATAGAAACTATCCCCGTTAAGGGTGGCTTCCGGGGATTCGATTTCGATCGCTATTCTTCTACGAAGGGGTAGTGGTCTCAGAAGGACTATGTCAAAGTCCAGGAATTATCTAACTCTCCTTTCACCAGTTAATAATTTTTTCAGATTAAAATATAGAAACTATCCCCGTTAAGGGTGGGTTCCGAGGATTCGATTTTGATCGCTATTTTTTTACGAAGAGGTAGTGGTCTAAGAAAGACTATGTCGAAGTCCAGAAATTATCTAACTCTCCGTTCACCAGTTAATAATTTTTAAGATTTAAAAACATCAATTATCCCCGTTAAGGGTGGCTTCCGGGGATTGGATTCCGATCGCTATTTTTTTACGAAGGAGTAGTGGTCTCAGAAAGACTGTGTCAAAGTCCAGGAATTATCTAACTCTCCGTTCACCAGTTAATAATTTTTTCAGATTAAAATATAGAAACTATCCCCGTTAAGGGTGGGTTCCGAGGATTCGATTTTGATCGCTATTTGTTTACGAAGAGGTAGTGGTCTCAGAAAGACTATGTCGAAGTCCAGAAATTATCTAACTCTCCGTTCACCAGTTAATAATTTTTAAGATTTAAAAACATCAATTATCCCCGTTAAGGGTGGCTTCCGGGGATTGGATTTCGTTCGCTATTTTTATACGAAGGAGTAGTGGTCTCAGAAAGACTGTGTCGAAGTCCAGGAATTATCTAACTCTCCTTTCACCAGTTATATTTTTTTTGATTAAAATATAGAAACTATCCCCGTTAAGGGTGGCTTCCGGGGATTCGATTCCGATCGCTATTTTTTTACGAAGGGGTAGTGGTCTCAGAAGGACTATGTCAAAGTCCAGGAATTATCTAACTCTCCGTTCACCAGTTAATAATTTTTTCAGATTAAAATATAGAAACTATCCCCGTTAAGGGTGGGTTCCGAGGATTCGATTTTGATCGCTATTTTTTTACGAAGAGGTAGTGGTCTCAGAAAGACTATGTCGAAGTCCAGAAATCATCTAACTCTCCGTTCACCAGTTAATAATTTTTAAGATTTAAAAACATCAATTATCCCCGTTAAGGGTGGCTTCCGGGGATTGGATTCCGATCGCTATTTTTTTACGAAGGAGTAGTGGTCTCAAAAAGACTGTGTCAAAGTCCAGGAATTATCTAACTCTCCTTTCACCAGTTATATTTTTTTTTGATTAAAATATAGAAACTATCCCCGTTAAGGGTGGGTTCCGAGGATTCGATTTTGATCGCTATTTTTTGACAAAGGGGTAGGGGTCACATCAAGACTTTGTCAAAGTCCAGGAATTATCTAACTCCCCGTTCACCAGTTAATAATTTTTTTACATTAAAATATAGAAACTATCCCAGTTAAGGGTGGGTTACGAGTATTCGATTTTGATTGCTATATTTTTACGAAGGGGTAGGGGTCACATCAAGACTTTGTCAAAGTCCAGGAATTATCTAACTCTCCGTTCACCAGTTAATAATTTTTTAGATTTAAAAACATCAATTATCCCCGTTAAGGGTGGCTTCCGGGGATTCGATTTCGATCGCTATTTTTTTACGAAGGAGTAGTGGTCTCAGAAAGACTGTGTCGAAGTCCAGGAATTATCTAACTCTCCTTTCACCAGTTATATTTTTTTTGATTAAAATATAGAAACTATCCCCGTTAAGGGTGGCTTCCGGGGATTCGATTTCGATCGCTATTCTTTTACGAAGGGGTAGTGGTCTCAGAAGGAGTATGTCAAAGTCCAGGAATTATCTAACTCTCCTTTCACCAGTTAATAATTTTTTCAGATTAAAATATAGAAACTATCCCCGTTAAGGGTGGGTTCCGAGGATTCGATTTTGATCGCTATTTTTTTACGAAGAGGTAGTGGTCTAAGAAAGACTATGTCGAAGTCCAGAAATTATCTAACTCTACGTTCACCAGTTAATAATTTTTAAGATTTAAAAACATCAATTATCCCCGTTAAGGGTGGCTTCCGGGAATTGGATTTCGATCGCTATTTTTTTACGAAGGAGTAGTGGTCTCAGAAAGACTGTGTCAAAGTCCAGGAATTATCTAACTCTCCTTTTACCAGTGATATTTTTTTTTGATTAAAATATAGAAACTATCCCCGTTAAGGGTGGCTTCCGGGGATTCGATTCCGATCGCTATTTTTTTACAAAGGGGTAGTGGTCTCAGAAGGACTATGTCAAAGTCCAGGAATTATCTAACTCTCCGTTCACCAGTTAATAATTTTTTCAGAATAAAATATAGAAACTATCCCCGTTAAGGGTGGGTTCCGAGAATTCGATTTTGATCGCTATTTTTTTACGAAGAGGTAGTGGTCTCAGAAAGACTATGTCGAAGTCCAGAAATTATCTAACTCTCCGTTCACCAGTTAATAATTTTTAAGATTTAAAAACATGAATTATCCCCGTTAAGGGTGGCTTCCGGGGATTCGATTTCGATCGCTATTTTTCTACGAAGGAGTAGTGGTCTCAGAAAGACTGTGTCGAAGTCCAGGAATTATCTAACTCTCCTTTCACCAGTTATATTTTTTTTTGATTGAAATATAGAAACTATCCCCGTTAAGGGTTGCTTCCGGGGATTCGATTTCGATCGCTATTTTTTCACGAAGGGGTAGTGGTCTCAGAAAGACTATGTCAAAGTCCAGGAATTATCTAACTCTCCGTCTACCAGTCAATAATTTTTTAGATTTAAAAACATCAATCATCCCCGTTAAGGGTGGCTTCCGGGGATTCGATTTCGATCGCTATTTTTTCACGAAGGGGTAGTGGTCTCAGAAGGACTATGTCAAAGTCCAGGAATTATCTAACTCTCCGTTCACCAGTTAATAATTTTTTCAGATTAAAATATAGAAACTATCCCCGTTAAGGGTGGGTTCCGTGGATTCGATTTTGATCGCTATTTTTTTACAAAGAGGTAGTGGTCTCAGAAAGACTTTGTCGAAGTCCAGAAATTATCTAACTTTCCGTTCACCAGTTAATAATTTTTAAGATTTAAAAACATCAATTATCCCCGTTAAGGGTGGCTTCCGGGGAATCGATTTCGATCGCTATTTTTCTACGAAGGAGTAGTGGTCTCAGAAAGACTGTTTCGAAGTCCAGGAATTATCTAACTCTCCTTTCACCAGTTAATAATTTTTTTACATTAAAATATAGAAACTATCCCCGTTAAGGGTGGCTTCCGGGGATTCGATTTCGATCGCTATTTTTTTACGAAGGGGTAGTGGTCTCAGAAGGACTATGTCAAAGTCCAGGAATTATCTAACTCTCCTTTCACCAGTTATTAATTTTTTAGATTTGAAAACATCAATTATCCCCGTTGAGGGTGGCTTCCTGGGATTCGATTTCGAACGCAATTTTTTTATAAAGGGGTAGAGGTCTCAGAAAGACTATGTCGAAGTCCAGGAATTATCTAACTCTCCTTTCACCAGTTATATTTTTTTTTGAATAAAATATAGAAACTATCCCCGTTAAGGGTGGGTTCCGAGGATTCGATTTTAATCGCTATTTTTTTACAAAGGGGTAGGGGTCACATCAAGACTTTGTCAAAGTCCAGGAATTATCTAACTCCCCGTTCACCAGTTAATAATTTTTTTACATTAAAATATAGAAACTATCCCCGTTAAGGGTGGGTTACGAGGATTCGATTTTGATTGCTATTTTTTCACGAAGGGGTAGGGGTCACATCAAGACTTTGTCAAAGTCCAGGAATTATCTAACTCTCCGTTCACCAGTTAATAATTTTTTAGATTTAAAAACATCAATTATCCCCGTTAAGGGTGGCTTCCGGGGATTCGATTTCGATCGCTATTTTTTTACAAAGGGGTAGGGGTCACATCAAGACTTTGTCAAAGTCCAGGAATTATCTAACTCCCCGTTCACCAGTTAATAATTTTTTTACATTAAAATATAGAAACTATCCCCGTTAAGGGTGGCTTCCGGGGATTCGATTTCGATCGCTATTTTTTTACGAAGGGGTAGTGGTCTCAGAAGGACTATGTCGAAGTCCAGAAATTATCTAACTCTCCGTTCACCAGTTAATAATTTTGACGATTTAAAAACATCAATTATCCCCGTTAAGGGTGGCTTCCGGGGATTCGATTTCGATCGCTATTTTCTTACGGAGGAGTGGTGGTCTCAGAAAGACTGTGTCGAAGTCCAGGAGTTATCTAACTCTCCTTTCACCAGTTATATTTTTTTTTGATTAAAATATAGAAACTATCCCCGTTAAGGGTGGGTTCCGAGGATTCGATTTTGATCGCTATTTTTTGACAAAGGGGTAGGGGTCACATCAAGACTTTGTCAAAGTCCAGGAATTATCTAACTCCCCGTTCACCAGTTAATAATTTTTTTACATTAAAATATAGAAACTATCCCCGTTAAGGGTGGGTTACGAGTATTCGATTTTGATTGCTATATTTTTACGAAGGGGTAGGGGTCACATCAAGACTTTGTCAAAGTCCAGGAATTATCTAACTCTCCGTTCACCAGTTAATAATTTTTTAGATTTAAAAACATCAATTATCCCCGTTAAGGGTGGCTTCCGGGGATTCGATTTCGATCGCTATTTTTTTACGAAGGAGTAGTGGTCTCAGAAAGACTGTGTCGAAGTCCAGGAATTATCTAACTCTCCTTTCACCAGTTATATTTTTTTTGATTAAAATATAGAAACTATCCCCGTTAAGGGTGGCTTCCGGGGATTCGATTTCGATCGCTATTCTTTTACGAAGGGGTAGTGGTCTCAGAAGGAGTATGTCAAAGTCCAGGAATTATCTAACTCTCCTTTCACCAGTTAATAATTTTTTCAGATTAAAATATAGAAACTATCCCCGTTAAGGGTGGGTTCCGAGGATTCGATTTTGATCGCTATTTTTTTACGAAGAGGTAGTGGTCTAAGAAAGACTATGTCGAAGTCCAGAAATTATCTAACTCTCCGTTCACCAGTTAATAATTTTTAAGATTTAAAAACATCAATTATCCCCGTTAAGGGTGGCTTCCGGGAATTGGATTTCGATCGCTATTTTTTTACGAAGGAGTAGTGGTCTCAGAAAGACTGTGTCAAAGTCCAGGAATTATCTAACTCTCCTTTTACCAGTGATATTTTTTTTTGATTAAAATATAGAAACTATCCCCTTTAAGGGTGGCTTCCGGGGATTCGATTCCGATCGCTATTTTGTTACAAAGGGGTAGTGGTCTCAGAAGGACTATGTCAAAGTCCAGGAATTATCTAACTCTCCGTTCACCAGTTAATAATTTTTTCAGAATAAAATATAGAAACTATCCCCGTTAAGGGTGGGTTCCGAGAATTCGATTTTGATCGCTATTTTTTTACGAAGAGGTAGTGGTCTCAGAAAGACTATGTCGAAGTCCAGAAATTATCTAACTCTCCGTTCACCAGTTAATAATTTTTAAGATTTAAAAACATCAATTATCCCCGTTAAGGGTGGCTTCCGGGGATTGGATTTCGATCGCTATTTTTTTACGAAGGAGTAGTGGTCTCAGAAAGACTGTGTCGAAGTCCAGGAATTATGTAACTCTCCTTTCACCAGTTATATTTTTTTTTGAATAAAATATAGAAACTATCCCCGTTAAGGGTGGCTTCCGGGGATTCGATTCCGATCGCTATTTTTTTACAAAGGGGTAGTGGTCTCAGAAGGACTATGTCAAAGTCCAGGAATTATCTAACTCTCCGTTCACCAGTTAATAATTTTTTCAGATTAAAATATAGAAACTATCCCCGTTAAGGGTGGGTTCCGAGGATTCGATTTTGATCGCTATTTTTTTACGAAGAGGTAGTGGTCTCAGAAAGACTATGTCGAAGTCCAGAAATTATCTAACTCTCCGTTCACCAGTTAATAATTTTTAAGATTTAAAAACATGAATTATCCCCGTTAAGGGTGGCTTCCGGGGATTGGATTCCGATCGCTATTTTTTTACGCAGGAGTAGTGGTCTCAGAAAGACTGTGTCAAAGTCCAGGAATTATCTAACTTTCCTTTCACCAGTTATATTTTTTTTTGATTAAAATATAGAAACTATCCCCGTTAGGGGTGGCTTCCGGGGATTCGATTTCGATCGCTATTTTTTTACGAAGGGGTAGTGGTCTCAGAAGGACTATGTCGAAGTCCAGAAATTATCTAACTCTCCGTTCACCAGTTAATAATTTTGAGGATTTAAAAACATCAATTATCCCCGTTAAGGGTGGCTTCCGGGGATTCGATTTCGATCGCTATTTTCTTACGGAGGAGTGGTGGTCTCAGAAAGACTGTGTCGAAGTCCAGGAGTTATCTAACTCTCCTTTCACCAGTTATATTTTTTTTTGATTAAAATATAGAAACTATCCCCGTTAAGGGTGGGTTCCGAGGATTCGATTTTGATCGCTATTTTTTGACAAAGGGGTAGGGGTCACATCAAGACTTTGTCAAAGTCCAGGAATTATCTAACTCCCCGTTCACCAGTTAATAATTTTTTTACATTAAAATATAGAAACTATCCCCGTTAAGGGTGAGTTACGAGTATTCGATTTTGATTGCTATATTTTTACGAAGGGGTAGGGGTCACATCAAGACTTTGTCAAAGTCCAGGAATTATCTAACTCTCCGTTCACCAGTTAATAATTTTTTAGATTTAAAAACATCAATTATCCCCGTTAAGGGTGGCTTCCGGGGATTCGATTTCGATCGCTATTTTTTTACGAAGGAGTAGTGGTCTCAGAAAGACTGTGTCGAAGTCCAGGAATTATCTAACTCTCCTTTCACCAGTTATATTTTTTTTGATTAAAATATAGAAACTATCCCCGTTAAGGGTGGCTTCCGGGGATTCGATTTCGATCGCTATTTTTTCACGAAGGGGTAGTGGTCTCAGAAAGACTATGTCAAAGTCCAGGAATTATCTAACTCTCCGTCTACCAGTCAATAATTTTTTAGATTTAAAAACATCAATCATCCCCGTTAAGGGTGGCTTCCGGGGATTCGATTTCGATCGCTATTTTTTCACGAAGGGGTAGTGGTCTCAGGAGGACTATGTCAAAGTCCAGGAATTATCTAACTCTCCGTTCACCAGTTAATAATTTTTTCAGATTAAAATATAGAAACTATCCCCGTTAAGGGTGGGTTCCGTGGATTCGATTTTGATCGCTATTTTTTTACAAAGAGGTAGTGGTCTCAGAAAGACTTTGTCGAAGTCCAGAAATTATCTAACTCTCCGTTCACCAGTTAATAATTTTTAAGATTTAAAAACATCAATTATCCCCGTTAAGGGTGGCTTCCGGGGAATCGATTTCGATCGCTATTTTTCTACGAAGGAGTAGTGGTCTCAGAAAGACTGTTTCGAAGTCCAGGAATTATCTAACTCTCCTTTCACCAGTTAATAATTTTTTTACATTAAAATATAGAAACTATCCCCGTTAAGGGTGGCTTCCGGGGATTCGATTTCGATCGCTATTTTTTTACGAAGGGGTAGTGGTCTCAGAAGGACTATGTCGAAGTCCAGAAATTATCTAACTCTCCGTTCACCAGTTAATAATTTTGAGGATTTGAAAACATCAATTATCCCCGTTGAGGGTGGCTTCCTGGGATTCGATTTCGAACGCAATTTTTTTATAAAGGGGTAAAGGTCTCAGAAAGACTATGTCGAAGTCCAGGAATTATCTAACTCTCCTTTCATCAGTTATATTTTTTTTTGAATAAAATATAGAAACTATCCCCGTTAAGGGTGGGTTCCGAGGATTCGATTTTGATCGCTATTTTTTTACAAAGGGGTAGGGGTCACATCAAGACTTTGTCAAAGTCCAGGAATTATCTAACTCCCCGTTCACCAGTTAATAATTTTTTTACATTAAAATATAGAAACTATCCCCGTTAAGGGTGGGTTACGAGGATTCGATTTTGATTGCTATTTTTTCACGAAGGGGTAGGGGTCACATCAAGACTTTGTCAAAGTCCAGGAATTATCTAACTCTCCGTTCACCAGTTAATAATTTTTTAGATTTAAAAACATCAATTATCCCCGTTAAGGGTGGCTTCCGGGGATTCGATTTCGATCGCTATTTTTTTACAAAGGGGTAGGGGTCACATCAAGACTTTGTCAAAGTCCAGGAATTATCTAACTCCCCGTTCACCAGTTAATAATTTTTTTACATTAAAATATAGAAACTATCCCCGTTAAGGGTGGCTTCCGGGGATTCGATTTCGATCGCTATTTTTTTACGAAGGGGTAGTGGTCTCAGAAGGACTATGTCAAAGTCCAGGAATCATCTAACTCTCCTTTCACCAGTTAATAATTTTTTCAGATTAAAATATAGAAACTATCCCCGTTAAGGGTGGGTTCCGAGGATTCGATTTTAATCGCTATTTTTTTACGAAGAGGTAGTGGTCTAAGAAAGACTATGTCGAAGTCCAGAAATTATCTAACTCTCCGTTCACCAGTTGATAATTTTTAAGATTTAAAAACATCAATTATTCCCGTTAAGGGTGGCTTCCGGGGATTGGATTCCGATCGCTATTTTTTCACGCAGGAGTAGTGGTCTCAGAAAGACTGTGTCAAAGTCCAGGAATTATGTAACTCTCCTTTCACCAGTTATATTTTTTTTTGAATAAAATATAGAAACTATCCCCGTTAAGGGTGGCTTCCGGGGATTCGATTCCGATCGCTATTTTTTTATAAAGGGGTAGTGGTCTCAGAAGGACTATGTCAAAGTCCAGGAATTATCTAACTCTCCGTTCACCAGTTAATAATTTTTTCAGATTAAAATATAGAAACTATCCCCGTTAAGGGTGGGTTCCGAGGATTCGATTTTGATCGCTATTTTTTTACGAAGAGGTAGTGGTCTCAGAAAGACTATGTCGAAGTCCAGAAATTATCTAACTCTCCGTTCACCAGTTAATAATTTTTAAGATTTAAAAACATGAATTATCCCCGTTAATGGTGGCTTCCGGGGATTGGATTCCGATCGCTATTTTTTTACGCAGGAGTAGTGGTCTCAGAAAGACTGTGTCAAAGTCCAGGAATTATCTAACTCTCCTTTCACCAGTTATATTTTTTTTTGATTAAAATATAGAAACTATCCCCGTTAGGGGTGGCTTCCGGGGATTCGATTTCGATCGCTATTTTTTTACGAAGGGGTAGTGGTCTCAGAAGGACTATGTCGAAGTCCAGAAATTATCTAACTCTCCGTTCACCAGTTAATAATTTTGAGGATTTAAAAACATCAATTATCCCCGTTAAGGGTGGCTTCCGGGGATTCGATTTCGATCGCTATTTTCTTACGGAGGAGTGGTGGTCTCAGAAAGACTGTGTCGAAGTCCAGGAGTTATCTAACTCTCCTTTCACCAGTTATATTTTTTTTTGATTAAAATATAGAAACTATCCCCGTTAAGGGTGGGTTCCGAGGATTCGATTTTGATCGCTATTTTTTGACAAAGGGGTAGGGGTCACATCAAGACTTTGTCAAAGTCCAGGAATTATCTAACTCCCCGTTCACCAGTTAATAATTTTTTTACATTAAAATATAGAAACTATCCCCGTTAAGGGTGAGTTACGAGTATTCGATTTTGATTGCTATATTTTTACGAAGGGGTAGGGGTCACATCAAGACTTTGTCAAAGTCCAGGAATTATCTAACTCTCCGTTCACCAGTTAATAATTTTTTAGATTTAAAAACATCAATTATCCCCGTTAAGGGTGGCTTCCGGGGATTCGATTTCGATCGCTATTTTTTTACGAAGGAGTAGTGGTCTCAGAAAGACTGTGTCGAAGTCCAGGAATTATCTAACTCTCCTTTCACCAGTTATATTTTTTTTGATTAAAATATAGAAACTATCCCCGTTAAGGGTGGCTTCCGGGGATTCGATTTCGATCGCTATTTTTTCACGAAGGGGTAGTGGTCTCAGAAAGACTATGTCAAAGTCCAGGAATTATCTAACTCTCCGTCTACCAGTCAATAATTTTTTAGATTTAAAAACATCAATCATCCCCGTTAAGGGTGGCTTCCGGGGATTCGATTTCGATCGCTATTTTTTCACGAAGGGGTAGTGGTCTCAGGAGGACTATGTCAAAGTCCAGGAATTATCTAACTCTCCGTTCACCAGTTAATAATTTTTTCAGATTAAAATATAGAAACTATCCCCGTTAAGGGTGGGTTCCGTGGATTCGATTTTGATCGCTATTTTTTTACAAAGAGGTAGTGGTCTCAGAAAGACTTTGTCGAAGTCCAGAAATTATCTAACTCTCCGTTCACCAGTTAATAATTTTTAAGATTTAAAAACATCAATTATCCCCGTTAAGGGTGGCTTCCGGGGAATCGATTTCGATCGCTATTTTTCTACGAAGGAGTAGTGGTCTCAGAAAGACTGTTTCGAAGTCCAGGAATTATCTAACTCTCCTTTCACCAGTTAATAATTTTTTTACATTAAAATATAGAAACTATCCCCGTTAAGGGTGGCTTCCGGGGATTCGATTTCGATCGCTATTTTTTTACGAAGGGGTAGTGGTCTCAGAAGGACTATGTCGAAGTCCAGAAATTATCTAACTCTCCGTTCACCAGTTAATAATTTTGAGGATTTGAAAACATCAATTATCCCCGTTGAGGCTGGCTTCCTGGGATTCGATTTCGAACGCAATTTTTTTATAAAGGGGTAAAGGTCTCAGAAAGACTATGTCGAAGTCCAGGAATTATCTAACTCTCCTTTCACCAGTTATATTTTTTTTTGAATAAAATATAGAAACTATCCCCGTTAAGGGTGGGTTCCGAGGATTCGATTTTGATCGCTATTTTTTTACAAAGGGGTAGGGGTCACATCAAGACTTTGTCAAAGTCCAGGAATTATCTAACTCCCCGTTCACCAGTTAATAATTTTTTTACATTAAAATATAGAAACTATCCCCGTTAAGTGTGGGTTACGAGGATTCGATTTTGATTGCTATTTTTTCACGAAGGGGTAGGGGTCACATCAAGACTTTGTCAAAGTCCAGGAATTATCTAACTCTCCGTTCACCAGTTAATAATTTTTTAGATTTAAAAACATCAATTATCCCCGTTAAGGGTGGCTTCCGGGGATTCGATTTCGATCGCTATTTTTTTACAAAGGGGTAGGGGTCACATCAAGACTTTGTCAAAGTCCAGGAATTATCTAACTCCCCGTTCACCAGTTAATAATTTTTTTACATTAAAATATAGAAACTATCCCCGTTAAGGGTGGCTTCCGGGGATTCGATTTCGATCGCTATTTTTTTACGAAGGGGTAGTGGTCTCAGAAGGACTATGTCAAAGTCCAGGAATCATCTAACTCTCCTTTCACCAGTTAATAATTTTTTCAGATTAAAATATAGAAACTATCCCCGTTAAGGGTGGGTTCCGAGGATTCGATTTTAATCGCTATTTTTTTACGAAGAGGTAGTGGTCTAAGAAAGACTATGTCGAAGTCCAGAAATTATCTAACTCTCCGTTCACCAGTTGATAATTTTTAAGATTTAAAAACATCAATTATTCCCGTTAAGGGTGGCTTCCGGGGATTGGATTCCGATCGCTATTTTTTTACGCAGGAGTAGTGGTCTCAGAAAGACTGTGTCAAAGTCCAGGAATTATCTAACTCTCCTTTCACCAGTTATATTTTTTTTTGATTCAAATATAGAAACTATCCCCGTTAAGGGTGGCTTCCGGGGATTCGATTTCGATCGCTATTCTTTTACGAAGGGGTAGTGGTCTCAGAAGGAGTATGTCAAAGTCCAGGAATTATCTAACTCTCCTTTCACCAGTTAATAATTTTTTCAGATTAAAATATAGAAACTATCCCCGTTAAGGGTGGGTTCCGAGGATTCGATTTTGATCGCTATTTTTTTACGAAGAGGTAGTGGTCTCAGAAAGACTATGTCGAAGTCCAGAAATTATCTAACTCTCCGTTCACCAGTTAATAATTTTTAAGATTTAAAAACATCAATTATCCCCGTTAAGGGTGGCTTCCGGGAATTGGATTTCGATCGCTATTTTTTTACGAAGGAGTAGTGGTCTCAGAAAGACTGTGTCAAAGTCCAGGAATTATCTAACTCTCCTTTTACCAGTGATATTTTTTTTTGATTAAAATATAGAAACTATCCCCGTTAAGGGTGGCTTCCGGGGATTCGATTCCGATCGCTATTTTTTTACAAAGGGGTAGTGGTCTCAGAAGGACTATGTCAAAGTCCAGGAATTATCTAACTCTCCGTTCACCAGTTAATAATTTTTTCAGAATAAAATATAGAAACTATCCCCGTTAAGGGTGGGTTCCGAGAATTCGATTTTGATCGCTATTTTTTTACGAAGAGGTAGTGGTCTCAGAAAGACTATGTCGAAGTCCAGAAATTATCTAACTCTCCGTTCACCAGTTAATAATTTTTAAGATTTAAAAACATCAATTATCCCCGTTAAGGGTGGCTTCCGGGGATTGGATTTCGATCGCTATTTTTTTACGAAGGAGTAGTGGTCTCAGAAAGACTGTGTCGAAGTCCAGGAATTATGTAACTCTCCTTTCACCAGTTATATTTTTTTTTGAATAAAATATAGAAACTATCCCCGTTAAGGGTGGCTTCCGGGGATTCGATTCCGATCGCTATTTTTTTACAAAGGGGTAGTGGTCTCAGAAGGACTATGTCAAAGTCCAGGAATTATCTAACTCTCCGTTCACCAGTTAATAATTTTTTCAGATTAAAATATAGAAACTATCCCCGTTAAGGGTGTGTTCCGAGGATTCGATTTTGATCGCTATTTTTTTACGAAGAGGTAGTGGTCTCAGAAAGACTATGTCGAAGTCCAGAAATTATCTAACTCTCCGTTCACCAGTTAATAATTTTTAAGATTTATAAACATGAATTATCCCCGTTAAGGGTGGCTTCCGGGGATTGGATTCCGATCGCTATTTTTTTACGCAGGAGTAGTGGTCTCAGAAAGACTGTGTCAAAGTCCAGGAATTATCTAACTCTCCTTTCACCAGTTATATTTTTTTTTGATTCAAATATAGAAACTATCCCCGTTAAGGGTGGCTTCCGGGGATTCGATTCCGATCGCTATTCTTTGACAAAGGGGTAGTGGTCTCAGAAGGACTATGTCAAAGTCCAGGAATTATCTAACTCTCCGTTCACCAGTTAATAATTTTTTCAGAATAAAATATAGAAACTATCCCCGTTAGGGGTGGCTTCCGGGGATTCGATTTCGATCGCTATTTTTTTACGAAGGGGTAGTGGTCTCAGAAGGACTATGTCGAAGTCCAGAAATTATCTAACTCTCCGTTCACCAGTTAATAATTTTGAGGATTTAAAAACATCAATTATCCCCGTTAAGGGTGGCTTCCGGGGATTCGATTTCGATCGCTATTTTCTTACGGAGGAGTGGTGGTCTCAGAAAGACTGTGTCGAAGTCCAGGAGTTATCTAACTCTCCTTTCACCAGTTATATTTTTTTTTGATTAAAATATAGAAACTATCCCCGTTAAGGGTGGGTTCCAAAGATTCGATTTTGATCGCTATTTTTTGACAAAGGGGTAGGGGTCACATCAAGACTTTGTCAAAGTCCAGGAATTATCTAACTCCCCGTTCACCAGTTAATAATTTTTTTACATTAAAATATAGAAACTATCCCCGTTAAGGGTGAGTTACGAGTATTCGATTTTGATTGCTATATTTTTACGAAGGGGTAGGGGTCACATCAAGACTTTGTCAAAGTCCAGGAATTATCTAACTCTCCGTTCACCAGTTAATAATTTTTTAGATTTAAAAACATCAATTATCCTCGTTAAGGGTGGCTTCCGGGGATTCGATTTCGATCGCTATTTTTTTACGAAGGAGTAGTGGTCTCAGAAAGACTGTGTCGAAGTCCAGGAATTATCTAACTCTCCTTTCACCAGTTATATTTTTTTTGATTAAAATATAGAAACTATCCCCGTTAAGGGTGGCTTCCGGGGATTCGATTTCGATCGCTATTCTTTTACGAAGGGGTAGTGGTCTCAGAAGGAGTATGTCAAAGTCCAGGAATTATCTAACTCTCCTTTCACCAGTTAATAATTTTTTCAGATTAAAATATAGAAACTATCCCCGTTAAGGGTGGGTTCCGAGGATTCGATTTTGATCGCTATTTTTTTACGAAGAGGTAGTGGTCTAAGAAAGACTATGTCGAAGTCCAGAAATTATCTAACTCTCCGTTCACCAGTTAATAATTTTTAAGATTTAAAAACATCAATTATCCCCGTTAAGGGTGGCTTCCGGGAATTGGATTTCGATCGCTATTTTTTTACGAAGGAGTAGTGGTCTCAGAAAGACTGTGTCAAAGTCCAGGAATTATCTAACTCTCCTTTTACCAGTGATATTTTTTTTTGATTAAAATATAGAAACTATCCCCGTTAAGGGTGGCTTCCGGGAATTCGATTCCGATCGCTATTTTTTTACAAAGGGGTAGTGGTCTCAGAAGGACTATGTCAAAGTCCAGGAATTATCTAACTCTCCGTTCACCAGTTAATAATTTTTTCAGAATACAATATAGAAAGTATCCCCGTTAAGGGTGGGTTCCGAGAATTCGATTTTGATCGCTATTTTTTTACGAAGAGGTAGTGGTCTCAGAAAGACTATGACGAAGTCCAGAAATTATCTAACTCTCCGTTCACCAGTTAATAATTTTTAAGATTTAAAAACATCAATTATCGCCGTTAAGGGTGGCTTCCGGGGATTGGATTTCGATCGCTATTTTTTTACGAAGGAGTAGTGGTCTCAGAAAGACTGTGTCGAAGTCCAGGAATTATGTAACTCTCCTTTCACCAGTTATATTTTTTTTTGAATAAAATATAGAAACTATCCCCGTTAAGGGTGGCTTCCGGGGATTCGATTCCGATCGCCATTTTTTTACAAAGGGGTAGTGGTCTCAGAAGGACTATGTCAAAGTCCAGGAATTATCTAACTCTCCGTTCACCAGTTAATAATTTTTTCAGATTAAAATATAGAAACTATCCCCGTTAAGGGTGGGTTCCGAGGATTCGATTTTGATCGCTATTTTTTTACGAAGAGGTAGTGGTCTCAGAAAGACTATGTCGAAGTCCAGAAATTATCTAACTCTCCGTTCACCAGTTAATAATTTTTAAGATTTAAAAACATGAATTATCCCCGTTAAGGGTGGCTTCCGGGGATTCGATTTCGATCGCTATTTTTCTACGAAGGAGTAGTGGTCTCAGAAAGACTGTGTCGAAGTCCAGGAATTATCTAACTCTCCTTTCACCAGTTATATTTTTTTTTGATTGAAATATAGAAACTATCCCCGTTAAGGGTGGGTTCCGAGGATTCGATTTTAATCGCTATTTTTTTACGAAGAGGTAGTGGTCTAAGAAAGACTATGTCGAAGTCCAGAAATTATCTAACTCTCCGTTCACCAGTTGATAATTTTTAAGATTTAAAAACATCAATTATTCCCGTTAAGGGTGGCTTCCGGGGATTGGATTCCGATCGCTATTTTTTTACGCAGGAGTAGTGGTCTCAGAAAGACTGTGTCAAAGTCCAGGAATTATCTAACTCTCCTTTCACCAGTTATATTTTTTTTTGATTCAAATATCGAAACTATCCCCGTTAAGGGTGGCTTCCGGGGATTCGATTTCGATCGCTATTCTTTTACGAAGGGGTAGTGGTCTCAGAAGGAGTATGTCAAAGTCCAGGAATTATCTAACTCTCCTTTCACCAGTTAATAATTTTTTCAGATTAAAATATAGAAACTATCCCCGTTAAGGGTGGGTTCCGAGGATTCGATTTTGATCGCTATTTTTTTACGAAGAGGTAGTGGTCTAAGAAAGACTATGTCGAAGTCCAGAAATTATCTAACTCTCCGTTCACCAGTTAATAATTTTTAAGATTTAAAAACATCAATTATCCCCGTTAAGGGTGGCTTCCGGGAATTGGATTTCGATCGCTATTTTTTTACGAAGGAGTAGTGGTCTCAGAAAGACTGTGTCAAAGTCCAGGAATTATCTAACTCTCCTTTTACCAGTGATATTTTTTTTTGATTAAAATATAGAAACTATCCCCGTTAAGGGTGGCTTCCGGGGATTCGATTCCGATCGCTATTTTTTTACAAAGGGGTAGTGGTCTCAGAAGGACTATGTCAAAGTCCAGGAATTATCTAACTCTCCGTTCACCAGTTAATAATTTTTTCAGAATAAAATATAGAAACTATCCCCGTTAAGGGTGGGTTCCGAGAATTCGATTTTGATCGCTATTTTTTTACGAAGAGGTAGTGGTCTCAGAAAGACTATGTCGAAGTCCAGAAATTATCTAACTCTCCGTTCACCAGTTAATAATTTTTAAGATTTAAAAACATCAATTATCCCCGTTAAGGGTGGCTTCCGGGGATTGGATTTCGATCGCTATTTTTTTACGAAGGAGTAGTGGTCTCAGAAAGACTGTGTCGAAGTCCAGGAATTATGTAACTCTCCTTTCACCAGTTATATTTTTTTTTGAATAAAATATAGAAACTATCCCCGTTAAGGGTGGCTTCCGGGGATTCGATTCCGATCGCTATTTTTTTACAAAGGGGTAGTGGTCTCAGAAGGACTATGTCAAAGTCCAGGAATTATCTAACTCTCCGTTCACCAGTTAATAATTTTTTCAGATTAAAATATAGAAACTATCCCCGTTAAGGGTGGGTTCCGAGGATTCGATTTTGATCGCTATTTTTTTACGAAGAGGTAGTGGTCTCAGAAAGACTATGTCGAAGTCCAGAAATTATCTAACTCTCCGTTCACCAGTTAATAATTTTTAAGATTTAAAAACATGAATTATCCCCGTTAAGGGTGGCTTCCGGGGATTGGATTCCGATCGCTATTTTTTTACGCAGGAGAAGTGGTCTCAGAAAGACTGTGTCAAAGTCCAGGAATTATCTAACTCTCCTTTCACCAGTTATATTTTTTTTTGATTCAAATATAGAAACTATCCCCGTTAAGGGTGGCTTCCGGGGATTCGATTCCGATCGCTATTCTTTGACAAAGGGGTAGTGGTCTCAGAAGGACTATGTCAAAGTCCAGGAATTATCTAACTCTCCGTTCACCAGTTAATAATTTTTTCAGAATAAAATATAGAAACTATCCCCGTTAGGGGTGGCTTCCGGGGATTCGATTTCGATCGCTATTTTTTTACGAAGGGGTAGTGGTCTCAGAAGGACTATGTCGAAGTCCAGAAATTATCTAACTCTCCGTTCACCAGTTAATAATTTTGAGGATTTAAAAACATCAATTATCCCCGTTAAGGGTGGCTTCCGGGGATTCGATTTCGATCGCTATTTTCTTACGGAGGAGTGGTGGTCTCAGAAAGACTGTGTCGAAGTCCAGGAGTTATCTAACTCTCCTTTCACCAGTTATATTTTTTTTTGATTAAAATATAGAAACTATCCCCGTTAAGGGTGGGTTCCGAGGATTCGATTTTGATCGCTATTTTTTGACAAAGGGGTAGGGGTCACATCAAGACTTTGTCAAAGTCCAGGAATTATCTAACTCCCCGTTCACCAGTTAATAATTTTTTTACATTAAAATATAGAAACTATCCCCGTTAAGGGTGAGTTACGAGTATTCGATTTTGATTGCTATATTTTTACGAAGGGGTAGGGGTCACATCAAGACTTTGTCAAAGTCCAGGAATTATCTAACTCTCCGTTCACCAGTTAATAATTTTTTAGATTTAAAAACATCAATTATCCTCGTTAAGGGTGGCTTCCGGGGATTCGATTTCGATCGCTATTTTTTTACGAAGGAGTAGTGGTCTCAGAAAGACTGTGTCGAAGTCCAGGAATTATCTAACTCTCCTTTCACCAGTTATATTTTTTTTGATTAAAATATAGAAACTATCCCCGTTAAGGGTGGCTTCCGGGGATTCGATTTTGATCGCTATTCTTTTACGAAGGGGTAGTGGTCTCAGAAGGAGTATGTCAAAGTCCAGGAATTATCTAACTCTCCTTTCACCAGTTAATAATTTTTTCAGATTAAAATATAGAAACTATCCCCGTTAAGGGTGGGTTCCGAGGATTCGATTTTGATCGCTATTTTTTTACGAAGAGGTAGTGGTCTAAGAAAGACTATGTCGAAGTCCAGAAATTATCTAACTCTCCGTTCACCAGTTAATAATTTTTAAGATTTAAAAACATCAATTATCCCCGTTAAGGGTGGCTTCCGGGAATTGGATTTCGATCGCTATTTTTTTACGAAGTAGTAGTGGTCTCAGAAAGACTGTGTCAAAGTCCAGGAATTATCTAACTCTCCTTTTACCAGTGATATTTTTTTTTGATTAAAATATAGAAACTATCCCCGTTAAGGGTGGCTTCCGGGGATTCGATTCCGATCGCTATTTTTTTACAAAGGGGTAGTGGTCTCAGAAGGACTATGTCAAAGTCCAGGAATTATCTAACTCTCCGTTCACCAGTTAATAATTTTTTCAGAATACAATATAGAAAGTATCCCCGTTAAGGGTGGGTTCCGAGAATTCGATTTTGATCGCTATTTTTTACGAAGAGGTAGTGGTCTCAGAAAGACTATGACGAAGTCCAGAAATTATCTAACTCTCCGTTCACCAGTTAATAATTTTTAAGATTTAAAAACATCAATTATCGCCGTTAAGGGTGGCTTCCGGGGATTGGATTTCGATCGCTATTTTTTTACGAAGGAGTAGTGGTCTCAGAAAGACTGTGTCGAAGTCCAGGAATTATGTAACTCTCCTTTCACCAGTTATATTTTTTTTTGAATAAAATATAGAAACTATCCCCGTTAAGGGTGGCTTCCGGGGATTCGATTCCGATCGCCATTTTTTTACAAAGGGGTAGTGGTCTCAGAAGGACTATGTCAAAGTCCAGGAATTATCTAACTCTCCGTTCACCAGTTAATAATTTTTTCAGATTAAAATATAGAAACTATCCCCGTTAAGGGTGGGTTCCGAGGATTCGATTTTGATCGCTATTTTTTTACGAAGAGGTAGTGGTCTCAGAAAGACTATGTCGAAGTCCAGAAATTATCTAACTCTCCGTTCACCAGTTAATAATTTTTAAGATTTAAAAACATGAATTATCCCCGTTAAGGGTGGCTTCCGGGGATTCGATTTCGATCGCTATTTTTCTACGAAGGAGTAGTGGTCTCAGAAAGACTGTGTCGAAGTCCAGGAATTATCTAACTCTCCTTTCACCAGTTATATTTTTTTTTGATTGAAATATAGAAACTATCCCCGTTAAGGGTGGCTTCCGGGGATTCGATTTCGATCGCTATTTTTTTACGAAGGGGTAGTGGTCTCAGAAAGACTATGTCAAAGTCCAGGAATTATCTAACTCTCCGTCTACCAGTCAATAATTTTTTAGATTTAAAAACATCAATCATCCCCGTTAAGGGTGGCTTCCGGGGATTCGATTTCGATCGCTATTTTTTCACGAAGGGGTAGTGGTCTCAGAAGAACTATGTCAAAGTCCAGGAATTATCTAACTCTCCGTTCACCAGTTAATAATTTTTTCAGATTAAAATATAGAAACTATCCCCGTTAAGGGTGGGTTCCGAGGATTCGATTTTGATCGCTATTTTTTTACAAAGAGGTAGTGGTCTCAGAAAGACTTTGTCGAAGTTCAGAAATTATCTAACTCTCCGTTCACCAGTTAATAATTTTTAAGATTTAAAAACATCAATTATCCCCGTTAAGGGTGGCTTCCGGGGAATCGATTTCGATCGCTATTTTTCTACGAAGGAGTAGTGGTCTCAGAAAGACTGTTTCGAAGTCCAGGAATTATCTAACTCTCCTTTCACCAGTTAATAATTTTTTTACATTAAAATATAGAAACTATCCCCGTTAAGGGTGGCTTCCGGGGATTCGATTTCGATCGCTATTTTTTTACGAAGGGGTAGTGGTCCCAGAAGGACTATCTCAAAGTCCAGGAATTATCTAACTCTCCTTTCACCAGTTATTAATTTTTTAGATTTGAAAACATCAATTATCCCCGTTGAGGGTGGCTTCCTGGGATTCGATTTCGAACGCAATTTTTTTATAAAGGGGTAGAGGTCTCAGAAAGACTATGTCGAAGTCCAGGAATTATCTAACTCTCCTTTCACCAGTTATATTTTTTTTTGAATAAAATATAGAAACTATCCCCGTTAAGGGTGGGTTCCGAGGATTCGATTTTGATCGCTATTTTTTTACAAAGGGGTAGGGGTCACATCAAGACTTTGTCAAAGTCCAGGAATTATCTAACTCCCCGTTCACCAGTTAATAATTTTTTTACATTAAAATATAGAAACTATCCCCGTTAAGGGTGGGTTACGAGGATTCGATTTTGATTGCTATTTTTTCACGAAGGGGTAGGGGTCACATCAAGACTTTGTCAAAGTCCAGGAATTATCTAACTCTCCGTTCACCAGTTAATAATTTTTTAGATTTAAAAACATCAATTATCCCCGTTAAGGGTGGCTTCCGGGGATTCGATTTCGATCGCTATTATTTTACAAAGGGGTAGGGGTCACATCAAGACTTTGTCAAAGTCCAGGAATTATCTAACTCCCCGTTCACCAGTTAATAATTTTTTTACATTAAAATATAGAAACTATCCCCGTTAAGGGTGGCTTCCGGGGATTCGATTTCGATCGCTATTTTTTTACGAAGGGGTAGTGGTCTCAGAAGGACTATGTCAAAGTCCAGGAATCATCTAACTCTCCTTTCACCAGTTAATAATTTTTTCAGATTAAAATGTAGAAACTATCCCCGTTAAGGGTGGGTTCCGAGGATTCGATTTTAATCGCTATTTTTTTACGAAGAGGTAGTGGTCTAAGAAAGACTATGTCGAAGTCCAGAAATTATCTAACTCTCCGTTCACCAGTTGATAATTTTTAAGATTTAAAAACATCAATTATCCCCGTTAAGGGTGGCTTCCGGGGATTGTATTCCGATCGCTATTTTTTTACGAAGAAGTAGTGGTCTCAGAAAGACTGTGTCAAAGTCCAGGAATTATCTAACTCTCCTTTCACCAGTTATATTTTTTTTTGATTCAAATATAGAAACTATCCCCGTTAAGGGTGGCTTCCGGGGATTCGATTCCGATCGCTATTCTTTGACAAAGGGGTAGTGGTCTCAGAAGGACTATGTCAAAGTCCAGGAATTATCTAACTCTCCGTTCACCAGTTAATAATTTTTTCAGATTAAAATATAGAAACTATCCCCGTTAAGGGTGGCTTCCGGGGATTCGATTTCGATCGCTATTTTTTTACGAAGGGGTAGTGGTCTCAGAAGGACTATGTCGAAGTCCAGAAATTATCTAACTCTCCGTTCACCAGTTAATGATTTTTAAGATTTAAAAACATCAATTATCCCCGTTAAGGGTGGCTTCCGGGGATTCGATTTCGATCGCTATTTTCTTACGGAGGAGTGGTGGTCTCAGAAAGACTGTGTCGAAGTCCAGGAGTTATCTAACTCTCCTTTCACCAGTTATATTTTTTTTTGATTAAAATATAGAAACTATCCCCGTTAAGGGTGGCTTCCGGGGATTCGATTTCGATCGCTATTTTTTTACGAAGGAGAAGTGGTCTCAGAAAGACTGTGTCGAAGTCCAGAAATTATCTAACTCTCCGTTCACCAGTTAATGATTTTTAAGATTTAAAAACATCAATTATCCCCGTTAAGGGTGGCTTCCGGGGATTCGATTTCGATCGCTATTTTTTTACGAAGGAGTAGTGGTCTCAGAAAGACTGTGTCGAAGTCCAGGAATTATCTAACTCTCCTTTCACCAGTTATATTTTTTTTTGATTGAAATATAGAAACTATCCCCGTTAAGGGTGGCTTCCGGGGATTCGATTTCGATCGCTATTTTTTTACGAAGGGGTAGTGGTCTCAGAAAGACTATGTCAAAGTCCAGGAATTATCTAACTCTCCGTCCACCAGTTAATAATTTTTTAGATTTAAAAACATCAATTATCCCCGTTAAGGGTGGCTTCCGGGGATTCGATTTCGATCGCTATTTTTTTACGAAGGAGTAGTGGTCTCATAAAGACTGTGTCGAAGTCCAGGAATTATCTAACTCTCCTTTCACCAGTTATATGTTTTTTGATTAAAATATAGAAACTATCCCCGTTAAGGGTGGCTTCCGGGGATTCGATTTCGATCGCTATTCTTCTACGAAGGGGTAGTGGTCTCAGAAGGACTATGTCAAAGTCCAGGAATTATCTAACTCTCCTTTCACCAGTTAATAATTTTTTCAGATTAAAATATAGAAACTATCCCCGTTAAGGGTGGGTTCCGAGGATTCGATTTTGATCGCTATTTTTTTACGAAGAGGTAGTGGTCTAAGAAAGACTATGTCGAAGTCCAGAAATTATCTAACTCTCCGTTCACCAGTTAATAATTTTTAAGATTTAAAAACATCAATTATCCCCGTTAAGGGTGGCTTCCGGGGATTGGATTCCGATCGCTATTTTTTTACGAAGAAGTAGTGGTCTCAGAAAGACTGTGTCAAAGTCCAGGAATTATCTAACTCTCCTTTCACCAGTTATATTTTTTTTTGATTAAAATATAGAAACTATCCCCGTTAAGGGTGGCTCCCGGGGATTCGATTCCGTTCGCTATTTTTTTACGAAGATGTAGTGGTCTCAGAAGGACTATGTCAAAGTCCAGGAATTATCTAACTCTCCGTTCACCAGTTATTAATTTTTTCAGATTAAAATATAGAAACTATCCCCGTTAAGGGTGGGTTCCGAGGATTCGATTTTGATCGCTATTTGTTTACGAAGAGGTAGTGGTCTCAGAAAGACTATGTCGAAGTCCAGAAATTATCTAACTCTCCGTTCACCAGTTAATAATTTTTAAGATTTAAAAACATCAATTATCCCCGTTAAGGGTGGCTTCCGGGGATTGGATTTCGTTCGCTATTTTTTTACGAAGGAGTAGTGGTCTCAGAAAGACTGTGTCGAAGTCCAGGAATTATCTAACTCTCCTTTCACCAGTTATATTTTTTTTTGATTAAAATATAGAAACTATCCCCGTTAAGGGTGGCTTCCGGGGATTCGATTCCGATCGCTATTTTTTTACAAAGGGGTAGTGGTCTCAGAAGGACTATGTCAAAGTCCAGGAATTATCTAACTCTCCGTTCACCAGTTAATAATTTTTTCAGATTAAAATATAGAAACTATCCCCGTTAAGGGTGGGTTCCGAGAATTCGATTTTGATCGCTATTTTTTTACGAAGAGGTAGTGGTCTAAGAAAGACTATGTCGAAGTCCAGAAATTATCTAACTCTCCTTTCACCAGTTAATAATTTTTTCAGATTAAAATATAGAAACTATCCCCGTTAAGGGTGGGTTCCGAGGATTCAATTTTGATCGCTATTTTTTCACGAAGAGGTAGTGGTCTCAGAAAGACTATGTCGAAGTCCAGAAATCATCTAACTCTCCGTTCACCAGTTAATAATTTTTAAGATTTAAAAACATCAATTATCCCCGTTAAGGGTGGCTTCCGGGGATTGGATTCCGATCGCTATTTTTTTACGAAGGAGTAGTGGTCTCAAAAAGACTGTGTCAAAGTCCAGGAATTATCTAACTCTCCTTTCACCAGTTATATTTTTTTTTGATTAAAATATAGAAACTATCCCCGTTAAGGGTGGGTTCCGAGGATTCGATTTTGATCGCTATTTTTTGACGAAGGGGTAGGGGTCACATCAAGACTTTGTCAAAGTCCAGGAATTATCTAACTCCCCGTTCACCAGTTAATAATTTTTTTACATTAAAATATAGAAACTATCCCCGTTAAGGGTGGGTTACGAGTATTCGATTTTGATTGCTATATTTTTACGAAGGGGTAGGGGTCACATCAAGACTTTGTCAAAGTCCAGGAATTATCTAATTCTCCGTTCACCAGTTAATAATTTTTTAGATTTAAAAACATCAATTATCCCCGTTAAGGGTGGCTTCCGGGGATTCGATTTCGATCGCTATTTTTTTACGAAGGAGTAGTGGTCTCAGAAAGACTGTTTCGAAGTCCAGGAATTATCTAACTCTCCTTTCACCAGTTATATTTTTTTTGATTAAAATATAGAAACTATCCCCGTTAAGGGTGGCTTCCGGGGATTCGATTTCGATCGCTATTCTTTTACGAAGGGGTAGTGGTCTCAGAAGGAGTATGTCAAAGTCCAGGAATTATCTAACTCTCCTTTCACCAGTTAATAATTTTTTCAGATTAGAATATAGAAACTATCCCCGTTAAGGGTGGGTTCCGAGGATTCGATTTTGATCGCTATTTTTTTACGAAGAGGTAGTGGTCTAAGAAAGACTATGTCGAAGTCCAGAAATTATCTAACTCTCCGTTCACCAGTTAATAATTTTTAAGATTTAAAAACATCAATTATCCCCGTTAAGGGTGGCTTCCGGGGATTGGATTCCGATCGCTATTTTTTTAGGAAGGAGTAGTGGTCTCAGAAAGACTGTGTCAAAGTCCAGGAATTATCTAACTCTCCTTTTACCAGTGATATTTTTTTTTGATTAAAATATAGAAACTATCCCCGTTAAGGGTGGCTTCCGGGGATTCGATTCCGATCGCTATTTTTTTACAAAGGGGTAGTGGTCTCAGAAGGACTATGTCAAAGTCCAGGAATTATCTAACTCTCCGTTCACCAGTTAATAATTTTTTCAGAATAAAATATAGAAACTATCCCCGTTAAGGGTGGGTTCCGAGGATTCGATTTTGATCGCTATTTTTTTACGAAGAGGAAGTGGTCTCAGAAAGACTATGTCGAAGTCCAGAAATTATCTAACTCTCCGTTCACCAGTTAATAATTTTTAAGATTTAAAAACATCAATTATCCCCGTTAAGGGTGGCTTCCGGGGATTGGATTCCGATCGCTATTTTTTTACGAAGGAGTAGTGGTCTCAGAAAGACTGTGTCGAAGTCCAGGAATTATGTAACTCTCCTTTCACCAGTTATATTTTTTTTTGAATAAAATATAGAAACTATCCCCGTTAAGGGTGGCTTCCGGGGATTCGATTCCGATCGCTATTTTTTTACAAAGGGGTAGTGGTCTCAGAAGGACTATGTCAAAGTCCAGGAATTATTTAACTCTCCGTTCACCAGTTAATAATTTTGAGGATTTAAAAACATCAATTATCCCCGTTAAGGGTGGCTTCCGGGGATTCGATTTCGATCGCTATTTTCTTACGAAGGAGTGGTGGTCTCAGAAAGACTGTGTCGAAGTCCAGGAGTTATCTAACTCTCCTTTCACCAGTTATATTTTTTTTTGATTAAAATATAGAAACTATCCCCGTTAAGGGTGGCTTCCGGGGATTCGATTTCGATCGCTATTTTCTGACGAAGGGGTAGTGGTCTCAGAAGGACTATGTCGGAGTCCAGAAATTATCTAACTCTCCGTTCACCAGTTAATAATTTTTAAGATTTAAAAACATCAATTATCCCCGTTAAGGGTGGCTTCCGGGGATTGGATTTCGATCGCTATTTTTTTACGAAGGAGTAGTGGTCTCAGAAAGACTGTGTCGAAGTCCAGGAATTATCTAACTCTCCTTTCACCAGTTATATTTTTCTTTGATTAAAATATACAAACTATCCCCGTTAAGGGTGGCTTCCGGGGATTCGATTTCGATCGCTATTCTTTCACGAAGGGGTAGTGGTCTCAGAAGGACTATATCAAAGTCCAGGAATTATCTAACTCTCCTTTCACCAGTTAATAATTTTTTCAGATTAAAATATAGAAACTATCCCCGTTAAGGGTGGCTTCCGGGGATTCGATTTCGATCGCTATTTTTTTACGAAGGAGTAGTGGTCTCAGAAAGACTGTGTCGGAGTCCAGAAATTATCTAACGCTCCGTTCACCAGTTAATGATTTTTAAGATTTAAAAACATCAATTATCCCCGTTAAGGGTGGCTTCCGGGGATTCGATTTCGATCGCTATTTTTTTACGAAGGAGTAGTGGTCTCAGAAAGACTGTGTCGAAGTCCAGGAATTATCTAACTCTCCTTTCACCAGTTATATTTTTTTTTGATCGAAATATAGAAACTATCCCCGTTAAGGGTGGCTTCCGGGGATTCGATTCCGATCGCTATTCTTTCACGAAGGGGTAGTGGTCTCAGAAAGACTATGTCGAAGTCCAGGAATTATCTAACTCTCCGTCCACCAGTTAATAATTTTTTAGATTTAAAAACATCAATTATCCCCGTTAAGGGTGGCTTCCGGGGATTCGATTTCGATCGCTTTTTTTTTACGAAGGAGTAGTGGCCTCAGAAAGACTGTGTCGAAGTCCAGGAATTATCCAACTCTCCTTTCACCAGTTATATTTTTTTTTGATTAAAATATAGAAACTATCCCCGTTAAGGGTGGCTTCCGGGAATTCGATTTCGATCGCTATTTTTTTACGAAGGGGTAGTGGTCTCAGGAGGACTATGTCGAAGTCCAGAAATTATCTAACTCTCCGTTCACCAGTTAATAATTTTTAAGATTTAAAAACATCAATTATCCCCGTTAAGGGTGGCTTCCGGGGATTGGATTTCGATCGCTATTTTTTTACGAAGGAGTAGTGGTCTCAGAAAGACTGTGTCGAAGTCCAGGAATTATGTAACTCTCCTTTCACCAGTTATATTTTTTTTTGAATAAAATATAGAAACTATCCCCGTTAAGGGTGGCTTCCGGGGATTCGATTCCGATCGCTATTTTTTTACAAAGGGGTAGTGGTCTCAGAAGGACTATGTCAAAGTCCAGGAATTATCTAACTCTCCGTTCACCAGTTAATAATTTTTTCAGATTAAAATATAGAAACTATCCCCGTTAAGGGTGGGTTCCGAGGATTCGATTTTGATCGCTATTTTTTTACAAAGGGGTAGGGGTCACATCAAGACTTTGTCAAAGTCCAGGAATTATCTAACTCCCCGTTCACCAGTTAATAATTTTTTTACATCAAAATATAGAAACTATCCCCGTTAAGGGTGGGTTACGAGTATTCGATTTTGATTGCTATATTTTTACGAAGGGGTAGGAGTCACATCAAGACTTTGTCAAAGTCCAGGAATTATCTAACTCTCCGTTCACCAGTTAATAATTTTGAGGATTTAAAAACATCAATTATCCCCGTTAAGGGTGGCTTCCGGGGATTCGATTTCGATCGCTATTTTCTTACGAAGGAGTGGTGGTCTCAGAAAGACTGTGTCGAAGTCCAGGAGTTATCTAACTCTCCTTTCACCAGTTATATTTTTTTTTGATTAAAATATAGAAACTATCCCCGTTAAGGGTGGCTTCCGGGGATTCGATTTCGATCGCTATTTTTTCACGAAGGGGTAGTGGTCTCAGAAAGACTATGTCAAAGTCCAGGAATTATCTAACTCTCCGTCCACCAGTTAATAATTTTTTAGATTTGAAAACATCAATTATCCCCGTTAAGGGTGGCTTCCGGGGATTCGATGTCGATCGCTATTTTTTTACGAAGGAGTAGTGGTCTCATAAAGACTGTGTCGAAGTCCAGGAATTATCTAACTCTCCTTTCACCAGTTATATTTTTTTTGATTAAAATATAGAAACTATCCCCGTTAAGGGTGGCTTCCGGGGATTCGATTTCGATCGCTATTCTTTTACGAAGGGGTAGTGGTCTCAGAAGGACTATGTCAAAGTCCAGGAATTATCTAACTCTTCTTTCACCAGTTAATAATTTTTTAGATTTAAAAACATCAATTATCCCCGTTAAGGGTGGCTTCCGGGGATTCGATTTCGATCGCTTTTTTTTTACGAAGGAGTAGTGGTCTCAGAAAGACTGTGTCGAAGTCCAGGAATTATCCAACTCTCCTTTCACCAGTTATATTTTTTTTTGATTAAAATATAGAAACTATCCCCGTTAAGGGTGGCTTCCGGGAATTCGATTTCGATCGCTATTTTTTTACGAAGGGGTAGTGGTCTCAGAAGGACTATGTCGAAGTCCAGAAATTATCTAACTCTCCGTTCACCAGTTTATAATTTTTAAGATTTAAAAACATCAATTATCCCCGTTAAGGGTGGCTTCCGGGGATTGGATTTCGATCGCTATTTTTTTACGAAGGAGTAGTGGTCTCAGAAAGACTGTGTCGAAGTCCAGGAATTATGTAACTCTCCTTTCACCAGTTATATTTTTTTTTGAATAAAATATAGAAACTATCCCCGTTAAGGGTGGCTTCCGGGGATTCGATTCCGATCGCTATTTTTTTACAAAGGGGTAGTGGTCTCAGAAGGACTATGTCAAAGTCCAGGAATTATCTAACTCTCCGTTCACCAGTTAATAATTTTTTCAGATTAAAATATAGAAACTATCCCCGTTAAGGGTGGGTTCCGAGGATTCGATTTTGATCGCTATTTTTTTACAAAGGGGTAGGGGTCACATCAAGACTTTGTCAAAGTCCAGGAATTATCTAACTCCCCGTTCATCAGTTAATAATTTTTTTACATCAAAATATAGAAACTATCCCCGTTAAGGGTGGGTTACGAGTATTCGATTTTGATTGCTATATTTTTACGAAGGGGTAGGAGTCACATCAAGACTTTGTCAAAGTCCAGGAATTATCTAACTCTCCGTTCACCAGTTAATAATTTTGAGGATTTAAAAACATCAATTATCCCCGTTAAGGGTGGCTTCCGGGGATTCGATTTCGATCGCTATTTTCTTACGAAGGAGTGGTGGTCTCAGAAAGACTGTGTCGAAGTCCAGGAGTTATCTAACTCTCCTTTCACCAGTTATATTTTTTTTTGATTAAAATATAGAAACTATCCCCGTTAAGGGTGGCTTCCGGGGATTCGATTTCGATCGCTATTTTTTCACGAAGGGGTAGTGGTCTCAGAAAGACTATGTCAAAGTCCAGGAATTATCTAACTCTCCGTCCACCAGTTAATAATTTTTTAGATTTGAAAACATCAATTATCCCCGTTAAGGGTGGCTTCCGGGGATTCGATTTCGATCGCTATTTTTTTACGAAGGAGTAGTGGTCTCATAAAGACTGTGTCGAAGTCCAGGAATTATCTAACTCTCCTTTCACCAGTTATATTTTTTTTGATTAAAATATAGAAACTATCCCCGTTAAGGGTGGCTTCCGGGGATTCGATTTCGATCGCTATTCTTTTACGAAGGGGTAGTGGTCTCAGAAGGACTATGTCAAAGTCCAGGAATTATCTAACTCTTCTTTCACCAGTTAATAATTTTTTCAGATTAAAATATAGAAACTATCCCCGTTAAGGGTGGGTTCCGAGGATTCGGTTTTGATCGCTATTTTTTTACGAAGAGGTAGTGGTCTAAGAAAGACTATGTCGAAGTCCAGAAATTATCTAACTCTCCGTTCACCAGTTAATAATTTTTAAGATTTAAAAACATCAATTATCCCCGTTAAGGGTGGCTTCCGGGGATTGGATTCCGATCGCTATTTTCTTACGAAGGAGTAGTGGTCTCAGAAAGACTGTGTCAAAGTCCAGGAATTATCTAACTCTCCGTTCACCAGTTAATAATTTTTTCAGAATAAAATATAGAAACTATCCCCGTTAAGGGTGGGTTCCGAGGATTCGATTTTGATCGCTATTTTTTCACGAAGGGGTAGTAGTCTCAGAAAGACTATGTCGAAGTCCAGAAATTATCTAACTCTCCGTTCACCAGTTAATAATTTTTAAGATTTAAAAACATCAATTATCCCCGTTAAGGGTGGCTTCCGGGGATTGGATTTCGATCGCTATTTTTTTAAGAAGGAGTAGTGGTCTCAGAAAGACTGTGTCGAAGTCCAGGAATTATGTAACTCTCCTTTCACCAGTTATATTTTTTTTTGAATAAAATATAGAAACTATCCCCGTTAAGGGTGGCTTCCGTGGATTCGATTCCGATCGCTATTTTTTTACAAAGGGGTAGTGGTCTCAGAAGGACTATGTCAAAGTCGAGGAATTATCTAACTCTCCGTTCACCAGTTAATAATTTTTTCAGATTAAAATATAGAAACTATCCCCGTTAAGGGTGGGTTCCGAGGATTCGATTTTGATCGCTATTTTTTTACGAAGAGGTAGTGGTCTCAGAAAGACTATGTCGAAGTCCAGGAATTATCTAACTCTCCGTTCACCAGTTAATAATTTTTAAGATTTAAAAACATCAATTATCCCCGTTAAGGGTGGCTTCCGGGGATTCGATTTCGATCGCTATTTTTCTACGAAGGAGTAGTGGTCTCAGAAAGACTGTGTCGAAGTCCAGGAATTATCTAACTCTCCTTTCACCAGTTATATTTTTTTTTGATTGAAATATAGAAACTATCCCCGTTAAGGGTGGCTTCCGGGGATTCGATTTCGATCGCTATTTTTTCACGAAGGGGTAGTGGTCTCAGAAAGACTATGTCAAAGTCCAGGAATTATCTAACTCTCCGTCTACCAGTTAATAATTTTTTAGATTTAAAAACATCAATCATCCCCGTTAAGGGTGGCTTCCGGGGATTCGATTTCGATCGCTATTTTTTCACGAAGGGGTAGTGGTCTCAGAAGGACTATGTCAGAGTCCAGGAATTATCTAACTCTCCGTTCACCAGTTAATAATTTTTTCAGATTAAAATATAGAAACTATCCCCGTTAAGGGTGGGTTCCGAGGATTCGATTTTGATTGCTATTTTTTTACAAAGAGGTAGTGGTGTCAGAAAGACTTTGTCGGAGTCCAGAAATTATCTAACTCTCCGTTCACCAGTTAATAATTTTTAAGATTTAAAAACATCAATTATCCCCGTTAAGGGTGGCTTCCGGGGATTCGATTTCGATCGCTATTTTTCTACGAAGGAGTAGTGGTCTCAGAAAGACTGTGTCGAAGTCCAGGAATTATCTAACTCTCCTTTCACCAGTTATATTTTTTTTTGATTGAAATATAGAAACTATCCCCGTTAAGGGTGGCTTCCGGGGATTCGATTTCGATCGCTATTTTTTCACGAAGGGGTAGTGGTCTCAGAAAGACTATGTCAAAGTCCAGGAATTATCTAACTCTCCGTCTACCAGTTAATAATTTTTTAGATTTAAAAACATCAATCACCCCCGTTAAGGGTGGCTTCCGGGGATTCGATTTCGATCGCTATTTTTTTACGAAGGACTGGTGGTCTCAGAAAGACTGTGTCGAAGTCCAGGAGTTATCTAACTCTCCTTTCACCAGTTATATTTTTTTTTGATTAAAATATAGAAACTATCCCCGTTAAGGGTGGCTTCCGGGGATTCGATTTCGATCGCTATTTTTTTACGAAGGGGTAGTGGTCTCAGAAGGACTATGTCAAAGTCCAGGAATTATCTAACTCTCCTTTCACCAGTTATATTTTTTTTTGATTGAAATATAGAAACTATCCCCGTTAAGGGTGGCTTCCGGGGATTCGATTCCGATCGCTATTTTTTGACAAAGGGGTAGTGGTCTCAGAAGGACTATGTCAAAGTCCAGGAATTATCTAACTCTCCGTTCACCAGTTAATAATTTTTTCAGATTAAAATATAGAAACTATCCCCGTTAAGGGTGGCTTCCGGGGATTCGATTTCGATCGCTATTTTTTTACTAAGGGGTAGTGGTCTCAGAAAGACTGTGTCGAAGTCCAGAAATTATCTAACTCTCCGTTCACCAGTTAATGATTTTTAAGATTTAAAAACATCAATTATCCCCGTTAAGGGTGGCTTCCGGGGATTCGATTTCGATCGCTATTTTTCTACGAAGGAGTAGTGGTCTCAGAAAGACTGTGTCGAAGTCCAGGAATTATCTAACTCTCCTTTCACCAGTTATATTTTTTTTTGATTGAAATATAGAAACTATCCCCGTTAAGGGTGGCTTCCGGGGATTCGATTTCGATCGCTATTTTTTCACGAAGGGGTAGTGGTCTCAGAAAGACTATGTCAAAGTCCAGGAATTATCTAACTCTCCGTCTACCAGTTAATAATTTTTTAGATTTAAAAACATCAATCATCCCCGTTAATGGTGGCTTCCGGGGATTCGATTTCGATCGCTATTTTTTCACGAAGGGGTAGTGGTCTCAGAAGGACTATGTCAAAGTCCAGGAATTATCTAACTCTCCGTTCACCAGTTAATAATTTTTTCAGATTAAAATATAGAAACTATCCCCGTTAAGGGTGGGTTCCGAGGATTCGATTTTGATTGCTATTTTTTTACAAAGAGGTAGTGGTGTCAGAAAGACTTTGTCGGAGTCCAGAAATTATCTAACTCTCCGTTCACCAGTTAATAATTTTTAAGATTTAAAAACATCAATTATCCCCGTTAAGGGTGGCTTCCGGGGATTCGATTTCGATCGCTATTTTTCTACGAAGGAGTAGTGGTCTCAGAAAGACTGTGTCGAAGTCCAGGAATTATCTAACTCTCCTTTCACCAGTTATATTTTTTTTTGATTGAAATATAGAAACTATCCCCGTTAAGGGTGGCTTCCGGGGATTCGATTTCGATCGCTATTTTTTCACGAAGGGGTAGTGGTCTCAGAAAGACTATGTCAAAGTCCAGGAATTATCTAACTCTCCGTCTACCAGTTAATAATTTTTTAGATTTAAAAACATCAATCATCCCCGTTAAGGGTGGCTTCCGGGGATTCGATTTCGATCGCTATTTTTTTACGAAGGAGTGGTGGTCTCAGAAAGACTGTGTCGAAGTCCAGGAGTTATCTAACTCTCCTTTCACCAGTTATATTTTTTTTTGATTAAAATATAGAAACTATCCCCGTTAAGGGTGGCTTCCGGGGATTCGATTTCGATCGCTATTTTTTCACGAAGGGGTAGTGGTCTCAGAAAGACTATGTCAAAGTCCAGGAATTATCTAACTCTCCGTCCACCAGTTAATAATTTTTTAGATTTAAAAACATCAATTATCCCCGTTAAGGGTGGCTTCCGGGGATTCGATTTCGATCGCTATTTCTTTACGAAGGAGTAGTGGTCTCATAAAGACTGTGTCGAAGTCCAGGAATTATCTAACTCTCCTTTCACCAGTTATATTTTTTTTGATTAAAATATAGAAACTATCCCCGTTAAGGGTGGCTTCCGGGGATTCGATTTCGATCGCTATCCTTTTACGAAGGGGTAGTGGTCTCAGAAGGACTATGTCAAAGTCCAGGAATTATCTAACTCTCCTTTCACCAGTTAATAATTTTTTCAGATTAAAATATAGGAACTATCCCCGTTAAGGGTGGGTTCCGAGGATTCGATTTTGATCGCTATTTTTTTACGAAGAGGTAGTGGTCTAAGAAAGACTATGTCGAAGTCCAGAAATTATCTAACTCTCCGTTCACCAGTTAATAATTTTTAAGATTTAAAAACATCAATTATCCCCGTTAAGGGTGGCTTCCGGGGATTGGATTCCGATCGCTATTTTTTTACGAAGGGGTAGTGGTCTCAGAAAGACTGTGTCAAAGTCCAGGAATTATCTAACTCTCCTTTCACCAGTTATATTTTTTTTTGACTAAAATATAGAAACTATCCCCGTTAAGGGTGGCTCCCGGGGATTCGATACCGTTCGCTATCTTTTGACAAAGGGGTAGTGGTCTCAGAAGGACTATGTCAAAGTCCAGGAATTATCTAACTCTCCGTTCACCAGTTAATAATTTTTTCAGAATAAAATATAGAAACTATCCCCGTTAAGGGTGGGTTCCGAGGATTCGATTTTGATCGCTATTTTTTTACGAAGAGGTAGTAGTCTCAGAAAGACTATGTCGAAGTCCAGAAATTATCTAACTCTCCGTTCACCAGTTAATAATTTTTAAGATTTAAAAACATCAATCATCCCCGTTAAGGGTGGCTTCCGGGGATTGGATTTCGATCGCTATTTTTTTACGAAGGAGTAGTGGTCTCAGAAAGACTGTGTCGAAGTGCAGGAATTATGTAACTCTCCTTTCACCAGTTATTTTTTTTTTTGAATAAAATATAGAAACTATCCCCGTTAAGGGTGGCTTCCGGGGATTCGATTCCGATCGCTATTTTTTTACAAAGGGGTAGTGGTCTCAGAAGGACTATGTCAAAGTCCAGGAATTATCTAACTCTCCGTTCACCAGTTAATAATTTTTTCAGATTAAAATATAGAAACTATCCCCGTTAAGGGTGGGTTCCGAGGATTCGATTTAGATCGCTATTTTTTTACAAAGAGGTAGTGGTCTCAGAAAGACTTTGTCGAAGTCCAGAAATTATCTAACTCTCCGTTCACCAGTTAATAATTTTTAAGATTTAAAAACATCAATTATCCCCGTTAAGGGTGGCTTCCGGGGATTCGATTTCGATCGCTATTTTTCTACGAAGGAGCAGTGGTCTCAGAAAGACTGTGTCGAAGTCCAGGAATTATCTAACTCTCCTTTCACCAGTTATATTTTTTTTTGATTGAAATATAGAAACTATCCCCGTTAAGGGTGGCTTCCGGGGATTCGATTTCGATCGCTATTTTTTCACGAAGGGGTAGTGGTCTCAGAAAGACTATGTCAAAGTCCAGGAATTATCTAACTCTCCGTCTACCAGTTAATAATTTTTTAGATTTAAAAACATCAATCATCCCCGTTAAGGGTGGCTTCCGGGGATTCGATTTCGATCGCTATTTTTTTACGAAGGAGTGGTGGTCTCAGAAAGACTGTGTCGAAGTCCAGGAGTTATCTAACTCTCCTTTCACCAGTTATCTTTTTTTTTGATTAAAATATAGAAACTATCCCCGTTAAGGGTGGCTTCCGGGGATTCGATTTCGATCGCTATTTTTTTACGAAGGGGTAGTGGTCTCAGAAGGACTATGTCGAAGTCCAGAAATTATCTAACTCTCCGTTCACCAGTTAATAATTTTTTCAGATTAAAATATAGAAACTATCCCCGTTAAGGGTGGCTTCCGGGGATTCGATTTCGATCGCTATTTTTTTACTAAGGGGTAGTGGTCTCAGAAAGACTGTGTCGAAGTCCAGAAATTATCTAACTCTCCGTTCACCAGTTAATGATTTTTAAGATTTAAAAACATCAATTATCCCCGTTAAGGGTGGCTTCCGGGGATTCGATTTCGATCGCTATTTTTCTACGAAGGAGTAGTGGTCTCAGAAAGACTGTGTCGAAGTCCAGGAATTATCTAACTCTCCTTTCACCAGTTATATTTTTTTTTGATTGAAATATAGAAACTATCCCCGTTAAGGGTGGCTTCCGGGGATTCGATTTCGATCGCTATTTTTTCACGAAGGGGTAGTGGTCTCAGAAAGACTATGTCAAAGTCCAGGAATTATCTAACTCTCCGTCTACCAGTTAATAATTTTTTAGATTTAAAAACATCAATCATCCCCGTTAAGGGTGGCTTCCGGGGATTCGATTTCGATCGCTATTTTTTCACGAAGGGGTAGTGGTCTCAGAAGGACTATGTCAAAGTCCAGGAATTATCTAACTCTCCGTTCACCAGTTAATAATTTTTTCAGATTAAAATATAGAAACTATCCCCGTTAAGGGTGGGTTCCGAGGATTCGATTTTGATTGCTATTTTTTTACAAAGAGGTAGTGGTGTCAGAAAGACTTTGTCGGAGTCCAGAAATTATCTAACTCTCCGTTCACCAGTTAATAATTTTTAAGATTTAAAAACATCAATTATCCCCGTTAAGGGTGGCTTCCGGGGATTCGATTTCGATCGCTATTTTTCTACGAAGGAGTAGTGGTCTCAGAAAGACTGTGTCGAAGTCCAGGAATTATCTAACTCTCCTTTCACCAGTTATATTTTTTTTTGATTGAAATATAGAAACTATCCCCGTTAAGGGTGGCTTCCGGGGATTCGATTTCGATCGCTATTTTTTCACGAAGGGGTAGTGGTCTCAGAAAGACTATGTCAAAGTCCAGGAATTATCTAACTCTCCGTCTACCAGTTAATAATTTTTTAGATTTAAAAACATCAATCATCCCCGTTAAGGGTGGCTTCCGGGGATTCGATTTCGATCGCTATTTTTTTACGAAGGAGTGGTGGTCTCAGAAAGACTGTGTCGAAGTCCAGGAGTTATCTAACTCTCCTTTCACCAGTTATATTTTTTTTTGATTAAAATATAGAAACTATCCCCGTTAAGGGTGGCTTCCGGGGATTCGATTTCGATCGCTATTTTTTCACGAAGGGGTAGTGGTCTCAGAAAGACTATGTCAAAGTCCAGGAATTATCTAACTCTCCGTCCACCAGTTAATAATTTTTTAGATTTAAAAACATCAATTATCCCCGTTAAGGGTGGCTTCCGGGGATTCGATTTCGATCGCTATTTCTTTACGAAGGAGTAGTGGTCTCATAAAGACTGTGTCGAAGTCCAGGAATTATCTAACTCTCCTTTCACCAGTTATATTTTTTTTGATTAAAATATAGAAACTATCCCCGTTAAGGGTGGCTTCCGGGGATTCGATTTCGATCGCTATCCTTTTACGAAGGGGTAGTGGTCTCAGAAGGACTATGTCAAAGTCCAGGAATTATCTAACTCTCCTTTCACCAGTTAATAATTTTTTCAGATTAAAATATAGGAACTATCCCCGTTAAGGGTGGGTTCCGAGGATTCGATTTTGATCGCTATTTTTTTACGAAGAGGTAGTGGTCTAAGAAAGACTATGTCGAAGTCCAGAAATTATCTAACTCTCCGTTCACCAGTTAATAATTTTTAAGATTTAAAAACATCAATTATCCCCGTTAAGGGTGGCTTCCGGGGATTGGATTCCGATCGCTATTTTTTTACGAAGGGGTAGTGGTCTCAGAAAGACTGTGTCAAAGTCCAGGAATTATCTAACTCTCCTTTCACCAGTTATATTTTTTTTTGACTAAAATATAGAAACTATCCCCGTTAAGGGTGGCTCCCGGGGATTCGATACCGTTCGCTATCTTTTGACAAAGGGGTAGTGGTCTCAGAAGGACTATGTCAAAGTCCAGGAATTATCTAACTCTCCGTTCACCAGTTAATAATTTTTTCAGAATAAAATATAGAAACTATCCCCGTTAAGGGTGGGTTCCGAGGATTCGATTTTGATCGCTATTTTTTTACGAAGAGGTAGTAGTCTCAGAAAGACTATGTCGAAGTCCAGAAATTATCTAACTCTCCGTTCACCAGTTAATAATTTTTAAGATTTAAAAACATCAATCATCCCCGTTAAGGGTGGCTTCCGGGGATTGGATTTCGATCGCTATTTTTTTACGAAGGAGTAGTGGTCTCAGAAAGACTGTGTCGAAGTGCAGGAATTATGTAACTCTCCTTTCACCAGTTATTTTTTTTTTTGAATAAAATATAGAAACTATCCCCGTTAAGGGTGGCTTCCGGGGATTCGATTTCGATCGCTATTTTTTCACGAAGGGGTAGTGGTCTCAGAAAGACTATGTCAAAGTCCAGGAATTATCTAACTCTCCGTCTACCAGTTAATAATTTTTTAGATTTAAAAACATCAATCATCCCCGTTAAGGGTGGCTTCCGGGGATTCGATTTCGATCGCTATTTTTTTACGAAGGAGTGGTGGTCTCAGAAAGACTGTGTCGAAGTCCAGGAGTTATCTAACTCTCCTTTCACCAGTTATCTTTTTTTTTGATTAAAATATAGAAACTATCCCCGTTAAGGGTGGCTTCCGGGGATTCGATTTCGATCGCTATTTTTTTACGAAGGGGTAGTGGTCTCAGAAGGACTATGTCGAAGTCCAGAAATTATCTAACTCTCCGTTCACCAGTTAATAATTTTTAAGATTTAAAAACATCAATTATCCCCGTTAAGGGTGGCTTCCGGGGATTGGATTTCGATCGCTATTTTTTTACGAAGGAGTAGTGGTCTCAGAAAGACTGTGTCGAAGTCCAGGAATTATCTAACTCTCCTTTCACCAGTTAATAATTTTTTCAGATTACAATATAGAAACTATCCCCGTTAAGGGTGGGTTCCGAGGATTCGATTTTGATCGCTATTTTTTTACGAAGAGGTAGTGGTCTAAGAAAGACTATGTCGAAGTCCAGAAATTATCTAACTCTCCGTTCACCAGTTAATAATTTTTAAGATTTAAAAACATTAATTATCCCCGTTAAGGGTGGCTTCCGGGGATTGGATTCCGATCGCTATTTTTTTACTAAGGAGTAGTGGTCTCAGAAAGACTGTGTCAAAGTCCAGGAATTATCTAACTCTCCTTTCACCAGTTATATTTTTTTTTGATTAAAATATAGAAATTTTCCCCGTTAAGGGTGGCTTCCGGGGATTCGATTCCGATCGCTATTTTTTGACAAAGGGGTAGTGGTCTTAGAAGGACTATGTCAAAGTCCAGGAATTATCTAACCCTCCGTTCACCAGTTAATAATTTTTTCAGATTAAAATATAGAAACTATCCCCGTTAAGGGTGGCTTCCGGGGATTCGATTTCGATCGCTATTTTTTTACGAAGGGGTAGTGGTCTCAAAAGGACTATGTCGAAGTCCAGAAATTATCTAACTCTCCGTTCACCAGTTAATAATTTTGAGGATTTAAAAACATCAATTATCCCCGTTAAGGGTGGCTTCCGGGGATTCGATTTCGATCGCTATTTTTTTACGAAGGAGTAGTGGTCTCATAAAGACTGTGTCGAAGTCCAGGAATTATCTAACTCTCCTTTCACCAGTTATATTTTTTTTGATTAAAATATAGAAACTATCCCCGTTAAGGGTGGCTTCCGGGGATTCGATTTCGATCGCTATTCTTTTACGAAGGGGTAGTGGTCTCAGAAGGACTATGTCAAAGTCCAGGAATTATCTAACTCTCCTTTCACCAGTTAATAATTTTTTCAGATTAAAATATAGGAACTATCCCCGTTTAGGGTGGGTTCCGAGGATTCGATTTTGATCGCTATTTTTTTACGAAGAGGTAGTGGTCTAAGAAAGACTATGTCGAAGTCCAGAAATTATCTAACTCTCCGTTCACCAGTTAATAATTTTTAAGATTTAAAAACATCAATTATCCCCGTTAAGGGTGGCTTCCGGGGATTGGATTCCGATCGCTATTTTTTTACGAAGGAGTAGTGGTCTCAGAAAGACTGTGTCGAAGTGCAGGAATTATGTAACTCTCCTTTCACCAGTTATTTTTTTTTTTGAATAAAATATAGAAACTATCCCCGTTAAGGGTGGCTTCCGGGGATTCGATTCCGATCGCTATTTTTTTACAAAGGGGTAGTGGTCTCAGAAGGACTATGTCAAAGTCCAGGAATTATCTAACTCTCCGTTCACCAGTTAATAATTTTTTCAGATTAAAATATAGAAACTATCCCCGTTAAGGGTGGGTTCCGAGGATTCGATTTAGATCGCTATTTTTTTACAAAGAGGTAGTGGTCTCAGAAAGACTTTGTCGAAGTCCAGAAATTATCTAACTCTCCGTTCATCAGTTAATAATTTTTAAGATTTAAAAACATCAATTATCCCCGTTAAGGGTGGCTTCCGGGGATTCGATTTCGATCGCTATTTTTCTACGAAGGAGCAGTGGTCTCAGAAAGACTGTGTCGAAGTCCAGGAATTATCTAACTCTCCTTTCACCAGTTATATTTTTTTTTGATTGAAATATAGAAACTATCCCCGTTAAGGGTGGCTTCCGGGGATTCGATTTCGATCGCTATTTTTTCACGAAGGGGTAGTGGTCTCAGAAAGACTATGTCAAAGTCCAGGAATTATCTAACTCTCCGTCTACCAGTTAATAATTTTTTAGATTTAAAAACATCAATCATCCCCGTTAAGGGTGGCTTCCGGGGATTCGATTTCGATCGCTATTTTTTTACGAAGGAGTGGTGGTCTCAGAAAGACTGTGTCGAAGTCCAGGAGTTATCTAACTCTCCTTTCACCAGTTATCTTTTTTTTTGATTAAAATATAGAAACTATCCCCGTTAAGGGTGGCTTCCGGGGATTCGATTTCGATCGCTATTTTTTTACGAAGGGGTAGTGGTCTCAGAAGGACTATGTCGAAGTCCAGAAATTATCTATCTCTCCGTTCACCAGTTAATAATTTTTTCAGATTAAAATATAGAAACTATCCCCGTTAAGGGTGGCTTCCGGGGATTCGATTTCGATCGCTATTTTTTTACTAAGGGGTAGTGGTCTCAGAAAGACTGTGTCGAAGTCCAGAAATTATCTAACTCTCCGTTCACCAGTTAATGATTTTTAAGATTTAAAAACATCAATTATCCCCGTTAAGGGTGGCTTCCGGGGATTCGATTTCGATCGCTATTTTTCTACGAAGGAGTAGTGGTCTCAGAAAGACTGTGTCGAAGTCCAGGAATTATCTAACTCTCCTTTCACCAGTTATATTTTTTTTTGATTGAAATATAGAAACTATCCCCGTTAAGGGTGGCTTCCGGGGATTCGATTTCGATCGCTATTTTTTCACGAAGGGGTAGTGGTCTCAGAAAGACTATGTCAAAGTCCAGGAATTATCTAACTCTCCGTCTACCAGTTAATAATTTTTTAGATTTAAAAACATCAATCATCCCCGTTAAGGGTGGCTTCCGGGGATTCGATTTCGATCGCTATTTTTTCACGAAGGGGTAGTGGTCTCAGAAGGACTATGTCAAAGTCCAGGAATTATCTAACTCTCCGTTCACCAGTTAATAATTTTTTCAGATTAAAATATAGAAACTATCCCCGTTAAGGGTGGGTTCCGAGGATTCGATTTTGATTGCTATTTTTTTACAAAGAGGTAGTGGTGTCAGAAAGACTTTGTCGGAGTCCAGAAATTATCTAACTCTCCGTTCACCAGTTAATAATTTTTAAGATTTAAAAACATCAATTATCCCCGTTAAGGGTGGCTTCCGGGGATTCGATTTCGATCGCTATTTTTCTACGAAGGAGTAATGGTCTCAGAAAGACTGTGTCGAAGTCCAGGAATTATCTAACTCTCCTTTCACCAGTTATATTTTTTTTTGATTGAAATATAGAAACTATCCCCGTTAAGGGTGGCTTCCGGGGATTCGATTTCGATCGCTATTTTTTCACGAAGGGGTAGTGGTCTCAGAAAGACTATGTCAAAGTCCAGGAATTATCTAACTCTCCGTCTACCAGTTAATAATTTTTTAGATTTAAAAACATCAATCATCCCCGTTAAGGGTGGCTTCCGGGGATTCGATTTCGATCGCTATTTTTTTACGAAGGAGTGGTGGTCTCAGAAAGACTGTGTCGAAGTCCAGGAGTTATCTAACTCTCCTTTCACCAGTTATATTTTTTTTTGATTAAAATATAGAAACTATCCCCGTTAAGGGTGGCTTCCGGGGATTCGATTTCGATCGCTATTTTTTCACGAAGGGGTAGTGGTCTCAGAAAGACTATGTCAAAGTCCAGGAATTATCTAACTCTCCGTCCACCAGTTAATAATTTTTTAGATTTAAAAACATCAATTATCCCCGTTAAGGGTGGCTTCCGGGGATTCGATTTCGATCGCTATTTCTTTACGAAGGAGTAGTGGTCTCATAAAGACTGTGTCGAAGTCCAGGAATTATCTAACTCTCCTTTCACCAGTTATATTTTTTTTGATTAAAATATAGAAACTATCCCCGTTAAGGGTGGCTTCCGGGGATTCGATTTCGATCGCTATCCTTTTACGAAGGGGTAGTGGTCTCAGAAGGACTATGTCAAAGTCCAGGAATTATCTAACTCTCCTTTCACCAGTTAATAATTTTTTCAGATTAAAATATAGGAACTATCCCCGTTAAGGGTGGGTTCCGAGGATTCGATTTTGATCGCTATTTTTTTACGAAGAGGTAGTGGTCTAAGAAAGACTATGTCGAAGTCCAGAAATTATCTAACTCTCCGTTCACCAGTTAATAATTTTTAAGATTTAAAAACATCAATTATCCCCGTTAAGGGTGGCTTCCGGGGATTGGATTCCGATCGCTATTTTTTTACGAAGGGGTAGTGGTCTCAGAAAGACTGTGTCAAAGTCCAGGAATTATCTAACTCTCCTTTCACCAGTTATATTTTTTTTTGACTAAAATATAGAAACTATCCCCGTTAAGGGTGGCTCCCGGGGATTCGATACCGTTCGCTATCTTTTGACAAAGGGGTAGTGGTCTCAGAAGGACTATGTCAAAGTCCAGGAATTATCTAACTCTCCGTTCACCAGTTAATAATTTTTTCAGAATAAAATATAGAAACTATCCCCGTTAAGGGTGGGTTCCGAGGATTCGATTTTGATCGCTATTTTTTTACGAAGAGGTAGTAGTCTCAGAAAGACTATGTCGAAGTCCAGAAATTATCTAACTCTCCGTTCACCAGTTAATAATTTTTAAGATTTAAAAACATCAATCATCCCCGTTAAGGGTGGCTTCCGGGGATTGGATTTCGATCGCTATTTTTTTACGAAGGAGTAGTGGTCTCAGAAAGACTGTGTCGAAGTGCAGGAATTATGTAACTCTCCTTTCACCAGTTATTTTTTTTTTTGAATAAAATATAGAAACTATCCCCGTTAAGGGTGGCTTCCGGGGATTCGATTCCGATCGCTATTTTTTTACAAAGGGGTAGTGGTCTCAGAAGGACTATGTCAAAGTCCAGGAATTATCTAACTCTCCGTTCACCAGTTAATAATTTTTTCAGATTAAAATATAGAAACTATCCCCGTTAAGGGTGGGTTCCGAGGATTCGATTTAGATCGCTATTTTTTTACAAAGAGGTAGTGGTCTCAGAAAGACTTTGTCGAAGTCCAGAAATTATCTAACTCTCCGTTCACCAGTTAATAATTTTTAAGATTTAAAAACATCAATTATCCCCGTTAAGGGTGGCTTCCGGGGATTCGACTTCGATCGCTATTTTTCTACGAAGGAGCAGTGGTCTCAGAAAGACTGTGTCGAAGTCCAGGAATTATCTAACTCTCCTTTCACCAGTTATATTTTTTTTTGATTGAAATATAGAAACTATCCCCGTTAAGGGTGGCTTCCGGGGATTCGATTTCGATCGCTATTTTTTCACGAAGGGGTAGTGGTCTCAGAAAGACTATGTCAAAGTCCAGGAATTATCTAACTCTCCGTCTACCAGTTAATAATTTTTTAGATTTAAAAACATCAATCATCCCCGTTAAGGGTGGCTTCCGGGGATTCGATTTCGATCGCTATTTTTTTACGAAGGAGTGGTGGTCTCAGAAAGACTGTGTCGAAGTCCAGGAGTTATCTAACTCTCCTTTCACCAGTTATCTTTTTTTTTGATTAAAATATAGAAACTATCCCCGTTAAGGGTGGCTTCCGGGGATTCGATTTCGATCGCTATTTTTTTACGAAGGGGTAGTGGTCTCAGAAGGACTATGTCGAAGTCCAGAAATTATCTAACTCTCCGTTCACCAGTTAATAATTTTTAAGATTTAAAAACATCAATTATCCCCGTTAAGGGTGGCTTCCGGGGATTGGATTTCGATCGCTATTTTTTTACGAAGGAGTAGTGGTCTCAGAAAGACTGTGTCGAAGTCCAGGAATTATCTAACTCTCCTTTCACCAGTTAATAATTTTTTTACATTAAAATATAGAAACTATCCCCGTTAAGGGTGGCTTCCGGGGATTCGATTTCGATCGCTATTTTTTTACGAAGGGGTAGTGGTCTCAGAAGGACTATGTCAAAGTCCAGGAATTATCTAACTCTCCTTTCACCAGTTAATAATTTTTTCAGATTACAATATAGAAACTATCCCCGTTAAGGGTGGGTTCCGAGGATTCGATTTTGATCGCTATTTTTTTACGAAGAGGTAGTGGTCTAAGAAAGACTATGTCGAAGTCCAGAAATTATCTAACTCTCCGTTCACCAGTTAATAATTTTTAAGATTTAAAAACATTAATTATCCCCGTTAAGTGTGGCTTCCGGGGATTGGATTCCGATCGCTATTTTTTTACGAAGGAGTAGTGGTCTCAGAAAGACTGTGTCAAAGTCCAGGAATTATCTAACTCTCCTTTCACCAGTTATATTTTTTTTTGATTAAAATATAGAAATTTTCCCCGTTAAGGGTGGCTTCCGGGGATTCGATTCCGATCGCTATTTTTTGACAAAGGGGTAGTGGTCTTAGAAGGACTATGTCAAAGTCCAGGAATTATCTAACTCTCCGTTCACCAGTTAATAATTTTTTCAGATTAAAATATAGAAACTATCCCCGTTAAGGGTGGCTTCCGGGGATTCGATTTCGATCGCTATTTTTTTACGAAGGGGTAGTGGTCTCAAAAGGACTATGTCGAAGTCCAGAAATTATCTAACTCTCCGTTCACCAGTTAATAATTTTGAGGATTTAAAAACATCAATTATCCCCGTTAAGGGTGGCTTCCGGGGATTCGATTTCGATCGCTATTTTTTTACGAAGGAGTAGTGGTCTCATAAAGACTGTGTCGAAGTCCAGGAATTATCTAACTCTCCTTTCACCAGTTATATTTTTTTTGATTAAAATATAGAAACTATCCCCGTTAAGGGTGGCTTCCGGGGAATCGATTTCGATCGCTATTCTTTTACGAAGGGGTAGTGGTCTCAGAAGGACTATGTCAAAGTCCAGGAATTATCTAACTCTCCTTTCACCAGTTAATAATTTTTTCAGATTAAAATATAGGAACTATCCCCGTTTAGGGTGGGTTCCGAGGATTCGATTTTGATCGCTATTTTTTTACGAAGAGGTAGTGGTCTAAGAAAGACTATGTCGAAGTCCAGAAATTATCTAACTCTCCGTTCACCAGTTAATAATTTTTAAGATTTAAAAACATCAATTATCCCCGTTAAGGGTGGCTTCCGGGGATTGGATTCCGATCGCTATTTTTTTACGAAGGAGTAGTGGTCTCAGAAAGACTGTGTCAAAGTCCAGGAATTATCTAACTCTCCTTTCACCAGTTATATTTTTTTTTGATTAAAATATAGAAACTATCCCCGTTAAGGGTGGCTCCCGGGGATTCGATACCGTTCGCTATTTTTTTACGAAGGGGTAGTGGTCTCAGAAGGACTATGTCAAAGTCCAGGAATTATCTAACTCTCCGTTCACCAGTTAATAATTTTTTCAGAATAAAATATAGAAACTATCCCCGTTAAGGGTGGGTTCCGAGGATTCGATTTTGATCGCTATTTTTTTACGAAGAGGTAGTAGTCTCAGAAAGACTATGTCGAAGTCCAGAAATCATCTAACTCTCCGTTCACCAGTTAATAATTTTTAAGATTTAAAAACATCAATTATCCCCGTTAAGGGTGGCTTCCGGGGATTGGATTTCGATCGCTATTTTTTTACGAAGGAGTAGTGGTCTCAGAAAGACTGTGTCGAAGTCCAGGAATTATGTAACTCTCCTTTCACCAGTTATTTTTTTTTTTGAATAAAATATAGAAACTATCCCCGTTAAGGGTGGCTTCCGGGGATTCGATTCCGATCGCTATTTTTTTACAAAGGGGTAGTGGTCTCAGAAGGACTATGTCAAAGTCCAGGAATTATCTAACTTTCCGTTCACCAGTTAATAATTTTTTCAGATTAAAATATAGAAACTATCCCCGTTAAGGGTGGGTTCCGAGGATTCGATTTTGATCGCTATTTTTTTACAAAGAGGTAGTGGTCTCAGAAAGACTTTGTCGAAGTCCAGAAATTATCTAACTCTCCGTTCACCAGTTAATAATTTTTAAGATTTAAAAACATCAATTATCCCCGTTAAGGGTGGCTTCCGGGGATTCGATTTCGATCGCTATTTTTCTACGAAGGAGTAGTGGTCTCAGAAAGACTGTGTCGAAGTCCAGGAATTATCTAACTCTCCTTTCACCAGTTATATTTTTTTTTGATTGAAATATAGAAACTATCCCCGTTAAGGGTGGCTTCCGGGGATTCGATTTCGATCGCTATTTTTTCACGAAGGGGTAGTGGTCTCAGAAAGACTATGTCAAAGTCCAGGAATTATCTAACTCTCCGTCTACCAGTTAATAATTTTTTAGATTTAAAAACATCAATCATCCCCGTTAAGGGTGGCTTCCGGGGATTCGATTTCGAGCGCTATTTTTTTACGAAGGAGTGGTGGTCTCAGAAAGACTGTGTCGAAGTCCAGGAGTTATCTAACTCTCCTTTCACCAGTTATATTTTTTTTTGATTAAAATATAGAAACTATCCCCGTTAAGGGTGGCTTCGGGGGATTCGATTTCGATCGCTATTTTTTTACAAAGGGGTAGTGGTCTCAGAAGGACTATGTCGAAGTCCAGAAATTATCTAACTCTCCGTTCACCAGTTAATAATTTTTAAGATTTAAAAACATCAATTATCCCCGTTAAGGGTGGCTTCCGGGGATTGGATTTCGATCGCTATTTTTTTACGAAGGAGTAGTGGTCTCAGAAAGACTGTGTCGAAGTCCAGGAATTATCTAACTCTCCTTTCACCAGTTAATAATTTTTTTACATTAAAATATAGAAACTATCCCCGTTAAGGGTGGCTTCCGGGGATTCGATTTCGATCGCTATTTTTTTACGAAGGGGTAGTGGTCTCAGAAGGACTATGTCAAAGTCCAGGAATTATCTAACTCTCCTTTCACCAGTTAATAATTTTTTCAGATTACAATATAGAAACTATCCCCGTTAAGGGTGGGTTCCGAGGATTCGATTTTGATCGCTATTTTTTGACGAAGAGGTAGTGGTCTAAGAAAGACTATGTCGAAGTCCAGAAATTATCTAACTCTCCGTTCACCAGTTAATAATTTTTAAGATTTAAAAACATCAATTATCCCCGTTAAGGGTGGCTTCCGGGGATTGGATTCCGATCGCTATTTTTTTACGAAGGAGTAGTGGTCTCAGAAAGACTGTGTCAAAGTCCAGGAATTATCTAACTCTCCTTTCACCAGTTATATTTTTTTTTGATTAAAATATAGAAATTATCCCCGTTAAGGGTGGCTTCCGGGGATTCGATTCCGATCGCTTTTTTTTGACAAAGGGGTAGTGGTCTCAGAAGGACTATGTCAAAGTCCAGGAATTATCTAACTCTCCGTTCACCAGTTAATAATTTTTTCAGATTAAAATATAGAAACTATCCCCGTTAAGGGTGGCTTCCGGGGATTCGATTTCGATCGCTATTTTTTTACGAAGGGGTAGTGGTCTCAAAAGGACTATGTCGAAGTCCAGAAATTATCTAACTCTCCGTTCACCAGTTAATAATTTTGAGGATTTAAAAACATCAATTATCCCCGTTAAGGGTGGCTTCCGGGGATTCGATTTCGATCGCTATTTTCTTACGAAGGAGTGGTGGTCTCAGAAAGACTGTGTCGAAGTCCAGGAGTTATCTAACTCTCCTTTCACCGGTTATATTTTTTTTTGATTAAAATATGGAAACTATCCCCGTTAAGGGTGGCTTCCGGGGATTCGATTTCGATCGCTATTTTTTGACGAAGGGGTAGTGGTCTCAGAAGGACTATGTCGAAGTCCAGAAATTATCTAACTCTCCGTTCACCAGTTAATAATTTTTAAGATTTAAAAACATCAATTATCCCCGTTAAGGGTGGCTTCCGGGGATTGGATTCCGATCGCTATTTTTTTACGAAGGAGTAGTGGTCTCAGAAAGACTGTGTCAAAGTCCAGGAATTATCTAACTCTCCTTTCACCAGTTAATAATTTTTTCAGATTAAAATATAGAAACTATCCCCGTTAAGGGTGGCTTCCGGGGATTCGATTTCGATCGCTATTTTTTTACGAAGGGGTAGTGGTCTCAAAAGGACTATGTCGAAGTCCAGAAATTATCTAACTCTCCGTTCACCAGTTAATAATTTTGAGGATTTAAAAACATCAATTATCCCCGTTAAGGGTGGCGTCCGGGGATTCGATTTCGATCGCTATTTTTTTACGAAGGAGTAGTGGTCTCAGAAAGACTGTGTCGAAGTCCAGGAGTTATCTAACTCTCCTTTCACCGGTTATATTTTTTTTTGATTAAAATATGGAAACTATCCCCGTTAAGGGTGGCTTCCGGGGATTCGATTCCGATCGCTATTTTTTGACGAAGGGGTAGTGGTCTCAGAAGGACTATGTCGAAGTCCAGAAATTATCTAACTCTCCGTTCACCAGTTAATAATTTTTAAGATTTAAAAACATCAATTATCACCGTTAAGGGTGGCTTCCGGGGATTGGATTTCGATCGCTATTTTTTTACGAAGGAGTAGTGGTCTCAGAAAGACTGTGTCGAAGTCCAGGAATTATGTAACTCTCCTTTCACCAGTTATTTTTTTTTTTGAATAAAATATAGAAACTATCCCCGTTAAGGGTGGGTTCCGAGGATTCGATTTTGATCGTTATTTTTTTACAAAGAGGTAGTGGTCTCAGAAAGACTTTGTCGAAGTCCAGAAATTATCTAACTCTCCGTTCACCAGTTAATAATTTTTAAGATTTAAAAACATCAATTATCCCCGTTAAGGGTGGCTTCCGGGGATTCGATTTCGATCGCTATTTTTCTACGAAGGAGTAGTGGTCTCAGAAAGACTGTGTCGAAGTCCAGGAATTATCTAACTCTCCTTTCACCAGTTATATTTTTTTTTGATTGAAATATAGAAACTATCCCCGTTAAGGGTGGCTTCCGGGGATTCGATTTCGATCGCTATTTTTTAACGAAGGGGTAGTGGTCTCAGAAAGACTATGTCAAAGTCCAGGAATTATCTAACTCTCCGTCTACCAGTTAATAATTTTTTAGATTTAAAAACATCAATCATCCCCGTTAAGGGTGGCTTCCGGGGATTCGGTTTCGATCGCTATTTTTTTACGAAGGAGTGGTGGTCTCAGAAAGACTGTGTCGAAGTCCAGGAGTTATCTAACTCTCCTTTCACCAGTTATATTTTTTTTTGATTAAAATATAGAAACTATCCCCGTTAAGGGTGGCTTCCGGGGATTCGATTCCGATCGCTATGTTTTTACAAAGGGGTAGTGGTCTCAGAAGGACTATGTCGAAGTCCAGAAATTATCTAACTCTCCGTTCACCAGTTAATAATTTTTAAGATTTAAAAACATCAATTATCCCCGTTAAGGGTGGCTTCCGGGGATTGGATTCCGATCGCTATTTTTTTACGAAGGAGTAGTGGTCTCAGAAAGACTGTGTCAAAGTCCAGGAATTATCTAACTCTCCTTTCACCAGTTATATTTTTTTTTGATTAAAATATAGAAATTATCCCCGTTAAGGGTGGCTTCCGGGGATTCGATTCCGATCGCTATTCTTTGACAAAGGGGTAGTGGTCTCAGAAGGACTATGTCAAAGTCCAGGAATTATCTAACTCTCCGTTCACCAGTTAATAATTTTTTCAGATTAAAATATAGAAACTATCCCCGTTAAGGGTGGCTTCCGGGGATTCGATTTCGATCGCTATTTTTTGACGTAGGGGTAGTGGTCTCAAAAGGACTATGTCGAAGTCCAGAAATTATCTAACTCTCCGTTCACCAGTTAATAATTTTGAGGATTTAAAAACATCAATTATCCCCGTTAAGGGTGGCTTCCGGGGATTCGATTTCGATCGCTATTTTCTTACGGAGGAGTGGTGGTCTCAGAAAGACTGTGTCGAAGTCCAGGAGTTATCTAACTCTCCTTTCACCGGTTATATTTTTTTTTGATTAAAATATGGAAACTATCCCCGTTAAGGGTGGCTTCCGGGGATTCGATTTCGATCGCTATTTTTTGACGAAGGGGTAGTGGTCTCAGAAGGACTATGTCGAAGTCCAGAAATTATCTAACTCTCCGTTCACCAGTTAATAATTTTTAAGATTTAAGAACATCAATTATCCCCGTTAAGGGTGGCTTCCGGGGATTGGATTTCGATCGCTATTTTTTTACGAAGGAGTAGTGGTCTCAGAAAGACTGTGTCGAAGTCCAGGAATTATGTAACTCTCCTTTCACCAGTTATTTTTTTTTTTGAATAAAATATAGAAACTATCCCCGTTAAGGGTGGCTTCCGGGGATTCGATTCCGATCGCTATTTTTTTACAAAGGGGTAGTGGTCTCAGAAGGACTATGTCAAAGTCCAGGAATTATCTAACTCTCCGTTCACCAGTTAATAATTTTTTCAGATTAAAATATAGAAACTATCCCCGCTAAGGGTGGGTTCCGAGGATTCGATTTTGATCGCTATTTTTTTACAAAGAGGTGGTGGTCTCAGAAACACTTTGTCGAAATCCAGAAATTATCTAACTCTCCGTTCACCAGTTAATAATTTTTAAGATTTAAAAACATCAATTATCCCCGTTAAGGGTGGCTTCCGGGGATTCGATTTCGATCGCTATTTTTCTACGAAGGAGTAGTGGTCTCAGAAAGACCGTGTCGAAGTCCAGGAATTATCTAACTCTCCTTTCACCAGTTATATTTTTTTTTGATTGAAATATAGAAACTATCCCCGTTAAGGGTGGCTTCCGGGGATTCGATTTCGATCGCTATTTTTTCACGAAGGGGTAGTGGTCTCAGAAAGACTATGTCAAAGTCCAGGAATTATCTAACTCTCCGTCCACCAGTTAATAATTTTTTAGATTTAAAAACATCAATTATCCCCGTTAAGGGTGGCTTCCGGGGATTCGATTTCGATCGCTATTTTTTTACGAAGGAGTAGTGGTCTTATAAAGACTGTGTCGAAGTCCAGGAATTATCTAACTCTCCTTCCACCAGTTATATTTTTTTTGATTAAAATATAGAAACTATCCCCGTTAAGGGTGGCTTCCGGGGATTCGATTTCGATCGCTATTCTTTTACGAAGGGGTAGTGGTCTCAGAAGGACTATGTCAAAGTCCAGGAATTATCTAACTCTCCTTTCACCAGTTAATAATTTTTTCAGATTAAAATATAGAAACTATCCCCGTTAAGGGTGGGTTCCGAGGATTCGATTTTGATCGCTATTTTTTTACGAAGAGGTAGTGGTCTAAGAAAGACTATGTCGAAGTCCAGAAATTATCTAACTCTCCGTTCACCAGTTAATAATTTTTAAGATTTAAAAACATCAATTATCCCCGTTAAGGGTGGCTTCCGGGGATTGGATTCCGATCGCTATTATTTTACGAAGGAGTAGTGGTCTCAGAAAGACTGTGTCAAAGTCCAGGAATTATCTAACTCTCCTTTCACCAGTTATATTTTTTTTTGATTAAAATATAGAAACTATCCCCGTTAAGGGTGGCTCCCGGGGATTCGATTCCGTTCGCTATTTTTTTACGAAGGGGTAGTGGTCTCAGAAGGACTATGTCAAAGTCCAGGAATTATCTAACTCTCCGTTCACCAGTTAATAATTTTTTCAGAATAAAATATAGAAACTATCCCCGTTAAGGGTGGGTTCCGAGGATTCGATTTTGATCGCTATTTTTTTACGAAGAGGTAGTAGTCTCAGAAAGACTATGTCGAAGTCCAGAAATTATCTAACTCTCCGTTCACCAGTTAATAATTTTGAGGATTTGAAAACATCAATTATCCCCGTTAAGGGTCGCTTCCGGGGATTGGATTTCGATCGCTATTTTTTTACGAAGGAGTAGTGGTCTCAGAAAGACTGTGTCGAAGTCCAGGAATTATCTAACTCTCCTTTCACCAGTTATATTTTTTTTTGATTAAAATATAGAAACTATCCCCGTTAAGGGTGGGTTCCGAGGATTCGATTTTGATCGCTATTTTTTTACAAAGGGGTAGGGGTCACATCAAGACTTTGTCAAAGTCCAGGAATTATCTAACTCCCCGTTCACCAGTTAATAATTTTTTTACATTAAAATATCGAAACTATCCCCGTTAAGGGTGGGTTACGAGGATTCGATTTTGATTGCTATTTTTTCACGAAGGGGTAGGGGTCACATCAAGACTTTGTCAAAGTCCAGGAATTATCTAACTCTCCGTTCACCAGTTAATAATTTTTTAGATTTAAAAACATCAATTATCCCCGTTAAGGGTGGCTTCCGGGGATTCGATTTCGATCGCTATTTTTTTGCAAAGGGGTAGGGGTCACATCAAGACTTCGTCAAAGTCCAGGAATTATCTAACTCCCCGTTCACCAGTTAATAATTTTTTTACATTAAAATATAGGAACTATCCCCGTTAAGGGTGGCTTCCGGGGATTCGATTTCGATCGCTATTTTTTTACGAAGGGGTAGTGGTCTCAGAAGGACTATGTCAAAGTCCAGGAATTATCTAACTCTCCTTTCACCAGTTAATAATTTTTTCAGATTAAAATATAGAAACCATCCCCGTTAAGGGTGGGTTCCGAGGATTCGATTTTGATCGCTTTTTTTTTTACGAAGAGGTAGTGGTCTAAGAAAGACTATGTCGAAGTCCAGAAATTATCTCACTCTCCGTTCACCAGTTAATAATTTTTAAGATTTAAAAACATCAATTATCCCCGTTAAGGGTGGCTTCCGGGGATTGGATTCCGATCGCTATTTTTTTACGAAGGAGTAGTGGTCTCAGAAGGACTGTGTCAAAGTCCAGGAATTATCTAACTCTCCTTTCACCAGTTATATTTTTTTTGATTAAAATATAGAAACTATCCCCGTTAAGAGTGGCTTCCGGGGATTCGATTTCGATCGCTATTTTCTTACGGAGGAGTGGTGGTCTCAGAAAGACTGTGTCGAAGTCCAGGAGTTATCTAACTCTCCTTTCACCGGTTAATAATTTTTAAGATTTAAAAACATCAATTATCCCCGTTAAGGGTGGCTTCCGGGGATTGGATTTCGATCGCTATTTTTTTACGAAGGAGTAGTGGTCTCAGAAAGACTGTGTCGAAGTCCAGGAATTATGTAACTCTCCTTTCACCAGTTATTTTTTTTTTTGAATAAAATATAGAAACTATCCCCGTTAAGGGTGGCTTCCGGGGATTCGATTCCGATCGCTATTTTTTTACAAAGGGGTAGTGGTCTCAGAAGGACTATGTCAAAGTCCAGGAATTATCTAACTCTCCGTTCACCAGTTAATAATTTTTTCAGATTAAAATATAGAAACTATCCCCGTTAAGGGTGGGTTCCGAGGATTCGATTTTGATCGCTATTTTTTTACAAAGAGGTAGTGGTCTCAGAAAGACTTTGTCGAAGTCCAGAAATTATCTAACTCTCCGTTCACCAGTTAATAATTTTTAAGATTTAAAAACATCAATTATCCCCGTTAAGGGTGGCTTCCGGGGATTCGATTTCGATCGCTATTTTTCTACGAAGGAGTAGTGGTCTCAGAAAGACTGTGTCGAAGTCCAGGAATTATCTAACTCTCCTTTCACCAGTTATATTTTTTTTTGATTGAAATATAGAAACTATCCCCGTTAAGGGTGGCTTCCGGGGATTCGATTTCGATCGCTATTTTTTCACGAAGGGGTAGTGGTCTCAGAAAGACTATGTCAAAGTCCAGGAATTATCTAACTCTCCGTCTACCAGTTAATAATTTTTTAGATTTAAAAACATCAATCATCCCCGTTAAGGGTGGCTTCCGGGGATTCGAATTCGATCGCTATTTTTTTACGAAGGAGTGGTGGTCTCAGAAAGACTGTGTCGAAGTCCAGGAGTTATCTAACTCTCCTTTCACCAGTTATATTTTTTTTTGAATAAAATATAGAAACTATCCCCGTTAAGGGTGGCTTCCGGGAATTCGATTTCGATCGCTATTTTTTTACAAAGGGGTAGTGGTCTCAGAAGGACTATGTCGAAGTCCAGAAATTATCTAACTCTCCGTTCACCAGTTAATAATTTTTAAGATTTAAAAACATCAATTATCCCCGTTAAGGGTGGCTTCCGGGGATTGGATTCCGATCGCTATTTTTTTACGAAGGAGTAGTGGTCTCAGAAAGACTGTGTCAAAGTCCAGGAATTATCTAACTCTCCTTTCACCAGTTATATTTTTTTTTGATTAAAATATAGAAATTATCCCCGTTAAGGGTGGCTTCCGGGGATTCGATTCCGATCGCTATTTTTTAACAAAGGGGTAGTGGTCTCAGAAGGACTATGTCGAAGTCCAGAAATTATCTAACTCTCCGTTCACCAGTTAATAATTTTTAAGATTTAAAAACATCAATTATCCCCGTTAAGGGTGGCTTCCGGGGATTGGATTTCGATCGCTATTTTTTTACGAAGGAGTAGTGGTCTCAGAAAGACTGTTTCGAAGTCCAGGAATTATGTAACTCTCCTTCCACCAGTTATTTTTTTTTTTGAATAAAATATAGAAACTATCCCCGTTAAGGGTGGCTTCCGGGTATTCGATTCCGATCGCTATTTTTTTACAAAGGGGTAGTGGTCTCAGAAGGACTATGTCAAAGTCCAGGAATTATCTAACTCTCCGTTCACCAGTTAATAATTTTTTCAGATTAAAATATAGAAACTATCCCCGTTAAGGGTGGGTTCCGAGGATTCGATTTTGATCGCTATTTTTTTACAAAGAGGTAGTGGTCTCAGAAAGACTTTGTCGAAGTCCAGAAATTATCTAACTCTCCGTTCACCAGTTAATAATTTTTAAGATTTAAAAACATCAATTATCCCCGTTAAGGGTGGCTTCCGGGGATTCGATTTCGATCGCTATTTTTCTACGAAGGAGTAGTGGTCTCAGAAAGACTGTGTCGAAGTCCAGGAATTATCTAACTCTCCTTTCACCAGTTATATTTTTTTTTGATTGAAATATAGAAACTATCCCCGTTAAGGGTGGCTTCCGGGGATTCGATTTCGATCGCTATTTTTTCACGAAGGGGTAGTGGTCTCAGAAAGACTATGTCAAAGTCCAGGAATTATCTAACTCTCCGTCTACCAGTTAATAATTTTTTAGATTTAAAAACATCAATCATCCCCGTTAAGGGTGGCTTCCGGGGATTCGATTTCGATCGCTATTTTTTTACGAAGGAGTAGTGGTCTCAGAAAGACTGTGTCAAAGTCCAGGAATTATCTAACTCTCCTTTCACCAGTTATATTTTTTTTTGATTAAAATATAGAAATTATCCCCGTTAAGGGTGGCTTCCGGGGATTCGATTCCGATCGCTATTTTTTGACAAAGGGGTAGTGGTCTCAGAAGGACTATGTCGAAGTCCAGAAATTATCTAACTCTCCGTTCACCAGTTAATAATTTTTAAGATTTAAAAACATCAATTATCCCCGTTAAGGGTGGCTTCCGGGGATTGGATTTCGATCGCTATTTTTTTACGAAGGAGTAGTGGTCTCAGAAAGACTGTGTCGAAGTCCAGGAATTATGTAACTCTCCTTTCACCAGTTATTTTTTTTTTTGAATAAAATATAGAAACTATCCCCGTTAAGGGTGGCTTCCGGGGATTCGATTCCGATCGCTATTTTTTTACAAAGGGGTAGTGGTCTCAGAAGGACTATGTCAAAGTCCAGGAATTATCTAACTCTCCGTTCACCAGTTAATAATTTTTTCAGATTAAAATATAGAAACTATCCCCGTTAAGGGTGGGTTCCGAGGATTCGATTTTGATCGCTATTTTTTTACAAAGAGGTAGTGGTCTCAGAAAGACTTTGTCGAAGTCCAGAAATTATCTAACTCTCCGTTCACCAGTTAATAATTTTTAAGATTTAAAAACATCAATTATCCCCGTTAAGGGTGGCTTCCGGGGATTCGATTTCGATCGCTATTTTTCTACGAAGGAGTAGTGGTCTCAGAAAGACTGTGTCGAAGTCCAGGAATTATCTAACTCTCCTTTCACCAGTTATATTTTTTTTTGATTGAAATATAGAAACTATCCCCGTTAAGGGTGGCTTCCGGGGATTCGATTTCGATCGCTATTTTTTTACAAAGAGGTAGTGGTCTCAGAAAGACTTTGTCGAAGTCCAGAAATTATCTAACTCTCCGTTCACCAGTTAATAATTTTTAAGATTTAAAAACATCAATTATCCCCGTTAAGGGTGGCTTCCGGGGATTCGATTTCGATCGCTATTTTTTTACAAAGGGGTAGTGGTCTCAGAAGGACTATGTCGAAGTCCAGAAATTATCTAACTCTCCGTTCACCAGTTAATAATTTTTAAGATTTAAAAACATCAATTATCCCCGTTAAGGGTGGCTTCCGGGGATTGGATTCCGATCGCTATTTTTTTACGAAGGAGTAGTGGTCTCAGAAAGACTGTGTCAAAGTCCAGGAATTATCTAACTCTCCTTTCACCAGTTATATTTTTTTTTGATTAAAATATAGAAATTATCCCCGTTAAGGGTGGCTTCCGGGGATTCGATTCCGATCGCTATTTTTTGACGAAGGGGTAGTGGTCTCAGAAGGACTATGTCAAAGTCCAGGAATTATCTAACTCTCCGTTCACCAGTTAATAATTTTTTCAGATTAAAATATAGAAACTATCCCCGTTAAGGGTGGCTTCCGGGGATTCGATTTCGATCGCTATTTTTTTACGAAGGGGTAGTGGTCTCAAAAGGACTATGTCGAAGTCCAGAAATTATCTAACTCTCCGTTCACCAGTTGATAATTTTGAGGATTTAAAAACATCAATTATCCCCGTTAAGGGTGGCTTCCGGGGATTCGATTTCGATCGCTATTTTCTTACGGAGGAGTGGTGGTCTCAGGAAGACTGTGTCGAAGTCCAGGAGTTATCTAACTCTCCTTTCACCGGTTATATTTTTTTTTGATTAAAATATGGAAACTATCCCCGTTAAGGGTGGCTTCCGGGGATTCGATTTCGATCGCTATTTTTTCACGAAGGGGTAGTGGTCTCAGAAGGACTATGTCAAAGTCCAGGAATTATCTAACTCTCCTTTCACCAGTTAATAATTTTTTCAGATTAAAATATAGAAACTATCCCCGTTAAGGGTGGCTTCCGGGGATTCGATTTCGATCGCTATTTTTTTACGAAGGAGTAGTGGTCTCAGAAAGACTGTGTCGAAGTCCAGAAATTATCTAACTCTCCGTTCACCAGTTAATGATTTTTAAGATTTAAAAACATCAATTATCCCCGTTAAGGGTGGCTTCCGGGGATTCGATTTCGTTCGCTATTTTTTTACGAAGGAGTAGTGGTCTCAGAAAGACTGTGTCGAAGTCCAGGAATTATCTAACTCTCCTTTCACCAGTTATATTTTTTTTTGATTGAAATATAGAAACTATCCCCGTTAAGGGTGGCTTCCGGGGATTCGATTTCGATCGCTATTTTTTCACGAAGGGGTAGTGGTCTCAGAAAGACTATGTCAAAGTCCAGGAATTATCTAACTCTCCGTCCACCAGTTAATAATTTTTTAGATTTAAAAACATCAATTATCCCCGTTAAGGGTGGCTTCCGGGGATTCGATTTCGATCGCTATTTTTTTACGAAGGAGTAGTGGTCTCATAAAGACTGTGTCGAAGTCCAGGAATTATCTAACTCTCCTTCCACCAGTTATATTTTTTTTGATTAAAATATAGAAACTATCCCCGTTAAGGGTGGCTTCCGGGGATTCGATTTCGATCGCTATTCTTTTACGAAGGGGTAGTGGTCTCAGAAGGACTATGTCAAAGTCCAGGAATTATCTAACTCTCCTTTCACCAGTTAATAATTTTTTCAGATTAAAATATAGAAACTATCCCCGTTAAGGGTGGGTTCCGAGGATTCGATTTTGATCGCTATTTTTTTACATAGAGGTAGTGGTCTAAGAAAGACTATGTCGAAGTCCAGAAATTATCTAACTCTCCGTTCACCAGTTAATAATTTTTAAGATTTAAAAACATCAATTATCCCCGTTAAGGGTGGCTTCCGGGGATTGGATTTCGATCGCTATTTTTTTACGAAGGAGTAGTGGTCTCAGAAAAACTGTGTCGAAGTCCAGGAATTATCTAACTCTCCTTTCACCAGTTAATAATTTTTTTACATTAAAATATAGAAACTATCCCCGTTAAGGGTGGCTTCCGGGGATTCGATTTCGATCGCTATTTTTTTACGAAGGGGTAGTGGTCTCAGAAGGACTATGTCAAAGTCCAGGAATTATCTAACTCTCCTTTCACCAGTTAATAATTTTTTCAGATTAAAATATAGAAACTATCCCCGTTAAGGGTGGGTTCCGAGGATTCGATTTTGATCGCTATTTTTTTACGAAGAGGTAGTGGTCTAAGAAAGACTATGTCGAAGTCCAGAAATTATCTAACTCTCCGTTCACCAGTTAATAATTTTTAAGATTTAAAAACATCAATTATCCCCGTTAAGGGTGGCTTCCGGGGATTGGATTCCGATCGCTATTATTTTACGAAGGAGTAGTGGTCTCAGAAAGACTGTGTCAAAGTCCAGGAATTATCTAACTCTCCTTTCACCAGTTATATTTTTTTTTGATTAAAATATAGAAACTATCCCCGTTAAGGGTGGCTCCCGGGGATTCGATTCCGTTCGCTATTTTTTTACGAAGGGGTAGTGGTCTCAGAAGGACTATGTCAAAGTCCAGGAATTATCTAACTCTCCGTTCACCAGTTAATAATTTTTTCAGAATAAAATATAGAAACTATCCCCGTTAAGGGTGGGTTCCGAGGATTCGATTTTGATCGCTATTTTTTTACGAAGAGGTAGTAGTCTCAGAAAGACTATGTCGAAGTCCAGAAATTATCTAACTCTCCGTTCACCAGTTAATAATTTTGAGGATTTGAAAACATCAATTATCCCCGTTAAGGGTCGCTTCCGGGGATTGGATTTCGATCGCTATTTTTTTACGAAGGAGTAGTGGTCTCAGAAAGACTGTGTCGACGTCCAGGAATTATCTAACTCTCCTTTCACCAGTTATATTTTTTTTTGATTAAAATATAGAAACTATCCCCGTTAAGGGTGGGTTCCGAGGATTCGATTTTGATCGCTATTTTTTTACAAAGGGGTAGGGGTCACATCAAGACTTTGTCAAAGTCCAGGAATTATCTAACTCCCCGTTCACCAGTTAATAATTTTTTTACATTAAAATATCGAAACTATCCCCGTTAAGGGTGGGTTACGAGGATTCGATTTTGATTGCTATTTTTTCACGAAGGGGTAGGGGTCACATCAAGACTTTGTCAAAGTCCAGGAATTATCTAACTCTCCGTTCACCAGTTAATAATTTTTTAGATTTAAAAACATCAATTATCCCCGTTAAGGGTGGCTTCCGGGGATTCGATTTCGATCGCTATTTTTTTACAAAGGGGTAGGGGTCACATCAAGACTTTGTCAAAGTCCAGGAATTATCTAACTCCCCGTTCACCAGTTAATAATTTTTTTACATTAAAATATAGGAACTATCCCCGTTAAGGGTGGCTTCCGGGGATTCGATTTCGATCGCTATTTTTTTACAAAGGGGTAGTGGTCTCAGAAGGACTATGTCAAAGTCCAGGAATTATCTAACTCTCCTTTCACCAGTTAATAATTTTTTCAGATTAAAATATAGAAACCATCCCCGTTAAGGGTGGGTTCCGAGGATTCGATTTTGATCGCTTTTTTTTTTACAAAGAGGTAGTGGTCTAAGAAAGACTATGTCGAAGTCCAGAAATTATCTCACTCTCCGTTCACCAGTTAATAATTTTTAAGATTTAAAAACATCAATTATCCCCGTTAAGGGTGGCTTCCGGGGATTGGATTCCGATCGCTATTTTTTTACGAAGGAGTAGTGGTCTCAGAAAGACTGTGTCAAAGTCCAGGAATTATCTAACTCTCCTTTCACCAGTTATATTTTTTTTGATTAAAATATAGAAACTATGCCCGTTAAGGGTGGCTTCCGGGGATTCGATTTCGATCGCTATTCTTTTACGAAGGGGTAGTGGTCTCAGAAGGACTATGTCAAAGTCCAGGAATTATCTAACTCTCCTTTCACCAGTTAATAATTTTTTCAGATTAAAATATAGAAACTATCCCCGTTAAGGGTGGGTTCCGAGGATTCGATTTTAATCGCTATTTTTTTACGAAGAGGTAGTGGTCTAAGAAAGACTATGTCGAAGTCCAGAAATCATCTAACTCTCCGTTCACCAGTTAATAATTTTTGAGATTTAAAAACATCAATTATCCCCGTTAAGGGTGGCTTCCGGGGATTGGATTCCGATCGCTATTTTTTTACGAGGGAGTAGTGGTCTCAGAAAGACTGTGTCAAAGTCCAGGAATCATCTAACTCTCCTTTCACCAGTTATATTTTTTTTTGATTAAAATATAGAAACTATCCCCGTTAAGGGTGGCTCCCGGGGATTCGATTCCGTTCGCTATTTTTTTACGAAGGGGTAGTGGTCTCAGAAGGACTATGTCAAAGTCCAGGAATTATGTAACTCTCCGTTCACCAGTCAATAATTTTTTCAGAATAAAATATAGAAACTATCCCCGTTAAGGGTGGGTTCCGAGGATTCGATTTTGATCGCTATTTTTTTACGAAGAGGTAGTAGTCTCAGAAAGACTATGTCGAAGTCCAGAAATTATCTAACTCTCCGTTCACCAGTTAATAATTTTTAAGATTTAAAAACATCAATTATCCCCGTTAAGGGTGGCTTCCGGGGATTGGATTTCGATCGCTATTTTTTTACGACGGAGTAGTGGTCTCAGAAAGACTGTGTCGAAGTCCAGGAATTATGTAACTCTCCTTTCACCAGTTATATTTTTTTTTGAATAAAATATAGAAACTATCCCCGTTAAGGGTGGCTTCCGGGGATTCGATTCCGATCGCTATTTTTTTACAAAGGGGTAGTGGTCTCAGAAGGACTATGTCAAAGTCCAGAAATTATCTAACTCTCCGTTCACCAGTTAATAATTTTTAAGATTTAAAAACATCAATTATCCCCGTTAAGGGTGGCTTCCGGGGATTGGATTTCGATCGCTATTTTTTTACGAAGGAGTAGTGGTCTCAGAAAGACTGTGTCGAAGTCCAGGAATTATCTAACCCTCCTTTCACCAGTTAATAATTTTTTTACATTAAAATATAGAAACTATCCCCGTTAAGGGTGGCTTCCGGGGATTCGATTTCGATCGCTATTTTGTTACGAAGGGGTAGTGGTCTCAGAAGGACTATGTCAAAGTCCAGGAATTATCTAACTCTCCTTTCACCAGTTATTAATTTTTTAGATTTGACAACATCAATTATCCCCGTTGAGGGTGGCTTCCGGGGATTCGATTCCGATCGCTATTTTTTTACAAAGGGGTAGTGGTCTCAGAAGGACTATGTCGAAGTCCAGAAATTATCTAACTTTCCTTTCACCAGTTAATAATTTTTTCAGATTAAAATATAGAAACTATCCCCGTTAAGGGTGGGTTCCGAGGATTCGATTTTGATCGCTATTTTTTTACGAAGAGGTAGTGGTCTAAGAAAGACTATGTCGAAGTCCAGAAATTATCTAACTCTCCTTTCACCAGTTAATAATTTTTTCAGATTAAAATATAGAAACTATCCCCGTTAAGGGTGGGTTCCGAAGATTCGATTTTGATCGCTATTTTTTTACGAAGAGGTAGTGGTCTAAGAAAGACTATGTCGAAGTCCAGAAATTATCTAACTCTCCGTTCACCAGTTAATAATTTTTGAGATTTAAAAACATCAATTATCCCCGTTAAGGGTGGCTTCCGGGGATTGGATTCCGATCGCTATTTTTTTACGAAGGAGTAGTGGTCTCAGAAAGACTGTGTCAAAGTCCAGGAATTATCTAACTCTCCTTTCACCAGTTATATTTTTTTTTGATTAAAATATAGAAACTATCCCCGTTAAGGGTGGCTCCCGGGGATTCGATTCCGTTCGCTATTTTTTTACAAAGGGGTAGTGGTCTCAGAAGGACTATGTCAAAGTCCAGGAATTATCTAACTCTCCGTTCACCAGTTAATAATTTTTTCAGAATAAAATTTAGAAACTATCCCCGTTAAGGGTGGGTTCCGAGGATTCGATTTTGATCGCTATTTTTTTACGAAGAGGTAGTAGTCTCAGAAAGACTATGTCGAAGTCCAGAAATTATCTAACTCTCCGTTCACCAGTTAATAATTTTTAAGTTTTAAAAACATCAATTATCCCCGTTAAGGGTGGCTTCCGGGGATTGGATTTCGATCGCTATTTTTTTACGAAGGAGTAGTGGTCTCAGAAAGACTGTGTCGAAGTCCAGGAATTATGTAACTCTCCTTTCACCAGTTATATTTTTTTTTGAATAAAATATAGAAACTATCCCCGTTAAGGGTGGCTTCCGGGGATTCGATTCCGATCGCTATTTTTTTACAAAGGGGTAGTGGTCTCAGAAGGACTATGTCGAAGTCCAGGAATTATCTTACTCTCCGTTCACCAGTTAATAATTTTTAAGATTTAAAAACATCAATTATCCCCGTTAAGGGTGGCTTCCGGGGATTGGATTTCGATCGCTATTTTTTTACAAAGGGGTAGTGGCCTCAGAAGGACTATGTCGAAGTCCAGGAATTATCTAACTCTCCGTTCACCAGTTAATAATTTTTAAGATTTAAAAACATCAATTATCCCCGTTAAGGGTGGCTTCCGGGGATTGGATTTCGATCGCTATTTTTTTACGAAGGAGTAGTGGTCTCAGAAAGACTGTGTCGAAGTCCAGGAATTATGTAACTCTCCTTTCACCAGTTATATTTTTTTTTGAATAAAATATAGAAACTATCCCCGTTAAGGGTGGCTTCCGGGGATTCGATTCCGATCGCTATTTTTTTACAAAGGGGTAGTGGTCTCAGAAGGACTATTTTAAAGTCCAGGAATTATCTAACTCTCCTTTCACCAGTTAATAATTTTTTCAGATTAAAATATAGAAACTATCCCCGTTAAGGGTGGGTTCCGAGGATTCGATTTTGATCGCTATTTTTTTACGAAGAGGTAGTGGTCTAAGAAAGACTATGTCGAAGTCCAGAAATTATCTAACTCTCCGTTCACCAGTTAATAATTTTTAAGATTTAAAAACATCAATTATCCCCGTTAAGGGTGGCTTCCGGGGATTGGATTCCGATCGCTATTATTTTACGAAGGAGTAGTGGTCTCAGAAAGACTGTGTCAAAGTCCAGGAATTATCTAACTCTCCTTTCACCAGTTATATTTTTTTTTGATTAAAATATAGAAATTATCCCCGTTAAGGGTGGCTTCCGGGGATTCGATTCCGATCGCTATTTTTTGACAAAGGGGTAGTGGTCTCAGAAGGACTATGTCAAAGTCCAGGAATTATCTAACTCTCCGTTCACCAGTTAATAATTTTTTCAGATTAAAATATAGAAACTATCCCCGTTAAGGGTGGCTTCCGGGGATTCGATTTCGATCGCTATTTTTTTACGAAGGGGTAGTGGTCTCAAAAGGACTATGTCGAAGTCCAGAAATTATCTAACTCTCCGTTCACCAGTTGATAATTTTGAGGATTTAAAAACATCAATTATCCCCGTTAAGGGTGGCTTCCGGGGATTCGATTTCGATCGCTATTTTCTTACGGAGGAGTGGTGGTCTCAGGAAGACTGTGTCGAAGTCCAGGAGTTATCTAACTCTCCTTTCACCGGTTATATTTTTTTTTGATTAAAATATGGAAACTATCCCCGTTAAGGGTGGCTTCCGGGGATTCGATTTCGATCGCTATTTTTTGACGAAGGGGTAGTGGTCTCAGAAGGACTATGTCGAAGTCCAGAAATTATCTAACTCTCCGTTCACCAGTTAATAATTTTTAAGATTTAAAAACATCAATTATCCCCGTTAAGGGTGGCTTCCGGGGATTGGATTTCGATCGCTATTTTTTTACGAAGGAGTAGTGGTCTCAGAAAGACTGTGTCGAAGTCCAGGAATTATCTAACTCTCCTTTCACCAGTTATATTTTTTTTTGATTAAAATATACAAACTATCCCCGTTAAGGGTGGCTTCCGGGGATTCGATTTCTATCGCTATTTTTTCACGAAGGGGTAGTGGTCTCAGAAGGACTATGTCAAAGTCCAGGAATTATCTAACTCTCCTTTCACCAGTTAATAATTTTTTCAGATTAAAATATAGAAACTATCCCCGTTAAGGGTGGCTTCCGGGGATTCGATTTCGATCGCTATTTTTTTACGAAGGAGTAGTGGTCTCAGAAAGACTGTGTCGAAGTCCAGAAATTATCTAACTCTCCGTTCACCAGTTAATGATTTTTAAGATTTAAAAACATCAATTATCCCCGTTAAGGGTGGCTTCCGGGGATTCGATTTCGTTCGCTATTTTTTTACGAAGGAGTAGTGGTCTCAGAAAGACTGTGTCGAAGTCCAGGAATTATCTAACTCTCCTTTCACCAGTTATATTTTTTTTTGATTGAAATATAGAAATTATCCCCGTTAAGGGTGGCTTCCGGGGATTCGATTCCGATCGCTATTTTTTGACAAAGGGGTAGTGGTCTCAGAAGGACTATGTCAAAGTCCAGGAATTATCTAACTCTCCGTTCACCAGTTAATAATTTTTTCAGATTAAAATATAGAAACTATCCCCGTTAAGGGTGGCTTCCGGGGATTCGATTTCGATCGCTATTTTTTTACGAAGGGGTAGTGGTCTCAAAAGGACTATGTCGAAGTCCAGAAATTATGTAACTCTCCGTTCACCAGTTGATAATTTTGAGGATTTAAAAACATCAATTATCCCCGTTAAGGGTGGCTTCCGGGGATTCGATTTCGATCGCTATTTTCTTACGGAGGAGTGGTGGTCTCAGGAAGACTGTGTCGAAGTCCAGGAGTTATCTAACTCTCCTTTCACCGGTTATATTTTTTTTTGATTAAAATATGGAAACTATCCCCGTTAAGGGTGGCTTCCGGGGATTCGATTTCGATCGCTATTTTTTGACGAAGGGGTAGTGGTCTCAGAAGGACTATGTCGAAGTCCAGAAATTATCTAACTCTCCGTTCACCAGTTAATAATTTTTAAGATTTAAAAACATCAATTATCCCCGTTAAGGGTGGCTTCCGGGGATTGGATTTCGATCGCTATTTTTTTACGAAGGAGTAGTGGTCTCAGAAAGACTGTGTCGAAGTCCAGGAATTATCTAACTCTCCTTTCACCAGTTATATTTTTTTTTGATTAAAATATACAAACTATCCCCGTTAAGGGTGGCTTCCGGGGATTCGATTTCTATCGCTATTTTTTCACGAAGGCGTAGTGGTCTCAGAAGGACTATGTCAAAGTCCAGGAATTATCTAACTCTCCTTTCACCAGTTAATAATTTTTTCAGATTAAAATATAGAAACTATCCCCGTTAAGGGTGGCTTCCGGGGATTCGATTTCGATCGCTATTTTTTTACGAAGGAGTAGTGGTCTCAGAAAGACTGTGTCGAAGTCCAGAAATTATCTAACTCTCCGTTCACCAGTTAATGATTTTTAAGATTTAAAAACATCAATTATCCCCGTTAAGGGTGGCTTCCGGGGATTCGATTTCGTTCGCTATTTTTTTACGAAGGAGTAGTGGTCTCAGAAAGACTGTGTCGAAGTCCAGGAATTATCTAACTCTCCTTTCACCAGTTATATTTTTTTTTGATTGAAATATAGAAACTATCCCCGTTAAGGGTGGCTTCCGGGGATTCGATTTCGATCGCTATTTTTTCACGAAGGGGTAGTGGTCTCAGAAAGACTATGTCAAAGTCCAGGAATTATCTAACTCTCCGTCCACCAGTTAATAATTTTTTAGATTTAAAAACATCAATTATCCCCGTTAAGGGTGGCTTCCGGGGATTCGATTTCGATCGCTATTTTTTTACGAAGGAGTAGTGGTCTCATAAAGACTGTGTCGAAGTCCAGGAATTATCTAACTCTCCTTTCACCAGTTATATTTTTTCTGATTAAAATATAGAAACTATCCCCGTTAAGGGTGGCTTCCGGGGATTCGATTTCGATCGCTATTCTTTTACGAAGGGGTAGTGGTCTCAGAAGGACTATGTCAAAGTCCAGGAATTATCTAACTCTCCTTTCACCAGTTAATAATTTTTTCAGATGAAAATATAGAAACTATCCCCGTTAAGGGTGGGTTCCGAGGATTCGATTTTGATCGCTATTTTTTTACGAAGAGGTAGTGGTCTAAGAAAGACTATGTCGAAGTCCAGAAATTATCTAACTCTCCGTTCACCAGTTAATAATTTTTAAGATTTAAAAACATCAATTATCCCCGTTAAGGGTGGCTTCCGGGGATTGGATTTCGATCGCTATTTTTTTACGAAGGAGTAGTGGTCTCAGAAAGACTGTGTCGAAGTCCAGGAATTATCTAACTCTCCTTTCACCAGTTAATAATTTTTTTACATTAAAATATAGAAACTATCCCCGTTAAGGGTGGCTTCCGGGGATTCGATTTCGATCGCTATTTTTTTACGAAGGGGTAGTGGTCTCAGAAGGACTATGTCAAAGTCCAGGAATTATCTAACTCTCCTTTCACCAGTTAATAATTTTTTCAGATTAAAATATAGAAACTATCCCCGTTAAGGGTGGGTTCCGAGGATTCGATTTTGATCGCTATTTTTTTACGAAGAGGTAGTGGTCTAAGAAAGACTATGTCGAAGTCCAGAAATTATCTAACTCTCCGTTCACCAGTTAATAATTTTTAAGATTTAAAAACATCAATTATCCCCGTTAAGGGTGGCTTCCGGGGATTGGATTCCGATCGCTATTATTTTACGAAGGAGTAGTGGTCTCAGAAAGACTGTGTCAAAGTCCAGGAATTATCTAACTCTCCTTTCACCAGTTATATTTTTTTTTGATTAAAATACAGAAACTATCCCCGTTAAGGGTGGCTCCCGGGGATTCGATTCCGTTCGCTATTTTTTTACGAAGGGGTAGTGGTCTCAGAAGGACTATGTCAAAGTCCAGGAATTATCTAACTCTCCGTTCACCAGTTAATAATTTTTAAGATTTAAAAACATCAATTATCCCCGTTAAGGGTGGCTTCCGGGGATTGGATTTCGATCGCTATTTTTTTACGAAGGAGTAGTGGTCTCAGAAAGACTGTGTCGAAGTCCAGGAATTATCTAACTCTCCTTTCACCAGTTATATTTTTTTTTGATTAAAATATACAAACTATCCCCGTTAAGGGTGGCTTCCGGGGATTCGATTTCTATCGCTATTTTTTCACGAAGGGGTAGTGGTCTCAGAAGGACTATGTCAAAGTCCAGGAATTATCTAACTCTCCGTCCACCAGTTAATAATTTTTTAGATTTAAAAACATCAATTATCCCCGTTAAGGGTGGCTTCCGGGGATTCGATTTCGATCGCTATTTTTTTACGAAGGAGTAGTGGTCTCATAAAGACTGTGTCGAAGTCCAGGAATTATCTAACTCTCCTTTCACCAGTTATATTTTTTTTGATTAAAATATAGAAACTATCCCCGTTAAGGGTGGCTTCCGGGGATTCGATTTCGATCGCTATTCTTTTACGAAGGGGTAGTGGTCTCAGAAGGACTATGTCAAAGTCCAGGAATTATCTAACTCTCCTTTCACCAGTTAATAATTTTTTCAGATTAAAATATAGAAACTATCCCCGTTAAGGGTGGGTTCCGAGGATTCGATTTTGATCGCTATTTTTTTACATAGAGGTAGTGGTCTAAGAAAGACTATGTCGAAGTCCAGAAATTATCTAACTCTCCGTTCACCAGTTAATAATTTTTAAGATTTAAAAACATCAATTATCCCCGTTAAGGGTGGCTTCCGGGGATTGGATTTCGATCGCTATTTTTTTAAGAAGGAGTAGTGGTCTCAGAAAAACTGTGTCGAAGTCCAGGAATTATCTAACTCTCCTTTCACCAGTTAATAATTTTTTTACATTAAAATATAGAAACTATCCCCGTTAAGGGTGGCTTCCGGGAATTCGATTTCGATCGCTATTTTTTTACGAAGGGGTAGTGGTCTCAGAAGGACTATGTCAAAGTCCAGGAATTATCTAACTCTCCTTTCACCAGTTAATAATTTTTTCAGATTAAAATATAGAAACTATCCCCGTTAAGGGTGGGTTCCGAGGATTCGATTTTGATCGCTATTTTTTTACGAAGAGGTAGTGGTCTAAGAAAGACTATGTCGAAGTCCAGAAATTATCTAACTCTCCGTTCACCAGTTAATAATTTTTAAGATTTAAAAACATCAATTATCCCCGTTAAGGGTGGCTTCCGGGGATTGGATTCCGATCGCTATTATTTTACGAAGGAGTAGTGGTCTCAGAAAGACTGTGTCAAAGTCCAGGAATTATCTAACTCTCCTTTCACCAGTTATATTTTTTTTTGATTAAAATATAGAAACTATCCCCGTTAAGGGTGGCTCCCGGGGATTCGATTCCGTTCGCTATTTTTTTACGAAGGGGTAGTGGTCTCAGAAGGACTATGTCAAAGTCCAGGAATTATCTAACTCTCCGTTCACCAGTTAATAATTTTTTCAGAATAAAATATAGAAACTATCCCCGTTAAGGGTGGGTTCCGAGGATTCGATTTTGATCGCTATTTTTTTACGAAGAGGTAGTAGTCTCAGAAAGACTATGTCGAAGTCCAGAAATTATCTAACTCTCCGTTCACCAGTTAATAATTTTGAGGATTTGAAAACATCAATTATCCCCGTTAAGGGTCGCTTCCGGGGATTGGATTTCGATCGCTATTTTTTGACGAAGGAGTAGTGGTCTCAGAAAGACTGTGTCGAAGTCCAGGAATTATCTAACTCTCCTTTCAGCAGTTATATTTTTTTTTGATTAAAATATAGAAACTATCCCCGTTAAGGGTGGGTTCCGAGGATTCGATTTTGATCGCTATTTTTTTACAAAGGGGTAGGGGTCACATCAAGACTTTGTCAAAGTCCAGGAATTATCTAACTCCCCGTTCACCAGTTAATAATTTTTTTACATTAAAATATCGAAACTATCCCCGTTAAGGGTGGGTTACGAGGATTCGATTTTGATTGCTATTTTTTCACGAAGGGGTAGGGGTCACATCAAGACTTTGTCAAAGTCCAGGAATTATCTAACTCTCCGTTCACCAGTTAATAATTTTTTAGATTTAAAAACATCAATTATCCCCGTTAAGGGTGGCTTCCGGGGATTCGATTTCGATCGCTATTTTTTTACAAAGGGGTAGGGGTCACATCAAGACTTTGTCAAAGTCCAGGAATTATCTAACTCCCCGTTCACCAGTTAATAATTTTTTTACATTAAAATATAGGAACTATCCCCGTTAAGGGTGGCTTCCGGGGATTCGATTTCGATCGCTATTTTTTTACAAAGGGGTAGTGGTCTCAGAAGGACTATGTCAAAGTCCAGGAATTATCTAACTCTCCTTTCACCAGTTAATAATTTTTTCAGATTAAAATATAGAAACCATCCCCGTTAAGGGTGGGTTCCGAGGATTCGATTTTGATCGCTTTTTTTTTTACAAAGAGGTAGTGGTCTAAGAAAGACTATGTCGAAGTCCAGAAATTATCTCACTCTCCGTTCACCAGTTAATAATTTTTAAGATTTAAAAACATCAATTATCCCCGTTAAGGGTGGCTTCCGGGGATTGGATTCCGATCGCTATTTTTTTACGAAGGAGTAGTGGTCTCAGAAAGACTGTGTCAAAGTCCAGGAATTATCTAAATCTCCTTTCACCAGTTATATTTTTTTTGATTAAAATATAGAAACTATGCCCGTTAAGGGTGGCTTCCGGGGATTCGATTTCGATCGCTATTCTTTTACGAAGGGGTAGTGGTCTCAGAAGGACTATGTCAAAGTCCAGGAATTATCTAACTCTCCTTTCACCAGTTAATAATTTTTTCAGATTAAAATATAGAAACTATCCCCGTTAAGGGTGGGTTCCGAGGATTCGATTTTAATCGCTATTTTTTTACGAAGAGGTAGTGGTCTAAGAAAGACTATGTCGAAGTCCAGAAATTATCTAACTCTCCGTTCACCAGTTGATAATTTTGAGGATTTAAAAACATCAATTATCCCCGTTAAGGGTGGCTTCCGGGGATTCGATTTCGATCGCTATTTTCTTACGGAGGAGTGGTGGTCTCAGGAAGACTGTGTCGAAGTCCAGGAGTTATCTAACTCTCCTTTCACCGGTTATATTTTTTTTTGATTAAAATATGGAAACTATCCCCGTTAAGGGTGGCTTCCGGGGATTCGATTTCGATCGCTATTTTTTGACGAAGGGGTAGTGGTCTCAGAAGGACTATGTCGAAGTCCAGAAATTATCTAACTCTCCGTTCACCAGTTAATAATTTTTAAGATTTAAAAACATCAATTATCCCCGTTAAGGGTGGCTTCCGGGGATTGGATTTCGATCGCTATTTTTTTACGAAGGAGTAGTGGTCTCAGAAAGACTGTGTCGAAGTCCAGGAATTATCTAACTCTCCTTTCACCAGTTATATTTTTTTTTGATTAAAATATACAAACTATCCCCGTTAAGGGTGGCTTCCGGGGATTCGATTTCTATCGCTATTTTTTCACGAAGGGGTAGTGGTCTCAGAAGGACTATGTCAAAGTCCAGGAATTATCTAACTCTCCTTTCACCAGTTAATAATTTTTTCAGATTAAAATATAGAAACTATCCCCGTTAAGGGTGGCTTCCGGGGATTCGATTTCGATCGCTATTTTTTTACGAAGGAGTAGTGGTCTCAGAAAGACTGTGTCGAAGTCCAGAATTTATCTAACTCTCCGTTCACCAGTTAATGATTTTTAAGATTTAAAAACATCAATTATCCCCGTTAAGGGTGGCTTCCGGGGATTCGATTTCGTTCGCTATTTTTTTACGAAGGAGTAGTGGTCTCAGAAAGACTGTGTCGAAGTCCAGGAATTATCTAACTCTCCTTTCACCAGTTATATTTTTTTTTGATTGAAATATAGAAACTATCCCCGTTAAGGGTGGCTTCCGGGGATTCGATTTCGATCGCTATTTTTTCACGAAGGGGTAGTGGTCTCAGAAAGACTATGTCAAAGTCCAGGAATTATCTAACTCTCCGTCCACCAGTTAATAATTTTTTAGATTTAAAAACATCAATTATCCCCGTTAAGGGTGGCTTCCGGGGATTCGATTTCGATCGCTATTTTTTTACGAAGGAGTAGTGGTCTCATAAAGACTGTGTCGAAGTCCAGGAATTATCTAACTCTCCTTTCACCAGTTATATTTTTCTTGATTAAAATATAGAAACTATCCCCGTTAAGGGTGGCTTCCGGGGATTCGATTTCGATCGCTATTCTTTTACGAAGGGGTAGTGGTCTCAGAAGGACTATGTCAAAGTCCAGGAATTATCTAACTCTCCTTTCACCAGTTAATAATTTTTTCAGATGAAAATATAGAAACTATCCCCGTTAAGGGTGGGTTCCGAGGATTCGATTTGATCGCTATTTTTTTACGAAGAGGTAGTGGTCTAAGAAAGACTATGTCGAAGTCCAGAAATTATCTAACTCTCCGTTCACCAGTTAATAATTTTTAAGATTTAAAAACATCAATTATCCCCGTTAAGGGTGGCTTCCGGGGATTGGATTTCGATCGCTATTTTTTTACGAAGGAGTAGTGGTCTCAGAAAGACTGTGTCGAAGTCCAGGAATTATCTAACTCTCCTTTCACCAGTTAATAATTTTTTTACATTAAAATATAGAAACTATCCCCGTTAAGGGTGGCTTCCGGGGATTCGATTTCGATCGCTATTTTTTTACGAAGGGGTAGTGGTCTCAGAAGGACTATGTCAAAGTCCAGGAATTATCTAACTCTCCTTTCACCAGTTAATAATTTTTTCAGATTAAAATATAGAAACTATCCCCGTTAAGGGTGGGTTCCGAGGATTCGATTTTGATCGCTATTTTTTTACGAAGAGGTAGTGGTCTAAGAAAGACTATGTCGAAGTCCAGAAATTATCTAACTCTCCGTTCACCAGTTAATAATTTTTAAGATTTAAAAACATCAATTATCCCCGTTAAGGGTGGCTTCCGGGGATTGGATTCCGATCGCTATTATTTTACGAAGGAGTAGTGGTCTCAGAAAGACTGTGTCAAAGTCCAGGAATTATCTAACTCTCCTTTCACCAGTTATATTTTTTTTTGATTAAAATATAGAAACTATCCCCGTTAAGGGTGGCTCCCGGGGATTCGATTCCGTTCGCTATTTTTTTACGAAGGGGTAGTGGTCTCAGAAGGACTATGTCAAAGTCCAGGAATTATCTAACTCTCCGTTCACCAGTTAATAATTTTTAAGATTTAAAAACATCAATTATCCCCGTTAAGGGTGGCTTCCGGGGATTGGATTTCGATAGCTATTTTTTTACGAAGGAGTAGTGGTCTCAGAAAGACTGTGTCGAAGTCCAGGAATTATCTAACTCTCCTTTCACCAGTTATATTTTTTTTTGATTAAAATATACAAACTATCCCCGTTAAGGGTGGCTTCCGGGGATTCGATTTCTATCGCTATTTTTTCACGAAGGGGTAGTGGTCTCAGAAGGACTATGTCAAAGTCCAGGAATTATCTAACTCTCCGTCCACCAGTTAATAATTTTTTAGATTTAAAAACATCAATTATCCCCGTTAAGGGTGGCTTCCGGGGATTCGATTTCGATCGCTATTTTTTTACGAAGGAGTAGTGGTCTCATAAAGACTGTGTCGAAGTCCAGGAATTATCTAACTCTCCTTTCACCAGTTATATTTTTTTTGATTAAAATATAGAAACTATCCCCGTTAAGGGTGGCTTCCGGGGATTCAATTTCGATCGCTATTCTTTTACGAAGGGGTAGTGGTCTCAGAAGGACTATGTCAAAGTCCAGGAATTATCTAACTCTCCTTTCACCAGTTAATAATTTTTTCAGATTAAAATATAGAAACTATCCCCGTTAAGGGTGGGTTCCGAGGATTCGATTTTGATCGCTATTTTTTTACATAGAGGTAGTGGTCTAAGAAAGACTATGTCGAAGTCCAGAAATTATCTAACTCTCCGTTCACCAGTTAATAATTTTTAAGATTTAAAAACATCAATTATCCCCGTTAAGGGTGGCTTCCGGGGATTGGATTTCGATCGCTATTTTTTTAAGAAGGAGTAGTGGTCTCAGAAAAACTGTGTCGAAGTCCAGGAATTATCTAACTCTCCTTTCACCAGTTAATAATTTTTTTACATTAAAATATAGAAACTATCCCCGTTAAGGGTGGCTTCCGGGGATTCGATTTCGATCGCTATTTTTTTACGAAGGGGTAGTGGTCTCAGAAGGACTATGTCAAAGTCCAGGAATTATCTAACTCTCCTTTCACCAGTTAATAATTTTTTCAGATTAAAATATAGAAACTATCCCCGTTAAGGGTGGGTTCCGAGGATTCGATTTTGATCGCTATTTTTTTACGAAGAGGTAGTGGTCTAAGAAAGACTATGTCGAAGTCCAGAAATTATCTAACTCTCCGTTCACCAGTTAATAATTTTTAAGATTTAAAAACATCAATTATCCCCGTTAAGGGTGGCTTCCGGGGATTGGATTCCGATCGCTATTATTTTACGAAGGAGTAGTGGTCTCAGAAAGACTGTGTCAAAGTCCAGGAATTATCTAACTCTCCTTTCACCAGTTATATTTTTTTTTGATTAAAATATAGAAACTATCCCCGTTAAGGGTGGCTCCCGGGGATTCGATTCCGTTCGCTATTTTTTTACGAAGGGGTAGTGGTCTCAGAAGGACTATGTCAAAGTCCAGGAATTATCTAACTCTCCGTTCACCAGTTAATAATTTTTTCAGAATAAAATATAGAAACTATCCCCGTTAAGGGTGGGTTCCGAGGATTCGATTTTGATCGCTATTTTTTTAGGAAGAGGTAGTAGTCTCAGAAAGACTATGTCGAAGTCCAGAAATTATCTAACTCTCCGTTCACCAGTTAATAATTTTGAGGATTTGAAAACATCAATTATCCCCGTTAAGGGTCGCTTCCGGGGATTGGATTTCGATCGCTATTTTTTTACGAAGGAGTAGTGGTCTCAGAAAGACTGTGTCGAAGTCCAGGAATTATCTAACTCTCCTTTCACCAGTTATATTTTTTTTTGATTAAAATATAGAAACTATCCCCGTTAAGGGTGGGTTCCGAGGATTCGATTTTGATCGCTATTTTTTTACAAAGGGGTAGGGGTCACATCAAGACTTTGTCAAAGTCCAGGAATTATCTAACTCCCCGTTCACCAGTTAATAATTTTTTTACATTAAAATATCGAAACTATCCCCGTTAAGGGTGGGTTACGAGGATTCGATTTTGATTGCTATTTTTTCACGAAGGTGTAGGGGTCACATCAAGACTTTGTCAAAGTCCAGGAATTATCTAACTCTCCGTTCACCAGTTAATAATTTTTTAGATTTAAAAACATCAATTATCCCCGTTAAGGGTGGCTTCCGGGGATTCGATTTCGATCGCTATTTTTTTACAAAGGGGTAGGGGTCACATCAAGACTTTGTCAAAGTCCAGGAATTATCTAACTCCCCGTTCACCAGTTAATAATTTTTTTACATTAAAATATAGGAACTATCCCCGTTAAGGGTGGCTTCCGGGGATTCGATTTCGATCGCTATTTTTTTACAAAGGGGTAGTGGTCTCAGAAGGACTATGTCAAAGTCCAGGAATTATCTAACTCTCCTTTCACCAGTTAATAATTTTTTCAGATTAAAATATAGAAACCATCCCCGTTAAGGGTGGGTTCCGAGGATTCGATTTTGATCGCTTTTTTTTTTACAAAGAGGTAGTGGTCTAAGAAAGACTATGTCGAAGTCCAGAAATTATCTCACTCTCCGTTCACCAGTTAATAATTTTTAAGATTTAAAAACATCAATTATCCCCGTTAAGGGTGGCTTCCGGGGATTGGATTCCGATCGCTATTTTTTTACGAAGGAGTAGTGGTCTCAGAAAGACTGTGTCAAAGTCCAGGAATTATCTAACTCTCCTTTCACCAGTTATATTTTTTTTGATTAAAATATAGAAACTATGCCCGTTAAGGGTGGCTTCCGGGGATTCGATTTCGATCGCTATTCTTTTACGAAGGGGTAGTGGTCTCAGAAGGACTATGTCAAAGTCCAGGAATTATCTAACTCTCCTTTCACCAGTTAATAATTTTTTCAGATTAAAATATAGAAACTATCCCCGTTAAGGGTGGGTTGCGAGGATTCGATTTTAATCGCTATTTTTTTACGAAGAGGTAGTGGTCTAAGAAAGACTATGTCGAAGTCCAGAAATTATCTAACTCTCCGTTCACCAGTTATTAATTTTTAAGATTTAAAAACATTAATTATCCCCGTTAAGGGTGGCTTCCGGGGATTGGATTCCGATCGCTATTTTTTTACGAAGGAGTAGTGGTCTCAGAAAGACTGTGTCAAAGTCCAGGAATTATCTAACTCTCCTTTCACCAGTTATATTTTTTTTTGATTAAAATATAGAAATTATCCCCGTTAAGGGTGGCTTCCGGGGATTCGATTCCGATCGCTATTTTTTGACAAAGGGGTAGTGGTCTCAGAAGGACTATGTCAAAGTCCAGGAATTATCTAACTCTCCGTTCACCAGTTAATGATTTTTTCAGATTAAAATATAGAAACTATCCCCGTTAAGGGTGGCTTCCGGGGATTCGATTTCGATCGCTATTTTTTTACGAAGGGGTAGTGGTCTCAAAAGGACTATGTCGAAGTCCAGAAATTATCTAACTCTCCGTTCACCAGTTGATAATTTTGAGGATTTAAAAACATCAATTATCCCCGTTAAGGGTGGCTTCCGGGGATTCGATTTCGATCGCTATTTTCTTACGGAGAAGTGGTGGTCTCAGAAAGACTGTGTCGAAGTCCAGGAATTATCTAACTCTCCTTTCACCAGTTAATAATTTTTTCAGATTAAAATATAGAAACTATCCCCGTTAAGGGTGGCTTCTGGGGATTCGATTTCGATCGCTATTTTTTTACGAAGGGGTAGTGGTCTCAAAAGGACTATGTCGAAGTCCAGAAATTATCTAACTCTCCGTTCACCAGTTAATGATTTTTAAGATTTAAAAACATCAATTATCCCCGTTAAGGGTGGCTTCCGGGGATTCGATTTCGATCGCTATTTTTTTACGAAGGAGTAGTGGTCTCAGAAAGACTGTGTCGAAGTCCAGGAATTATCTAACTCTCCTTTCACCAGTTATATTTTTTTTTGATTGAAATATAGAAACTATCCCCGTTAAGGGTGGCTTCCGGGGATTCGATTTCGATCGCTATTTTTTCACGAAGGGGTAGTGGTCTCAGAAAGACTATGTCAAAGTCCAGGAATTATCTAACTCTCCGTCCACCAGTTAATAATTTTTTAGATTTAAAAACATCAATTATCCCCGTTAAGGGTGGCTTCCGGGGATTCGATTTCGATCGCTATTTTTTTACGAAGGAGTAGTGGTCTCATAAAGACTGTGTCGAAGTCCAGGAATTATCTAACTCTCCTTTCACCAGTTATATTTTTTTTGATTAAAATATAGAAACTATCCCCGTTAAGGGTGGCTTCCGGGGATTCAATTTCGATCGCTATTCTTTTACGAAGGGGTAGTGGTCTCAGAAGGACTATGTCAAAGTCCAGGAATTATCTAACGCTCCTTTCACCAGTTAATAATTTTTTCAGATTAAAATATAGAAACTATCCCCGTTAAGGGTGGGTTCCGAGGATTCGATTTTGATCGCTATTTTTTTACGAAGAGGTAGTGGTCTAAGAAAGACTATGTCGAAGTCCAGAAATTATCTAACTCTCCGTTCACCAGTTAATAATTTTTAAGATTTAAAAACATCAATTATCCCCGTTAAGGGTGGCTTCCGGGGATTGGATTCCGATCGCTATTATTTTACGAAGGAGTAGTGGTCTCAGAAAGACTGTGTCAAAGTCCAGGAATTATCTAACTCTCCTTTCACCAGTTATATTTTTTTTTGATCAAAATATAGAAACTATCCCCGTTAAGGGTGGCTCCCGGGGATTCGATTCCGTTCGCTATTGTTTTACGAAGGGGTAGTGGTCTCAGAAGGACTATGTCAAAGTCCAGGAATTATCTAACACTCCGTTCACCAGTTAATAATTTTTTCAGAATAAAATATAGAAACTATCCCCGTTAAGGGTGGGTTCCGAGAATTCGATTTTGATCGCTATTTTTTTACGAAGAGGTAGTAGTCTCAGAAAGACTATGTCGGAATCCAGAAATTATCTAACTCTCCGTTCACCAGTTAATAATTTTGAGGATTTGAAAACATCAATTATCCCCGTTAAGGGTCGCTTCCGGGGATTGGATTTCGATCGCTATTTTTTTACGAAGGAGTAGTGATCTCAGAAAGACTGTGTCGAAGTCCAGGAATTATCTAACTCTCCTTTCACCAGTTATATTTTTTTTTGATTAAAATATAGAAACTATCCCCGTTAAGGGTGGGTTCCGAGGATTCGATTTTGATCGCTATTTTTTTACAAATGGGTAGGGGTCACATCAAGACTTTGTCAAAGTCCAGGAATTATCTAACTCCCCGTTCACCAGTTAATAATTTTTTTACATTAAAATGTCGAAACTATCCCCGTTAAGGGTGGGTTACGAGGATTCGATTTCGATTGCTATTTTTTCACGAAGGGGTAGGGGTCACATCAAGACTTTGTCAAAGTCCAGGAATTATCTAACTCTCCGTTCACCAGTTAATAATTTTTTAGATTTAAAAACATCAATTATCCCCGTTAAGGGTGGCTTCCGGGGATTCGATTTCGATCGCTATTTTTTTACAAAGGGGTAGGGGTCACATCAAGACTTTGTCAAAGTCCAGGAATTATCTAACTCCCCGTTCACCAGTTAATAATTTTTTTACATTAAAATATAGGAACTATCCCCGTTAAGGGTGGGTTCCGAAGATTCGATTTTGATCGCTATTTTTTTACGAAGAGGTAGTGGTCTAAGAAAGACTATGTCGAAGTCCAGAAATTATCTAACTCTCCGTTCACCAGTTAATAATTTTTGAGATTTAAAAACATCAATTATCCCCGTTAAGGGTGGCTTCCGGGGATTGGATTCCGATCGCTATTTTTTTACGAAGGAGTAGTGGTCTCAGAAAGACTGTGTCAAAGTCCAGGAATTATCTAACTCTCCTTTCACCAGTTATATTTTTTTTTGATTAAAATATAGAAACTATCCCCGTTAAGGGTGGCTCCCGGGGATTCGATTCCGTTCGCTATTTTTTTACAAAGGGGTAGTGGTCTCAGAAGGACTATGTCAAAGTCCAGGAATTATCTAACTCTCCGTTCACCAGTTAATAATTTTTTCAGAATAAAATTTAGAAACTATCCACGTTAAGGGTGGGTTCCGAGGATTCGATTTTGATCGCTATTTTTTTACGAAGAGGTAGTAGTCTCAGAAAGACTATGTCGGAATCCAGAAATTATCTAACTCTCCGTTCACCAGTTAATAATTTTGAGGATTTGAAAACATCAATTATCCCCGTTAAGGGTCGCTTCCGGGGATTGGATTTCGATCGCTATTTTTTTACGAAGGAGTAGTGGTCTCAGAAAGACTGTGTCGAAGTCCAGGAATTATCTAACTCTCCTTTCACCAGTTATATTTTTTTTTGATTAAAATATAGAAACTATCCCCGTTAAGGGTGGGTTCCGAGGATTCGATTTTGATCGCTATTTTTTTACAAATGGGTAGGGGTCACATCAAGACTTTGTCAAAGTCCAGGAATTATCTAACTCCCCGTTCACCAGTTAATAATTTTTTTACATTAAAATATCGAAACTATCCCCGTTAAGGGTGGGTTACGAGGATTCGATTTTGATTGCTATTTTTTCACGAAGGGGTAGGGGTCACATCAAGACTTTGTCAAAGTCCAGGAATTATCTAACTCTCCGTTCACCAGTTAATAATTTTTTAGATTTAAAAACATCAATTATCCCCGTTAAGGGTGGCTTCCGGGAATTCGATTTCGATCGCTATTTTTTTACAAAGGGGTAGGGGTCACATCAAGACTTTGTCAAAGTCCAGGAATTATCTAACTCCCCGTTCACCAGTTAATAATTTTTTTACATTAAAATATAGGAACTATCCCCGTTAAGGGTGGGTTCCGAAGATTCGATTTTGATCGCTATTTTTTTACGAAGAGGTAGTGGTCTAAGAAAGACTATGTCGAAGTCCAGAAATTATCTAACTCTCCGTTCATCAGTTAATAATTTTTGAGATTTAAAAACATCAATTATCCCCGTTAAGGGTGGCTTCCGGGGATTGGATTCCGATCGCTATTTTTTTACGAAGGAGTAGTGGTCTCAGAAAGACTGTGTCAAAGTCCAGGAATTATCTAACTCTCCTTTCACCAGTTATATTTTTTTTTGATTAAAATATAGAAACTATCCCCGTTAAGGGTGGCTCCCGGGGATTCGATTCCGTTCGCTATTTTTTTACAAAGGGGTAGTGGTCTCAGAAGGACTATGTCAAAGTCCAGGAATTATCTAACTCTCCGTTCACCAGTTAATAATTTTTTCAGAATAAAATTTAGAAACTATCCCCGTTAAGGGTGGGTTCCGAGGATTCGATTTTGATCGCTATTTTTTTACGAAGAGGTAGTAGTCTCAGAAAGACTATGTCGAAGTCCAGAAATTATCTAACTCTCCGTTCACCAGTTAATAATTTTTAAGATTTAAAAACATCAATTATCCCCGTTAAGGGTGGCTTCCGGGGATTGGATTTCGATCGCTATTTTTTTACGAAGGAGTAGTGGTCTCAGAAAGACTGTGTCGAAGTCCAGGAATTATGTAACTCTCCTTTCACCAGTTATATTTTTTTTTGAATAAAATATAGAAACTATCCCCGTTAAGGGTGGCTTCCGGGGATTCGATTCCGATCGCTATTTTTTTACAAAGGGGTAGTGGTCTCAGAAGGACTATGTCGAAGTCCAGGAATTATCTTACTCTCCGTTCACCAGTTAATAATTTTTAAGATTTAAAAACATCAATTATCCCCGTTAAGGGTGGCTTCCGGGGATTGGATTTCGATCGCAATTTTTTTACGAAGGAGTAGTGGTCTCAGAAAGACTGTGTCGAAGTCCAGGAATTATCTAACTCTCCTTTCACCAGTTAATAATTTTTTTACATTAAAATATAGAAACTATCCCCGTTAAGGGTGGGTTACGAGTATTCGATTTTGATTGCTATATTTTTACGAAGGGGTAGGGGTCACATCAAGACTTTGTCAAAGTCCAGGAATTATCTAACTCTCCGTTCACCAGTTATTAATTTTTTAGATTTAAAAACATCAATTATCCCCGTTAAGGGTGGCTTCCGGGGATTCGATTCCGATCGCTATTTTTTTACAAAGGGGTAGTGGTCTCAGAAGGACTATGTCAAAGTCCAGGAATTATCTAACTCTCCGTTCACCAGTTAATAATTTTTAAGATTTAAAAACATCAATTATCCCCGTTAAGGGTGGCTTCCGGGGATTCGATTCCGATCGCTATTTTTTTACAAAGGGGTAGTGGTCTCAGAAGGACTATGTCGAAGTCCAGGAATTATCTAACTCTCCGTTCACCAGTTAATAATTTTTAAGATTTAAAAACATCAATTATCCCCGTTAAGGGTGGCTTCCGGGGATTGGATTCCGATCGCTATTTTTTTACGAAGGAGTAGTGGTCTCAGAAAGACTGTGTCGAAGTCCAGGAATTATGTAACTCTCCTTTCACCAGTTATATTTTTTTTTGAATAAAATATAGAAACTATCCCCGTTAAGGGTGGCTTCCGGGGATTCGATTCCGATCGCTATTTTTTTACAAAGGGGTAGTGGTCTCAGAAGGACTATTTTAAAGTCCAGGAATTATCTAACTCTCCGTTCACCAGTTAATAATTTTTTCAGATTAAAATATAGAAACTATCCCCGTTAAGGGTGGGTTCCGAGGATTCGATTTTGATCGCTATTTTTTCACGAAGAGGTAGTGGTCTAAGAAAGACTATGTCGAAGTCCAGAAATTATCTAACTCTCCTTTCACCAGTTAATAATTTTTTCAGATTAAAATATAGAAACTATCCCCGTTAAGGGTGGGTTCCGAAGATTCGATTTTGATCGCTATTTTTTTACGAAGAGGTAGTGGTCTCAGAAAGACTATGTCGAAGTCCAGGAATTATCTAACTCTCCTTTCACCAGTTATATTTTTTTTGATTAAAATATAGAAACTATCCCCGTTAAGGGTGGCTTCCGGGCATTCGATTTCGATCGCTATTCTTTTACGAAGGGGTAGTGGTCTCAGAAGGACTATGTCAAAGTCCAGGAATTATCTAACTCTCCTTTCACCAGTTAATAATTTTTTCAGATTAAAATATAGAAACTATCCCCGTTAAGGGTGGGTTCCGAGGATTCGATTTTGATCGCTATTTTTTTACGAAGAGGTAGTGGTCTAAGAAAGACTATGTCGAAGTCCAGAAATTATCTAACTCTCCGTTCACCAGTTAATAATTTTTGAGATTTAAAAACATCAATTATCCCCGTTAAGGGTGGCTTCCGGGGATTGGATTCCGATCGCTATTTTTTTACGAAGGAGTAGTGGTCTCAGAAAGACTATGTCAAAGTCCAGGAATTATCTAACTCTCCTTTCACCAGTTATATTTTTTTTTGATTAAAATATAGAAACTATCCCCGTTAAGGGTGGCTCCCGGGGATTCGATTCCGTTCACTATTTTTTTACAAAGGGGTAGTGGTCTCAGAAGGACTATGTCAAAGTCCAGGAATTATCTAACTCTCCGTTCACCAGTTAATAATTTTTTCAGAATAAAATATAGAAACTATCCCCGTTAAGGGTGGGTTCCGAGGATTCGATTTTGATCGCTATTTTGTTACGAAGAGGTAGTAGTCTCAGAAAGACTATGTCGAAGTCCAGAAATTATCTAACTCTCCGTTCACCAGTTAATAATTTTTAAGATTTAAAAACATCAATTATCCCCGTTAAGGGTGGCTTCCGGGGATTGGATTCCGATCGCTATTCTTTTACGAAGGAGTAGTGGTCTCAGAAAGACTGTGTCAAAGTCCAGGAATTATCTAACTCTCCTTTCACCAGTTATATTTTTTTTTGATTAAAATATAGAAACTATCCCCGTTAAGGGTGGGTTCCGAGGATTCGATTTTGATCGCTATTTTTTTACAAAGGGGTAGGGGTCACATCAAGACTTTGTCAAAGTCCAGGAATTATCTAACTCCCCGTTCACCAGTTAATAATTTTTTTACATTAAAATATAGAAACTATCCCCGTTAAGGGTGGCTTCCGGGGATTCGATTTCGATCGCTATTTTTTTACGAAGGGGTAGTGGTCTCAGAAGGACTATGTCGAAGTCCAGGAATTATCTAACTCCCCTTTCACCAGTTAATAATTTTTTCAGATTAAAATATAGAAACTATCCCCGTTAAGGGTGGGTTCCGAGGATTCGATTTTGATCGCTATTTTTTTACGAAGAGGTAGTGGTCTAAGAAAGACTATGTCGAAGTCCAGGAATTATCTAACTCTCCGTTCACCAGTTAATAATTTTTAAGATTTAAAAACATCAATTATCCCCGTTAAGGGTGGCTTCCGGGGATTGGATTCCGATCGCTATTTTTTTACGAAGGAGTAGTGGTCTCAGAAAGACTGTGTCGAAGTCCAGGAATTATCTAACTCTCCTTTCACCAGTTAATAATTTTTTTACATTAAAATATAGAAACTATCCCCGTTAAGGGTGGCTTCCGGGGATTCGATTTCGATCGCTATTTTTTTACGAAGGGGTAGTGGTCTCAGAAGGACTATGTCAAAGTCCAGGAATTATCTAACTCTCCTTTCACCAGTTAATAATTTTTTCAGATCAAAATATAGAAACTATCCCCGTTAAGGGTGGGTTCCGAGGATTCGATTTTGATCGCTATTTTTTTACGAAGAGGTAGTGGTCTAAGAAAGACTATGTCGAAGTCCAGAAATTATCTAACTCTCCGTTCACCAGTTATTAATTTTTAAGATTTAAAAACATCAATTATCCCCGTTAAGGGTGGCTTCCGGGGATTGGATTCCGATCGCTATTTTTTTACGAAGGAGTAGTGGTCTCAGAAAGACTGTGTCAAAGTCCAGGAATTATCTAACTCTCCTTTCACCAGTTATATTTTTTTTTGATTAAAATATAGAAATTATCCCCGTTAAGGGTGGCTTCCGGGGATTCGATTCCGATCGCTATTTTTTGACAAAGGGGTAGTGGTCTCAGAAGGACTATGTCAAAGTCCAGGAATTATCTAACTCTCCGTTCACCAGTTAATAATTTTTTCAGATTAAAATATAGAAACTATCCCCGTTAAGGGTGGCTTCCGGGGATTCGATTTCGATCGCTATTTTTTTACGAAGGGGTAGTGGTCTCAAAAGGACTATGTCGAAGTCCAGAAATTATCTAACTCTCCGTTCACCAGTTGATAATTTTGAGGATTTAAAAACATCAATTATCCCCGTTAAGGGTGGCTTCCGGGGATTCGATTTCGATCGCTATTTTCTTACGGAGAAGTGGTGGTCTCAGAAAGACTGTGTCGAAGTCCAGGAATTATCTAACTCTCCTTTCACCAGTTAATAATTTTTTCAGATTAAAATATAGAAACTATCCCCGTTAAGGGTGGCTTCCGGGGATTCGATTTCGATCGCTATTTTTTTACGAAGGGGTAGTGGTCTCAAAAGGACTATGTCGAAGTCCAGAAATTATCTAACTCTCCGTTCACCAGTTAATGATTTTTAAGATTTAAAAACATCAATTATCCCCGTTAAGGGTGGCTTCCGGGGATTCGATTTCGATCGCTATTTTTTTACGAAGGAGTAGTGGTCTCAGAAAGACTGTGTCGAAGTCCAGGAATTATCTAACTCTCCTTTCACCAGTTATATTTTTTTTTGATTGAAATATAGAAACTATCCCCGTTAAGGGTGGCTTCCGGGGATTCGATTTCGATCGCTATTTTTTCACGAAGGGGTAGTGGTCTCAGAAAGACTATGTCAAAGTCCAGGAATTATCTAACTCTCCGTCCACCAGTTAATAATTTTTTAGATTTAAAAACATCAATTATCCCCGTTAAGGGTGGCTTCCGGGGATTGGATTCCGATCGCTATTATTTTACGAAGGAGTAGTGGTCTCAGAAAGACTGTGTCAAAGTCCAGGAATTATATAACTCTCCTTTCACCAGTTATATTTTTTTTTGATCAAAATATAGAAACTATCCCCGTTAAGGGTGGCTCCCGGGGATTCGATTCCGTTCGCTATTTTTTACGAAGGGGTAGTGGTCTCAGAAGGACTATGTCAAAGTCCAGGAATTATCTAACGCTCCTTTCACCAGTTAATAATTTTTTCAGATTAAAATATAGAAACTATCCCCGTTAAGGGTGGGTTCCGAGGATTCGATTTTGATCGCTATTTTTTTACGAAGAGGTAGTGGTCTAAGAAAGACTATGTCGAAGTCCAGAAATTATCTAACTCTTCGTTCACCAGTTAATAATTTTTAAGATTTAAAAACATCAATTATCCCCGTTAAGGGTGGCTTCCGGGGATTGGATTCCGATCGCTATTATTTTACGAAGGAGTAGTGGTCTCAGAAAGACTGTGTCAAAGTCCAGGAATTATCTAACTCTCCTTTCACCAGTTATATTTTTTTTTGATCAAAATATAGAAACTATCCCCGTTAAGGGTGGCTCCCGGGGATTCGATTCCGTTCGCTATTTTTTACGAAGGGGTAGTGGTCTCAGAAGGACTATGTCAAAGTCCAGGAATTATCTAACTCTCCGTTCACCAGTTAATAATTTTTTCAGAATAAAATATAGAAACTATCCCCGTTAAGGGTGGGTTCCGAGGATTCGATATTGATCGCTATTTTTTTACGAAGAGGTAGTGGTCTAAGAAAGACTATGTCGAAGTCCAGAAATTATGTAACTCTCCGTTCACCAGTTATTAATTTTTAAGATTTAAAAACATCAATTATCCCCGTTAAGGGTGGCTTCCGGGGATTGGATTCCGATCGCTATTTTTTTACGAAGGAGTAGTGGTCTCAGAAAGACTGTGTCAAAGTCCAGGAATTATCTAACTCTCCTTTCACCAGTTATATTTTTTTTTGATTAAAATATAGAAATTATCCCCGTTAAGGGTGGCTTCCGGGGATTCGATTCCGATCGCTATTTTTTGACAAAGGGGTAGTGGTCTCAGAAGGACTATGTCAAAGTCCAGGAATTATCTAACTCTCCGTTCACCAGTTAATAATTTTTTCAGATTAAAATATAGAAACTATCCCCGTTAAGGGTGGCTTCCGGGGATTCGATTTCGATCGCTATTTTTTTACGAAGGGGTAGTGGTCTCAAAAGGACTATGTCGAAGTCCAGAAATTATCTAACTCTCCTTTCACCAGTTAATAATTTTTTCAGATTAAAATATAGAAACCATCCCCGTTAAGGGTGGGTTCCGAGGATTCGATTTTGATCGCGTTTTTTTTTACGAAGAGGTAGTGGTCTAAGAAAGACTATGTCGAAGTCCAGAAATTATCTCACTCTCCGTTCACCAGTTAATAATTTTTAAGATTTAAAAACATCAATTATCCCCGTTAAGGGTGGCTTCCGGGGATTGGATTCCGATCGCTATTTTTTTACGAAGGAGTAGTGGTCTCAGAAAGACTGTGTCAAAGTCCAGGAATTATCTAACTCTCCTTTCACCAGTTATATTTTTTTTGATTAAAATATAGAAACTATCCCCGTTAAGGGTGGCTTCCGGGGATTCGATTTCGATTGCTATTCTTTTACGAAGGGGTAGTGGTCTCAGAAGGACTATGTCAAAGTCCAGGAATTATCTAACTCTCCTTTCACCAGTTAATAATTTTTTCAGATTAAAATATAGAAACTATCCCCGTTAAGGGTGGGTTCCGAGGATTCGATTTTGATCGCTATTTTTTTACGAAGAGGTAGTGGTCTAAGAAAGACTATGTCGAAGTCCAGAAATCATCTAACTCTCCGTTCACCAGTTAATAATTTTTGAGATTTAAAAACATCAATTATCCCCGTTAAGGGTGGCTTCCGGGGATTGGATTCCGATCGCTATTTTTTTACGAAGGAGTAGTGGTCTCAGAAAGACTGTGTCAAAGTCCAGGAATCATCTAACTCTCCTTTCACCAGTTATATTTTTTTTTGATTAAAATATAGAAACTATCCCCGTTAAGGGTGGCTCCCGGGGATTCGATTCCGTTCGCTATTTTTTTACGAAGGGGTAGTGGTCTCAGAAGGACTATGTCAAAGTCCAGGAATTATCTAACTCTCCGTTCACCAGTTAATAATTTTTTCAGAATAAAATATAGAAACTATCCCCGTTAAGGGTGGGTTCCGAGGATTCGATTTTGATCGCTATTTTTTTACGAAGAGGTAGTAGTCTCAGAAAGACTATGTCGAAGTCCAGAAATTATCTAACTCTCCGTTCACCAGTTAATAATTTTTAAGATTTAAAAACATCAATTATCCCCGTTAAGGGTGGCTTCCGGGGATTGGATTTCGATCGCTATTTTTTTACGACGGAGTAGTGGTCTCAGAAAGACTGTGTCGAAGTCCAGGAATTATGTAACTCTCCTTTCACCAGTTATATTTTTTTTTGAATCAAATATAGAAACTATCCCCGTTAAGGGTGGCTTCCGGGGATTCGATTCCGATCGCTATTTTTTTACAAAGGGGTAGTGGTCTCAGAAGGACTATGTCGAAGTCCAGAAATTATCTAACTCTCCGTTCACCAGTTAATAATTTTTAAGATTTAAAAACATCAATTATCCCCGTTAAGGGTGGCTTCCGGGGATTGGATTTCGATCGCTATTTTTTTACGGAGGAGTAGTGGTCTCAGAAAGACTGTGTCGAAGTCCAGGAATTATCTAACTCTCCTTTCACCAGTTAATAATTTTTTTACATTAAAATATAGAAACTATCCCCGTTAAGGGTGGCTTCCGGGGATTCGATTTCGATCGCTATTTTTTTACGAAGGGGTAGTGGTCTCAGAAGGACTATGTCAAAGTCCAGGAATTATCTAACTCTCCTTTCACCAGTTAATAATTTTTTCAGATCAAAATATAGAAACTATCCCCGTTAAGGGTGGGTTCCGAGGATTCGATTTTGATCGCTATTTTTTTACGAAGAGGTAGTGGTCTAAGAAAGACTATGTCGAAGTCCAGAAATTATCTAACTCTCCGTTCACCAGTTATTAATTTTTAAGATTTAAAAACATCAATTATCCCCGTTAAGGGTGGCTTCCGGGGATTGGATTCCGATCGCTATTTTTTTACGAAGGAGTAGTGGTCTCAGAAAGACTGTGTCAAAGTCCAGGAATTATCTAACTCTCCTTTCACCAGTTATATTTTTTTTTGATTAAAATATAGAAATTATCCCCGTTAAGGGTGGCTTCCGGGGATTCGATTCCGATCGCTATTTTTTGACAAAGGGGTAGTGGTCTCAGAAGGACTATGTCAAAGTCCAGGAATTATCTAACTCTCCGTTCACCAGTTAATAATTTTTTCAGATTAAAATATAGAAACTATCCCCGTTAAGGGTGGCTTCCGGGGATTCGATTTCGATCGCTATTTTTTTACGAAGGGGTAGTGGTCTCAAAAGGACTATGTCGAAGTCCAGAAATTATCTAACTCTCCGTTCACCAGTTGATAATTTTGAGGATTTAAAAACATCAATTATCCCCGTTAAGGGTGGCTTCCGGGGATTCGATTTCGATCGCTATTTTCTTACGGAGAAGTGGTGGTCTCAGAAAGACTGTGTCGAAGTCCAGGAATTATCTAACTCTCCTTTCACCAGTTAATAATTTTTTCAGATTAAAATATAGAAACTATCCCCGTTAAGGGTGGCTTCCGGGGATTCGATTTCGATCGCTATTTTTTTACGAAGGGGTAGTGGTCTCAAAAGGACTATGTCGAAGTCCAGAAATTATCTAACTCTCCGTTCACCAGTTAATGATTTTTAAGATTTAAAAACATCAATTATCCCCGTTAAGGGTGGCTTCCGGGGATTCGATTTCGATCGCTATTTTTTTACGAAGGAGTAGTGGTCTCAGAAAGACTGTGTCGAAGTCCAGGAATTATCTAACTCTCCTTTCACCAGTTATATTTTTTTTTGATTGAAATATAGAAACTATCCCCGTTAAGGGTGGCTTCCGGGGATTCGATTTCGATCGCTATTTTTTCACGAAGGGGTAGTGGTCTCAGAAAGACTATGTCAAAGTCCAGGAATTATCTAACTCTCCGTCCACCAGTTAATAATTTTTTAGATTTAAAAACATCAATTATCCCCGTTAAGGGTGGCTTCCGGGGATTGGATTCCGATCGCTATTATTTTACGAAGGAGTAGTGGTCTCAGAAAGACTGTGTCAAAGTCCAGGAATTATATAACTCTCCTTTCACCAGTTATATTTTTTTTTGATCAAAATATAGAAACTATCCCCGTTAAGGGTGGCTCCCGGGGATTCGATTCCGTTCGCTATTTTTTACGAAGGGGTAGTGGTCTCAGAAGGACTATGTCAAAGTCCAGGAATTATCTAACGCTCCTTTCACCAGTTAATAATTTTTTCAGATTAAAATATAGAAACTATCCCCGTTAAGGGTGGGTTCCGAGGATTCGATTTTGATCGCTATTTTTTTACGAAGAGGTAGTGGTCTAAGAAAGACTATGTCGAAGTCCAGAAATTATCTAACTCTTCGTTCACCAGTTAATAATTTTTAAGATTTAAAAACATCAATTATCCCCGTTAAGGGTGGCTTCCGGGGATTGGATTCCGATCGCTATTATTTTACGAAGGAGTAGTGGTCTCAGAAAGACTGTGTCAAAGTCCAGGAATTATCTAACTCTCCTTTCACCAGTTATATTTTTTTTTGATCAAAATATAGAAACTATCCCCGTTAAGGGTGGCTCCCGGGGATTCGATTCCGTTCGCTATTTTTTACGAAGGGGTAGTGGTCTCAGAAGGACTATGTCAAAGTCCAGGAATTATCTAACTCTCCGTTCACCAGTTAATAATTTTTTCAGAATAAAATATAGAAACTATCCCCGTTAAGGGTGGGTTCCGAGGATTCGATATTGATCGCTATTTTTTTACGAAGAGGTAGTGGTCTAAGAAAGACTATGTCGAAGTCCAGAAATTATCTAACTCTCCGTTCACCAGTTATTAATTTTTAAGATTTAAAAACATCAATTATCCCCGTTAAGGGTGGCTTCCGGGGATTGGATTCCGATCGCTATTTTTTTACGAAGGAGTAGTGGTCTCAGAAAGACTGTGTCAAAGTCCAGGAATTATCTAACTCTCCTTTCACCAGTTATATTTTTTTTTGATTAAAATATAGAAATTATCCCCGTTAAGGGTGGCTTCCGGGGATTCGATTCCGATCGCTATTTTTTGACAAAGGGGTAGTGGTCTCAGAAGGACTATGTCAAAGTCCAGGAATTATCTAACTCTCCGTTCACCAGTTAATAATTTTTTCAGATTAAAATATAGAAACTATCCCCGTTAAGGGTGGCTTCCGGGGATTCGATTTCGATCGCTATTTTTTTACGAAGGGGTAGTGGTCTCAAAAGGACTATGTCGAAGTCCAGAAATTATCTAACTCTCCTTTCACCAGTTAATAATTTTTTCAGATTAAAATATAGAAACCATCCCCGTTAAGGGTGGGTTCCGAGGATTCGATTTTGATCGCGTTTTTTTTTACGAAGAGGTAGTGGTCTAAGAAAGACTATGTCGAAGTCCAGAAATTATCTCACTCTCCGTTCACCAGTTAATAATTTTTAAGATTTAAAAACATCAATTATCCCCGTTAAGGGTGGCTTCCGGGGATTGGATTCCGATCGCTATTTTTTTACGAAGGAGTAGTGGTCTCAGAAAGACTGTGTCAAAGTCCAGGAATTATCTAACTCTCCTTTCACCAGTTATATTTTTTTTGATTAAAATATAGAAACTATCCCCGTTAAGGGTGGCTTCCGGGGATTCGATTTCGATTGCTATTCTTTTACGAAGGGGTAGTGGTCTCAGAAGGACTATGTCAAAGTCCAGGAATTATCTAACTCTCCTTTCACCAGTTAATAATTTTTTCAGATTAAAATATAGAAACTATCCCCGTTAAGGGTGGGTTCCGAGGATTCGATTTTGATCGCTATTTTTTTACGAAGAGGTAGTGGTCTAAGAAAGACTATGTCGAAGTCCAGAAATCATCTAACTCTCCGTTCACCAGTTAATAATTTTTGAGATTTAAAAACATCAATTATCCCCGTTAAGGGTGGCTTCCGGGGATTGGATTCCGATCGCTATTTTTTTACGAAGGAGTAGTGGTCTCAGAAAGACTGTGTCAAAGTCCAGGAATCATCTAACTCTCCTTTCACCAGTTATATTTTTTTTTGATTAAAATATAGAAACTATCCCCGTTAAGGGTGGCTCCCGGGGATTCGATTCCGTTCGCTATTTTTTTACGAAGGGGTAGTGGTCTCAGAAGGACTATGTCAAAGTCCAGGAATTATCTAACTCTCCGTTCACCAGTTAATAATTTTTTCAGAATAAAATATAGAAACTATCCCCGTTAAGGGTGGGTTCCGAGGATTCGATTTTGATCGCTATTTTTTTACGAAGAGGTAGTAGTCTCAGAAAGACTATGTCGAAGTCCAGAAATTATCTAACTCTCCGTTCACCAGTTAATAATTTTTAAGATTTAAAAACATCAATTATCCCCGTTAAGGGTGGCTTCCGGGGATTGGATTTCGATCGCTATTTTTTTACGACGGAGTAGTGGTCTCAGAAAGACTGTGTCGAAGTCCAGGAATTATGTAACTCTCCTTTCACCAGTTATATTTTTTTTTGAATCAAATATAGAAACTATCCCCGTTAAGGGTGGCTTCCGGGGATTCGATTCCGATCGCTATTTTTTTACAAAGGGGTAGTGGTCTCAGAAGGACTATGTCGAAGTCCAGAAATTATCTAACTCTCCGTTCACCAGTTAATAATTTTTAAGATTTAAAAACATCAATTATCCCCGTTAAGGGTGGCTTCCGGGGATTGGATTTCGATCGCTATTTTTTTACGAAGGAGTAGTGGTCTCAGAAAGACTGTGTCGAAGTCCAGGAATTATCTAACTCTCCTTTCACCAGTTAATAATTTTTTTACATTAAAATATAGAAACTATCCCCGTTAAGGGTGGCTTCCGGGGATTCGATTTCGATCGCTATTTTTTTACGAAGGGGTAGTGGTCTCAGAAGGACTATGTCAAAGTCCAGGAATTATCTAACTCTCCTTTCACCAGTTATTAATTTTTTAGATTTGAAAACATCAATTATCCCCGTTGAGGGTGGCTTCCTGGGATTCGATTTCGAACGCAATTTTTTTATAAAGGGGTAGAGGTCTCAGAAAGACTATGTCGAAGTCCAGGAATTATCTAACTCTCCTTTCACCAGTTATATTTTTTTTTGATTAAAATATAGAAACTATCCCCGTTAAGGGTGGGTTCCGAGGATTCGATTTTGATCGCTATTTTTTTACAAAGGGGTAGGGGTCACATCAAGACTTTGTCAAAGTCCAGGAATTATCTAACTCCCCGTTCACCAGTTAATAATTTTTTTACATTAAAATATAGAAACTATCCCCGTTAAGGGTAGGTTACGAGGATTCGATTTTGATTGCTATTTTTTCACGAAGGGGTAGGGGTCACATCAAGACTTTGTCAAAGTCCAGGAATTATCTAACTCTCCGTTCACCAGTTAATAATTTTTTAGATTTAAAAACATCAATTATCCCCGTTAAGGGTGGCTTCCGGGGATTCGATTTCGATCGCTATTTTTTTACAAAGGGGTAGGGGTCACATCAAGTCTTTGTCAAAGTCCAGGAATTATCTAACTCCCCGTTCACCAGTTGATAATTTTTTTACAATAAAATATAGAAACTATCCCCGTTAAGGGTGGCTTTCGGGGATTCGATTTCGATCGCTATTTTTTTACGAAGGGGTAGTGGTCTCAGAAGGACTATGTCAAAGTCCAGGAATTATCTAACTCTCCTTTCACCAGTTAATAATTTTTTCAGATTAAAATATAGAAACTATCCCCGTTAAGGGTGGGTTCCGAGCATTCGATTTTGATCGCTATTTTTTTACGAAGAGGTAGTGGTCTAAGAAAGACTATTTCGAAGTCCAGAAATTATCTAACTCTCCGTTCACCAGTTAATAATTTTTAAGATTTAAAAACATCAATTATCCCCGTTAAGGGTGGCTTCCGGGGATTGGATTCCGATCGCTATTTTTTTACGAAGGAGTAGTGGTCTCAGAAAGACTGTGTCAAAGTCCAGGAATTATCTAACTCTCCTTTCACCAGTTATATTTTTTTTTGATTAAAATATAGAAACTATCCCCGTTAAGGGTGGCTTCCGGGGATTCGATTCCGATCGCTATTTTTTGACAAAGGGGTAGTGGTCTCAGAAGGACTATGTCAAAGTCCAGGAATTATCTAACTCTCCGTTCACCAGTTAATAATTTTTTCAGATTAAAATATAGAAACTATCCCCGTTAAGGGTGGGTTCCGAGGATTCGATTTTGATCGCTATTTGTTTACGAAGAGGTAGTGGTCTTAGAAAGACTATGTCGAAGTCCAGAAATTATCTAACTCTCCGTTCACCAGTTGATAATTTTTAAGATTTAAAAACATCAATTATCTCCGTTAAGGGTGGCTTCCGGGGATTGGATTTCGTTCGCTATTTTTATACGAAGGAGTAGTGGTCTCAGAAAGACTGTGTCGAAGTCCAGGAATTATCTAACTCTCCTTTCACCAGTTATATTTTTTTTTGATTAAAATATAGAAACTATCCCCGTTAAGGGTGGCTTCCGGGCATTCGATTCCGATCGCTATTTTTTTACAAAGGGGTAGTGGTCTCAGAAGGACTATGTCAAAGTCCAGGAATTATCTAACTCTCCGTTCACCAGTTAATAATTTTTTCAGATTAAAATACAGAAACTATCCCCGTTAAGGGTGGGTTCCGAGGATTCGATTTTGATCGCTATTTTTTTACGAAGAGGTAGTGGTCTAAGAAAGACTATGTCGAAGTCCAGAAATCATCTAACTCTCCGTTCACCAGTTAATAATTTTTGAGATTTAAAAACATCAATTATCCCCGTTAAGGGTGGCTTCCGGGGATTGGATTCCGATCGCTATTTTTTTACGAAGGAGTAGTGGTCTCAGAAAGACTGTGTCAAAGTCCAGGAATCATCTAACTCTCCTTTCACCAGTTATATTTTTTTTTGATTAAAATATAGAAACTATCCCCGTTAAGGGTGGCTCCCGGGGATTCGATTCCGTTCGCTATTTTTTTACGAAGGGGTAGTGGTCTCAGAAGGACTATGTCAAAGTCCAGGAATTATCTAACTCTCCGTTCACCAGTTAATAATTTTTTCAGAATAAAATATAGAAACTATCCCCGTTAAGGGTGGGTTCCGAGGATTCGATTTTGATCGCTATTTTTTTACGAAGAGGTAGTAGTCTCAGAAAGACTATGTCGAAGTCCAGAAATTATCTAACTCTCCGTTCACCAGTTAATAATTTTTAAGATTTAAAAACATCAATTATCCCCGTTAAGGGTGGCTTCCGGGGATTGGATTTCGATCGCTATTTTTTTACGAAGGAGTAGTGGTCTCAGAAATACTGTGTCGAAGTCCAGGAATTATGTAACTCTCCTTTCACCAGTTATATTTTTTTTTGAATCAAATATAGAAACTATCCCCGTTAAGGGTGGCTTCCGGGGATTCGATTCCGATCGCTATTTTTTTACAAAGGGGTAGTGGTCTCAGAAGGACTATGTCGAAGTCCAGAAATTATCTAACTCTCCGTTCACCAGTTAATAATTTTTAAGATTTAAAAACATCAATTATCCCCGTTAAGGGTGGCTTCCGGGGATTGGATTTCGATCGCTATTTTTTTACGAAGGAGTAGTGGTCTCAGAAAGACTGTGTCGAAGTCCAGGAATTATCTAACTCTCCTTTCACCAGTTAATAATTTTTTTACATTAAAATATAGAAACTATCCCCGTTAAGGGTGGCTTCCGGGGATTCGATTTCGATCGCTATTTTTTTACGAAGGGGTAGTGGTCTCAGAAGGACTATGTCAAAGTCCAGGAATTATCTAACTCTCCTTTCACCAGTTATTAATTTTTTAGATTTGAAAACATCAATTATCCCCGTTGAGGGTGGCTTCCTGGGATTCGATTTCGAACGCAATTTTTTTATAAAGGGGTAGAGGTCTCAGAAAGACTATGTCGAAGTCCAGGAATTATCTAACTCTCCTTTCACCAGTTATATTTTTTTTTGATTAAAATATAGAAACTATCCCCGTTAAGGGTGGGTTCCGAGGATTCGATTTTGATCGCTATTTTTTTACGAAGAGGTAGTGGTCTCAGAAAGACTATGTCGAAGTCCAGAAATTATCTAACTCTCCGTTCACCAGTTAATAATTTTTAAGATTTATAAACATGAATTATCCCCGTTAAGGGTGGCTTCCGGGGATTGGATTCCGATCGCTATTTTTTTACGCAGGAGTAGTGGTCTCAGAAAGACTGTGTCAAAGTCCAGGAATTATCTAACTCTCCTTTCACCAGTTATATTTTTTTTTGATTCAAATATAGAAACTATCCCCGTTAAGGGTGGCTTCCGGGGATTCGATTCCGATCGCTATTCTTTGACAAAGGGGTAGGGGTCACATCAAGACTTTGTCAAAGTCCAGGAATTATCTAACTCCCCGTTCACCAGTTAATAATTTTTTTACATTAAAATATAGAAACTATCCCCGTTAAGGGTGGGTTACGAGTATTCGATTTTGATTGCTATATTTTTACGAAGGGGTAGGGGTCACATCAAGACTTTGTCAAAGTCCAGGAATTATCTAACCCTCCGTTCACCAGTTATTAATTTTTTAGATTTAAAAACATCAATTATCCCCGTTAAGGGTGGCTTCCGGGGATTCGATTTCGATCGCTATTTTTTTACGAAGGAGTAGTGAGTAGTAGATGCCAGCCATGGGGCGTCACAACAAATGACGTCACCAGGTCATTGACCTGCTGGAGTGGGGACTTGGCGTCAAAACAATGAGACCGTCCGATCCAAGATGGCGCCGCCCATGCACATTAAATCAACATGGCGGCCGTTTTTCAGAATTCAAGATGGCGGCCTTTTTTTCCAAAATCCAATATGGCGCCCGTTTTCTGAATCCAACATGGCGGCCGTTTTTCAGAATTCAAGATGGCGGCCTTTTTTTTCCAAAATCCAATATGGCGCCCGTTTTAAAATTAAAGATGGCGATTGTTTTAAAATCAAATATGGCGACTGTTATATATATATATATATACTAGCTATGACTTTACATCCGCTTCTCTCATGTCAGATCTTAAATAATAAATTCTTATCATATATATATACTAGCTGGAATTGACAGTAAATGCTTGGGTATATGCAGGGAATGACGCGCAAATTAATTTTAAATATTTCTTTATTGTTTTTTTATATAGTCAAATAGCCTCCTCCACCACCTCCCCCTCCTCGTCCTGCATCTCGTCTGAAACATACGAGTATCATTATTATTATTATCGCAATAATTCAACGAATTTCAATCAAAATTATTCATCAACCTACCGGTGACGTAGCCCTCCTCGTCCGATGGGAGCCACCACTCCTCGCCATCGGTGTCGGAGCCTTCCTCCCTCAGTCTTTCCCTCTCCCTCTCCTCGGCCTCGTAATCCCTTATTTCCTTTACCATCTCCTCCACTTCCCCGTCGTCCCACCCGTTGCCCATCCAAGCCGCCACATCTACATTGGGCTCTTCCACCAGATTTTCAATTATTATTCCACCCTCACCCCCGTGAACAATATACTCCACGTCCTCCGGGATGCTCGGGCTCGCGGAGCTCATGTCCGAGCCGCTGCCGGCAAAGTCACTGTCGCTGCCCTCCTCCTCCTCCAGGGCAGCCAACTCTGCCCGCCGCGCCTCTAACTCGGCGTCGATTTCCGCGAGCCTCGCGATCAACCGCTCTCTGACCATCCACATGTCACGGGGGTCGGCGTGGATCAACAGCAGCACTAGTTCATTCTCCATTTCTGCAACCAAAAAAACTATTTTAATCACAAAACTTCTAATCACCAAACCCCTATCAAAGAACAATGACACTTACTTCTCAAACGACGTCGCAAAGTCTACTGACGCCTCCTGCATAGAAATATGCCTCGCTGCATCGCGTACCTGGAGCAATGGGAGGGGTAGTGATAGAGGCACAATAGAGACACACGATTACCAAGAAACGTCTCTATGAACCGACTAGTGTCAACTTACCATCCTCACGCGCAAAACCGCTGAGGTTGCTGAAATATAGGTGGGATGCGCTCGCAATAAACGACACACGCTGTTTCGTTACAAAATTTTCGCTTTATTCAATATTGCTTAAAACTATAGCCTATAATTAACAACGTTTCCTTAAACATATCTGTACACAGGATAGACAAGAGGCGTCGAGTTTGTCGCAACTTTTCAATTTCTTGACCACGCAATTGTAAAACGACGCGGCGATCGCATCATTTTTTACATAATCTGCCGTAAAATTATCGAGAAAATCATCAAGCGTGTAACCAAAATGCATATAATAAAGAAACATAACACAAAACTGACCACACACGTCTGAAAAGATACTCTGGAGCTGACGCGTGTTGTACCGGTAGCGGCGACAGTTTTTTCGCAGACGTTGCACGTGGTGTGGGATGAAGGGTGCGACTCCGTAACTGTCAAAGTAGACCCCGTTGCCGGACTCATCGTTGTAGAAAGCGACCCAGTGACTTCCGGGCTGTGTGTGGTCATCGGTGTTTGCGATAAGGGCCGCGGGGCGGGACCACCGCAAAGGAATACGATCAGCCGGGTAGACTCCACACGTAGCCGTCGGTATCAGCGCCAAAACCCTCCTCAGTTCCAGACTGTTCATCACACTCTTCGGCTGTAGAAAACCCGCTACCGTCCACCTCGTCAACCGTTCTTCTTCTTCTCCCCAACAGCCAAGATTTTAGCACAGCCGCGCGATTCAACGAGCAGACAAACTCCCCGGGATTACACAGAGCGTGATGCATGCAGTACGTATCCGATGGTGGCAGCTTTCCGAATGCCGGGCAGTCCTCAAACTCCAGATTTGTCACCTGACGCGACATAACGTGCCGCAACAATTTCGCCTTTTCCTCACCGCGCGTGTAAATCATGTGGGCCGAACGTGCCACGGCGCGCAGTTTTCTGTAGATTTGTTTCTCTTGAATATCACCGTCAAACCACTCTATACCGTGATACCTGCGCGAAAGATAGTTGTTCTGAGCACAAATAATCGTCGGGAGATCGGTGAAGGCACAGGGTGGTGTGGCTACCCAGTGCCCGATGTGGTTGCTATTCAAAGCCAACACGGAAACCTCCTTTACAGCGAAACCGTTTCGAGCGTCTCGAAAACCCTGCAAATCGACCACGTAGTCCACCATATCGCTAGAGACGTGTTCGCGGGTATACGGAAAACTGGATACTGGGCGTTTCGTTCGACCTTCCCTCGCTACGCAACGTCGGCTATCCTTTTGTTTTGCAATGGTGGGGGTGAGATGGTTCAGGTTTCACCTCGCTGTCTAGCCGCCAAAATCCACTATAACCTGGCGCGCCGCGTCGATTTCCAATACGTTGTCAAATTCCGCGTACACGATGCAATTTATCGTCGTTGCCAGGGCAGCCTCGAAGCGCACCTCGATTCTAACGCTGCCGTGTCTGACCAAATTCCAGTGGGTGCCGCTGTTTGCCGACAGATCGGGGGTGAGGTCGAAGGCCGTCAAGCAATACCCGTGCGGGAAATCTTCACGACCTATACCATTGCCATCGTTTAGAAAATGTATACCGGTTCCGGAGAAAAGGGTGTGGTAGGTATCCACGTAGAGCTTGCTTCGCGTAAAGTCGGGTTGTAGCGGTTTCGAGGGGATCTGCGAACCGTCCACGTACAGCGACAGAAAGTTGATATTGAAATGTTGAAAGTTGAAGGGGTTGTAGGCTTTGTCACCGTTGAAGGCCTTGTTATCGACAAAACCCACTATCATTCTTTTCGGCAGCTGACCCAGAAATACATTGTCCAACGTATCACCCTGCACACCGCTGTGAATAGTCATAGCCTTCACCTCCACTCTGGTAAGAGGATACTTTGCGGTACCTTTACCCAGAGCTCTGGCGTGAGCCAGCAGCACGCCGGGGTTTATCGTTACGCGTCGCACGAGCAGCGAGGCCTCTAGTATGTGTACGCCGTGTGTGTTGGTGCTCTCCATGAGGCAGAAGGCGTCCCGCGAGCGCACGAGGTGTACCCGTAACTCGACACCGTTTAGCAGAAACTTCTCCTGATTAAACACGTCGCAGTGAAGATGCCCGATCAAATCCACACTGGTTTCGCCGTTCAGAAATTTTTGCCGCTGGGCAAACCCTTTGTTAGCCGGTCCGACTTCATCCATCTTCCCCGCTGTATCCCCGTACCACAGGGTGGTGGTTAGGTGTGATTCTTTCGCAGCCGAATTGTAATTCAGCAACGACTCTATGTATGCTCGGTAGGCGTACGCGTTATTGGCCGGTGAAACCAGCTTCTGATTGAAGAACACGTCGGCCTGGCTGAACAGAGAGTGCAGCAGGTTGTTTACAGGGGCCACCACGGCCTTTGCCGCCCCCTTTGCCACCGGTTCCCTGCTGAGCGGTTGAAGACTCACACGCAGGCTGAGCATAGTGTGGGAGAGGTCGAGATACTCGTCGCTGAGGCCCGGCACCATAAACTCTATGGGTGAGTCATCCGTGAGCGACGACACAGGCTTGTAGTGGACCCACTGCCCGCTCTCGATCGTGGTTTGCGTCGGCGGTAGAGAGAACAAATCCAGCTCCGATTTCAGACACTCGCAGGAGTGCGTGTGCAAGTACGCCATGGTCTATGTTTATTATTTTCGTTGTCAGCGAGTTCCGAAGATATCGGCAACACTTCTTTTTTTTCTCCCGCAACAGCTTTTCTTCTTCTTCTTTTTAATTCCGGCAAGCCCTGGTTTCTTCTTCTTCTTACTCGCTTTGCTTTTCTTGACACCTTTCCTACGAGACCCGATCGATCCTGCACCGCGACCCCGCAGCAACTGTCCCCTCGGTCTGCCCCGCAGCGCTTTATATCCGGACCCCTTCATCAGATTGCCCAATTTATCTGTAGCTTTTCGCCTCAGATTGTAACCCGACTCGATGACGCGTTTCTTGAGAGCCTCTTTGAAGGGTGTGTTGGCGTCCATATCCTCCATGACGCCCACACCGGTCCGCAGAACCTCCTTGCCCAACACGCGCGCACCGCTCTTCAAAATGGGTATCACGCTGCGGAACAATCCCCCCAGGAAGCTACCGATTCCGTTACCGCGCTGTAGCGGCGCACCGGAATAAACTCTGCTTACACCACCACCACCCACCTGATCGTCGTAATGTTCAAGGTAGTGAGCCATCAGTGCGACCTCTTGAAGTGCAACGTAGCCGTCAACGTCCCGCGCGTGAATGGCATGGGTCTACCCTGAGAGTCCCTTATATCGATTTCAATGGTTCGGAAATTGGTGAGAAGCATAGGTACGTAGTGCGGAGGTGCCAGGGATTTGCTTTCCGAGACACCGTTGTGAAAATTTTTGCCAACCGTCCGCACTATACGCAGCAGCGGAGCGTAGACATCGCCCACTATTCTGGGCTCCGCGAGATCCGTGTAGACAAACATCTGCGAGGGTATCCCGCCGGGTAGGTTCAAAGGATGGTCGGCCACCAGCCTGTCGCGTATGTCGGTCGTGAGCTTTGGAAATCCCAGCTGTTGACGCAGACCGTCGCAAAACGAGAGGTAGTGACCGTCCTTGCAGCTGCATTTTCTGACCACGTCCAAGCGATCGTCCACGCTGTCGGCTCGTCCAAACTCCAAATGGTCCTTGATGGTCGGAAAGCTGTTCAATGCTTGGATAATTTCCACAATATCTGTGTAAATACCAGGCTCGATGAGGAATCGACCATGCCCCACTCGTTTGTCCTCCGACAACGGAATATCGTGAAAATTCTCGGCTGGTGTCTCCGAACGATGCACGTGAAATCGCACACAGTTGTAGGGCTCGTTTATGTTCCGAAGCGTCAGCGGGTACTGGATCTCCACCAGGGCGACTTCCCACTCTCCGACAAGCTCGATCCGTCGCGGTAGCTGGGTGGTGTAGCGAGCCGTCGTGTTGTCGGGGAAAAATTTTATCGAACTGTTGCTGGGCAGCGTGATGTAAAACTGATCCTTCATGCCTGTTTTCGCACGCTGCTCGCAGCGATCCAAGAGTTGAACTTTTCCGGATAACCGCGCCAGCTGACAAACAGCTTCTTACTGGCCCCCTTTCCTCGCGTCCGTATTATTTTATCAACAGTCATAACATCGTCCTTGATCACACGCTGCAACTCAGCCTCGTAAAACAAACCGTCTATTTCCTCCCCCTCCAAATCCTCGAGCAGGTAGACGATCGGCGCGCGGTGCAGAACGCGTCGAATCTCAAACACCTCCTCGGTCCAGTTGGCCTCGTAACCCTTCTTGAAGGCACCCTTAGCCTTACTGATGCGAACACGCTCCCCCACCCGAAAGCGTGGCTTAGCACCGGATCGCGGCGGGCCACCGCGTGCCGCTTCCATGTTGAAGCGGGCGGCTGCCGCATTTTCCAGAGTCACCATCGACGGAGCCATTTTAATGGTCGAGTGTGTGGTCGCGTTGTACCCCTCCACCAGCTGTCGCAGCACATCCAGGTAGCGATGGGTATTTTTGTGGGTGAAGTAACGCCACATTCTCTCCTTGAGAGTGCGATTGAAGCGTTCCACAACGGCGGCCTTTATGTCGGGGTTTCGCGTGACTCTGTACCGCACCCCTCTGGCAGCGAGCAGCTTCTGGAATTGAGCTCCTACAAACTCCTTGCCTTTGTCGGTCTGCAATTGGACAGGGCACCGTTCCGCGGAGGACAACACGCGCTCGAAAGCCCCGGCAACGGTGGCCGCGCTCTTGTCGGCGAGCGGCTCGACCCAGGCAAACTTGCTGAGCACGTCGATGATCACCAGCAGGTAGCCGTATCCGTCGTTGTACTGTTTGATCGATCTGAGATCCACCAGATCCGCCTCCCACAGGTCGTCTATATTCTGCACGTTGTATCTGGCTCGGGGAAATTTCCTACGTATGGACTTGTGCAGCGTGTACGCGTCCTGCGACGCCAACCATTCGACCACCGCGGCGCGAGGTATTTTTTTTCCCACGGATCGAGTCAAGTTCCTGGCACCCGCGTAACCCGCCTCGTTGGCCGGATCGTAGTACAGTCCTTCGAGGATCTTCATTTCAACCTGAGTCTCAACCAAGCACCGTTTCCGGTTTGCCCCGGTCGTTGTCTGTTCTTGGGTGTTGCAAATATCGAGTCCGAATCCGTATCCTCCTCCTCCTCCTCCTCCTCCTCCTCCTCACCCGCCTCGTTCGTATCAACGTCACCGTCCACAGCCCGGTCCTCGTCCTTGATACGTCTCTGACGAGATGGGCCGGCTGTCGATCGTGACGAGGCGTGACGCGTAGGTTTTTGAAAAACGGGATTACCTATGTACTCTTGAGGCGTGTTGATCGCGTGAAGGAGCCTCGCGAACTGTTCCCTCCCCCTGGCCTGCATAGATTTTCTCTCGCGTACCGCGTCGTTTATCAGATCGATGATATTCGTCCCGGCTATCCGAGCGCCCCTTATGGCTATCGTCCCCTTGTCGTCCCACGAGATCTCGGAGCGACCGTTGGTGGTCAAATAGTTCAGCAACAGCTCCGCTTTCCGCCGAAACTTGTCCGGCACGCTCAGCACGATATTCTGTATAGCTACACCGCTGTTACCAGCTGCATTCCCCTCAGTCACCCCATCCATCTCTTCTTGTTCTTCTTCTTCACCAGCAGCAGCAGCAGCCTTGCCACCCACCCCTCGTATAGAGAATTGCAAAGGTTTTCGCGACTCGGCGGCAAAAAACAAGAAACGTCTCAGCACCTGTCGGTACAGCTTCCATTTTTCCCGATCGTTTTTCCCCGGGTCGTTGAGAATAGCGTGCATCTCGCTATCCAGACGGCTCGCGGGATCCGTATCGGGTCGCCGCTGCTGGATACGTTCGGCTGTCTCCTGCGGTATCAGGACCATTTTCTTGGCCCGCTCCATTTCCTCAATTTTTTTTTATCACCCGCCGATAATCGGCGCCAGTAGCAAGGGTAGAAATCCACCCCGTTGAAGCAGCAAACGCTTCTTACTTTTCCAGCTGCCCGTGTTGCAGGCCAGGCGACGTAAAGTTTTTCTGTGCTTGCTCAAACGTCTCTTCCGATCGACGCTCAGGCTCACGTTACCCCTGAGTGTGTTCAGAGCGCACTCGCAAATGTTTTTCACCAGAGCGTCGTCGGCCGTGCGCAGCAGAGCCCGTCTCCGAGCTGGGTCCGATTTACAGATAGCGTGCAAGATCGCGGCGTTGGAAGAGCCGAACCTGTTCGCCGAACCTCTTCTTCCTCCTGCTCCTCGTCTAGCTCCGGGTTTCATCACAGACGAAAGACTGGCGCCGCGTGCGATCCTCCACCCTTTATATCTCTGCGAGGCACGTAAACGTAGTGACGCGAATCCGAGGGGAATATATCGGTGCGAAAGCGGCAGTTCTCCGGGGTGGATTGTTTCAGATCGAGAAGCAGATAGCCGTGGGGGCGCGCTGTGGCGTCGTTGTAGGCCTCCTGCAGGAAGCGAGGGTCCTCGGGGTGCACCTGACGAGCCAGGTGATGTATCTGCGCGCGATCGCGCGGATTCTTGAAGAAAACTATATAATTGGCGTTCAGCGAGATATCCCTCTGCCCGCGTCCCTGGTGAAACAGATTCTGCGTGATCAGGAACACGCTCATGTTCTTGTGGTGGCATCCCTTGGTGAAGAGATCGATGACAACGCCGTTGGACGACTCGCGCATCAGATCGTCGATGACGAGCAGTTTGGGCCGGTCGTCCGCGTCGTAGTCGGCCGGTTGCGGCAAACCCTCTCGATATTCCACGGAGCTCGATTCCCCGTACAACGGTTGCCATTCGGCGTAGTGCCAGACCACCCTCGCGAATTCCGTGTCGCACATCTCGCTCGCGTGTTGCAGAAAGTTTTTCACAAAGTTGGATTTACCGCAACCGGAAGGCCCGGCTACGATGGCGGAAAAGGGATGTTTCCAGCGCGTGTCCATCCTCGCGACTCACAGCTCCGTCGAATCTGCAATTAAATATATAAAAAAAAAATCATCGACGCGTGCTCGGTTTTGCGTCAAAGTCCCTGTCGCGATGGCTTGACCGCGGTGGGGCCCCCCCGGGGTGCGCGCGTTACGTAAAAAGCTTTTGGTAACGCGCGCGCGCGCGCGCGTCCGCCCCGTCTCTCTCACTTAACAGCTAAGAGCGAGAGAGAGAGACGGGACGCCGGCCGGGAAGCAGCTCCTAAAGCGGCAAAGGCAACCCGTATCAGCTTACTGGGGGGGTTGTCTCGCGGCGTGCGGCGACCTCAGCTTCTCAGACCGCCGCACACACCCCCCGCACCCGCCGTTTTACGCTCGGATTGATAAGCAAATACTACAGCTACTACTACTACTACTACTACTACTACTACTGACCTACCGAGCCGATGAGTAACCGCCGCACACTTGTGTTCCCCGGTAGTCTGGCGAGTCGAGGTTTATCTCTCTGTTTACGCGCGTGTCGAATAACAGAGTATAAGCGTTGAGAGAAAGAAAGAGAGAGAGAGAGAGTCTAAACCTAGCTGCAGAGCGAGATGCACGGTAATTCAGTTGTGCGATTTGTAGCCGAAAGGAAGAGTGTCGTAGCCCGTGTCGCAGAGGCGTCTTTTCGTTTGAACGGGGCGGCATATCTTGTTCACGCTGCGGGTGACTACCCGATGCAGCGCCGTACGCTGAATAGCTCTTCGCTCGACGCGAATAGGTTCGTCAGCCTCGACCACCATGCCCCGGATCGAATCAAAATTTATCCTCATTCGAGTCTGATAATTTAGAGTGACCCCCTTCACTTTGCAAACCTCGGCCACCTCCCCATTCCCCTTTTGTACCAGGTACGCGTAAAATTTCGGACCGCCGGAAACGAAGGCTTTTATGTAACTCCCCTCGCCATATTCCGCCAGCTCGTCCGTCAGATCGCCTAAAAAGTTACCCGTAGCCGGCTCCCACTCCCCGCTCCTCCTCACGTAAATAACAGAGTCCGTATCGTAATACAACACCCGGCGCCCGAGTCTCTCGAGATAGCTGTACAGCTTGAGGCGAGCCTGGGCAGTGGTGTAGGCGGCCAACACAACGTTGGCCAGCGGAGACGGTACGATGCTCTCCTCCGTATTAATCCACCGCGCGTAGAGTATTTGCTCCGTCACAGGCAAGATATCGACCACCTCGCTCTCGGGATCCGTCAACAGTTCCAGCAGACGTTGACGGTCTCTGATCACCTCGGTACGCGGGAGGTTTTCGCGCTGGCCAAATTTACCCCAGAACGAGTTCAGGCAGAGCTTGGATACGGAACGCAGGCCGGCGTTCTTTGTGATTTTCTCCCGCTGCAACCTGATACCCTCCACCTGCTCGTACTCCGCGAGATAACGGTCGCGGGACGCCTCGTCGGTGCACTCGCCGGGCCACCCGCTGGCTTCTTGCTTAATTTTCAGAAAAGTGTCTATGTAGGGAGCAAAGAGTCCCCCCTGACCGCTGGCCGGATCGTACACCGTGCTCTCGTATTGCCAGATCTCCGACACGTCGATCACGCTGTAGCCGACAGCCACGGCTTTCTGCAGCTCGGCCGACACCCAGGTACCCGTGAGCCACCGATCGGCCTCCGACTCGTGCGGACAATCGATCTGCAGAGAAGCCTCGCAGCAGGAGCGACACAGAGGAAACATGAGTTTTCCGCGCATCCGGACCGGCAACACCGGATGATAGAGATTCCTGGGTGGCAGGATCACGCATTTCACGAGACCCTCGAGCCCGGAGATGTCTGTGTTGTAGGGACCGGTCAACGCTTTGCACTCCCCACCTACGTAGACTCGCGGGTGACCCACAGGGTAGCGACCGGTTTTGCACACCCAAGGGTACAGAGAGCATACGTCTACGTATCGGATCTCCTCCCCCGGGGCAGCCTCGTGATAACGCTTCGTGTTCCCCGTACGCCCTCCGAAAAACGCCTCTCGAGGATTCAACGAGTCGCGGGAGAGGACCAGCGGATGCTGTTCGATGTAATCGCGCATTTCAGGATCGGTATCCATCATCTCGTCGAACGCGCATTCCCACATCTCCGTGACCCTGTAACCGAGCTCGATCATGCGTGCCGTTTTTGCCCCGGTCTCTTGCCACCGTCTGTCCATCGTATCCCCGCCCGCTAGCTCTTTGTCGCGATTGATCGTGTGACATCTCCGACACCCGTGCCAGTAGCATCCGTGAAATTCCAGCACGTGTCGCTCCCCACCCGCGTCTGTGTAATACCCGTCGACAACCCGCCTCGTCTCGGGAATCCTGTACTCGCGACCTCGCCCGGCGTGCCTCACCTCCGTCCCCAACTCCCTCTCCATCCAAACGAGCCATTTGACCGCTTTCGCCGATTGATTGTTGGCTAACCTGTACCCGCCGGCCGGTAGCACTCCGATGGTACGGGGCCTGAGGAAATTCTGTCGAAACACGACGGAACAGGCCGATGCTATGGTGGTGCTTCGCGAGAACGGACAAACATCGCCGCAATTCAGAAAAATATCTCTAAACGCGACGCATGCTCGGCGAAGGATGTCCACGTCGCTGCGACAGTATTCGACTAGCTCGCGGTTAAAATCGAACACGTACCCGCCGGCTGTGGCCTCCTCGTACCATTTGTAGAAAGCTTGCCTGTCCGAGGTCTTCATACTGTCGGGCGAGTAGAATTCCGCGGTTGGCAACGGACCTATGTAATCCCGATTCTCGGGTGTATTGAACAGATGCGGAAAGATACCCTTGCGCGATTCCACAGGTAGGCCGAATGCCTTGGGTAGCGCGGCTAGAGCCATAGGCATGTAGGCCAAAGAGTCCAGGAAACGCGTGTGACCCGTCTCCATCAGTATGATCTTGGTACCGTTCAGGATCACCTGCGGCGGATCTCTGTTATTTTCTACCAGGTAGCGCAGTATGAATTGCGAATCGAAACCGCTGGCGTTATGCGCTATACAGAAGATCTTTTTGAACCGGTGAACGTCCCGCGTGACAAAGTCCACCAGCTGTTTAACGGGGTTCTCTCGGAATACGAACTCGCGCACGAGACCGCAACTAGCACAGGGTGTACTTATATCGGGCTCGTGTATGCAGTTGGTGCACGTCTGCTGCACCACGCACAGGTTCGGCACGTGCAAATTGACATCTCCGCTGCCGGCCACCGGGGCGCACTGCTGGGTCTCAAAGTCATAGAATACGAATATATGTTCCGGGTTTCCGGTGGGCGGCTTCAGAGGCTGCATGTAACAGTCGTGGTTTACCGACTGCACGGATCCGCACGTGTTGCAGTACGCGTTGCCGCAAGAGTGAACCCTTTTCGTGCGATCGACGAACAGACCGCACCCACTGCACATCTGCAGGGTATCGCAGACGCTTCTGCGAGGATCGAACGACCCCGCGACGCGATGTCTCCGCAGACATTCCGCCCCAAAGAACCACCGGCCGCAGGCAACGCACGGCATCCGTACCCCCGCTCTGTCGCACTGCGGAACGGTGTTGCACCCTGGACATCTGTTGGAGCACCTGTGATCGCCGGTATAACGATAGGCGACGTTAGTAGATAGGCAAGGCGGGTTCTGGGACAATCTAGGTCAAATATTCTGTCCCAGAACCCCCCTGTGTTCTGATTGGTCGAAGCCCCCCTCCCACTCGCTGCGAGGACGTCCCCCTAACGGTAATCTATAATTTCACAATTTTAAGGACGTCCTCCTAACGGTAATCGATGATTTCGCAATTATAACGGAATATTTCGCAATTTTAATGGGATCTATCGACATAAGGACCGCCTCCTGTACGTATATGTCAATTTTGTAAAACGCAAGTACCGCCCCCTATAGTAACGGTAATTTCACAAGGGGGGTCGTGTCTGAATTTATGCGACCTGATTTCTGAATTTCTGAATTTCTGAATTTCTGAATTATGCGACCTGATCTCTGAAATGATGCGATCTGATATCTGAAATGCTGCAAGCCCCCCTCGATCGACGCGAGCTCGATCGATGCTGGCTTCGTGTTGTCTGAATCGTTGTCAAGACCTACTTTACCCGTGAGCGCGCGCTCTTACCGACCGTCGAGTGAGAACATAACCTCCCTGAAAAAACCATACCGACGATTTTTTTCGTTATAGTTTCGAACGTTCTGTTTGCTATGTATTGGTGGCCCTGAAAAGGGCCGATTTGATGGTTCTGAAAGGACCGATTGGTTTTTCGATTATTTAGGAGCTTGCCGCTTCCTCTTCTTGAGTGGTGTCTTTTTTGGCTTCAACGCAGTTGTGGCAGCAGCAGCATCAGCTTCTGTCACTAAGGTAGACAAATTCTCAGCGGCAGCGGCAGCAGCAGCTTCTAGAGAAATAAATTAATGATATTTTTAATTGATAGAATGAACAAAAAATACTGTTAAATTGCACAGAGTAGATAAATTTAGTGCATAAAATTTAGTGATTGCTAATTAGTTGAGAGCTCTTACCTTGATCGTCGTTTAATGCCGTCTCGATGATTCCAGCTAACCCGGCCGAGAGTTCGTTAGTTCTTTCTTCTAGAAACATGAATCAATGATATTTAATTGATAAAATGAACAAAAAATACTTTTAAATCACACGGAGTAGGTAAATGTTTAGTGTATGCTAATTAGTTGAGAGTCCTTACCTTGGTCATCCAGGACCATAGCAATAACTCCCGCCAAATCGACGGGGTTTTGCAGAATTGTCTCGGCAACTGGAACTCGCGGCTTCAGGTGCCCCTCTCCATCGTAATGGTAACTCTTCTCGGCTGCCTGGATCATATCGAACGCTGCGTGACAGCAAAGACATTTCTCCCAATTAATCTTTATCAATGCTGCACCGCATTGTTCACAGAAAAATAGCGGTGGTGGCTGATTAATTGGGAGAATATTATGCTCCCTGTCAACTGTCCACGGTCCAGGCAGCTTCACCACACAACCCTCACAGTAGAGCCCCGAATCCAAGGTGTTTGCCTTAAACTTGAGGGTCCTGAAGCACCGTGCATGGGTGGTGAAAACCGCGCGCAACGCGGCCTCTCGCAGGGTCCACGTTTTCTCGAGGGGTATCGCCCACCCGTCTATCAACGCTAACACCTGCTTTGTATACGGTGTTATAAAGATATTCGGAAGTGCTGTAATAAACCAGAAAAAATCAAACACCTGAATAACACCAAAGAACTATTTTCACTAAATCACAAAATTCACAATGATACTTACACATTTTTCTCCGCGAATATTCACAAGATTTTTTCAAAAAACTTTTTTTAACTAGCAACTGTAGCGATCCTGCACCCACAAACTCTAAGACGCGAATGAACTCGGTACGTAACCCTTCATGAGTATGCGACTTCCTAAAACTAATGTGCAGCTATAAAATTCAATACCTCGAAGTAATCATCGGCTTAGTCTCCGATGCTGAAACGAAATTGTTATCTAAACCTCAGTGTTTTGTAAACATATTGAATATCAAAAACTAGCGTTCAACTAAGCTAGCGCAATACAACGGCTAAGGAGTCAAATAAGCTACGGGGAGGAATTAAAAATAATTTATGAAGACTGTAAAATTTTACAGTGAATTCTTTTATTCTTTAAATCAGATAACACACAAATTACAAAGAGCATAAATTTATTGAATCATTTGACATTGAGAGCAGTCTCCGATCATGGGAGGAGGCTCATCGAATTCTCCGCTTTGCGATCCGTAATGTATTTGACATCTCCGACAGTTTGCGATATCTACATCCTTCTTCATAGCCTCCGATAGTTTGTCCCACACCTCATCCATGATACTCGAGCCGTAAATAAGAATGAAATCTTTGGTCAAATAGGCGATGTCTTCAGCCTTCATTCGTTTCAAACCCCCTACTTCAATGGACATGATCAATGATTTATGAAGTGATGGTTTACACTCCTTCAAATACCAAGTTTTCAATCGCTGTACGTTTTCAAAGGCGCAATGATATTTGGGAAGGTTTCCGTGCCAGTCCTCGTGCCAATGAAGCACCTCGTAGTCTCTCATCCATCGAAAACTTGGACAGTCCAATTCTTCTAAATCGATGACAGGCTTGGACTCGTCGTTGATGATTTTCTTAATCCACTCTTTCTTCTCCTTTCCCTTAACGTAGATATAACTTACATGCTCGACAACTCTTCGTACAACTTCCTGCACCTTGTCGTAAGACATAATGCCGGCATTCCATGGTATTCCATGATGATTCCGCGTCAACCAAGCGTTGACAGCTCTACATTTGGTAGATAAGATTTTCCAAGCACACGGCGGTTTGAAAAGAATGCGCGTCAGGCCTTGCTCGCCTGTCTCATACGCTTGAATGGTGATTGCAGCGAGTTCTTTCAGTACGAATTCGTTGATAGGATGTCGGAAACCTTGTACATCCAGTATCATCTCCATTGTAACAACTTATTTTCGCTAGACTGGTACGATGTGGATTTCAGAAAAATCGAGCGTTAACTAATTTCAAAAAGTTTTCAACCTCACTTTTATATCGTATATCCCCTCTTAACGGCTACCGTACACATAGCTGAAACTGCGAAACGGATATTGTGCAATAAAATAAACATCTTTTTTATAAATTTTTTTAATCATAGTAAAGTACAGTTTTTCATAAAATAGGGTAATGTACAGTTATTTTGTGAATTATAGATTATAGAATCATAAAAAACGTAGGATGACATAGTTTTCCTCAAGTTAATTTCTTTACACCACCACTGATTGGGTTGTACTCAATAATACGATCGTGTAAAATCATACAATAGACTGAGGTTTGCGGCGGAAAGGGATACGTTGACTCGAATTCGAGGCGAATGTCCACGGGTCCGGATTTCAGGGAATCGTTTTGCTTCGAACAATCGATGACGATGAGCGGTGCGTATTTTAAAAATTCGTTCCTGCTCAATAATGGTTCGGGATCCTTGGCGTAGTACGATGTCTGGAAGTTTGCATACATATCGTAGAGCAGAGCGTACTGGTTGCGAGCAACATCGAGATTTAGGTTTCCGTAGGGATAACTCTGCGAGTTGAGAAAGAGCTTCACATCTCGGATGCTGCAGTGATCGAAATGACTTGCGTTCTTAGCGGCATTATTTTTTCGATCCGTCTGAAAGCCTACCACAACGTATCGAGGTTTTTCCAGCTGGGTGGAGGTTTTCACGACCCAGACATGCTTCGAGGTAGCGGGCAGTAGTGGATACTCGTATAATTCCCACGAGCGGTAACTGATAGGGATGGGGGCGTCTTTGGCAATATAGTTCAGCAACTGGATTTTTCGTTGATCGGAGACCCTGATGTACGGAATCATCCACTCGAGTTTGAGTAGTGAAATTTTAAACTGTTCCACAGTACCATCGGCGGTTGTCTGTATAATGGCATTCGTGTCGGTGTTTGTCCTTGTAAGAATCAACTCGTGCTTGGCATTGACGATTATTCGGCGATAGTCCTCAGCGAAACCCAGCAACCAACTCAGCGGTATGGAGATATCGAAGTAACCGTTCTCATCAACTATTTCATTGTCGTTGTCGATCCAACCGGCATTCTCTCGCAGAGACCTTTGGCTAGGACTTTGCGATATGTAATTCTTCATGAGGGTTGTGATACCGACGTTCTTATTTCGGTCGATCTCAACAGCATTCAGCTCGTAGCGTATATCCTCAAACAGATGACAGATGGTATTGTTGACTAACTTTGTGGCAGTGACCGGAGTTCGCCCATCGGCCTTGGTCAATCTACCGTATACGTGCAGCGAGCTCCTACTCGGTAACAGACATAAATCTTGATGTTGAACGGCGATCCGAATTTCATCGTTGTTTTCGAAGCTCGTTGATGCGAAGGGTTGATGCGCATGAGTCTCGTAGTGTGCGACGGACTCGTCAAACACAATTGGTTTTTGTATCGTTAGGATCTCCTCCATGGTGCAAAGCAGACGATTGTAAGACAGCAGAATTGTACTCTTACTTTCCGGTTTATCTTTTTCGAATAACTCTGAGCCCCAGACTCTTCAGGAACTTGATGTTTTGACGTCTGAGCTCTCCGGAAGGTGTGCGACGACTGCTCGTCCCCCGACATGCCGGTTCTATTTTATAACTCCGGCCGACTTTAGTTTCAAAAACGATACCCATTACGATTTCACGTGCAGTCTTATCGTTACCACTTCACCTTGGAAATTAACCAATCTTCCGTCTTGATCGACTAGTCTGAGCTGAAGATGATCTATTGCTTGAACGGTGATCGGAAGGTAAATGACGTTCGATGGTACTTCGATGATCTTATATCCAGGTGGGACGACGGGGAAAAACTCGTGAATGGTGTGCACTTGTTGTCCGTTGAGGTACGCACCCGTAGTGACGTTGCACTCGACTCGTAGGGAGTTAACCTTGAGAATGGCTACAGGCAAGTCAGATGTATGTGTGACATCTGCTTCAAGGGTGCGTGGAGTGAAACCCAATAGTCGACCGATAGAGTCGGAGGGTTCAAAATTTATCTTACGATTGCACTTGATTTCGCTACACAGCGTATTGTTGTTTGCTCGTAGGTCGATGGAGACGTCACGATCGGCTAATACTTTTTGCACATAACTCTTTATGTCTTCAATTTCGTAGCTTCCGGTGGGTATGGTTATAACTTCAATCCCATCGATGTGAAGCTTGTTGTTATCCTCATCGATGTTGGGAATCGAGTTGAAGGTTAGCAACTCGACGAGTCCTAACGTGTAATTTTTGAACGGTGATAGCTCGATGGGTGGGAAATAGTAGGCTTCTAGTACGGATGACGTGCCCGATAGTGTTAACGTAAAAGAATCACCCATGATGATCCGCGCTCAACTGATGTTTTGCGTGACGGAGGAAAGCGTTTTATAGCAGTCCGCTGAGGAATTTGAGGCACAGATGTCCGCACACCACCGTATCATAGTCTTGATATTTTTTATGATTATACATTACAATGCTACCACCACCGAGGTATGTCATGAGATCTTTGGGTGGTTGTAAATCACCAAAGCTGTCAAAGTAAATGACTTTGTTGTTCTTCTTTCTGTACGCAACCCAGTGTGTGCCAGGACCTTCTTTATTGTCAAGATTCACTATGGCAGCTTCGTACTTTCTCGGTCCACCTTTCGGCATTCCGTTTCTCATGTACACTCCGCGAAACCCCGGAATTTTCATAATCTCAGCGTACTTCAGCAGATCGAAATCGGTGAGTGCTCGGTGTGGTAGCCTTACGTGTTTTTTGGATTCAACTGAAGACCTAAACCTTTTTTGTAGGGTTTCAGGTACAACCCCTTTCCCAAAGCGATCGCCTCCATTGTCTCGTTGTGACGTTGCCGCTCATTTAATTCACGTTTTGCTGCGCTTGCCTCATTCACAGCTTTTGCAATACCAGCTGCCCCACCTGCTAGAGCTCCGGTAGCACTCAAACCGGCTAATAGAGGTATGAGAAAGGGTAGGAAACCTCCAATTTTTTTTGGTACAGGGAGAATGCGTGGAGTTTTCACCTTGTTCCTACCACCCGCGTTTTTGACAGCTTCGCGTGCCCCTGTGAGAGCCGACTTGACGGGGTTGGTACTGTTCGATCCCATGGAAGCTCTTGCCGCCTTTACTATTTGTTTCAATGAGATTTTTTTCTTGTCGCAAGATTTTTTCCTCGTGGAGCTTTTCTCCCGTATCCCCATACCTAATTTCCTTTTCACTTTCATTGCGTTGGTTACACCCCAGGCGGCTGCCTTTTCCGTAACGCTCGCGTCTTTGGCGAGCACGCGGTGCCAGGCCTTCTCCGCGAGTACTTTGTCCGCCTCGTGTCGAGCAGCAAGATTATCTCGTTCTTTCGAGTAAGCGATGTCGTGTTCCTTGCACGCAGCGTCTAGAGGATTGATGCCCGGATCACCGCGCGCGAGTCTCTTCGCTAATTTGGTGCCAGGTCCGCAGTACTGGTAGCTCGGTATATGCAATTCAATGGGAAGCTTGTTGATGATTCTGTTGACCAGACCTTTTCCCCTCGGTCGCTTGCGTTCTCCTTTACGTTTGTGTACGATCATGGTTCCGACACAACTGACTCAAAATCCTATAAATAGCGAGTATTTATAGTTTTTGGAGACAGTCAAGATACATCAGCGGAAAGTGGTCTTTTGGTTGCACCCCTCGTCTTGGGTTAAGCATCATGAAGTTCAAGGAGCAAAGTACCAAGTTACCGGTGATCAATTTCGACAAACTGACACAAACGAATGTGAAGGAACGGGGTAAACGTCACGGTCCGCTACTACCGAATAGCGTGCGCGCAGTGATTTGCGGACCATCCAATTGCGGCAAGACCAATACCCTCTTATCTCTGATCACACATCCCAATGGTCTAAAATTTGCAAATATCTACGCTTATTCAAAATCGCTCAATCAGCCCAAGTACCAGTTTCTCAAAAGGCTCCTCGATTCGATCAAGGGTGTTGGATATTTTCCGTTCAGCGAACACAAGCAAGTGATCAGACCGGAAGACGCGCGACCGAACTCTCTCATGATTTTCGATGACGTAGCCTGCGAAAAACAGGATAACATCAGAGCCTTCTTTTGTATGGGGAGACACAACGCGGTCGACTGTTTCTATCTTTGTCAGACTTATGCTCGTATTCCCAAACACCTTGTACGTGACAATGCTAATATGCTGATACTCTTCCGACAAGATGAAATGAATTTGAAACATATATACGATGATCACGTCAACACGGATATGTCCTTTGCGCAGTTCAGGGACCTGTGCTCAGCCTGTTGGAGCGATAATAAACATGGTTTCGTTATGATCGATAAAGATAGCGATCTCAACGGGGGTAGGTATCGCAAGGGTTTTGACTGCTTCGTAACCATAAATATGAGGCAAGCGTTGTGACGACAGCAGTTATAAATCGAACTTAGAAGCATCAACATGCAGAGTGCTGATTTGCATCAACAGAAAGATGTGCTGCATCAAATTGCGGAGGCGAGCGATGCTATACGACGCAAGCATAAAATGTTGAAGATGGGCCGGGATACCAACGAAAAGGCTATGATTGAAGTTTTTAAACCTATAACAAAACCTCTTCAGCAGCTGGTGAATCAGTCGCTGAAACAGGAGACCATCAAGAGCGAAATTGAAGAGACACCTACGAAACTGGAATTCCCGCGAAAAAAGACTAAGAGGGAGTCTGAGGAGGACTCTTTTGTAACGGCTGACGAAGAATCCTCCGACGAGAATGAACCGGTTACCCCCTCGAAGCATGAATCTTCTACCGTTGGCAACGATTTGTCTCAAACGTATCTCCAAATGTTCGAAACAAACGCAGCGAGAGACTTGGATACTTCGTACGGTGTTCGTAGATTGAAGAATAACGTTCTCTGGGTTGGAGATTCTAAAGTGACTTTTGACAAGGATATCATTCATATTGGAAGCATGAGTTATCAATCAACACCAGGCTTACTCGAACTACTGTTCAAAAAATCACCCAGTGACACCATAGTGAGCCGGACAGATTTGGAGAATTACAATAAAATCGTGGTCAACACAAACGCGCATCGAAAGTTTTACCGCAGTGATACGGCTATTCGTTCTGAGAATAGCGATAAATTCAGAAAAATTATTTCTCAAATTCCCACCTCTGTGGGACAGAAGAAGAAGAAGAAGGGTGAAGCCTTACCGCGTCTCAAAATCGTCGCAGGTAAGAAGAGTCGAATGGATTACGTGTACTGGGACGATCCCAATGAGCTAGTCGAACGACTTCGATTGCTCTACGCGTCCCAGGCGGCCGGTAACACGAGTCACTCCAATGAGATTATTTCCATCATTGAGGAGTTGCGTGAGGCTGGAATTGTATATTAGACTTCTCCAAGAATTGGCAGGGCTCAGTTTTAAAATGAGCGTGGACGTGTTTGGTAGGCAATTGACGAGGGCGAAGGGTGGTAGGCTGTCGGGAAACCGCGGTCCTCCCGGTTACGGCTTCAAAAAGACTCTCGACGGGCAATACGATATGGATAACAAGAGATTAAGTAACCTTGCGGATCCTGTGGAAGAAAATGATGCAGCCTCCATGAGAGTGGTGCAAAGCGCTGTACGGCAAGAAGCTCAACTCTTACACCAAGTCACATCATCTTTGCGAAACGACGTGGCAAATATCGGTAGGAGGATCGAATCTCTCGAAAACCTTGCCACTCACCATTCTCAACTCATTACGCAACTGGAAGAGAAGCTGACAACATCGGAGAAAATCAACGATAGTGAAACCAATTTTATGATAAGAAGCCTGGAATCGAGCGTGAACGCAACTCTGAAACGTCTCGAAGCAGAAAACAAAAACGGACAAGACTTGGCAGTTCATAATTCTGGAATAATAGTGCAATTGGATGAGCGTTTGACCAGACTGGAGGATGGAAGACAAAAAGCTAACGTTGGTGGAGGAACTTCATAAGCCTGCACGAAGGAATTATCCGCGTCGCCGCGTTATCATGCGAGGAATAGACGAGACCTGGCAGGCTGATCTCGTGGATATGATTGCTTACGCGAAATACAACAATGGCTACAAATACCTACTGACGATCATAGATATTTTTTCGAAATTCGCCTGGGCAGTGCCGATCAAGACCAAGAGTGGAAAGGATGTGACAAATGCTATGAACTCTGTTTTCAAGGAGGGTCGCGTACCGAAAAAATTGCACGTTGATCGCGGCAAAGAATTTTTTGCAATAGTGTGCGTAAAATTCGATTTTACGCACTGTTTTCGGTGCGTAAAATGAAACATTTCGATACAGTGTCTCTTGCTGTTTTCAGTGCGTAAAATGATACTTTTTGATACAGTCCGACACTGTAACCATAGCTGTAACGAAAATAAACAATAGAATCGACCTAATAGTGTATCCTCAGGTTGTTTACAATATTAAGAGAGGCATCTCGGACTACATAGTACTTACGTTCAGTACGATATCTGTTATTAGCAAGTGAAGACCAATTAAGTGCTAATAATTGTAAGAAAATGAAGTTTTGATTATTCCCGAATTCGTAACGTTTTTTGTTGATTTAACCAATACTTATTATTGCATAATTCATCCATAGAGTTGTAAATAATTCTTTTCCTAACTGAGTGCGCAAGATCCGTCGTGTTTTTTTTAGATTTTATTCTCAATACGTTGACTATTCTTATTGTATCAAATGAAATTTATTTTTTCGGTACTCGGGGGGCTTCGCCCCCCGAACCCCCTACCGGGGCTTCGCCCCTGGGCCCCACCAGGGGCTTCGCCCCTGGACCCTACCAGGGGCTGCGCCCCTGGACCCCCGGCGGCCGGTAGCAATCACCTTTTGCATGAAACATAGTTTCCGCGTGCAGGTCAGTTTCCATTTCGTTGGTAAATATAAACTAATTGAAAGTATTTATTGAGGGTCGAGTATTCTGTTTGGGGACTGCACCTGGACTTGCTTTTCTACGCCTTACTATCTTTTTCGATTTTGATATGCACCGTCCCGTTGTAGGATCTGAATAAAAATGCATAATATTATGCACATTTTTCCGAATTTTACGCACACTATTGCAAAAAATAGCGTATGCCACGCGTGCGTACGATTTACGCACTCGTGTGATCGATGCGACACTCGGGCCGGCTTCGCCGGCCCTCGTGCGCAGCGATCACTACTAGTGCGTAAAATCGCATTTTACGCACTTGTAGCATAATATACTATTACAACACCGAGTTCAAGGCTCTGCTACAACGACACGGCATTACGCTATATTCAACCTTCAGCAACCTGAAAGCCTCGATCTGCGAGCGTTTCAATCGTACGCTGAAAAGTAACATGTGGAAGCGTTTTTCTCTCCGAGGAAATTATAAGTGGCTAGATATTGTACCGGATCTGATGCTAACTTACAACAACACCAAGCATCGTACAATTGGAATAAAACCGAGTGAGGTTACAGCTCAAAACGAAAAGATTCTCCTGCGCAACGTATACGGGAAATTTCAAGTTAATCAAACACGGAAGAAGAAGTTCAAGCTCGGTGATAAAGTTCGAGTTAGTAGGAATAAACATACGTTTGACAAAGGTTACACACCCAACTGGACAACCGAAATATTTACCATAAGTAAGATAGAGAATACTGATCCTGTCACATACAAACTCGTCGACTATCAGAATCAACCGATCGAAGGTGGCTTCTACGAAGAGGAACTCTCCGAAGTCAAACACCCTGATGTTTACCTGGTGGAGAAAGTGCTGCGAGAGCGTGGAAGTAAACTGTTTGTAAAATGGTTAGGTTTTGATAATTCACACAACAGCTGGATAAATAAAGCGGATATGTAATTTTTATTCAATAAAGATATACATAAATATGTAATACATGTTTTTATTCATTTACAATAACCCCATGGTACGGTATCGGTAGTGTTGGGAAGAATAACCCTTTTATCATCGCACCAACTGAGTGCTATTTTCTTTTGTAATACGGTATGAACCTCATGTTTCTTACTCCTAATGAGGTACTGAGGTTTAACTAAATTCTGATGTTGCATGAGACACTTTTTGTAATCATCGAACATGATTGTTCTCAACGTCGCTGCCTTAATACCTTTCGCTCGCTTTTGCTCTTTATCCTCCTCAAAAATTTTAAAAGTGTACAATTTCGCTCGTAATCCTACAAATTCTTTCATAATCTTCCCGTTACATTCATCCTTCATTAAACCTACCACTTTCTTATTCGCTAATGGGATTCCATAGATATTATCGAGCGGGTAATCGGATGTATCAAATTTATGAGAATCACGTTTGATGTATTCGTATATGTCGGGGACAGTGAAGTGATACAGAAGACTATCCGTATCCGTGTACAATAACTTTGATCGATCAGCAAAGGTACGTTTTACGTAGTTGTAGTGAAAATCGTAGATAAAAATCTTGGACAGATCGAGGATGGAAAATCCAGCGTAAATAGGTTTATTGAAGTGTATTTTAACCCTACTGAGCTCGATAATTACTATATCATTATCAAATATAGTACAGCTATGAAAATTCGGTTTTGCGATGAGTGCTTTCGCTCCGTACCTCCCCTCCCACTGTGTCACTAATCTGACATCTTTTTGTTTTCTTACGTTCTCCATAGTCTTACCAAATACCGCGTTATTCATCAATTTAAAGAAATTCTTCTCAAACTCGTTATTGGACTTTTTTCTCAAATCAGTATTCAGATCTATGTACGGTTTCAACCATGGAGATTGTTCAAATTTCAAGATTCTATGAATTTTCGCTAATTTCATTCCCAGACTTAAATATTGTTTCAAATTCTGGTAGTGTACAACGTATTTCTTTTTCGGAAAAAGAGTAGTCATTAATTTGGAATTTTTACTGTGCGAGGGTGTATAGTGTTCGGGGCAAAGAGGTAGGTCCTTGTGTGTTTCGTGAAGCTCCAAAGGATACTCCAAGTCCACCTCAAGAATGTATCCTACATGTGAATCATCGGGAATATTACAAACATTAATCGACTCGTATTCCCACTGGAAAGATCCACGAGGTAAACACTGACTCATCGCTCCACCGTACAGATTGTTTACATCGAAGTACATGAGGTAGGATTCCTCTTTACTGGCATCAAAGTCCTTACCCATATATCTATTGTTACTCTCAGCGTGCCGGTTCGAGCACTGAGCTACACCACCCCGAATCCCCTTTTGGATAAACAAGAGCATCTCCACATCGGTGAGGAGTTCTAGCTCAACACACGTGGACTTGAGCATTGCGTCGAAGGCGAGTCCAGGAGCGGTGTAATAGTGCAGAGGATCCAGGCTATAGGTAGAATGACAGTTACAACGAAAATTTTCAAAAATATCCGCCAGGAGTAGAACATCCGTTTTCAAATATAAATCAGAGTATTCGCCCAGCGTATCAATATTAAACGTACCCCAGACTTTTATTGCATGTTGATAATTCACTTCCGAGACGTTGGTATCGTTCAATTTTGAATAGAATTTTTCAATCGCTGGTAATTTTTTCTCATCAAGCTTTACCCAACTATCTACATATTCGTAGGGAAATACCCCCTTTCTCGTGAGCAACTCGAATTCCTCTGCACTATTACACAACCTTCGAACAATTGTTTTATCATTATCATTCAGATATGAAGCCAGTTTGTCTAAACTACTTGCCATAAACCGACACGAATCAATGAATCGTAGGCTAACATTTGTATCTTGAATCTTTTTTGTAAAGGAAATGTACCGTTCTTTGTTGACAGGAAGGAGACTCAATTCACCGTCGAACTGTGTAGCTAAAGCTTTGATTAAGAAGTGTGAATCATAGCCGGACAGATTGTGAAAAACTACTGGAATAATATGCGAAGATTTATAATTTAAATTACAGCCCGGATGCGCCACACCGCGGTACTTGCCTGTGAAATGACAATGATCGCGATGTTTTTTATCCGTTGGAGTGAATGGTTTCTCACAAATATGACATATTTTAGTATTATCCATATCTTGTATTTCCTCACTAGTGAGTTGCATCGGTACGTTTCTTTTCAGGTAAAAATTTGTTAATTCTGCTAATTTTTGTAATTCGCTAACGAACCATTGAATACAATCGGGATTACGTTTAATTTCAAATTTTGATAGAGAATCGTCGAAGGCACAGTGTAGATAGTACGCTGTACTATGTGGAATATGCTTTTCATACAAGGTTTCATTCTCCGTCGGCTCGAGGATACACTCTATATCAGCGTATACGACGAACGGTACAAACTCCTTATATCTATAGTTTCTAAAACTTAAAATCTTATCTTCTTCTTTCGGTAATATCATCTTACACTTGTTTATATTTTCACAGTCTTGTTTATGTCTTTCGTACGAGGCTTGAACTTGGAAATGACACAGGCATCTATCACACAGAAATATCGTGCTTTTATGCTTCGACAGTTGTGAACTTAACAATCTAGATAAATTTTTGATCCAAGCAAAGTGAAAAACCTGCTGACCATTGATTTCTATACAACTATCTATAGCAATAAGGTGGATCGTAGGTTTATCTGTCTTATTTTTACTCAAATAGAGGGGTACTATTTCACTAGGTCTTCTCGATTCGGTTTCCATACCGTAAACGTTGATTGCTAGACAATTGATTCGTTCAAATTTAGAAATATCTTTCAAAGTTATAGGAAACTTGATACCCTCACAGTTGAATATTGTACTCGGATGAGGATAAGAACTTGTTCGAGCAACATTTAGTTTATTATCTGCGGGATGAAGAGCTGCAGCGACGGCCCACAGAAAGCAGAATTCATCGCTGTTCTTGACGTTCACCACAGCCTTCTTCTTCTGTATATCCAGAGGTAGATCCACGTAGGTAGATAAACCTCCACGTAGCGGCTCGTACCGATTAATATTAATCATTAGATTAACAATTTCGATTAATGTCCAACCCGAGTCCTGCTCTTGAAAATCCTCGACTTTCACCAGGAGACGATCGATCAAATTCTCATCGAACCATCTCTTAATATCCGTGGTCGGAAGGATAACTTCATTTTTTGTGTTGAAAAATTTCATTTCCTCGACAGTTTCAGAATTTTTCAGGATGGAAAACTTGCAAGCCAGTATACCGTTCACTTTCAGATTACCTCCTTGCTGTAGAGAATTCTTCAATCGTACAACAGCCAAGGTTTTCGAATCCTGCAAAAAAGATCTCAGATCTTTGTGGCGTAGATTGATTATAACACCGGTACGTATTCGACCTTTAAATACTGATTCCAAGTCCTTCCACTGAACTCTGTCTTTTATCCTTCTCCTCGATGTTCCGATACCTTGACCACTTCGTTGTTTGTTCTTGAATTTCTCACCCAACGATTGAAGTATGGAAACTGTTGTGACGATTCTGTGTCTTTCTCCAACGGAAAGAGTAACTGTTCGCAATATTTTATTCAAGAGTCTGATATTACGATTACACAAATTTTTCCATCGCTCGATTTGATGAGGTGGCGCACCGTGCAACAATTTATAAGCACTTTCTACAATGTTAATTAACTTCAAACACGATTGAGCATCCATTTCTGCGTTTATATCTCACTTCGGTGTAAATAAATGAAAAGTTGAGGAAGAATAACTGTTTGATATGCACAATAAAATTTTATTTTAAATATAATATTAAACCCATTGTTTGAACACCTCGACTTTCAAGAAATCAGTATAGTAAAAAATATGTAATAATAATTTTTACAAGTAAAGAAATTCACACTGGTTGTATTGTCCACCGAGGTACCGTAAGCGTAGACGATTTTCCGCAGCAGCAGTTTCATGTACTTGTAACTGATCCTTGTTATCGTCGAATGCCTTTGATATTCTGCTTGGCAGAAACATCATAAAACTATCCTCGATCTCCACCATGGTTTTAGGCCCGTATTTGGTGGTAACAGATTTGAACGATGAAACTTTATAATCTTTCCCAACCTCCAGCTCTGATATTTTCTTCGTAGGTAAGAAGTCATCCATGCGGCAAACTTTGTTTATATTTTCAGAAGCCATTTTTGCAGATAAGATAGACGAAGCTTCTCAAGAGTGTACACCTTCTTGCACGACTAAAATTCGAATAACTGAAAAACGTTACGAAAAACGCCGTTTTATAGGAGGTGAAATCAAATGTGTGTGCGTACGTGTTCCTCTATTCCTGGAAAAACTTACCATTCGATGAACTTATTTCGTAAAAGTTTCGTCCGCTCTACATTCTTTCTTTACGTGGTAATTAAAGGGGATTCAGTTCATGTGGATTTTAATACCGTTAGTAATACATAAAATATGTAGGTATTGTATCGTTAATATTCGCATGTCTCTATAGAATTCAACGTTAAGCCACTCGTAAAAATTGTTGTGACTCGCTCAAGATAACGCGAACTCGTATTGTTTAGAATACTCAAGTGTTATATATACAGCTTGGCATACGCTTATTTTCTTCCTAGATTATCTAACTATAAGCTATAGGGAACGTTCTACTCGAGTGCATATGTGATGGATAGTTCGAAAAGTATATATGTGATGAATACTTCGAAAGTAAGTATATATACATATATATTCAAATGTATTGGTGTATGACTTTTGGGAGCGTGCACACTACCCCGAAGGGTGCATGGTGATCTCATTCGCACCGTAAACGGTATAGAGGCAAGTTGAAAGAGAATACAGTTAGTTCATTCAGATTGAAAAAGAATTATGAATTTGCATGTTTCTAAGTGGTTCGGTGGAATACAGTGATTTTTAATTTTATTGAATTTCTGATTTTAGTGCTGACGAATCCTTCTTAGAGAGAAAATCTTACAATAATAAAAAAGTAAGTATTTCGAATTACTACAGATTGCTATTTTATATCATTGTTTATCATTCATCTTTGTTTTTTATTTTGTATTTATTTATTTTTTCGATAACCATGCGATATCGAACGTCAACTCTTCCTATTCAAGTTCCTTCCATTTACCATAGTTTGAAAATAATATTCTTTGTACAGGTATGGAGAACAGAGACAATGAATGCTGGCCAATTGATACACTGATCCACGTGGATTGTAGAGATCTATGGCTGTACGAGTCGGTGGCGTATCGCTACCTCCTCCACGTTGTAGCAGAAGAATACGACATCGGATACCAGAATTTCGATGATGATGATTTTGTTCCGGAGGTAGAGATATTCACCGACTCGGATTCAGAAGATGAGGACGGTCCAGAGTTGGACTCGGATTCAGAAGATGAGGACGGTCCAGAGTTGGACTCGGATTCAGAAGATGAGGACGGTCCAGAGTTGGGGGCTATGTGGTTCAATTTATTGTATTCTGCAGACGATGAAGGTTACGAATCCGCGTAAGGTAATATATATATATATATATATAATTTCGAATACATATGTCGTAAAGTTATTGATATTATAGGAATGTTGTTCAGTTGTTAATATTACAATCGTTCAGTTTTTTGATATTAGAATATGTGTGTTTCAGAGAGGATTTCGTCAAGGCGGTCGAGTAGAGGCATACAAATCGATCCTTTTCAGGGCCATCAAATCGGCCCTTTTCAGGGCCACCAATACATAGCAAACAGAACGTTCGAAACTATAACGAAAAAAATCGTCGGTATGGTTTTTTCAGGGAGGTTATGTTCTCACTCGACGGTCGGTAAGAGCGCGCGCGCGCTCACGGGTAAAGTAGGTCTTGACAACGATTCAGACAACACGAAGCCAGCATCGATCGAGCTCGCGTCGATCGAGGGGGGCTTGCAGCATTTCAGATATCAGATCGCATCATTTCAGAGATCAGGTCGCATAATTCAGAAATTCAGAAATTCAGAAATTCAGAAATCAGGTCGCATAAATTCAGACACGACCCCCCTTGTGAAATTACCGTTACTATAGGGGGCGGTACTTGCGTTTTACAAAATTAACATATACGTACAGGAGGCGGTCCTTATGTCGATAGATCCCATTAAAATTGCGAAATATTCCGTTATAATTGCGAAATCATCGATTACCGTTAGGAGGACGTCCTTAAAATTGTGAAATTATAGATTACCGTTAGGGGGACGTCCTCGCAGCGAGTGGGAGGGGGGCTTCGACCAATCAGAACACAGGGGGGTTCTGGGACAGAATATTTGACCTAGATTGTCCCAGAACCCGCCTTGCCTATCTACTGACGTTGCAGGGCTCGCAGAAGCGTCTGTTGGCTGCTGCGGCGGTAAGATTTAATATAGGCTTGTAATGACCGCCGCGAGGAAAGTAGAGTATGTTCAATGTGGCGCTGGGGTATTCACCCCGCTCAGCTAGTACGCGCGTCCCGTTGTAAACGACCTCACCCCCGCGGCCAAAGGTATTGAAATCGTATATCGCGATGGCTAGACCCAGAGGAGCCAGATATTCTTGAAATCTGACGATCTCTCGCATACCGCAGCCCTCTGGGGGGACTTCTACGCGCGCCTCTCTGCACAAAGCCAGGGCAGCCTCCCTCTGAAGTCTAGATTTCACGTGACGTACGTCGGACCATCGAAGCGCGGGGTCAGCGTCATTACCCCCGATACCCTCTCTGTTCAGGTAGGCGCGAGCGGAAATTATAGAGCGCGGTAGACAAAGATTGTCGCGTTCGACCTCGAGAAGCGACCGTTTGCTCACCTCCTCGTGGGTGCGAGGTCTGCTCTTTCGCCCGCGACCCACCGGAACGCTGACCCGGTTAACGGTGATTCTGAACGCGTCGTCCAAACGAAATTCGGAGGCGCTTTGACTGAGACTGAACACTAGTCGCCAGAGATCCTCGTAGTGAGAGTCCCGAACCGGTCGAAACGACAAACCGGCCGTACCCAGAGCAAACGAGGGGGTGTCTAGTCCGAATCCGATATAATCGTTAGCGGCATCATCGACAGAGTCCGGGGTGGTGGTCGTGGCGTAATTGTGAATATCCCTGACGGCTTCTTCGAGCCAGGTAACAGGGTCGACTGTTTCCGGCGGCGTAATGATTTTCAACGTAAAGACGCTCCCCGTTACGGCGAATCTACGATAATATTTACGACTCTCGTCTACAATCAGAAATCTAACACCCGGAGGACGCGCAATGTGATCGTCCACAACCGTGCCGGCGACTCTCTCTCTCTTCTCTCCACCCCGCTGTAGACAAGCGTCTTCGTTGTTACCTCCGGATCGTTTCGATGCATCGTAGACAGCGCGGCGCCGCTCTGACGACCAAGAGTAATGTCCCGGTTACACGAATCGTATCGAGAATTGGGGAAAAAAGGAGAATGCGGACTCTGGCGTACTCACCGGAAGATTCGTCGGAAAACACCACCTCCATCTCATCGTCTGTCGAGGAATTTTCAGGAGACGGTGCTCTCTTTCTCTTACCCCCACCATACTGTATGCCCGATGTACCGGCACCTTCGTTGATACCACCGACGTAGGCGGGGCGGCGTCGATCTGATAACCAAGAGTTAAAGACCGGGTTACACGAGACGTCTCGAAAAAAAATGCATGCTCGCTCGTACTCACCGGCGGAATCGGGACACTGTGGCTGCTGTGCCGCGAGGGTAGTCGTTTTTTCGCTCCCAACAGAAGGTGTATTAACGACAGCCTCGGCTTGCTCCGTCACCCTTATCAATTCGAGCTCTTCTTCCTCTTCCTCCCGCGCGGCGAGCTCGTAACGACTCGCAGCATCGTAAAGAAGTTGATCTTCGTCATCGAACTCATCCTCCTTTGCGTTTACCCACTCCGTCTCGGGTTCGCTGGTCGAGTTGTCTGGTGTGAAAAAAAAACACCGGGCGATACTATGAAGCGAGCTGTTGATAAAGTGTCTGTAAAACAGAGTTGTTACTTACCCTCGTGATCCGTGTACGCCCGTACCATCCTGGTGACTTCGGGGTATGACTGAGCACCGCGTTCGCGCACCACGTCGACAGCGATTTTCATACTTTCCCAAGACTGGTCAAACACGTGCTGATCGTACATACGGCCGATATCCGGCACGGCGCAAAACCATAAAAGACCTCTCAAGCGAAAGAGCAGCGCGGGTGCCGGAAGGTCGACCAGCTCGAGAAACCAATTATCGTCAAAATCGCGGACGAATCGAGGGGCGGACCTCCTGGCGTAATACAACACATCGCGTATAACGGTTCGAATCACGCTGCTCCGGTAAATCGCCCGGTTAGCCCCCGTTAATTCGCGTTCAAATTTGTTATCTATCATTTTTTTACCCTGTTTATACTCAAAGTGAGCAAATTGCACAGGTGCTGTTGAATTTATAGATCTCGCTGATATGACACACACACACTTACATCGGATCCGTATGGTGTGCGAATGATATTCCCTCCCGCGTGCGTGCGTGTGTGTGTGTGAGACGAAGTAAATATATATATGCTCTTATAGCTGGTGTAGTTTACTACATCCGAGATATCACACACACACACACACACACACACACACACACCTATACCGGATCCTGCAGTATAGAGCAATAATTTTAACACCTCGTCAAGTCGTACGAGTGTCTGTGTATGAATAGAAATATAATACCTCACCGCTTAAATATATATATATTCAACAAAAAATTAAAATAAATCTATTAAGATTTGGAAATTTGAATTTTTTTTTTTAAATATTATTATTTACTAAATTTAATTGTGGTATCAAGCAATTGAAGTATAGATATATATATTTGAACGTATATATTTATTTAATACATTTTTTTCTTAAATCGATATTTTGGAATGAATGAATATATATTAGATGTAAAAAATTATACCTACGATTATTATTATTTATAGTGTCTACGTTTTTTGATTAAATCTATATATATATATATATTACATGTACGGTTATTCTAAAATTAATATGATAGGATTAACGGCGGGTGATAAACAGGGGGGAAGGTGGTGGTGACGGGGAGGGAGGTATTGAGGCCGGGGAGGGCGGTATTGAGGCAGGGGATGGAGGTGGTGGTGACGGTGGGTGGTTCGGATGGTTCGGGACTTGTTGTAATTCTTCTGCTGCTTCTTCGTCTTCTTCTTCTTCTTCTTCTTCTTCTTCTTCGACTTCTTCGTCATCCTCGTGAATAATCCCCAAACCGTCGTCGCCATCGTCGAACATTACGGTATCGTCATCGTCTTCTTCCGCCGATGTGATCACTTCATCGACGGTTGAAGTGATTTCCTCGCTCTGCACGACGTTGGCGGCTGCGTTCGCGGCTCCGTTCGCAGCTCCGTTCGCAGCTCCAGCAGGAACAGCGGGATTTCTCTGGTAAACGAGGGAATCGTTGACCTCCCACTGTCTATTGAGGTGGGCCAGGAGTTCATAGTGAACGTTAAACGTCTGCGTTATGAACTCCTGGGACACGTCGGTGTCTCGGAGGTGTTGAAGGAGTGCCCTAGCGTTGGCTAGAAACCTCTCCCTCAACTCCCCCCTCATTTGCACAACTCGGGCGCGTACCGCGATTCTTCCATGATCCATCTGAATTGTTTAAACATTTTTTGTTCAGAATATTTTAGAATTAGAGAGGTGTGGGGGGTTGAACAAGAGATAGAGTGGTAAAGACATACCTTTTCTGTTTCTGACGATATACGATTCTTGACACGACGAACTGTTGGTTTGTAATGCGAATCTCGCTCTATTCCCTTCATAAGGATCGCTAGGGCTGTTATGAATAATTGTGTGTGCGTGTGTGTGTGTGTGTGTGTGTGTTTGTGTGTGCATCGCGAATATGCAGGCCAGCTGGAGTGGCGTGATGCACCATCAGCGCTTTACGGAAGGTGAGGGTGACCGCTGTCGGGGTACGACTTTATTGTTGGGATAAACCGAAGAGCGTGTTAACGATACCTGGAAGATAACGACGTCCGTTGCGCATCGGATTACGTGGTTATAGAAAAACCACAGTGGCTGTATGAGGTTACATTTTCTTTGAAGTCCGCTGCGCGATGCCGCCTGCGACTGTCGTACGATTGTCACGTGGTGTGTATTTTTTTATTGAGGTGTGCAGAATGGTGGGGTAGCTCGGTCTCGGTGAAGACTAGATCGGGTGCCGAGCTTTCAGTTGCAACCGAACAGTCCAGAACTATGGCCACACCGAGAAAAGGCTCGTTGAAAGAGGGGTGTAGTCGGTTGTCGAAAACTTTTGACATAGCGCTGAAGAAATCCGAGCGTAACCTGCTACTGTCGAGGACGTACGGGCTCAACGGTTCGTGGTCGAAGAAGGTGAACATCGGTCTTCGTCTACGCTTAGATGGGACCTTCGAGCCTGTGGTGAAATTCCTAAATAATTACTCGAGCGGGGTATCCCTCAGCGTCGAAACATGGGAGGATCTGGCTGGAAGGCTCGAGGATATCGAAAAGTATTTCGAGAAAAGCGAGCGCCCCGCCGGTAGTATGAGCTCATTGCTGAGCGATACCGTCTCACTAGCCGGCGGGTGTACCTTCCGACTAACAACGGCTCACGGATCGAAAGTAGTTGCTTTCTATGCGAGCAATCCGGACGCAGCAGAAAGTCAGCAGGGGTACGAAGAGGAGGAGGAGGAGGACGATAACGCTGGTGAACCTGGATGGAAGAAGCCGCGAAAGACCTATTCCCCCGTAATTGTGATGCAGAAGGTTACATTTGACGGCCTGCGTCATATAGCCACCTGTATAGACCAGTACATCGCTCACTTGGACCTGGTGGTAAAGGATGTCGACAAATGCAAGGAGATGCTGGTTCGTCAGTTTGCCTCCGTCGTGCGATCCAGAAAGATGACGGCCCCCACTCTGCAGCAGATCGGTGTCGTGGTGTGCGAGGAGGCCTATGCAGCGAATGCTGCGCTACACAGGGACTTGGGGGACGTGAAAATCTGCGGGGACCATTTAGATGTCGTGTTTAACGAGTTGACGCGTTTGTTTTTACCCTATATCATAGCCGACATACGTCAGAGTGTTATAATTGATAAGTGAAGTGTGTGTGTGCGTATGTCGGCGTGATTTCGTTGTTAAGTGGTGTGTGTGTGTGAGAGAGAGAGAGTAATAAACTGTCAGCCCGCGTTGACCCTGGGGTTTCATCCCCGCGCGATTCGAATCACGAGACTTGAGCAAGTCCAAACATCGGTCATTCGCATTGTGCCAAGACGATGAACCGTCCGGCTTTCCTCCGCACGAGCTCAGCACAGGCGTCCCGACACCATCCTGGGGTATTCATTAATGAATAGGTCAAGATGGCGTCAGGACACTTGTGCTGGGTTGGCGCGGAGGAGGGCTGGCTGGTTCATCTTCTTGGTACGTTCCGGATGACCGATGCGAGGATGTGCTCCAGTCACGTGATTGCGAATGGCGGGTGATGCGAGCCCAGGGTCAGCGCGCTCTGTAGTTTAGACTGTTGGATATAAGGGATGAGTGTGAAAACTAGTCTTGTATGAATCTGATTCGTATTTCGGATAGTGAGACTAGATAGTACCCAAGCATCGATCTCCGTGATCTACCAATCGATTAATTGGAGTGCTATTTTCCTCATGAAACCGGTATGATTCTCCCGACGCTATCCTGGGGCATTCATTAATGAATGGGTCAAGACAGCGTCAGGAGGATTGTACCGGGATCATGAGGAGAATAGCACTCCCATTAATCGATTCGTTAGATGTAGGAGATCGATGCGAGGGTGCGATCTCGTCTTGCGATCGCGAATAACGGGTCAGCGCGCTCTGTTGTACCTACTGTAAAACTGTTGTACCTGCTGTAGAAACTAGATTTAATGAAATAAGAAACTGTTGTACCGACTAGGAAAATATAAAAAAATTGAAATAATTTTGGTGTCAATCCATGCATATACCCTGTCATTTTCTATCAATTTCAGCTAGTATATATATCGGATAAGAATTTATTTCTATTTCAGAGCTGACATCGGCAAAGCTGGTATAAGTCACAGCTATTATATATATATATAGGGTAATAATTCATTATTTAAGAGTCGGCGTCGGAGAAGCAGGTATTGGTATAAGTTTCAAAACGGTAGCCATATTTGATTTTGAAAAACCAGTCGCCATCTTTAATTTGTGAAAACGACCGTCATGTTGGATTCAGAAAACGGGCGCCATATTGGATTTTGGAAAAAAAGGCCGCCATCTTGAATTCTGAAAAACGGCCGCCATGTTGGATTCAGAAAACGGGCGCCATATTGGATTTTGGAAAAAAAGGCCGCCATCTTGAATTCTGAAAAACGGCCGCCATGTTGATTTAATGTGCATGGGCGGCGCCATCTTGGATCGGACGGTCTCATTGTTTTGACGCCAAGTCCCCACTCCGCGGGGTCAATGACCTGGTGACGTCATTTGTTGTGACGCCCCATGGCTGGCATCTACTACTGTAGTGGTCTCATAAAGACTGTGTCGAAGTCCAGGAATTATCTAACTCTCCTTTCACCAGTTATATTTTTTTTTATTAAAATATAGAAACTATCCCCGTTAAGGGTGGCTTCCGGGGATTCGATTTCGATCGCTATTCTTTTACGAAGGGGTAGTGGTCTCAGAAGGACTATGTTAAAGTCCAGGAATTATCTAACTCTCCTTTCACCAGTTAATAATTTTTTCAGATTAAAATATAGAAACTATCCCCGTTAAGGGTGGGTTCCGAGGATTCGATTTTGATCGCTATTTTTTTACGAAGAGGTAGTGGTCTAAGAAAGACTATGTCGAAGTCCAGAAATTATCTAACTCTCCGTTCACCAGTTAATAATTTTTGAGATTTAAAAACATCAATTATCCCCGTTAAGGGTGGCTTCCGGGGATTGGATTCCGATCGCTATTTTTTTACGAAGGAGTAGTGGTCTCAGAAAGACTGTGTCAAAGTCCAGGAATTATCTAACTCTCCTTTCACCAGTTATATTTTTTTTTGATTAAAATATAGAAACTATCCCCGTTAAGGGTGGCTCCCGGGGATTCGATTCCGTTCGCTATTTTTTTACAAAGGGGTAGTGGTCTCAGAAGGACTATGTCAAAGTCCAGGAATTATCTAACTCTCCGTTCACCAGTTAATAATTTTTTCAGAATAAAATATAGAAACTATCCCCGTTAAGGGTGGGTTCCGAGGATTCGATTTTGATCGCTATTTTTTTACGAAGAGGTAGTAGTCTCAGAAAGACTATGTCGAAGTCCAGAAATTATCTAACTCTCCGTTCACCAGTTGATAATTTTTAAGATTTAAAAACATCAATTATCCCCGTTAAGGGTGGCTTCCGGGGATTGGATTTCGATCGCTATTTTTTTACGAAGGAGTAGTGGTCTCAGAAAGACTGTGTCGAAGTCCAGGAATTATGTAACTCTCCTTTCACCAGTTATATTTTTTTTTGAATAAAATATAGAAACTATCCCCGTTAAGGGTGGCTTCCGGGGATTCGATTCCGATCGCTATTTTTTTACAAAGGGGTAGTGGTCTCAGAAGGACTATGTCGAAGTCCAGGAATTATCTAACTCTCCGTTCACCAGTTAATAATTTTTAAGATTTAAAAACATCAATTATCCCCGTTAAGGGTGGCTTCCGGGGATTGGATTTCGATCGCTATTTTTTTACGAAGGAGTAGTGGTCTCAGAAAGACTGTGTCGAAGTCCAGGAATTATCTAACTCTCCTTTCACCAGTTAATAATTTTTTTACATTAAAATATAGAAACTATCCCCGTTAAGGGTGGGTTACGAGTATTCGATTTTGATTGCTATATTTTTACGAAGCGGTAGGGGTCACATCAAGACTTTGTCAAAGTCCAGGAATTATCTAACTCTCCGTTCACCAGTTATTAATTTTTTAGATTTAAAAACATCAATTATCCCCGTTAAGGGTGGCTTCCGGGGATTCGATTCCGATCGCTATTTTTTTACAAAGGGGTAGTGGTCTCAGAAGGACTATGTCGAAGTCCAGGAATTATCTAACTCTCCGTTCACCAGTTAATAATTTTTAAGATTTGAAAACATCAATTATCCCCGTTAAGGGTGGCTTCCGGGGATTGGATTTCGATCGCTATTTTTTTACGAAGGAGTAGTGGTCTCAGAAAAACTGTGTCGAAGTCCAGGAATTATGTAACTCTCCTTTCACCAGTTATATTTTTTTTTGAATAAAATATAGAAACTATCCCCGTTAAGGGTGGCTTCCGGGGATTCGATTCCGATCGCTATTTTTTTACAAAGGGGTAGTGGTCTCAGAAGGACTATGTCAAAGTCCAGGAATTATCTAACTCTCTGTTCACCAGTTAATAATTTTTTCAGATTAAAATATAGAAACTATCCCCGTTAAGGGTGGGTTCCGAGGATTCGATTTTGATCGCTATTTTTTCACGAAGAGGTAGTGGTCTCAGAAAGACTGTGTCAAAGTCCAGGAATTATCTAACTCTCCTTTCACCAGTTATATTTTTTTTTGATTAAAATATAGAAACTATCCCCGTTAAGGGTGGCTCCCGGGGATTCGATTCCGTTCGCTATTTTTTTACAAAGGGGTAGTGGTCTCAGAAGGACTATGTCAAAGTCCAGGAATTATCTAACTCTCCGTTCACCAGTTAATAATTTTTTCAGAATAAAATATAGAAACTATCCCCGTTAAGGGTGGGTTCCGAGGATTCGATTTTGATCGCTATTTTTTTACGAAGAGGTAGTAGTCTCAGAAAGACTATGTCGAAGTCCAGAAATTATCTAACTCTCCGTTCACCAGTTAATAATTTTTAAGATTTAAAAACATCAATTATCCCCGTTAAGGGTGGCTTCCGGGGATTGGATTCCGATCGCTATTCTTTTACGAAGGAGTAGTGGTCTCAGAAAGACTGTGTCAAAGTCCAGGAATTATCTAACTCTCCTTTCACCAGTTATATTTTTTTTTGATTAAAATATAGAAACTATCCCCGTTAAGGGTGGCTTCCGGGGATTCGATTCCGATCGCTATTTTTTTACAAAGGGGTAGTGGTCTCAGAAGGACTATGTCGAAGTCCAGAAATTATCTAACTCTCCGTTCACCAGTTAATAATTTTTAAGATTTAAAAACATCAATTATCCCCGTTAAGGGTGGCTTCCGGGGATTGGATTTCGATCGCTATTTTTTTACGAAGGAGTAGTGGTCTCAGAAAGACTGTGTCGGAGTCCAGGAATTATCTAACTCTCCTTTCACCAGTTAATAATTTTTTTACATTAAAATATAGAAACTATCCCCGTTAAGGGTGGGTTACGAGTATTCGATTTTGATTGCTATATTTTTACGAAGGGGTAGGGGTCACATCAAGACTTTGTCAAAGTCCAGGAATTATCTAACTCTCCGTTCACCAGTTATTAATTTTTTAGATTTGAAAACATCAATTATCCCCGTTGAGGGTGGCTTCCTGGGATTCGATTTCGAACGCAATTTTTTTATAAAGGGGTAGAGGTCTCAGAAAGACTATGTCGAAGTCCAGGAATTATCTAACTCTCCTTTCACCAGTTATATTTTTTTTTGAATAAAATATAGAAACTATCACCGTTAAGGGTGGGTTCCGAGGATTCGATTTTGATCGCTATTTTTTTACGAAGGGGTAGGGGTCACATCAAGACTTTGTCAAAGTCCAGGAATTATCTAACTCTCCGTTCACCAGTTAATAATTTTTTAGATTTAAAAACATCAATTATCCCCGTTAAGGGTGGCTTCCGGGGATTCGATTTCGATCGCTATTTTTTTACAAAGGGGTAGGGGTCACATCAAGACTTTGTCAAAGTCCAGGAATTATCTAACTCCCCGTTCACCAGTTAATAATTTTTTTACATTAAAATATAGAAACTATCCCCGTTAAGGGTGGCTTCCGGGGATTCGATTTCGATCGCTATTTTTTTACGAAGAGGTAGTGGTCTAAGAAAGACTATGTCGAAGTCCAGAAATCATCTAACTCTCCGTTCACCAGTTAATAATTTTTAAGATTCAAAAACATCAATTATCCCCGTTAAGGGTGGCTTCCGGGGATTGGATTCCGATCGCTATTTTTTTACGAAGGAGTAGTGGTCTCAGAAAGACTGTGTCAAAGTCCAGGAATTATCTAACTCTACTTTCACCAGTTATATTTTTTTTTGATTAAAATATAGAAACTATCCCCGTTAAGGGTGGGTTCCGAGGATTCGATTTTGATCGCTATTTTTTTACAAAGGGGTAGGGGTCACATCAAGACTTTGTCAAAGTCCAGGAATTATCTAACTCCCCGTTCACCAGTTAATAATTTTTTTACATTAAAATATAGAAACTATCCCCGTTAAGGGTGGGTTACGAGTATTCGATTTTGATTGCTATATTTTTACGAAGGGGTAGGGGTCACATCAAGACTTTGTCAAAGTCCAGGAATTATCTAACTCTCCGTTCACCAGTTATTGATTTTTTAGATTTAAAAACATCAATTATCCCCGTTAAGGGTGGCTTCCGGGGATTCGATTTCGATCGCTATTTTTTTACGAAGGAGTAGTGGTCTCATAAAGACTGTGTCGAAGTCCAGGAATTATCTAACTCTCCTTTCACCAGTTATATTTTTTTTGATTAAAATATAGAAACTATCCCCGTTAAGGGTGGCTTCCGGGGATTCGATTTCGATCGCTATTCTTTTACGAAGGGGTAGTGGTCTCAGAAGGACTATGTCAAAGTCCAGGAATTATCTAACTCTCCTTTCACCAGTTAATAATTTTTTCAGATTAAAATATAGAAACTATCCCCGTTAAGGGTGGGTTCCGAGGATTCGATTTTGATCGCTATTTTTTCACGAAGAGGTAGTGGTCTAAGAAAGACTATGTCGAAGTCCAGAAATTATCTAACTCTCCTTTCACCAGTTAATAATTTTTTCAGATTAAAATATAGAAACTATCCCCGTTAAGGGTGGGTTCCGAAGATTCGATTTTGATCGCTATTTTTTTACGAAGAGGTAGTGGTCTCAGAAAGACTATGTCGAAGTCCAGGAATTATCTAACTCTCCTTTCACCAGTTATATTTTTTTTGATTAAAATATAGAAACTATCCCCGTTAAGGGTGGCTTCCGGGGATTCGATTTCGATCGCTATTCTTTTACGAAGGGGTAGTGGTCTCAGAAGGACTATGTCAAAGTCCAGGAATTATCTAACTCTCCTTTCACCAGTTAATAATTTTTTCAGATTAAAATATAGAAACTATCCCCGTTAAGGGTGGGTTCCGAGGATTCGATTTTGATCGCTATTTTTTTACGAAGAGGTAGTGGTCTAAGAAAGACTATGTCGAAGTCCAGAAATTATCTAACTCTCCGTTCACCAGTTAATAATTTTTGAGATTTAAAAACATCAATTATCCCCGTTAAGGGTGGCTTCCGGGGATTGGATTCCGATCGCTATTTTTTTACGAAGGAGTAGTGGTCTCAGAAAGACTGTGTCAAAGTCCAGGAATTATCTAACTCTCCTTTCACCAGTTATATTTTTTTTTGATTAAAATATAGAAACTATCCCCGTTAAGGGTGGCTCCCGGGGATTCGATTCCGTTCGCTATTTTTTTACAAAGGGGTAGTGGTCTCAGAAGGACTATGTCAAAGTCCAGGAATTATCTAACTCTCCGTTCACCAGTTAATAATTTTTTCAGAATAAAATATAGAAACTATCCCCGTTAAGGGTGGGTTCCGAGGATTCGATTTTGATCGCTATTTTTTTACGAAGAGGTAGTAGTCTCAGAAAGACTATGTCGAAGTCCAGAAATTATCTAACTCTCCGTTCACCAGTTAATAATTTTTAAGATTTAAAAACATCAATTATCCCCGTTAAGGGTGGCTTCCGGGGATTGGATTCCGATCGCTATTCTTTTACGAAGGAGTAGTGGTCTCAGAAAGACTGTGTCAAAGTCCAGGAATTATCTAACTCTCCTTTCACCAGTTATATTTTTTTTTGATTAAAATATAGAAACTATCCCCGTTAAGGGTGGGTTCCGAGGATTCGATTTTGATCGCTATTTTTTTACAAAGGGGTAGGGGTCACATCAAGACTTTGTCAAAGTCCAGGAATTATCTAACTCCCCGTTCACCAGTTAATAATTTTTTTACATTAAAATATAGAAACTATCCCCGTTAAGGGTGGCTTCCGGGGATTCGATTTCGATCGCTATTTTTTTACGAAGGGGTAGTGGTCTCAGAAGGACTATGTCAAAGTCCAGGAATTATCTAACTCCCCTTTCACCAGTTAATAATTTTTTCAGATTAAAATATAGAAACTATCCCCGTTAAGGGTGGGTTCCGAGGATTCGATTTTGATCGCTATTTTTTTACGAAGAGGTAGTGGTCTAAGAAAGACTATGTCGAAGTCCAGAAATTATCTAACTCTCCGTTCACCAGTTAATAATTTTTAAGATTTAAAAACATCAATTATCCCCGTTAAGGGTGGCTTCCGGGGATTGGATTCCGATCGCTATTTTTTTACGAAGGAGTAGTGGTCTCAGAAAGACTGTGTCGAAGTCCAGGAATTATCTAACTCTCCTTTCACCAGTTATATTTTTTTTTGATTAAAATATAGAAACTATCCCCGTTAAGGGTGGCTTCCAAGGATTCGATTTTGATCGCTATTTGTTTACGAAGAGGTAGTGGTCTCAGAAAGACTATGTCGAAGTCCAGAAATTATCTAACTCTCCGTTCACCAGTTGATAATTTTTAAGATTTAAAAACATCAATTATCCCCGTTAAGGGTGGCTTCCGGGGATTCGATTCCGATCGCTATTTTTTTACAAAGGGGTAGTGGTCTCAGAAGGACTATGTCAAAGTCCAGGAATTATCTAACTCTCCGTTCACTAGTTAATAATTTTTTCAGATTAAAATATAGAAACTATCCCCGTTAAGGGTGGGTTCCGAGGATTCGATTTTGATCGCTATTTTTTTACGAAGAGGTAGTGGTCTAAGAAAGACTATGTCGAAGTCCAGAAATTATCTAACTCTCCTTTCACCAGTTAATAATTTTTTCAGATTAAAATATAGAAACTATCCCCGTTAAGGGTGGGTTCCGAAGATTCGATTTTGATCGCTATTTTTTTACGAAGAGGTAGTGGTCTCAGAAAGACTATGTCGAAGTCCAGAAATCATCTAACTCTCCGTTCACCAGTTAATAATTTTTAAGATTTAAAAACATCAATTATCCCCGTTAAGGGTGGCTTCCGGGGATTGGATTCCGATCGCTATTTTTTTACGAAGGAGTAGTGGTCTCAGAAAGACTGTGTCAAAGTCCAGGAATTATCTAACTCTCCTTTCACCAGTTATATTTTTTTTTGATTAAAATATAGAAACTATCCCCGTTAAGGGTGGGTTCCGAGGATTCGATTTTGATCGCTATTTTTTTACAAAGGGGTAGGGGTCACATCAAGACTTTGTCAAAGTCCAGGAATTATCTAACTCCCCGTTCACCAGTTAATAATTTTTTTACATTAAAATATAGAAACTATCCCCGTTAAGGGTGGGTTACGAGTATTCGATTTTGATTGCTATATTTTTACGAAGGGGTAGGGGTCACATCAAGACTTTGTCAAAGTCCAGGAATTATCTAACTCTCCGTTCACCAGTTATTAATTTTTTAGATTTAAAAACATCAATTATCCCCGTTAAGGGTGGCTTCCGGGGATTTGATTTCGATCGCTATTTTTTTACGAAGGAGTAGTGGTCTCATAAAGACTGTGTCGAAGTCCAGGAATTATCTAACTCTCCTTTCACCAGTTATATTTTTTTTGATTAAAATATAGAAACTATCCCCGTTAAGGGTGGCTTCCGGGGATTCGATTTCGATCGCTATTCTTTTACGAAGGGGTTGTGGTCTCAGAAGGACTATGTCAAAGTCCAGGAATTATCTAACTCTCCTTTCACCAGTTAATAATTTTTTCAGATTAAAATATAGAAACTATCCCCGTTAAGGGTGGGTTCCGAGGATTCGATTTTGATCGCTATTTTTTTACGAAGAGGTAGTGGTCTAAGAAAGACTATGTCGAAGTCCAGAAATTATCTAACTCTCCGTTCACCAGTTAATAATTTTTGAGATTTAAAAACATCAATTATCCCCGTTAAGGGTGGCTTCCGGGGATTGGATTCCGATCGCTATTTTTTTACGAAGGAGTAGTGGTCTCAGAAAGACTGTGTCAAAGTCCAGGAATTATCTAACTCTCCTTTCACCAGTTATATTTTTTTTTGATTAAAATATAGAAACTATCCCCGTTAAGGGTGGCTCCCGGGGATTCGATTCCGTTCGCTATTTTTTTACAAAGGGGTAGTGGTCTCAGAAGGACTATGTCAAAGTCCAGGAATTATCTAACTCTCCGTTCACCAGTTAATAATTTTTTCAGAATAAAATATAGAAACTATCCCCGTTAAGGGTGGGTTCCGAGGATTCGATTTTGATCGCTATTTTTTTACGAAGAGGTAGTAGTCTCAGAAAGACTATGTCGAAGTCCAGAAATTATCTAACTCTCCGTTCACCAGTTAATAATTTTTAAGATTTAAAAACATCAATTATCCCCGTTAAGGGTGGCTTCCGGGGATTGGATTTCGATCGCTATTTTTTAACGAAGGAGTAGTGGTCTCAGAAAGACTGTGTCGAAGTCCAGGAATTATCTAACTCTCCTTTCACCAGTTATATTTTTTTTTGAATAAAATATACAAACTATCCCCGTTAAGGGTGGCTTCCGGGGATTCGATTCCGATCGCTATTTTTTTACAAAGGGGTAGTGGTCTCAGAAGGACTATGTCGAAGTCCAGGAATTATCTAACTCTCCGTTCACCAGTTAATAATTTTTAAGATTTAAAAACATCAATTATCCCCGTTAAGGGTGGCTTCTGGGGATTGGATTTCGATCGCTATTTTTTTACGAAGGAGTAGTGGTCTCAGAAAGACTGTGTCGAAGTCCAGGAATTATCTAACTCTCCTTTCACCAGTTAATAATTTTTTTACATTAAAATATAGAAACTATCCCCGTTAAGGGTGAGTTACGAGTATTCGATTTTGATTGCTATATTTTTACGAAGGGGTAGGGGTCACATCAAGACTTTGTCAAAGTCCAGGAATTATCTAACTCTCCGTTCACCAGTTATTAATTTTTTGGATTTAAAAACATCAATTATCCCCGTTAAGGGTGGCTTCCGGGGATTGGATTTCGATCGCTATTTTTTTACGAAGGAGTAGTGGTCTCAAAAAGACTGTGTCGAAGTCCAGGAATTATGTAACTCTCCTTTCACCAGTTATATTTTTTTTTGAATAAAATATAGAAACTATCCCCGTTAAGGGTGGCTTCCGGGGATTCGATTCCGATCGCTATTTTTTTACAAAGGGGTAGTGGTCTCAGAAGGACTATGTCAAAGTCCAGGAATTATCTAACTCTCCGTTCACCAGTTAATAATTTTTTCAGATTAAAATATAGAAACTATCCCCGTTAAGGGTGGGTTCCGAGGATTCGATTTTGATCGCTATTTTTTCACGAAGAGGTAGTGGTCTAAGAAAGACTATGTCGAAGTCCAGAAATTATCTAACTCTCCTTTCACCAGTTAATAATTTTTTCAGATTAAAATATAGAAACTATCCCCGTTAAGGGTGGGTTCCGAAGATTCGATTTTGATGGCTATTTTTTTACGAAGAGGTAGTGGTCTCAGAAAGACTATGTCGAAGTCCAGGAATTATCTAACTCTCCTTTCACCAGTTATATTTTTTTTGATTAAAATATAGAAACTATCCCCGTTAAGGGTGGCTTCCGGGGATTCGATTTCGATCGCTATTCTTTTACGAAGGGGTAGTGGTCTCAGAAGGACTATGTCAAAGTCCAGGAATTATCTAACTCTCCTTTCACCAGTTAATAATTTTTTCAGATTAAAATATAGAAACTATCCCCGTTAAGGGTGGGTTCCGAGGATTCGATTTTGATCGCTATTTTTTTACGAAGAGGTAGTGGTCTAAGAAAGACTATGTCGAAGTCCAGAAATTATCTAACTCTCCGTTCACCAGTTAATAATTTTTGAGCTTTAAAAACATCAATTATCCCCGTTAAGGGTGGCTTCCGGGGATTGGATTCCGATCGCTATTTTTTTACGAAGGAGTAGTGGTCTCAGAAAGACTGTGTCACAGTCCAGGAATTATCTAACTCTCCTTTCACCAGTTATATTTTTTTTTGATTAAAATATAGAAACTATCCCCGTTAAGGGTGGCTCCCGGGGATTCGATTCCGTTCGCTATTTTTTTACAAAGGAGTAGTGGTCTCAGAAGGACTATGTCAAAGTCCAGGAATTATCTAACTCTCCGTTCACCAGTTAATAATTTTTTCAGAATAAAATATAGAAACTATCCCCGTTAAGGGTGGGTTCCGAGGATTCGATTTTGATCGCTATTTTTTTACGAAGAGGTAGTAGTCTCAGAAAGACTATGTCGAAGTGGAGGAATTATCTAACTCTCCGTTCACCAGTTAATAATTTTTAAGATTTAAAAACATCAATTATCCCCGTTAAGGGTGGCTTCCGGGGATTGGATTCCGATCGCTATTCTTTTACGAAGGGGTAGTGGTCTCAGAAAGACTGTGTCAAAGTCCAGGAATTATCTAACTCTCCTTTCACCAGTTATATTTTTTTTTTGATTAAAATATAGAAACTATCCCCGTTAAGGGTGGGTTCCGAGGATTCGATTTTGATCGCTATTTTTTTACAAAAGGGTAGGGGTCACATCAAGACTTTGTCAAAGTCCAGGAATTATCTAACTCCCCGTTCACCAGTTGATAATTTTTTTACATTAAAATATAGAAACTATCCCCGTTAAGGGTGGCTTCCGGGGATTCGATTCCGATCGCTATTTTTTTACGAAGGGGTAGTGGTCTCAGAAGGACTATGTCAAAGTCCAGGAATCATCTAACTCCCCTTTCACCAGTTAATAATTTTTTCAGATTAAAATATAGAAACTATCCCCGTTAAGGGTGGGTTCCGAGGATTCGATTTTGATCGCTATTTTTTTACGAAGAGGTAGTGGTCTAAGAAAGACTATGTCGAAGTCCAGAAATTATCTAACTCTCCGTTCACCAGTTAATAATTTTTAAGATTTAAAAACATCAATTATCCCCGTTAAGGGTGGCTTCCGGGGATTGGATTCCGATCGCTATTTTTTTACGAAGGAGTAGTGGTCTCAGAAAGACTGTGTCGAAGTCCAGGAATTATCTAACTCTCCTTTCACCAGTTATATTTTTTTTTGAATAAAATATAGAAACTATCCCCGTTAAGGGTGGCTTCCAAGGATTCGATTTTGATCGCTATTTGTTTACGAAGAGGTAGTGGTCTCAGAAAGACTATGTCGAAGTCCAGAAATTATCTAACTCTCCGTTCACCAGTTGATAATTTTTAAGATTTAAAAACATCAATTATCTCCGTTAAGGGTGGCTTCCGGGGATTGGATTTCGTTCGCTATTTTTTGACGAAGGAGTAGTGGTCTCAGAAAGACTGTGTCGAAGTCCAGGAATTATCTAACTCTCCTTTCACCAGTTATATTTTTTTTTGATTAAAATATAGAAACTATCCCCGTTAAGGGTGGCTTCCGGGGATTCGATTCCGATCGCTATTTTTTTACAAAGGGGTAGTGGTCTCAGAAGGACTATGTCGAAGTCCAGAAATTATCTAACTCTCCGTTCACCAGTTAATAATTTTTAAGATTTAAAAACATCAATTATCCCCGTTAAGGGTGGCTTCCGGGGATTGGATTTCGATCGCTATTTTTTTACGAAGGAGTAGTGGTCTCAGAAAGACTGTGTCGGAGTCCAGGAATTATCTAACTCTCCTTTCACCAGTTAATAATTTTTTTACATTAAAATATAGAAACTATCCCCGTTAAGGGTGGGTTACGAGTATTCGATATTGATTGCTATATTTTTACGAAGGGGTAGGGGTCACATCAAGACTTTGTCAAAGTCCAGGAATTATCTAACTCTCCGTTCACCAGTTATTAATTTTTTAGATTTGAAAACATCAATTATCCCCGTTGAGGGTGGCTTCCTGGGATTCGATTTCGAACGCAATTTTTTTATAAAGGGGTAGAGGTCTCAGAAAGACTATGTCGAAGTCCAGGAATTATCTAACTCTCCGTTCACCAGTTAATAATTTTTTAGATTTAAAAACATCAATTATCCCCGTTAAGGGTGGCTTCCGGGGATTCGATTTCGATCGCTATTTTTTTACAAAGGGGTAGGGGTCACATCAAGACTTTGTCAAAGTCCAGGAATTATCTAACTCCCCGTTCACCAGTTAATAATTTTTTTACATTAAAATATAGAAACTATCCCCGTTAAGGGTGGCTTCCGGGGATTCGATTTCGATCGCTATTTTTTTACGAAGAGGTAGTGGTCTCAGAAAGACTATGTCGAAGTCCAGAAATCATCTAACTCTCCGTTCACCAGTTAATAATTTTTAAGATTTAAAAACATCAATTATCCCCGTTAAGGGTGGCTTCCGGGGATTGGATTCCGATCGCTATTTTTTTACGAAGGAGTAGTGGTCTCAGAAAGACTGTGTCAAAGTCCAGGAATTATCTAACTCTCCTTTCACCAGTTATATTTTTTTTTGATTAAAATATAGAAACTATCCCCGTTAAGGGTGGGTTCCGAGGATTCGATTTTGATCGCTATTTTTTTACAAAGGGGTAGGGGTCACATCAAGACTTTGTCAAAGTCCAGGAATTATCTAACTCCCCGTTCACCAGTTAATAATTTTTTTACATTAAAATATAGAAACTATCCCCGTTAAGGGTGGGTTACGAGTATTCGATTTTGATTGCTATATTTTTACGAAGGGGTAGGGGTCACATCAAGACTTTGTCAAAGTCCAGGAATTATCTAACTCTCCGTTCACCAGTTATTAATTTTTTAGATTTAAAAACATCAATTATCCCCGTTAAGGGTGGCTTCCGGGGATTCGATTTCGATCGCTATTTTTTTACGAAGGAGTAGTGGTCTCATAAAGACTGTGTCGAAGTCCAGGAATTATCTAACTCTCCTTTCACCAGTTATATTTTTTTTGATTAAAATATAGAAACTATCCCCGTTAAGGGTGGCTTCCGGGGATTCGATTTCGATCGCTATTCTTTGACGAAGGGGTAGTGGTCTCAGAAGGACTATGTCAAAGTCCAGGAATTATCTAACTCTCCTTTCACCAGTTAATAATTTTTTCAGATTAAAATATAGAAACTATCCCCGTTAAGGGTGGGTTCCGAGGATTCGATTTTGATCGCTATTTTTTTACGAAGAGGTAGTGGTCTAAGAAAGACTATGTCGAAGTCCAGAAATTATCTAACTCTCCGTTCACCAGTTAATAATTTTTGAGATTTAAAAACATCAATTATCCCCGTTAAGGGTGGCTTCCGGGGATTGGATTCCGATCGCTATTTTTTTACGAAGGAGTAGTGGTCTCAGAAAGACTGTGTCAAAGTCCAGGAATTATCTAACTCTCCTTTCACCAGTTATATTTTTTTTTGATTAAAATATAGAAACTATCCCCGTTAAGGGTGGCTCCCGGGGATTCGATTCCGTTCGCTATTTTTTTACAAAGGGGTAGTGGTCTCAGAAGGACTATGTCAAAGTCCAGGAATTATCTAACTCTCCGTTCACCAGTTAATAATTTTTTCAGAATAAAATATAGAAACTATCCCCGTTAAGGGTGGGTTCCGAGGATTCGATTTTGATCGCTATTTTTTTACGAAGAGGTAGTAGTCTCAGAAAGACTATGTCGAAGTCCAGAAATTATCTAACTCTCCGTTCACCAGTTAATAATTTTTAAGATTTAAAAACATCAATTATCCCCGTTAAGGGTGGCTTCCGGGGATTGGATTCCGATCGCTATTCTTTTACGAAGGAGTAGTGGTCTCAAAAAGACTGTGTCAAAGTCCAGGAATTATCTAACTCTCCTTTCACCAGTTATATTTTTTTTTGATTAAAATATAGAAACTATCCCCGTTAAGGGTGGGTTCCGAGGATTCGATTTTGATCGCTATTTTTTTACAAAGGGGTAGGGGTCACATCAAGACTTTGTCAAAGTCCAGGAATTATCTAACTCCCCGTTCACCAGTTAATAATTTTTTTACATTAAAATATAGAAACTATCCCCGTTAAGGGTGGCTTCCGGGGATTCGATTTCGATCGCTATTTTTTTACGAAGGGGTAGTGGTCTCAGAAGGACTATGTCAAAGTCCAGGAATTATCTAACTCCCCTTTCACCAGTTAATAATTTTTTCAGATTAAAATATAGAAACTATCCCCGTTAAGGGTGGGTTCCGAGGATTCGATTTTAATCGCTATTTTTTTACGAAGAGGTAGTGGTCTAAGAAAGACTATGTCGAAGTCCAGAAATTATCTAACTCTCCGTTCACCAGTTAATAATTTTTAAGATTTAAAAACATCAATTATCCCCGTTAAGGGTGGCTTCCGGGGATTGGATTCCGATCGCTATTTTTTTACGAAGGAGTAGTGGTCTCAGAAAGACTGTGTCGAAGTCCAGGAATTATCTAACTCTCCTTTCACCAGTTATATTTTTTTTTGATTAAAATATAGAAACTATCCCCGTTAAGGGTGGCTTCCAAGGATTCGATTTTGATCGCTATTTGTTTACGAAGAGGTAGTGGTCTCAGAAAGACTATGTCGAAGTCCAGAAATTATCTAACTCTCCGTTCACCAGTTGATAATTTTTAAGATTTAAAAACATCAATTATCTCCGTTAAGGGTGGCTTCCGGGGATTGGATTTCGTTCGCTATTTTTTGACGAAGGAGTAGTGGTCTCAGAAAGACTGTGTCGAAGTCCAGGAATTATCTAACTCTCCTTTCACCAGTTATATTTTTTTTTGATTAAAATATAGAAACTATCCCCGTTAAGGGTGGCTTCCGGGGATTCGATTCCGATCGCTATTTTTTTACAAAGGGGTAGTGGTCTCAGAAGGACTATGTCAAAGTCCAGGAATTATCTAACTCTCCGTTCACCAGTTAATAATTTTTTCAGATTAAAATATAGAAACTATCCCCGTTAAGGGTGGGTTCCGAGGATTCGATTTTGATCGCTATTTTTTTACGAAGAGGTAGTGGTCTAAGAAAGACTATGTCGAAGTCCAGAAATTATCTAACTCTCCTTTCACCAGTTAATAATTTTTTCAGATTAAAATATAGAAACTATCCCCGTTAAGGGTGGGTTCCGAAGATTCGATTTTGATCGCTATTTTTTTACGAAGAGGTAGTGGTCTCAGAAAGACTATGTCGAAGTCCAGAAATCATCTAACTCTCCGTTCACCAGTTAATAATTTTTAAGATTTAAAAACATCAATTATCCCCGTTAAGGGTGGCTTCCGGGGATTGGATTCCGATCGCTATTTTTTTACGAAGGAGTAGTGGTCTCAGAAAGACTGTGTCAAAGTCCAGGAATTATCTAACTCTCCTTTCACCAGTTATATTTTTTTTTGATTAAAATATAGAAACTATCCCCGTTAAGGGTGGGTTCCGAGGATTCGATTTTGATCGCTATTTTTTTACGAAGGAGTAGTGGTCTCATAAAGACTGTGTCGAAGTCCAGGAATTATCTAACTCTCCTTTCACCAGTTATATTTTTTTTGATTAAAATATAGAAACTATCCCCGTTAAGGGTGGCTTCCGGGGATTCGATTTCGATCGCTATTCTTTTACGAAGGGGTAGTGGTCTCAGAAGGACTATGTCAAAGTCCAGGAATTATCTAACTCTCCTTTCACCAGTTAATAATTTTTTCAGATTAAAATATAGAAACTATCCCCGTTAAGGGTGGGTTCCGAGGATTCGATTTTGATCGCTATTTTTTTACGAAGAGGTAGTGGTCTAAGAAAGACTATGTCGAAGTCCAGAAATTATCTAACTCTCCGTTCACCAGTTAATAATTTTTGAGATTTAAAAACATCAATTATCCCCGTTAAGGGTGGCTTCCGGGGATTGGATTCCAATCGCTATTTTTTTACGAAGGAGTAGTGGTCTCAGAAAGACTGTGTCAAAGTCCAGGAATTATCTAACTCTCCTTTCACCAGTTATATTTTTTTTTGATTAAAATATAGAAACTATCCCCGTTAAGGGTGGCTCCCGGGGATTCGATTCCGTTCGCTATTTTTTTACAAAGGGGTAGTGGTCTCAGAAGGACTATGTCAAAGTCCAGGAATTATCTAACTCTCCGTTCACCAGTTAATAATTTTTTCAGAATAAAATATAGAAACTATCCCCGTTAAGGGTGGGTTCCGAGGATTCGATTTTGATCGCTATTTTTTTACGAAGAGGTAGTAGTCTCAGAAAGACTATGTCGAAGTCCAGAAATTATCTAACTCTCCGTTCACCAGTTAATAATTTTTAAGATTTAAAAACATCAATTATCCCCGTTAAGGGTGGCTTCCGGGGATTGGATTTCAATCGCTATTTTTTTACGAAGGAGTAGTGGTCTCAGAAAGACTGTGTCGAAGTCCAGGAATTATCTAATTCTCCTTTCACCAGTTATATTTTTTTTTGAATAAAATATAGAAACTATCCCCGTTAAGGGTGGCTTCCGGGGATTCGATTCCGATCGCTATTTTTTTACAAAGGGGTAGTGGTCTCAGAAGGACTATGTCGAAGTCCAGAAATTATCTAACTCTCCGTTCACCAGTTAATAATTTTCAAGATTTAAAAACATCAATTATCCCCGTTAAGGGTGGCTTCCGGGGATTGGATTTCGATCGCTATTTTTTTACGAAGGAGTAGTGGTCTCAGAAAGACTGTGTCGGAGTCCAGGAATTATCTAACTCTCCTTTCACCAGTTAATAATTTTTTTACATTAAAATATAGAAACTATCCCCGTTAAGGGTGGGTTACGAGTATTCGATTTTGATTGCTATATTTTTACGAAGGGGTAGGGGTCACATCAAGACTTTGTCAAAGTCCAGGAATTGTCTAACTCTCCGTTCACCAGTTATTAATTTTTTAGATTTGAAAACATCAATTATCCCCGTTGAGGGTGGCTTCCTGGGATTCGATTTCGAACGCAATTTTTTTATAAAGGGGTAGAGGTCTCAGAAAGACTATGTCGAAGTCCAGGAATTATCTAACTTTCCTTTCACCAGTTATATTTTTTTTTGAATAAAATATAGAAACTATCACCGTTAAGGGTGGGTTCCGAGGATTCGATTTTGATCGCTATTTTTTTACAAAGGGGTAGGGGTCACATCAAGACTTTGTCAAAGTCCAGGAATTATCTAACTCTCCGTTCACCAGTTAATAATTTTTTAGATTCAAAAACATCAATTATCCCCGTTAAGGGTGGCTTCCGGGGATTCGATTTCAATCGCTATTTTTTTACAAAGGGGTAGGGGTCACATCAAGACTTTGTCAAAGTCCAGGAATTATCTAACTCCCCGTTCACCAGTTAATAATTTTTTTACATTAAAATATAGAAACTATCCCCGTTAAGGGTGGCTTCCGGGGATTCGATTTCGATCGCTATTTTTTTACGAAGGGGTAGTGGTCTCAGAAGGACTATGTCGAAGTCCAGGAATTATCTAACTCTCCTTTCACCAGTTAATAATTTTTTCAGATTAAAATATAGAAACTATCCCCGTTAAGGGTGGGTTCCGAGGATTCGATTTTGATCGCTATTTTTTTACGAAGAGGTAGTGGTCTAAGAAAGACTATGTCGAAGTCCAGAAATTATCTAACTCTCCGTTCACCAGTTAATAATTTTTAAGATTTAAAAACATCAATTATCCCCGTTAAGGGTGGCTTCCGGGGATTGGATTCCGATCGCTATTTTTTTACGAAGGAGTAGTGGTCTCAGAAAGACTGTGTCAAAGTCCAGGAATTATCTAACTCTCCTTTCACCAGTTATATTTTTTTTTGATTAAAATATAGAAACTATCCCCGTTAAGGGTGGGTTCCGAGGATTCGATTTTGATCGCTATTTTTTTACGAAGGAGTAGTGGTCTCATAAAGACTGTGTCGAAGTCCAGGAATTATCTAACTCTCCTTTCACCAGTTATATTTTTTTTGATTAAAATATAGAAACTATCCCCGTTAAGGGTGGCTTCCGGGGATTCGATTTCGATCGCTATTCTTTTACGAAGGGGTAGTGGTCTCAGAAGGACTATGTCAAAGTCCAGGAATTATCTAACTCTCCTTTCACCAGTTAATAATTTTTTCAGATTAAAATATAGAAACTATCCCCGTTAAGGGTGGGTTCCGAGGATTCGATTTTGATCGCTATTTTTTTACGAAGAGGTAGTGGTCTAAGAAAGACTATGTCGAAGTCCAGAAATTATCTAACTCTCCGTTCACCAGTTAATAATTTTTGAGATTTAAAAACATCAATTATCCCCGTTAAGGGTGGCTTCCGGGGATTGGATTCCGATCGCTATTTTTTTACGAAGGAGTAGTGGTCTCAGAAAGACTGTGTCAAAGTCCAGGAATTATCTAACTCTCCTTTCACCAGTTATATTTTTTTTTGATTAAAATATAGAAACTATCCCCGTTAAGGGTGGGTTCCGAGGATTCGATTTTGATCGCTATTTTTTTACGAAGGAGTAGTGGTCTCATAAAGACTATGTCGAAGTCCAGAAATTATCTAACTCTCCTTTCACCAGTTAATAATTTTTTCAGATTAAAATATAGAAACTATCCCCGTTAAGGGTGGGTTCCGAAGATTCGATTTTGATCGCTATTTTTTTACGAAGAGGTAGTGGTCTCAGAAAGACTATGTCGAAGTCCAGAAATCATCTAACTCTCCGTTCACCAGTTAATAATTTTTAAGATTTAAAAACATCAATTATCCCCGTTAAGGGTGGCTTCCGGGGATTGGATTCCGATCGCTATTTTTTTACGAAGGAGTAGTGGTCTCAGAAAGACTGTGTCAAAGTCCAGGAATTATCTAACTCTCCTTTCACCAGTTATATTTTTTTTTGATTAAAATATAGAAACTATCCCCGTTAAGGGTGGGTTCCGAGGATTCGATTTTGATCGCTATTTTTTTACGAAGGAGTAGTGGTCTCATAAAGACTGTGTCGAAGTCCAGGAATTATCTAACTCTCCTTTCACCAGTTATATTTTTTTTGATTAAAATATAGAAACTATCCCCGTTAAGGGTGGCTTCCGGGGATTCGATTTCGATCGCTATTCTTTTACGAAGGGGTAGTGGTCTCAGAAGGACTATGTCAAAGTTCAGGAATTATCTAACTCTCCTTTCACCAGTTAATAATTTTTTCAGATTAAAATATAGAAACTATCCCCGTTAAGGGTGGGTTCCGAGGATTCGATTTTGATCGCTATTTTTTTACGAAGAGGTAGTGGTCTAAGAAAGACTTTGTCGAAGTCCAGAAATTATCTAACTCTCCGTTCACCAGTTAATAATTTTTGAGATTTAAAAACATCAATTATCCCCGTTAAGGGTGGCTTCCGGGGATTGGATTCCGATCGCTATTTTTTTACGAAGGAGTAGTGGTCTCAGAAAGACTGTGTCAAAGTCCAGGAATTATCTAACTCTCCTTTCACCAGTTATATTTTTTTTTGATTAAAATATAGAAACTATCCCCGTTAAGGGTGGCTCCCGGGGATTCGATTCCGTTCGCTATTTTTTTACAAAGGGGTAGTGGTCTCAGAAGGACTATGTCAAAGTCCAGGAATTATCTAACTCTCCGTTCACCAGTTAATAATTTTTTCAGAATAAAATATAGAAACTATCCCCGTTAAGGGTGGGTTCCGAGGATTCGATTTTGATCGCTATTTTTTTACGAAGAGGTAGTAGTCTCAGAAAGACTATGTCGAAGTCCAGAAATTATCTAACTCTCCGTTCACCAGTTAATAATTTTTAAGATTTAAAAACATCAATTATCCCCGTTAAGGGTGGCTTCCGGGGATTGGATTTCGATCGCTATTTTTTTACGAAGGAGTAGTGGTCTCAGAAAGACTGTGTCGAAGTCCAGGAATTATCTAATTCTCCTTTCACCAGTTATATTTTTTTTTGAATAAAATATAGAAACTATCCCCGTTAAGGGTGGCTTCCGGGGATTCGATTCCGATCGCTATTTTTTTACAAAGGGGTAGTGGTCTCAGAAGGACTATGTCGAAGTCCAGAAATTATCTAACTCTCCGTTCACCAGTTAATAATTTTCAATATTTAAAAACATCAATTATCCCCGTTAAGGGTGGCTTCCGGGGATTGGATTTCGATCGCTATTTTTTTACGAAGGAGTAGTGGTCTCAGAAAGACTGTGTCGGAGTCCAGGAATTATCTAACTCTCCTTTCACCAGTTAATAATTTTTTTACATTAAAATATAGAAACTATCCCCGTTAAGGGTGGGTTACGAGTATTCGATTTTGATTGCTATATTTTTACGAAGGGGTAGGGGTCACATCAAGACTTTGTCAAAGTCCAGGAATTGTCTAACTCTCCGTTCACCAGTTATTAATTTTTTAGATTTGAAAACATCAATTATCCCCGTTGAGGGTGGCTTCCTGGGATTCGATTTCGAACGCAATTTTTTTATAAAGGGGTAGAGGTCTCAGAAAGACTATGTCGAAGTCCAGGAATTATCTAACTCTCCTTTCACCAGTTATATTTTTTTTTGAATAAAATATAGAAACTATCACCGTTAAGGGTGGGTTCCGAGGATTCGATTTTGATCGCTATTTTTTTACAAAGGGGTAGGGGTCACATCAAGACTTTGTCAAAGTCCAGGAATTATCTAACTCCCCGTTCACCAGTTAATAATTTTTTTACATTAAAATATAGAAACTATCCCCGTTAAGGGTGGCTTCCGGGGATTCGATTTCGATCGCTATTTTTTTACGAAGGGGTAGTGGTCTCAGAAGGACTATGTCGAAGTCCAGGAATTATCTAACTCTCCTTTCACCAGTTAATAATTTTTTCAGATTAAAATATAGAAACTATCCCCGTTAAGGGTGGGTTCCGAGGATTCGATTTTGATCGCTATTTTTTTACGAAGAGGTAGTGGTCTAAGAAAGACTATGTCGAAGTCCAGAAATTATCTAACTCTCCGTTCACCAGTTAATAATTTTTAAGATTTAAAAACATCAATTATCCCCGTTAAGGGTGGCTTCCGGGGATTGGATTCCGATCGCTATTTTTTTACGAAGGAGTAGTGGTCTCAGAAAGACTGTGTCGAAGTCCAGGAATTATCTAACTCTCCTTTCACCAGTTATATTTTTTTTTGATTAAAATATAGAAACTATCCCCGTTAAGGGTGGCTTCCAAGGATTCGATTTTGATCGCTATTTGTTTACGAAGAGGTAGTGGTCTCAGAAAGACTATGTCGAAGTCCAGAAATTATCTAACTCTCCGTTCACCAGTTGATAATTTTTAAGATTTAAAAACATCAATTATCTCCGTTAAGGGTGGCTTCCGGGGATTGGATTTCGTTCGCTATTTTTTGACGAAGGAGTAGTGGTCTCAGAAAGACTGTGTCGAAGTCCAGGAATTATCTAACTCTCCTTTCACCAGTTATATTTTTTTTTGATTAAAATATAGAAACTATCCCCGTTAAGGGTGGCTTCCGGGGATTCGATTCCGATCGCTATTTTTTTACAAAGGGGTAGTGGTCTCAGAAGGACTATGTCAAAGTCCAGGAATTATCTAACTCTCCGTTCACCAGTTAATAATTTTTTCAGATTCAAATATAGAAACTATCCCCGTTAAGGGTGGGTTCCGAGGATTCGATTTTGATCGCTATTTTTTTACGAAGAGGTAGTGGTCTAAGAAAGACTATGTCGAAGTCCAGAAATTATCTAACTCTCCTTTCACCAGTTAATAATTTTTTCAGATTAAAATATAGAAACTATCCCCGTTAAGGGTGGGTTCCGAAGATTCGATTTTGATCGCTATTTTTTTACGAAGAGGTAGTGGTCTCAGAAAGACTATGTCGAAGTCCAGAAATCATCTAACTCTCCGTTCACCAGTTAATAATTTTTAAGATTTAAAAACATCAATTATCCCCGTTAAGGGTGGCTTCCGGGGATTGGATTCCGATCGCTATTTTTTTACGAAGGAGTAGTGGTCTCAGAAAGACTGTGTAAAAGTCCAGGAATTATCTAACTCTCCTTTCACCAGTTATATTTTTTTTTGATTAAAATATAGAAACTATCCCCGTTAAGGGTGGGTTCCGAGGATTCGATTTTGATCGCTATTTTTTTACGAAGGAGTAGTGGTCTCATAAAGACTGTGTCGAAGTCCAGGAATTATCTAACTCTCCTTTCACCAGTTATATTTTTTTTGATTAAAATATAGAAACTATCCCCGTTAAGGGTGGCTTCCGGGGATTCGATTTCGATCGCTATTCTTTTACGAAGGGGTAGTGGTCTCAGAAGGACTATGTCAAAGTCCAGGAATTATCTAACTCTCCTTTCACCAGTTAATAATTTTTTCAGATTAAAATATAGAAACTATCCCCGTTAAGGGTGGGTTCCGAGGATTCGATTTTGATCGCTATTTTTTTACGAAGAGGTAGTGGTCTAAGAAAGACTATGTCGAAGTCCAGAAATTATCTAACTCTCCGTTCACCAGTTAATAATTTTTGAGATTTAAAAACATCAATTATCCCCGTTAAGGGTGGCTTCCGGGGATTGGATTCCGATCGCTATTTTTTTACGAAGGAGTAGTGGTCTCAGAAAGACTGTGTCAAAGTCCAGGAATTATCTAACTCTCCTTTCACCAGTTATATTTTTTTTTGATTAAAATATAGAAACTATCCCCGTTAAGGGTGGCTCCCGGGGATTCGATTCCGTTCGCTATTTTTTTACAAAGGGGTAGTGGTCTCAGAAGGACTATGTCAAAGTCCAGGAATTATCTAACTCTCCGTTCACCAGTTAATAATTTTTTCAGAATAAAATATAGAAACTATCCCCGTTAAGGGTGGGTTCCGAGGATTCGATTTTGATCGCTATTTTTTTACGAAGAGGTAGTAGTCTCAGAAAGACTATGTCGAAGTCCAGAAATTATCTAACTCTCCGTTCACCAGTTAATAATTTTTAAGATTTAAAAACATCAATTATCCCCGTTAAGGGTGGCTTCCGGGGATTGGATTTCGATCGCTATTTTTTTACGAAGGAGTAGTGGTCTCAGAAAGACTGTGTCGAAGTCCAGGAATTATCTAACTCTCCTTTCACCAGTTATATTTTTTTTTGAATAAAATATAGAAACTATCCCCGTTAAGGGTGGCTTCCGGGGATTCGATTCCGATCGCTATTTTTTTACAAAGGGGTAGTGGTCTCAGAAGGACTATGTCGAAGTCCAGAAATTATCTAACTCTCCGTTCACCAGTTAATAATTTTCAAGATTTAAAAACATCAATTATCCCCGTTAAGGGTGGCTTCCGGGGATTGGATTTCGATCGCTATTTTTTTACGAAGGAGTAGTGGTCTCAGAAAGACTGTGTCGGAGTCCAGGAATTATCTAACTCTCCTTTCACCAGTTAATAATTTTGTTACATTAAAATATAGAAACTATCCCCGTTAAGGGTGGGTTACGAGTATTCGATTTTGATTGCTATATTTTTACGAAGGGGTAGGGGTCACATCAAGACTTTGTCAAAGTCCAGGAATTGTCTAACTCTCCGTTCACCAGTTATTAATTTTTTAGATTTGAAAACATCAATTATCCCCGTTGAGGGTGGCTTCCTGGGATTCGATTTCGAACGCAATTTTTTTATAAAGGGGTAGAGGTCTCAGAAAGACTATGTCGAAGTCCAGGAATTATCTAACTCTCCTTTCACCAGTTATATTTTTTTTTGAATAAAATATAGAAACTATCACCGTTAAGGGTGGGTTCCGAGGATTCGATTTTGATCGCTATTTTTTTACAAAGGGGTAGGGGTCACATCAAGACTTTGTCAAAGTCCAGGAATTATCTAACTCTCCGTTCACCAGTTAATAATTTTTTAGATTTAAAAACATCAATTATCCCCGTTAAGGGTGGCTTCCGGGGATTCGATTTCGATCGCTATTTTTTTACAAAGGGGTAGGGGTCACATCAAGACTTTGTCAAAGTCCAGGAATTATCTAACTCCCCGTTCACCAGTTAATAATTTTTTTACATTAAAATATAGAAACTATCCCCGTTAAGGGTGGCTTCCGGGGATTCGATTTCGATCGCTATTTTTTTACGAAGGGGTAGTGGACTCAGAAGGACTATGTCGAAGTCCAGGAATTATCTAACTCTCCTTTCACCAGTTAATAATTTTTTCAGATTAAAATATAGAAACTATCCCCGTTAAGGGTGGGTTCCGAGGATTCGATTTTGATCACTATTTTTTTACGAAGAGGTAGTGGTCTAAGAAAGACTATGTCGAAGTCCAGGAATTATCTAACTCTCCGTTCACCAGTTAATAATTTTTAAGATTTAAAAACATCAATTATCCCCGTTAAGGGTGGCTTCCGGGGATTGGATTTCGATCGCTATTTTTTTACAAAGGAGTAGTGGTCTCAGAAAGACTGTGTCGAAGTCCAGGAATTATGTAACTCTCCTTTCACCAGTTATATTTTTTTTTGAATAAAATATAGAAACTATCCCCGTTAAGGGTGGCTTCCGGGGATTCGATTCCGATCGCTATTTTTTTACAAAGGGGTAGTGGTCTCAGAAGGACTATGTCAAAGTCCAGGAATTATCTAACTCTCCGTTCACCAGTTAATAATTTTTTCAGAATAAAATATAGAAACTATCCCCGTTAAGGGTGGGTTCCGAGGATTCGATTTTGATCGCTATTTTTTCACGAAGAGGTAGTGGTCTAAGAAAGACTATGTCGAAGTCCAGAAATTATCTAACTCTCCTTTCACCAGTTAATAATTTTTTCAGATTAAAATATAGAAACTATCCCCGTTAAGGGTGGGTTCCGAAGATTCGATTTTGATCGCTATTTTTTTACGAAGAGGTAGTGGTCTCAGAAAGACTATGTCGAAGTCCAGGAATTATCTAACTCTCCTTTCACCAGTTATATTTTTTTTGATTAAAATATAGAAACTATCCCCGTTAAGGGTGGCTTCCGGGGATTCGATTTCGATCGCTATTCTTTTACGAAGGGGTAGTGGTCTCAGAAGGACTATGTCAAAGTCCAGGAATTATCTAACTCTCCTTTCACCAGTTAATAATTTTTTCAGATTAAAATATAGAAACTATCCCCGTTAAGGGTGGGTTCCGAGGATTCGATTTTGATCGCTATTTTTTTACGAAGAGGTAGTGGTCTAAGAAAGACTATGTCGAAGTCCAGAAATTATCTAACTCTCCGTTCACCAGTTAATAATTTTTGAGATTTAAAAACATCAATTATCCCCGTTAAGGGTGGCTTCCGGGGATTGGATTCCGATCGCTATTTTTTCACGAAGGAGTAGTGGTCTCAGAAAGACTGTGTCAAAGTCCAGGAATTATCTAACTCTCCTTTCACCAGTTATATTTTTTTTTGATTAAAATATAGAAACTATCCCCGTTAAGGGTGGCTCCCGGGGATTCGATTCCGTTCGCTATTTTTTTACAAAGGGGTAGTGGTCTCAGAAGGACTATGTCAAAGTCCAGGAATTATCTAACTCTCCGTTCACCAGTTAATAATTTTTTCAGAATAAAATATAGAAACTATCCCCGTTAAGGGTGGGTTCCGAGGATTCGATTTTGATCGCTATTTTTTTACGAAGAGGTAGTAGTCTCAGAAAGACTATGTCGAAGTCCAGAAATTATCTAACTCTCCGTTCACCAGTTGATAATTTTTAAGATTTAAAAACATCGATTATCTCCGTTAAGGGTGGCTTCCGGGGATTGGATTTCGTTCGCTATTTTTTTACGAAGGAGTAGTGGTCTCAGAAAGACTGTGTCGAAGTCCAGGAATTATCTAACTCTCCTTTCACCAGTTATATTTTTTTTTGATTAAAATATAGAAACTATCCCCGTTAAGGGTGGCTTCCGGGGATTCGATTCCGATCGCTATTTTTTTACAAAGGGGTAGTGGTCTCAGAAGGACTATGTCAAAGTCCAGGAATTATCTAACTCTCCGTTCACCAGTTAATAATTTTTTCAGATTAAAATATAGAAACTATCCCCGTTAAGGGTGGGTTCCGAGGATTCGATTTTGATCGCTATTTTTTTACGAAGAGGTAGTGGTCTAAGAAAGAATATGTCGAAGTCCAGAAATTATCTAACTCTCCTTTCACCAGTTAATAATTTTTTCAGATTAAAATATAGAAACTATCCCCGTTAAGGGTGGGTTCCGAAGATTCGATTTTGATTGCTATTTTTTTACGAAGAGGTAGTGGTCTCAGAAAGACTATGTCGAAGTCCAGAAATCATCTAACTCTCCGTTCACCAGTTAATAATTTTTAAGATTTAAAAACATCAATTATCCCCGTTAAGGGTGGCTTCCGGGGATTGGATTCCGATCGCTATTTTTTTACGAAGGAGTAGTGGTCTCAGAAAGACTGTGTCAAAGTCCAGGAATTATCTAACTCTCCTTTCACCAGTTATATTTTTTTTTGATTGAAATATAGAAACTATCCCCGTTAAGGGTGGCTTCCGGGGATTCGATTTCGATCGCTATTTCTTCACGAAGGGGTAGTGGTCTCAGAAAGACTATGTCAAAGTCCAGGAATTATCTAACTCTTCGTCCACCAGTTAATAATTTTTTAGATTTAAAAACATCAATTATCCCCGTTAAGGGTGGCTTCCGGGGATTCGATTTCGATCGCTATTTTTTTACAAAGGAGTAGTGGTCTCAGAAAGACTGTGTCGAAGTCCAGGAATTATCCAACTCTCCTTTCACCAGTTATATTTTTTTTTGATTAAAATATAGAAACTATCCCCGTTAAGGGTGGCTTCCGGGGATTCGATTTCGATCGCTATTTTTTTACTAAGGGGTAGTGGTCTCAGAAGGACTATGTCGAAGTCCAGAAATTATCTAACTCTCCGTTCACCAATTAATAATTTTTAAGATTTAAAAACATCAATTATCCCCGTTAAGGGTGGCTTCCGGGGATTGGATTTCGATCGCTATTTTTTTACGAAGGAGTAGTGGTCTCAGAAAGACTGTGTCGAAGTCCAGGAATTATGTAACTCTCCTTTCACTAGTTATATTTTTTTTTGAATAAAATATAGAAACTATCCCCGTTAAGGGTGGCTTCCGGGGATTCGATTCCGATCGCTATTTTTTTACAAAGGGGTAGTGGTCTCAGAAGGACTATGTCAAAGTCCAGGAATTATCTAACTCTCCGTTCACCAGTTAATAATTTTTTCAGATTAAAATATAGAAACTATCCCCGTTAAGGGTGGGTTCCGAGGATTCGATTTTGATCGCTATTTTTTCACGAAGAGGTAGTGGTCTAAGAAAGACTATGTCGAAGTCCAGAAATTATCTAACTCTCCTTTCACCAGTTAATAATTTTTTCAGATTAAAATATAGAAACTATCCCCGTTAAGGGTGGGTTCCGAGGATTCGATTTTGATCACTATTTTTTTACGAAGAGGTAGTGGTCTAAGAAAGACTATGTCGAAGTCCAGGAATTATCTAACTCTCCGTTCACCAGTTAATAATTTTTAAGATTTAAAAACATCAATTATCCCCGTTAAGGGTGGCTTCCGGGGATTGGATTTCGATCGCTATTTTTTTACAAAGGAGTAGTGGTCTCAGAAAGACTGTGTCGAAGTCCAGGAATTATGTAACTCTCCTTTCACCAGTTATATTTTTTTTTGAATAAAATATAGAAACTATCCCCGTTAAGGGTGGCTTCCGGGGATTCGATTCCGATCGCTATTTTTTTACAAAGGGGTAGTGGTCTCAGAAGGACTATGTCAAAGTCCAGGAATTATCTAACTCTCCGTTCACCAGTTAATAATTTTTTCAGAATAAAATATAGAAACTATCCCCGTTAAGGGTGGGTTCCGAGGATTCGATTTTGATCGCTATTTTTTCACGAAGAGGTAGTGGTCTAAGAAAGACTATGTCGAAGTCCAGAAATTATCTAACTCTCCTTTCACCAGTTAATAATTTTTTCAGATTAAAATATAGAAACTATCCCCGTTAAGGGTGGGTTCCGAAGATTCGATTTTGATCGCTATTTTTTTACGAAGAGGTAGTGGTCTCAGAAAGACTATGTCGAAGTCCAGGAATTATCTAACTCTCCTTTCACCAGTTATATTTTTTTTGATCAAAATATAGAAACTATCCCCGTTAAGGGTGGCTTCCGGGGATTCGATTTCGATCGCTATTCTTTTACGAAGGGGTAGTGGTCTCAGAAGGACTATGTCAAAGTCCAGGAATTATCTAACTCTCCTTTCACCAGTTAATAATTTTTTCAGATTAAAATATAGAAACTATCCCCGTTAAGGGTGGGTTCCGAGGATTCGATTTTGATCGCTATTTTTTTACGAAGAGGTACTGGTCTAAGAAAGACTATGTCGAAGTCCAGAAATTATCTAACTCTCCGTTCACCAGTTAATAATTTTTGAGATTTAAAAACATCAATTATCCCCGTTAAGGGTGGCTTCCGGGGATTGGATTCCGATCGCTATTTTTTCACGAAGGAGTAGTGGTCTCAGAAAGACTGTGTCAAAGTCCAGGAATTATCTAACTCTCCTTTCACCAGTTATATTTTTTTTTGATTAAAATATAGAAACTATCCCCGTTAAGGGTGGCTCCCGGGGATTCGATTCCGTTCGCTATTTTTTTACAAAGGGGTAGTGGTCTCAGAAGGACTATGTCAAAGTCCAGGAATTATCTAACTCTCCGTTCACCAGTTAATAATTTTTTCAGAATAAAATATAGAAACTATCCCCGTTAAGGGTGGGTTCCGAGGATTCGATTTTGATCGCTATTTTTTTACGAAGAGGTAGTAGTCTCAGAAAGACTATGTCGAAGTCCAGAAATTATCTAACTCTCCGTTCACCATTTAATAATTTTTAAGATTTAAAAACATCAATTATCCCCGTTAAGGGTGGCTTCCGGGGATTGGATTCCGATCGCTATTCTTTTACGAAGGAGTAGTGGTCTCAGAAAGACTGTGTCAAAGTCCAGGAATTATCTAACTCTCCTTTCACCAGTTATATTTTTTTTTGATTAAAATATAGAAACTATCCCCGTTAAGGGTGGGTTCCGAGGATTCGATTTTGATCGCTATTTTTTTACAAAGGGGTAGGGGTCACATCAAGACTTTGTCAAAGTCCAGGAATTATCTAACTCCCCGTTCACCAGTTAATAATTTTTTTACATTAAAATATAGAAACTATCCCCGTTAAGGGTGGCTTCCGGGGATTCGATTTCGATCGCTATTTTTTTACGAAGGGGTAGTGGTCTCAGAAGGACTATGTCAAAGTCCAGGAATTATCTAACTCCCCTTTCACCAGTTAATAATTTTTTCAGATTAAAATATAGAAACTATCCCCGTTAAGGGTGGGTTCCGAGGATTCGATTTCGATCGCTATTTTTTTACGAAGAGGTAGTGGTCTAAGAAAGACTATGTCGAAGTCCAGAAATTATCTAACTCTCCGTTCACCAGTTAATAATTTTTAAGATTTAAAAACATCAATTATCCCCGTTAAGGGTGGCTTCCGGGGATTGGATTCCGATCGCTATTTTTTTACGAAGGAGTAGTGGTCTCAGTAAGACTGTGTCGAAGTCCAGGAATTATCTAACTCTCCTTTCACCAGTTATATTTTTTTTTGATTAAAATATAGAAACTATCCCCGTTAAGGGTGGCTTCCACGGATTCGATTTTGATTGCTATTTGTTTACGAAGAGGTAGTGGTCTCAGAAAGACTATGTCGAAGTCCAGAAATTATCTAACTCTCCGTTCACCAGTCGATAATTTTTAAGATTTAAAAACATCAATTATCTCCGTTAAGGGTGGCTTCCCGGGATTGGATTTCGTTCGCTATTTTTTGACGAAGGAGTAGTGGTCTCAGAAAGACTGTGTCGAAGTCCAGGAATTATCTAACTCTCCTTTCACCAGTTATATTTTTTTTTGATTAAAATATAGAAACTATCCCCGTTAAGGGTGGTTTCCGGGGATTCGATTCCGATCGCTATTTTTTTACAAAGGGGTAGTGGTCTCAGAAGGACTATGTCAAAGTCCAGGAATTATCTAACTCTCCGTTCACCAGTTAATAATTTTTTCAGATTAAAATATAGAAACTATCCCCGTTAAGGGTGGGTTCCGAGGATTCGATTTTGATCGCTATTTTTTTACGAAGAGGTAGTGGTCTAAGAAAGACTATGTCGAAGTCCAGAAATTATCTAACTCTCCTTTCACCAGTTAATAATTTTTTCAGATTAAAATATAGAAACTATCCCCGTTAAGGGTGGGTTCCGAAGATTCGATTTTGATCGCTATTTTTTTACAAATGGGTGGGGGTCACATCAAGACTTTGTCAAAGTCCAGGAATTATCTAACTCCCCGTTCACCAGTTAATAATTTTTTTACATTAAAATATAGAAACTATCCCCGTTAAGGGTGGGTTACGAGTATTCGATTTTGATTGCTATATTTTTACGAAGGGGTAGGGGTCACATCAAGACTTTGTCAAAGTCCAGGAATTATCTAACTCTCCGTTCACCAGTTATTAATTTTTTAGATTCAAAAACATCAATTATCCCCGTTAAGGGTGGCTTCCGGGGATTCGATTTCGATCGCTATTTTTTTACGAAAGAGTAGTGGTCTCATAAAGACTGTGTCGAAGTCCAGGAATTATCTAACTCTCCTTTAACCAGTTATATTTTTTTTGATTAAAATATAGAAACTATCCCCGTTAAGGGTGGCTTCCGGGGATTCGATTTCGATCGCTATTCTTTGACGAAGGGGTAGTGGTCTCAGAAGGACTATGTCAAAGTCCAGGAATTATCCAACTCTCCTTTCACCGGTTAATAATTTTTTCAGATTAAAATATAGAAACTATCCCCGTTAAGGGTGGGTTCCGAGGATTCGATTTTGATCGCTATTTGTTTACGAAGAGGTAGTGGTCTCAGAAAGACTATGTCGAAGTCCAGAAATTATCTAACTCTCCGTTCACCAGTTGATAATTTTTAAGATTTAAAAACATCGATTATCTCCGTTAAGGGTGGCTTCCGGGGATTGGATTTCGTTCGCTATTTTTTTACGAAGGAGTAGTGGTCTCAGAAAGACTGTGTCGAAGTCCAGGAATTATCTAACTCTCCTTTCACCAGTTATATTTTTTTTTGATTAAAATATAGAAACTATCCCCGTTAAGGGTGGCTTCCGGGGATTCGATTCCGATCGCTATTCTTTTACAAAGGGGTAGTGGTCTCAGAAGGACTATGTCAAAGTCCAGGAATTATCTAACTCTCCGTTCACCAGTTAATAATTTTTTCAGATTAAAATATAGAAACTATCCCCGTTAAGGGTGGGTTCCGAGGATTCGATTTTGATCGCTATTTTTTTACGAAGAGGTAGTGGTCTAAGAAAGAGTATGTCGAAGTCCAGAAATTATCTAACTCTCCTTTCACCAGTTAATAATTTTTTCAGATTAAAATATAGAAACTATCCCCGTTAAGGGTGGGTTCCGAAGATTCGATTTTGATTGCTATTTTTTTACGAAGAGGTAGTGGTCTCAGAAAGACTATGTCGAAGTCCAGAAATCATCTAACTCTCCGTTCACCAGTTAATAATTTTTAAGATTTAAAAACATCAATTATCCCCGTTAAGGGTGGCTTCCGGGGATTGGATTCCGATCGCTATTTTTTTACGAAGGAGTAGTGGTCTCAGAAAGACTGTGTCAAAGTCCAGGAATTATCTAACTCTCCTTTCACCAGTTATATTTTTTTTTGATTGAAATATAGAAACTATCCCCGTTAAGGGTGGCTTCCGGGGATTCGATTTCGATCGCTATTTCTTCACGAAGGGGTAGTGGTCTCAGAAAGACTATGTCAAAGTCCAGGAATTATCTAACTCTCCGTCCACCAGTTAATAATTTTTTAGATTTAAAAACATCAATTATCCCCGTTAAGGGTGGCTTCCGGGGATTCGATTTCGATCGCTATTTTTTTACAAAGGAGTAGTGGTCTCAGAAAGACTGTGTCGAAGTCCAGGAATTATCCAACTCTCCTTTCACCAGTTATATTTTTTTTTGATTAAAATATAGAAACTATCCCCGTTAAGGGTGGCTTCCGGGGATTCGATTTCGATCGCTATTTTTTTACTAAGGGGTAGTGGTCTCAGAAGGACTATGTCGAAGTCCAGAAATTATCTAACTCTCCGTTCACCAGTTAATAATTTTTAAGATTTAAAAACATCAATTATCCCCGTTAAGGGTGGCTTCCGGGGATTGGATTTCGATCGCTATTTTTTTACGAAGGAGTAGTGGTCTCAGAAAGACTGTGTCGAAGTCCAGGAATTATGTAACTCTCCTTTCACTAGTTATATTTTTTTTTGAATAAAATATAGAAACTATCCCCGTTAAGGGTGGCTTCCGGGGATTCGATTCCGATCGCTATTTTTTTACAAAGGGGTAGTGGTCTCAGAAGGACTATGTCAAAGTCCAGGAATTATCTAACTCTCCGTTCACCAGTTAATAATTTTTTCAGATTAAAATATAGAAACTATCCCCGTTAAGGGTGGGTTCCGAGGATTCGATTTTGATCGCTATTTTTTCACGAAGAGGTAGTGGTCTAAGAAAGACTATGTCGAAGTCCAGAAATTATCTAACTCTCCTTTCACCAGTTAATAATTTTTTCAGATTAAAATATAGAAACTATCCCCGTTAAGGGTGGGTTCCGAAGATTCGATTTTGATCGCTATTTTTTTACGAAGAGGTAGTGGTCTCAGAAAGACTATGTCGAAGTCCAGAAATCATCTAACTCTCCGTTCACCAGTTAATAATTTTTAAGATTTAAAAACATCAATTATCCCCGTTAAGGGTGGCTTCCGGGGATTGGATTCCGATCGCTATTCTTTTACGAAGGAGTAGTGGTCTCAGAAAGACTGTGTCAAAGTCCAGGAATTATCTAACTCTCCTTTCACCAGTTATATTTTTTTTTGATTAAAATATAGAAACTATCCCCTTTAAGGGTGGGTTCCGAGGATTCGATTTTGATCGCTATTTTTTTACAAAGGGGTAGGGGTCACATCAAGACTTTGTCAAAGTCCAGGAATTATCTAACTCCCCGTTCACCAGTTAATAATTTTTTTACATTAAAATATAGAAACTATCCCCGTTAAGGGTGGGTTACGAGTATTCGATTTTGATTGCTATATTTTTACGAAGGGGTAGGGGTCACATCAAGACTATGTCAAAGTCCAGGAATTATCTAACTCTCCGTTCACCAGTTAATAATTTTTTAGATTTAAAAACATCAATTATCCCCGTTAAGGGTGGCTTCCGGGGATTCGATTTCGATCGCTATTTTTTTACGAAGGAGTAGTGGTCTCATAAAGACTGTGTCGAAGTCCAGGAATTATCTAACTCTCCTTTCACCAGTTATATTTTTTTTGAATAAAATATAGAAACTATCCCCGTTAAGGGTGGCTTCCGGGGATTCGATTTCGATCGCTATTCTTTTCGAAGGGGTAGTGGTCTCAGAAGGACTATGTCAAAGTCCAGGAATTATCTAACTCTCCTTTCACCAGTTAATAATTTTTTCAGATTAAAATATAGAAACTATCCCCGTTAAGGGTGGGTTCCGAGGATTCGATTTTGATCGCTATTTTTTTACGAAGAGGTAGTGGTCTAAGAAAGACTATGTCGAAGTCCAGAAATTATCTAACTCTCCGTTCACCGGTTAATAATTTTTAAGATTTAAAAACATCAATTATCCCCGTTAAGGGTGGCTTCCGGGGATTGGATTCCGATCGCTATTTTTTTACGAAGGAGTAGTGGTCTCAGAAAGACTGTGTCAAAGTCCAGGAATTATCTAACTCTCCTTTCACCAGTTATATTTTTTTTTGATTAAAATATAGAAACTATCCCCGTTAAGGGTGGCTCCCGGGGATTCGATTCCGTTCGCTATTTTTTTACAAAGGGGTAGTGGTCTCAGAAGGACTATGTCAAAGTCCAGGAATTATCTAACTCTCCGTTCACCAGTTAATAATTTTTTCAGAATAAAATATAGAAACTATCCCCGTTAAGGGTGGGTTCCGAGGATTCGATTTTGATCGCTATTTTTTTACGAAGAGGTAGTAGTCTCAGAAAGACTATGTCGAAGTCCAGAAATTATCTAACTCTCCGTTCACCAGTTAATAATTTTTAAGATTTAAAAACATCAATTATCCCCGTTAAGGGTGGCTTCCGGGGATTGGATTCCGATTGCTATTTTTTTACGAAGGAGTAGTGGTCTCAGAAAGACTGTGTCGAAGTCCAGGAATTATGTAACTCTCCTTTCACCAGTTATATTTTTTTTTTAATAAAATATAGAAACTATCCCCGTTAAGGGTGGGTTCCGAGGATTCGATTTTGATCGCTATTTTTTTACAAAGGGGTAGGGGTCACATCAAGACTTTGTCAAAGTCCAGGAATTATCTAACTCCCCGTTCACCAGTTAATAATTTTTTTACATTAAAATATAGAAACTATCCCCGTTAAGGGTGGGTTACGAGTATTCGATTTTGATTGCTATATTTTTACGAAGGGGTAGGGGTCACATCAAGACTTTGTCAAAGTCCAGGAATTATCTAACTCTCCGTTCACCAGTTAATAATTTTTTAGATTTAAAAACATCAATTATCCCCGTTAAGGGTGGCTTCCGGGGATTCGATTTCGATCGCTATTTTTTTACGAAGGAGTAGTGGTCTCATAAAGACTGTGTCGAAGTCCAGGAATTATCTAACTCTCCTTTCACCAGTTATATTTTTTTTGAATAAAATATAGAAACTATCCCCGTTAAGGGTGGCTTCCGGGGATTCGATTTCGATCGCTATTCTTTTACGAAGGGGTAGTGGTCTCAGAAGGACTATGTCAAAGTCCAGGAATTATCTAACTCTCCTTTCACCAGTTAATAATTTTTTCAGATTAAAATATAGAAACTATCCCCGTTAAGGGTGGGTTCCGAGGATTCCATTTTGATCGCTATTTTTTTACGAAGAGGTAGTGGTCTAAGAAAGACTATGTCGGAGTCCAGAAATTATCTAACTCTCCGTTCAGCAGTTAATAATTTTTAAGATTTAAAAACATCAATTATCCCCGTTAAGGGTGGCTTCCGGGGATTGGATTCCGATCGCTATTTTTTTACGAAGGAGTAGTGGTCTCAGAAAGACCGTGTCAAAGTCCAGGAATTATCTAACTCTCCTTTCACCAGTTATATTTTTTTTTGATTAAAATATAGAAACTATCCCCGTTAAGGGTGGCTCCCGGGGATTCGATTCCGTTCGCTATTTTTTTACAAAGGGGTAGTGGTCTCAGAAGGACTATGTCAAAGTCCAGGAATTATCTAACTCTCCGTTCACCAGTTAATAATTTTTTCAGAATAAAATATAGAAACTATCCCCGTTAAGGGTGGGTTCCGAGGATTCGATTTTGATCGCTATTTTTTTACGAAGAGGTAGTAGTCTCAGAAAGACTATGTCGAAGTCCAGAAATTATCTAACTCTCCGTTCACCAGTTAATAATTTTTAAGATTTAAAAACATCAATTATCCCCGTTAAGGGTGGCTTCCGGGGATTGGATTTCGATTGCTATTTTTTTACGAAGGAGTAGTGGTCTCAGAAAGACTGTGTCGAAGTCCAGGAATTATGTAACTCTCCTTTCACCAGTTATATTTTTTTTTTAATAAAATATAGAAACTATCCCCGTTAAGGGTGGCTTCCGAGGATTCGATTTCGATCGCTATTTTTTTACAAAGGGGTAGTGGTCTCAGAAGGACTATGTCAAAGTCCAGGAATTATCTAACTCTCCGTTCACCAGTTAATAATTTTTTCAGATTAAAATATAGAAACTATCCCCGTTGAGGGTGGCTTCCGGGGATTCGATTTCGATCGCTATTTTTTCACGAAGGGGTAGTGGTCTCAGAAGGACTATGTCGAAGTCCAGAAATTATCTAACTCTCCGTTCACCAGTTAATAATTTTTAAGATTTAAAAACATCAATTATCCCCGTTAAGGGTGGCTTCCGGGGATTCGATTTCGATCGCTATTTTCTTACGAAGGAGTGGTGGTCTTAGAAAGACTGTGTCGAAGTCCAGGAGTTATCTAACTCTCCTTTCACCAGTTATATTTTTTTTTGATTAAAATATAGAAACTATCCCCGTTAAGGGTGGCTTCCGGGGATTCGATTTCGATCGCTATTTTTTTACGAAGGGGTAGTGGTCTCAGAAGGACTATGTCGAAGTCCAGAAATTATCTAACTCTCCGTTCACCAGTTAATAATTTTTAAGATTTAAAAACATCAATTATCCCCGTTAAGGGTGGCTTCCGGGGATTGGATTTCGATCGCTATTTTTTTACGGAGGAGTAGTGGTCTCAGAAAGACTGTGTCAAAGTCCAGGAATTATCTAACTCTCCTTTCACCAGTTATATTTTTTTTTGATTAAAATATACAAACTATCCCCGTTAAGGGTGGCTTCCGGGGATTCGATTTCGATCGCTATTTTTTCACGAAGGGGTAGTGGTCTCAGAAGGACTATGTCAAAGTCCAGGAATAATCTAACTCTCCTTTCACCAGTTAATAATTTTTTCAGATTAAAATATAGAAACTATCCCCGTTAAGGGTGGCTTCCGGGGATTCGATTTCGATCGCTATTTTTTTACGAAGGAGTAGTGGTCTCAGAAAGACTGTGTCGAAGTCCAGAAATTATCTAACTCTCCGTTCACCAGTTAATAATTTTTAAGATTTAAAAACATCAATTATCCCCGTTAAGGGTGGCTTCCGGGGATTCGATTTCGATCGCTATTTTTTTACGAAGGAGTAGTGGTCTCAGAAAGACTGTGTCGAAGTCCAGGAATTATCTAACTCTCCTTTCACCAGTTATATTTTTTTTTGATTGAAATATAGAAACTATCCCCGTTAAGGGTGGCTTCCGGGGATCCGATTTCGATCGCTATTTTTTCACGAAGGGGTAGTGGTCTCAGAAAGACTATGTCAAAGTCCAGGAATTATCCAACTCTCCGTCCACCAGTTAATAATTTTTTAGCTTTAAAAACATCAATTATCCCCGTTAAGGGTGGCTTCCGGGGATTCGATTTCGATCGCTATTTTTTTACGAAGGAGTAGTGGTCTCAAAAAGACTGTGTCAAAGTCCAGGAATTATCTAACTCTCCTTTCACCAGTTATATTTTTTTTTGATTAAAATATAGAAACTATCCCCGTTAAGGGTGGCTCCCGGGGATTCGATTCCGTTCGCTATTTTTTTACAAAGGGGTAGTGGTCTCAGAAGGACTATGTCAGAGTCCAGGAATTATCTAACTCTCCGTTCACCAGTTAATAATTTTTTCAGAATAAAATATAGAAACTATCCCCGTTAAGGGTGGGTTCCGAGGATTCGATTTTGATCGCTATTTTTTTACGAAGAGGTAGTAGTCTCAGAAAGACTATGTCGAAGTCCAGAAATTATCTAACTCTCCGTTCACCAGTTAATAATATTTAAGATTTAAAAACATCAATTATCCCCGTTAAGGGTGGCTTCCGGGGATTGGATTTCGATCGCTATTTTTTTACGAAGGAGTAGTGGTCTCAGAAAGACTGTGTCGAAGTCCAGGAATTATGTAACTCTCCTTTCACCAGTTATATTTTTTTTTGAATAAAATATAGAAACTATCCCCGTTAAGGGTGGCTTCCGGGGATTCGATTCCGATCGCTATTCTTTTACAAAGGGGTAGTAGTCTCAGAAGGACTATGTCGAAGTCCAGGAATTATCTAACTCTCCGTTCACCAGTTAATAATTTTTAAGATTTAAAAACATCAATTATCCCCGTTAAGGGTGGCTTCCGGGGATTGGATTTCGATCGCTATTTTTTTACGAAGGAGTAGTGGTCTCAGAAAGACTGTGTCGAAGTCCAGGAATTATCTAACTCTCCTTTCACCAGTTAATAATTTTTTTACATTAAAATATAGAAACTATCCCCGTTAAGGGTGGGTTACGAGTATTCGATTTTGATTGCTATATTTTTACGAAGGGGTAGGGGTCACATCAAGACTTTGTCAAAGTCCAGGAATTATCTAACTCTCCGTTCACCAGTTATTAATTTTTTAGATTTAAAAACATCAATTATCCCCGTTAAGGGTGGCTTCCGGGGATTCGATTCCGATCGCTATTTTTTTACAAAGGGGTAGTGGTCTCAGAAGGACTATGTCGAAGTCCAGGAATTATCTAACTCTCCGTTCACCAGTTAATAATTTTTAAGATTCAAAAACATCAATTATCCCCGTTAAGGGTGGCTTCCGGGGATTGAATTTCGATCGCTATTTTTTTACGAAGGAGTAGTGGTCTCAGAAAGACTGTGTCGAAGTCCAGGAATTATGTAACTCTCCTTTCACCAGTTACATTTTTTTTTGAATAAAATATAGAAACTATCCCCGTTAAGGGTGGCTTCCGGGGATTCGATTCCGATCGCTATTTTTTTACAAAGGGGTAGTGGTCTCAGAAGGACTATGTCAAAGACCAGGAATTATCTAACTCTCCGTTCACCAGTTAATAATTTTTTCAGATTAAAATATAGAAACTATCCCCGTTAAGGGTGGGTTCCGAGGATTCGATTTTGATCGCTATTTTTTCACGAAGAGGTAGTGGTCTAAGAAAGACTATGTCGAAGTCCAGAAATTATCTAACTCTCCTTTCACCAGTTAATAATTTTTTCAGATTAAAATATAGAAACTATCCCCGTTAAGGGTGGGATCCGAAGATTCGATTTTGAACGCTATTTTTTTACGAAGAGGTAGTGGTCTCAGAAAGACTATGTCGAAGTCCAGGAATTATCTAACTCTCCTTTCACCAGTTATATTTTTTTTGATTGAAATATAGAAACTATCCCCGTTAAGGGTGGCTTCCGGGGATTCGATTTCGATCGCTATTCTTTGACGAAGGGGTAGTGGTCTCAGAAGGACTATGTCAAAGTCCAGGAATTATCTAACTCTCCTTTCACCAGTTAATAATTTTTTCAGATTAAAATATAGAAACTATCCCCGTTAAGGGTGGGTTCCGAGGATTCGATTTTGATCGCTATTTTTTTACGAAGAGGTAGTGGTCTAAGAAAGACTATGTCGAAGTCCAGAAATTATCTAACTCTCCGTTCACCAGTTAATAATTTTTGAGATTTAAAAACATCAATTATCCCCGTTAAGGGTGGCTTCCGGGGATTGGATTCCGATCGCTATTCTTTTACGAAGGAGTAGTGGTCTCAGAAAGACTGTGTCAAAGTCCAGGAATTATCTAACTCTCCTTTCACCAGTTATATTTTTTTTTGATTAAAATATAGAAACTATCCCCGTTAAGGGTGGGTTCCGAGGATTCGATTTTGATCGCTATTTTTTTACAAAGGGGTAGGGGTCACATCAAGACTTTGTCAAAGTCCAGGAATTATCTAACTCCCCGTTCACCAGTTAATAATTTTTTTACATTAAAATATAGAAACTATCCCCGTTAAGGGTGGCTTCCGGGGATTCGATTTCGATCGCTATTTTTTTACGAAGGGGTAGTGGTCTCAGAAGGACTATGTCAAAGTCCAGGAATTATCTAACTCCCCTTTCACCAGTTAATAATTTTTTCAGATTAAAATATAGAAACTATCCCCGTTAAGGGTGGGTTCCGAGGATTCGATTTTGATCGCTATTTTTTTACGAAAAGGTAGTGGTCTAAGAAAGACTATGTCGAAGTCCAGAAATTATCTAACTCTCCGTTCACCAGTTAATAATTTTTAAGATTTAAAAACATCAATTATCCCCGTTAAGGGTGGCTTCCGGGGATTGGATTCCGATCGCTATTTTTTTACGAAGGAGTAGTGGTCTCAGAAAGACTGTGTCGAAGTCCAGGAATTATCTAACTCTCCTTTCACCAGTTATATTTTTTTTTGATTAAAATATAGAAACTATCCCCGTTAAGGGTGGCTTCCAAGGATTCGATTTTGATCGCTATTTGTTTACGAAGAGGTAGTGGTCTCAGAAAGACTATGTCGAAGTCCAGAAATTATCTAACTCTCCGTTCACCAGTTGATAATTTTTAAGATTTAAAAACATCAATTATCTCCGTTAAGGGTGGCTTCCGGGGATTGGATTTCGTTCGCTATTTTTTGACGAAGGAGTAGTGGTCTCAGAAAGACTGTGTCGAAGTCCAGGAATTATCTAACTCTCCTTTCACCAGTTATATTTTTTTTTGATTAAAATATAGAAACTATCCCCGTTAAGGGTGGCTTCCGGGGATTCGATTCCGATCGCTATTTTTTTACAAAGGGGTAGTGGTCTCAGAAGGACTATGTCAAAGTCCAGGAATTATCTAACTCTCCTTTCACCAGTTAATAATTTTTTCAGATTAAAATATAGAAACTATCCCCGTTAAGGGTGGGTTGCAAAGATTCGATTTTGATCGCTATTTTTTTACGAAGAGGTAGTGGTCTCAGAAAGACTATGTCGAAGTCCAGAAATCATCTAACTCTCCGTTCACCAGTTAATAATTTTTAAGATTTAAAAACATCAATTATCCCCGTTAAGGGTGGCTTCCGGGGATTGGATTCCGATCGCTATTTTTTTACGAAGGAGTAGTGGTCTCAGAAAGACTGTGTCAAAGTCCAGGAATTATCTAACTCTCCTTTCACCAGTTATATTTTTTTTTGATTAAAATATAGAAACTATCCCCGTTAAGGGTGGGTTCCGAGGATTCGATTTTGATCGCTATTTTTTTACAAAGGGGTAGGGGTCACATCAAGACTTTGTCGAAGTCCAGGAATTATCTAACTCCCCGTTCACCAGTTAATAATTTTTTTACATTAAAATATAGAAACTATCCCCGTTAAGGGTGGGTTACGAGTATTCGATTTTGATTGCTATATTTTTACGAAGGGGTAGGGGTCACATCAAGACTTTGTCAAAGTCCAGGAATTATCTAACTCTCCGTTCACCAGTTGTTAATTTTTTAGATTTAAAAACATCAATTATCCCCGTTAAGGGTGGCTTCCGGGGATTCGATTTTGATCGCTATTTTTTTACGAAGGAGTAGTGGTCTCATAAAGACTGTGTCGAAGTCCAGGAATTATCTAACTCTCCTTTCACCAGTTATATTTTTTTTGATTAAAATATAGAAACTATCCCCGTTAAGGGTGGCTTCCGGGGATTCGATTTCGATCGCTATTCTTTTACGAAGGGGTAGTGGTCTCAGAAGGACTATGTCAAAGTCCAGGAATTATCTAACTCTCCTTTCACCAGTTAATAATTTTTTCAGATTAAAATATAGAAACTATCCCCGTTAAGGGTGGGTTCCGAGGATTCGATTTTGATCGCTATTTTTTTACGAAGAGGTAGTGGTCTAAGAAAGACTATGTCGAAGTCCAGAAATTATCTAACTCTCCGTTCACCAGTTAATAATTTTTGAGATTTAAAAACATCAATTATCCCCGTTAAGGGTGGCTTCCGGGGATTGGATTCCGATCGCTATTTTTTTACGAAGGAGTAGTGGTCTCAGAAAGACTGTGTCAAAGTCCAGGAATTATCTGACTCTCCTTTCACCAGTTATATTTTTTTTTGATTAAAATATAGAAACTATCCCCGTTAAGGGTGGCTCCCGGGGATTCGATTCCGTTCGCTATTTTTTTACAAAGGGGTAGTGGTCTCAGAAGGACTATGTCAAAGTCCAGGAATTATCTAACTCTCCGTTCACCAGTTAATAATTTTTTCAGAATAAAATATAGAAACTATCCCCGTTAAGGGTGGGTTCCGAGGATTCGATTTTGATCGCTATTTTTTTACGAAGAGGTAGTAGTCTCAGAAAGACTATGTCGAAGTCCAGAAATTATCTAACTCTCCGTTCACCAGTTAATAATTTTTAAGATTTAAAAACATCAATTATCCCCGTTAAGGGTGGCTTCCGGGGATTGGATTTCGATCGCTATTTTTTTACGAAGAAGTAGTGGTCTCAGAAAGACTGTGTCGAAGTCCAGGAATTATCTAACTCTCCTTTCACTAGTTATATTTTTTTTTGAATAAAATATAGAAACTATCCCCGTTAAGGGTGGCTTCCGGGGATTCGATTCCGATCGCTATTTTTTTACAAAGGGGTAGTGGTCTCAGAAGGACTATGTTGAAGTCCAGAAATTATCTAACTCTCCGTTCACCAGTTAATAATTTTTAAGATTTAAAAACATCAATTATCCCCGTTAAGGGTGGCTTCCGGGGATTGGATTTCGATCGCTATTTTTTTACGAAGGAGTAGTGGTCTCAGAAAGACTGTGTCGGAGTTCAGGAATTATCTAACTCTCCTTTCACCAGTTAATAATTTTTTTACATTAAAATATAGAAACTATCCCCGTTAAGGGTGGGTTACGAGTATTCGATTTTGATTGCTATATTTTTACGAAGGGCTAGGGGTCACATCAAGACTTTGTCAAAGTCCAGGAATTGTCTAACTCTCCGTTCACCAGTTATTAATTTTTTAGATTTGAAAACATCAATTATCCCCGTTGAGGGTGGCTTCCTGGGATTCGATTTCAAACGCAATTTTTTTATAAAGGGGTAGAGGTCTCAGAAAGACTATGTCGAAGTCCAGGAATTATCTAACTCTCCTTTCACCAGTTATATTTTTTTTTGAATAAAATATAGAAACTATCACCGTTAAGGGTGGGTTCCGAGGATTCGATTTTGATCGCTATTTTTTTACAAAGGGGTAGGGGTCACATCAAGACTTTGTCAAAGTCCAGGAATTATCTAACTCTCCGTTCACCAGTTAATAATTTTTTAGATTTAAAAACATCAATTATCCCCGTTAAGGGTGGCTTCCGGGGATTCGATTTCGATCGCTATTTTTTTACAAAGGGGTAAGGGTCACATCAAGACTTTGTCAAAGTCCAGGAATTATCTAACTCCCCGTTCACCAGTTAATAATTTTTTTACATTAAAATATAGAAACTATCCCCGTTAAGGGTGGCTTCCGGGGATTCGATTTCGATCGCTATTTTTTTACGAAGGGGTAGTGGTCTCAGAAGGACTATGTCGAAGTCCAGGAATTATCTAACTCTCCTTTCACCAGTTAATAATTTTTTCAGATTAAAATATAGAAACTATCCCCGTTAAGGGTGGGTTCCGAGGATTCGATTTTGATCGCTATTTTTTTACAAAGGGGTAGGGGTCACATCAAGACTTTGTCAAAGTCCAGGAATTATCTAACTCCCCGTTCACCAGTTAATAATTTTTTTACATTAAAATATCGAAACTATCCCCGTTAAGGGTGGGTTACGAGGATTCGATTTTGATTGCTATTTTATCACGAAGGGGTAGGGGTCACATCAAGACTTTGTCAAAGTCCAGGAATTATCTAACTCTCCGTTCACCAGTTAATAATTTTTTAGATTTAAAAACATCAATTATCCCCGTTAAGGGTGGCTTCCGGGGATTCGATTTCGATCGCTATTTTTTTACCAAGGGGTAGGGGTCACATCAAGACTTTGTCAAAGTCCAGGAATTATCTAACTCCCCGTTCACCAGTTAATAATTTTTTTACATTAAAATATAGGAACTATCCCCGTTAAGGGTGGCTTCCGGGGATTCGATTTCGATCGCTATATTTTTACGAAGGGGTAGTGGTCTCAGAAGGACTATGTCAAAGTCCAGGAATTATCTAACTCTCCTTTCACCAGTTAATAATTTTTTCAGATTAAAATATAGAAACCATCCCCGTTAAGGGTGGGTTCCGAGGATTCGATTTTGATCGCTTTTTTTTTTACGAAGAGGTAGTGGTCTAAGAAAGACTATGTCGAAGTCCAGAAATTATCTCACTCTCCGTTCACCAGTTAATAATTTTTAAGATTTAAAAACATCAATTATCCCCGTTAAGGGTGGCTTCCGGGGATTGGATTCCGATCGCTATTTTTTTACGGAGGAGTTGTGGTCTCAGAAAGACTGTGTCAAAGTCCAGGAATTATCTAAGTCTCCTTTCACCAGTTATATTTTTTTTGATTAAAATATAGAAACTATCCCCGTTAAGGGTGGCTTCCGGGGATTCGATTTCGATCGCTATTCTTTTACGAAGGGGTAGTGGTCTCAGAAGGACTATGTCAAAGTCCAGGAATTATCTAACTCTCCTTTCACCAGTTAATAATTTTTTCAGATTAAAATATAGAAACTATCCCCGTTAAGGGTGGGTTACGAGGATTCGATTTTGATCGCTATTTTTTTACGAAGAGGTAGTGGTCTAAGAAAGACTATGTCGAAGTTCAGAAATCATCTAACTCTCCGTTCACCAGTTAATAATTTTTAAGATTTAAAAACATCAATTATCCTCGTTAAGGGTGGCTTCCGGGGATTGGATTCCGATCGCTATTTTTTTACGAAGGAGTAGTGGTCTCAGAAAGACTGTGTCGAAGTCCAGGAATTATCTAACTCTCCTTTCACCAGTTATATTTTTTTTTGATTAAAATATAGAAACTATCCCCGTTAAGGGTGGGTTCCGAGGATTCGATTTTGATCGCTATTTTTTTACAAAGGGGTAGGGGTCACATCAAGACTTTGTCAAAGTCCAGGAATTATCTAACTCCCCGTTCACCAGTTAATAATTTTTTTACATTAAAATATAGAAACTATCCCCGTTAAGGGTGGGTTACGAGTATTCGATTTTGATTGCTATATTTTTACGAAGGGGTAGGGGTCACATCAAGACTTTGTCAAAGTCCAGGAATTATCTAACTCTCCGTTCACCAGTTATTAATTTTTTAGATTTAAAAACATCAATTATCCCCGTTAAGGGTGGCTTCCGGGGATTCGATTTCGATCGCTATTTTTTGACGAAGGAGTAGTGGTCTCATAAAGACTGTGTCGAAGTCCAGGAATTATCTAACTCTCCTTTCACCAGTTATATTTTTTTTGATTAAAATATAGAAACTATCCTCGTTAAGGGTGGCTTCCGGGGATTCGATTTCGATCGCTATTCTTTTACGAAGGGGTAGTGGTCTCAGAAGGACTATGTCAAAGTCCAGGAATTATCTAACTCTCCTTTCACCAGTTAATAATTTTTTCAGATTAAAATATAGAAACTATCCCCGTTAAGGGTGGGTTCCGAGGATTCGATTTTGATCGCTATTTTTTTACGAAGAGGTAGTGGTCTAAGAAAGACTATGTCGAAGTCCAGAAATTATCTAACTCTCCGTTCACCAGTTAATAATTTTTGAGATTTAAAAACATCAATTATCCCCGTTAAGGGTGGCTTCCGGGGATTGGATTCCGATCGCTATTTTTTTACGAAGGAGTAGTGGTCTCAGAAAGACTGTGTCAAAGTCCAGGAATTATCTAACTCTCCTTTCACCGGTTATATTTTTTTTTGATTAAAATATAGAAACTATCCCCGTTAAGGGTGGCTCCCGGGGATTCGATTCCGTTCGCTATTTTTTTACAAAGGGGTAGTGGTCTCAGAAGGACTATGTCAAAGTCCAGGAATTATCTAACTCTCCGTTCACCAGTTAATAATTTTTTCAGAATAAAATATAGAAACTATCCCCGTTAAGGGTGGGTTCCGAAGATTCAATTTTGATCGCTATTTTTTTACGAAGAGGTAGTAGTCTCAGAAAGACTATGTCGAAGTCCAGAAATTATCTAACTCTCCGTTCACCAGTTAATAATTTTTAGGATTTAAAAACATCAATTATCCCCGTTAAGGGTGGCTTCCGGGGATTGGATTTCGATCGCTATTTTTTTACGAAGGAGTAGTGGTCTCAGAAAGACTGTGTCGAAGTCCAGGAATTATGTAACTCTCCTTTCACCAGTTATATTTTTTTTTGAATAAAATATAGAAACTATCCCCGTTAAGGGTGGCTTCCGGGGATTCGATTCCGATCGCTATTTTTTTACAAAGGGGTAGTGGTCTCAGAAGGACTATGTCGAAGTCCAGGAATTATCTAACTCTCCGTTCACCAGTTAATAATTTTTAAGATTTAAAAACATCAATTATCCCCGTTAAGGGTGGCTTCCGGGGATTGGATTTCGATCGCTATTTTTTTACGAAGGAGTAGTGGTCTCAGAAAGACTGTGTCGAAGTCCAGGAATTATCTAACTCTCCTTTCACCAGTTAATAATTTTTTTACATTAAAATATAGAAACTATCCCCGTTAAGGGTGGGTTACGAGTATTCGATTTTGATTGCTATATTTTTACGAAGGGGTAGGGGTCACATCAAGACTTTGTCAAAGTCCAGGAATTATCTAACTCTCCGTTCACCAGTTATTAATTTTTTAGATTTAAAAACATCAATTATCCCCGTTAAGGGTGGCTTCCGGGGATTCGATTCCGATCGCTATTTTTTTACAACGGGGTAGTGGTCTCAGAAGGACTATGTCGAAGTCCAGGAATTATCTAACTCTCCGTTCACCAGTTAATAATTTTTAAGATTTAAAAACATCAATTATCCCCGTTAAGGGTGGCTTCCGGGGATTCGATTCCGATCGCTATTTTTTTACAAAGGGGTAGTGGTCTCAGAAGGACTATGTCGAAGTCCAGGAATTATCTAACTCTCCGTTCACCAGTTAATAATTTTTAAGATTTAAAAACATCAATTATCCCCGTTAAGGGTGGCTTCCGGGGATTGGATTTCGATCGCTATTTTTTTACGAAGGAGTAGTGGTCTCAGAAAGACTGTGTCGAAGTCCAGGAATTATGTAACTCTCCTTTCACCAGTTATATTTTTTTTTGAATAAAATATAGAAACTATCCCCGTTAAGGGTGGCTTCCGGGGATTCGATTCCGATCGCTATTTTTTTACAAAGGGGTAGTGGTCTCAGAAGGACTATGTCAAAGTCCAGGAATTATCTAACTCTCCGTTCACCAGTTAATAATTTTTTCAGATTAAAATATAGAAACTATCCCCGTTAAGGGTGGGTTCCGAGGATTCGATTTTGATCGCTATTTTTTCACGAAGAGGTAGTGGTCTAAGAAAGACTATGTCGAAGTCCAGAAATTATCTAACTCTCCTTTCACCAGTTAATAATTTTTTCAGATTAAAATATAGAAACTATCCCCGTTAAGGGTGGGTTCCGAAGATTCGATTTTGATCGCTATTTTTTTACGAAGAGGTAGTGGTCTCAGAAAGACTATGTCGAAGTCCAGGAATTATCTAACTCTCCTTTCACCAGTTATATTTTTTTTGATTAAAATATAGAAACTATCCCCGTTAAGGGTGGCTTCCGGGGATTCGATTTCGATCGCTATTCTTTTACGAAGGGGTAGTGGTCTCAGAAGGACTATGTCAAAGTCCAGGAATTATCTAACTCTCCTTTCATCAGTTAATAATTTTTTCAGATTAAAATATAGAAACTATCCCCGTTAAGGGTGGGTTCCGAGGATTCGATTTTGATCGCTATTTTTTTACGAAGAGGTAGTGGTCTAAGAAAGACTATGTCGAAGTCCAGAATTTATCTAACTCTCCGTTCACCAGTTAATAATTTTTGAGATTTAAAAACATCAATTATCCCCGTTAAGGGTGGCTTCCGGGGATTGGATTCCGATCGCTATTTTTTCACGAAGGAGTAGTGGTCTCAGAAAGACTGTGTCAAAGTCCAGGAATTATCTAACTCTCCTTTCACCAGTTATATTTTTTTTTGATTAAAATATAGAAACTATCCCCGTTAAGGGTGGCTCCCGGGGATTCGATTCCGTTCGCTATTTTTTTACAAAGGGGTAGTGGTCTCAGAAGGACTATGTCAAAGTCCAGGAATTATCTAACTCTCCGTTCACCAGTTAATAATTTTTTCAGAATAAAATATAGAAACTATCCCCGTTAAGGGTGGGTTCCGAGGATTCGATTTTGATCGCTATTTTTTTACGAAGAGGTAGTAGTCTCAGAAAGACTATGTCGAAGTCCAGAAATTATCTAACTCTCCGTTCACCAGTTAATAATTTTTAAGATTTAAAAACATCAATTATCCCCGTTAAGGGTGGCTTCCGGGGATTGTATTCCGATCGCTATTCTTTTACGAAGGAGTAGTGGTCTCAGAAAGACTGTGTCAAAGTCCAGGAATTATCTAACTCTCCTTTCACCAGTTATATTTTTTTTTGATTAAAATATAGAAACTATCCCCGTTAAGGGTGGGTTCCGAGGATTCGATTTTGATCGCTATTTTTTTACAAAGGGGTAGGGGTCACATCAAGACTTTGTCAAAGTCCAGGAATTATCTAACTCCCCGTTCACCAGTTAATAATTTTTTTACATTAAAATATAGAAACTATCCCCGTTAAGGGTGGCTTTCGGGGATTCGATTTCGATCGCTATTTTTTTACGAAGGGGTAGTGGTCTCAGAAGGACTATGTCAAAGTCCAGGAATTATCTAACTCCCCTTTCACCAGTTTATAATTTTTTCAGATTAAAATATAGAAACTATCCCCGTTAAGGGTGGGTTCCGAGGATTCGATTTCGATCGCTATTTTTTTACGAAGAGGTAGTGGTCTAAGAAAGACTATGTCGAAGTCCAGAAATTATCTAACTCTCCGTTCACCAGTTAATAATTTTTAAGATTTAAAAACATCAATTATCCCCGTTAAGGGTGGCTTCCGGGGATTGGATTCCGATCGCTATTTTTTTACGAAGGAGTAGTGGTCTCAGAAAGACTGTGTCGAAGTCCAGGAATTATCTAACTCTCCTTTCACCAGTTATATTTTTTTTTGATTAAAATATAGAAACTATCCCCGTTAAGGGTGGCTTCCAAGGATTCGATTTTGATCGCTATTTGTTTACGAAGAGGTAGTGGTCTCAGAAAGACTATGTCGAAGTCCAGAAATTATCTAACTCTCCGTTCACCAGTTGATAATTTTTAAGATTTAAAAACATCAATTATCTCCGTTAAGGGTGGCTTCCGGGGATTGGATTTCGTTCGCTATTTTTTGACGAAGGAGTAGTGGTCTCAGAAAGACTGTGTCGAAGTCCAGGAATTATCTAACTCTCCTTTCACCAGTTATATTTTTTTTTGATTAAAATATAGAAACTATCCCCGTTAAGGGTGGCTTCCGGGGATTCGATTCCGATCGCTATTTTTTTACAAAGGGGTAGTGGTCTCAGAAGGACTATGTCAAAGTCCAGGAATTATCTAACTCTCCGTTCACCAGTTAATAATTTTTTCAGATTAAAATATAGAAACTATCCCCGTTAAGGGTGGGTTCCGAGGATTCGATTTTGATCGCTATTTTTTTACGAAGAGGTAGTGGTCTAAGAAAGACTATATCGAAGTCCAGAAATTATCTAACTCTCCTTTCACCAGTTAATAATTTTTTCAGATTAAAATATAGAAACTATCCCCGTTAAGGGTGGGTTCCGAAGATTCGATTTTGATCGCTATTTTTTTACGAAGAGGTAGTGGTCTCAGAAAGACTATGTCGAAGTCCAGAAATCATCTAACTCTCCGTTCACCAGTTAATAATTTTTAAGATTTAAAAACATCAATTATCCCCGTTAAGGGTGGCTTCCGGGGATTGGATTCCGATCGCTATTTTTTTACGAAGGAGTAGTGGTCTCAGAAAGACTGTGTCAAAGTCCAGGAATTATCTAACTCTCCTTTCACCAGTTATATTTTTTTTTGATTAAAATATAGAAACTATCCCCGTTAAGGGTGGGTTCCGAGGATTCGATTTTGATCGCTATTTTTTTACAAAGGGGTAGGGGTCACATCAAGACTTTGTCAAAGTCCAGGAATTATCTAACTCCCCGTTCACCAGTTAATAATTTTTTTACATTAAAATATAGAAACTATCCCCGTTAAGGGTGGGTTACGAGTATTCGATTTTGATTGCTATATTTTTACGAAGGGGTAGGGGTCACATCAAGACTTTGTCAAAGTCCAGGAATTATCTAACTCTCCGTTCACCAGTTATTAATTTTTTAGATTTAAAAACATCAATTATCCCCGTTAAGGGTGGCTTCCGGGGATTCGATTTCGATCGCTATTTTTTTACGAAGGAGTAGTGGTCTCATAAAGACTGTGTCGAAGTCCAGGAATTATCTAACTCTCCTTTAACCAGTTATATTTTTTTTGATTAAAATATAGAATCTATCCCCGTTAAGGGTGGCTTCCGGGGATTCGATTTCGATCGCTATTCTTTGACGAAGGGGTAGTGGTCTCAGAAGGACTATGTCAAAGTCCAGGAATTATCTAACTCTCCTTTCACCAGTTAATAATTTTTTCAGATTAAAATATAGAAACTATCCCCGTTAAGGGTGGGTTCCGAGGATTCGATTTTGATCGCTATTTTTTTACGAAGAGGTAGTGGTCTAAGAAAGACTATGTCGAAGTCCAGAAATTATCTAACTCTCCGTTCACCAGTTAATAATTTTTGAGATTTAAAAACATCAATTATCCCCGTTAAGGGTGGCTTCCGGGGATTGGATTCCGATCGCTATTTTTTTACGAAGGAGTAGTGGTCTCAGAAAGACTGTGTCAAAGTCCAGGAATTATCTAACTCTCCGTTCACCAGTTGATAATTTTTAAGATTTAAAAACATCAATTATCTCCGTTAAGGGTGGCTTCCGGGGATTGGATTTCGTTCGCTATTTTTTGACGAAGGAGTAGTGGTCTCAGAAAGACTGTGTCGAAGTCCAGGAATTATCTAACTCTCCTTTCACCAGTTATATTTTTTTTTGATTAAAATATAGAAACTATCCCCGTTAAGGGTGGCTTCCGGGGATTCGATTCCGATCGCTATTTTTTTACAAAGGGTTAGTGGTCTCAGAAGGACTATGTCAAAGTCCAGGAATTATCTAACTCTCCGTTCACCAGTTAATAATTTTTTCAGATTAAAATATAGAAACTATCCCCGTTAAGGGTGGGTTCCGAGGATTCGATTTTGATCGCTATTTTTTTACGAAGAGGTAGTGGTCTAAGAAAGACTATGTCGAAGTCCAGAAATTATCTAACTCTCCTTTCACCAGTTAATAATTTTTTCAGATTAAAATATAGAAACTATCCCCGTTAAGGGTGGGTTCCGAAGATTCGATTTTGATCGCTATTTTTTTACGAAGAGGTAGTGGTCTCAGAAAGACTATGTCGAAGTCCAGAAATCATCTAACTCTCCGTTCACCAGTTAATAATTTTTAAGATTTAAAAACATCAATTATCCCCGTTAAAGGTGGCTTCCGGGGATTGGATTCCGATCGCTATTTTTTTACGAAGGAGTAGTGGTCTCAGAAAGACTGTGTCAAAGTCCAGGAATTATCTAACTCTCCTTTCACCAGTTATATTTTTTTTTGATTAAAATATAGAAACTATCCCCGTTAAGGGTGGGTTCCGAGGATTCGATTTTGATCGCTATTCTTTTACGAAGGGGTAGTGGTCTCAGAAGGACTATGTCAAAGTCCAGGAATTATCTAACTCTCCTTTCACCAGTTAATAATTTTTTCAGATTAAAATATAGAAACTATCCCCGTTAAGGGTGGGTTCCGAGGATTCGATTTTGATCGCTATTTTTTTACGAAGAGGTAGTGGTCTAAGAAAGACTATGTCGAAGTCCAGAAATTATCTAACTCTCCGTTCACCAGTTAATAATTTTTGAGATTTAAAAACATCAATTATCCCCGTTAAGGGTGGCTTCCGGGGATTGGATTCCGATCGCTATTTTTTTACGAAGGAGTAGTGGTCTCAGAAAGACTGTGTCAAAGTCCAGGAATTATCTAACTCTCCTTTCACCAGTTATATTTTTTTTTGATTAAAATATAGAAACTATCCCCGTTAAGGGTGGCTCCCGGGGATTCGATTCCGTTCGCTATTTTTTTACAAAGGGGTAGTGGTCTCAGTAGGACTATGTCAAAGTCCAGGAATTATCTAACTCTCCGTTCACCAGTTAATAATTTTTTCAGATTAAAATATAGAAACTATCCCCGTTGAGGGTGGCTTCCGGGGATTCGATTTCGATCGCTATTTTTTCACGAAGGGGTAGTGGTCTCAGAAGGACTATGTCGAAGTCCAGAAATTATCTAACTCTCCGTTCACCAGTTAATAATTTTTAAGATTTAAAAACATCAATTATCCCCGTTAAGGGTGGCTTCCGGGGATTCGATTTCGATCGCTATTTTCTTACGAAGGAGTGGTGGTCTTAGAAAGACTGTGTCGAAGTCCAGGAGTTATCTAACTCTCCTTTCACCAGTTATATTTTTTTTTGATTAAAATATAGAAACTATCCCCGTTAAGGGTGGCTTCCGGGGATTCGATTTCGATCGCTATTTTTTTACGAAGGGGTAGTGGTCTCAGAAGGACTATGTCGAAGTCCAGAAATTATCTAACTCTCCGTTCACCAGTTAATAATTTTTAAGATTTAAAAACATCAATTATCCCCGTTAAGGGTGGCTTCCGGGGATTGAATTTCGATCGCTATTTTTTTACGGAGGAGTAGTGGTCTCAGAAAGACTGTGTCAAAGTCCAGGAATTATCTAACTCTCCTTTCACCAGTTATATTTTTTTTTGATTAAAATATACAAACTATCCCCGTTAAGGGTGGCTTCCGGGGATTCGATTTCGATCGCTATTTTTTCACGAAGGGGTAGTGGTCTCAGAAGGACTATGTCAAAGTCCAGAAATAATCTAACTCTCCTTTCACCAGTTAATAATTTTTTCAGATTAAAATATAGAAACTATCCCCGTTAAGGGTGGCTTCCGGGGATTCGATTTCGATCGCTATTTTTTTACGAAGGAGTAGTGGTCTCAGAAAGACTGTGTCGAAGTCCAGAAATTATCCAACTCTCCGTTCACCAGTTAATAATTTTTAAGATTTAAAAACATCAATTATCCCCGTTAAGGGTGGCTTCCGGGGATTCGATTCCGATCGCTATTTTTTTACGAAGGAGTAGTGGTCTCAGAAAGACTGTGTCGAAGTCCAGGAATTATCTAACTCTCCTTTCACCAGTTATATTTTTTTTTGATTGAAATATAGAAACTATCCCCGTTAAGGGTGGCTTCCGGGGATCCGATTTCGATCGCTATTTTTTCACGAAGGGGTAGTGGTCTCAGAAAGACTATGTCAAAGTCCAGGAATTATCCAACTCTCCGTCCACCAGTTAATAATTTTTTAGCTTTAAAAACATCAATTATCCCCGTTAAGGGTGGCTTCCGGGGATTCGATTTCGATCGCTATTTTTTGACGAAGGAGTAGTGGTCTCAGAAAGACTGTGTCGAAGTCCAGGAATTATCCAACTCTTCTTTCACCAGTTATATTTTTTTTTGATTAAAATATAGAAACTATCCCCGTTAAGGGTGGCTTCCGGGGATTCGATTTCGATCGCTATTTTTTCACGAAGGGGTAGTGGTCTCAGAAGGACTATGTCGAAGTCCAGAAATTATCTAACTCTCCGTTCACCAGTTAATAATTTTTAAGATTTAAAAACATCAATTATCCCCGTTAAGGGTGGCTTCCGGGGATTCGATTTCGATCGCTATTTTTTCACGAAGGGGTAGTGGTCTCAGAAGGACTATGTCAAAGTCCAGGAATAATCTAACTCTCCTTTCACCAGTTAATAATTTTTTCAGATTAAAATATAGAAACTATCCCCGTTAAGGGTGGCTTCCGGGGATTCGATTTCGATCGCTATTTTTTCACGAAGGGGTAGTGGTCTCAGAAGGACTATGTCGAAGTCCAGGAATTATCTAACTCTCCTTTCACCAGTTAATAATTTTTTCAGATTAAAATATAGAAACTATCCCCGTTAAGGGTGGCTTCCGGGGATTCGATTTCGATCGCTATTCTTTTACGAAGGAGTAGTGGTCTCAGAAAGACTGTGTCGAAGTCCAGGAATTATCCAACTCTCCTTTCACCAGTTATATTTTTTTTTGATCAAAATATACAAACTATCCCCGTTAAGGGTGGCTTCCGGAGATTCGATTCCGATCGCTATTTTTTCACGAAGGGGTAGTGGTCTCAGAAGGACTATGTCAAAGTCCAGGAATTATCTAACTCTCCGTTCACCAGTTAATAATTTTTTCAGATTAAAATATAGAAACTATCCCCGTTAAGGGTGGGTTCCGAGGATTCGATTTTGATCGCTATTTTTTTACGAAGAGGTAGTGGTCTCAGAAAGACTATGTCGAAGTCCAGAATTATCTAACTCTCCGTTCACCAGTTAATAATTTTGTCATATTAAAATACATCAATTCGATTCGATTCGGGGATTCGATTTTGATCGAATTTTTTCACGAAGGGGTAGTGGTCTCAGAAAGACTATGCCAGATTTTCGGAATCATCCTACTCTCCGTTCACCGGTGAATAATTTTGTAGATCAAAATATATCAACTATTACCGTCAGGGGTGGGTAAACTTCCACGGTGGCCAAGCCTCATTTGTTTTTAAAATCTCGTGTCACATTAACGTTATGAACTTCAGCCTCATAAAAAAATACGTTTTCTCCTCTGGGATGATCCATATAGCTGTATATTCTGTATACTCAAGTATAGCTGTATACCCTGTATACTCAATTGTAAATACAGGGTGGCTTGTCCAACATTGATATGGATAAAATAAAAATACTATTCTATTCTATAGCTGTCAAGGTTGAATCAGGAGTTTGATTTATCCATCTGGACATAGAATATGGGTACCAGGGATGCGTTCGAATGAATTTGGGATTTTTAGAAAAAGTTTAGGACGCTCTGATACGCAGGTCTTTGAAAAATCGGAAAAATACGTGTATTTCAAAGGGACAATGACCCCTCTCTGGTAATGGCCATCTTCAAAGATGGGGGGCTGCAATTTTTTCCACATTTGTTTTGAATTATTTGGAGCTGATCTGGGGGGCGTCGCGGTCAAAATTTTCTCAAAACCCATCTAAGGACCACCCTAATACCCACACCATGCTCATGGAATCTTGTTTCCGAAGTATACACTGTTTTCACAATTATACGTCCTGGAAGTATACACTGTTTCCGCAATTGTGTCCCCAAAGTATACACTGTCTTTACAATTATGTCCCCAAAGTCTAACCCAGGTAGCAGACACGCGCATCGGCTTATTTTGGACTTGTGTCGTTCGAAAGATGATTGACAGGCGATGAATGTCCGTTACGGAGTCTCTCTCAATCTGAAGAAATCGACATAAAGCTGTACTATCGTCGATGCCTTGAGATTGACTACCAAGCGGACATTTTTCGTCTGTAAGTTATTTTCCAGTCGACTGGAAATCTGAAATGAGCTAATGCGCGTGTAAGCTACTTGGGTAAAACTATGGGGACATAATTTTGCAGATAATGTATACTTCAGGGACATAATTGTGAAGACATTGTATACTTCAGGGACATAATTGTGAAAACAGTGTACACTCGAACCTCAGCTATTTGACCGACTCGGGACCGGACGTTATCAGCTATTTGACGAAAGGAGGGGCCCCCACTCCCTACCGTTAAGCTCAACGCGCACTATGCCGAAGCGAAGCGATCGGAAGTTTTCATGAACATGCATTCTTAGGAGTGTGCGTGCATACTTCCATAAAAAAACATAAGAAAAGCATGCTAATGAAATTTCCGATCGCTTCGCTTCGGCATAGTGCGCGTTGACTTTTATACGGCAGCCATTTTGCGCGTTCAAAAAAATTGTCAAACCGTTCACTTTACGGATAATACGAATAGAAGTTGGATTGAAATAAATAATTATATTATATTTGATGAGTTACTGATGAACAGTTATCATATTTCTGCTAATCAATACGAAATAGGGTACAAATAAATATTTTGCCTAAATTGCCAAAAATAATTAAAATGTTAGGGGCCCCGTGGCATTGGAATACGGCTCTGACTATAGGGAAACTGCGACCGATAGTGGGAGCAGAGGGGGTCAAGTAGCTGCGCACAATTTGGTCAAATAGCTGCGTACGTCAAATAGCTGATGGTCAAATAGCTGAGGTTCGAGTGTATACTTTCACGACATAGAATTGTGGAAACAATGTATGCTTTGGGGACAAGATTCTATGTGCATGGTGTAGTTTAAAGACACGACGAAAAAGATCTTCAGAGAAGGGTCTCTATCAATCGAGTTGTGTCAGTTTATTGAAATGTGATGGTCTGACGTTTCGGCAGTGGTGTGCTGCCCTCATCAGAAGCTATTTATTCGAAAATTACAAAAACTTGGTCAATCATTTGACAAAATAACAAAACAATAAATTTACAAAAGTCAAAAGTCGAAAAACGGAAAAAGAAAAATTCTTTTTTTTTAGTTACGATGCATCAATTTAGTAGGCATATTCTAGTATGTAAAAGAATGTACTAGTCAACTTATAACTTTACTTTATCTATAATATTTTATTGAACTTAGCTTCTGAGTTTCTTAGCTTGTGATTATATCACACATAGACGTGCGCTGACACAACTTACCTTTAAGTGGGAAATATTTAAGTTATCTGAAAAAAAAATACGATTCCTTCTCTCATAATTGGTAAGAAATACGATTACTTCTCTCATAATTGGTAAGAAATAAATGCTAGTATTCAAATATTCGTATTGAGCTTATGATTACACTACAAACAGTATTGTTCCGGCATATCTTGCATTCGAGTGGAAAATATACAACTCATATCTGAAAAGAGAGCATTTACTTTCCCTGATGTGAAATTCCGTTCACCATTCCGCATTGTCAGTATATTCAGTTAAATAAAGAACCCATCCAGAATTGTGCGTCGTGTAATAATCCATCTTTTTTTTATCGTGTCCTCAAACTACACCATGCTCATGGAGTCTTGTCCCTAAAGTATACACTGTTTTGACAATTATGTCTCCAAAGTATACACTGTTTTCACAATTATTATAACCCAGGTAGCAGACACGCGCATCCGTTTATTTTGGACTTCCAATCGATTGAAAGATGATTAACAGGCGATGGATGTCCGCTTTGGAGTCTCTGTAATTCTGAAGACATCAACACAAAGAGGACCAACTAAAGTTTGTTACCTGTACTACCGTCGATGTCTTGAGATTGACTACATAGCGGACATTTTTCATCTGTTGGTTATTTTTTAGTCGACTAGAAATCTAAAATAAGCTAATGCGTGTGTAAGCTACTTGGGTAAAACTATGGGGACATTATTTTTAAGACAGTGTATACTTTGGGGAAATAATTGTGAAGCATTGTATACTTTGGGGACATAATTGTGAAGACAGTGTATACTTTCACGACATATAATTGTGGAAACAGTGTATACTTTGGGGACAAGATTCTATGTGCATGGTGTAGTTTGAGGACCCCTACTGAAAAAGTATATGTAACAAATGATATAATAAATCACCTAATGAATCAAATAATAAGTTTGAACAAGTTATGAACGATTCTAGCAGGTACTTTATCATCTGATTTTTTATATGAATTATTCTATCTTGTAATTCAATATGTGGTTTAAAAAGACAAAAAAAAAAACGCCACCGACGGATTCGAACAACGATAGCTGGATTCGCAAGCACTAACGCTACCGCCTGAGCTACACCGCACATTATAAAAGTATCGTAAGTCAATGATCATCAAGTTCCATAATTATATGTATCTATTTCCAAGTCGCTTAATGCGATTGAACTACATGAACGTGAAACTCTGTCGTTGATTTAATAGGTGGCGTAGTCCAGGCGGTAGCGTCGGTGCTTGCGAATTCGTCAATCGTGGTTCGAAACCCTTGGTGAGATTTTTTTTTTAATCTGTCTTTTAGGTCCACCGTGTAACAATTCACATATTAAATTACGAAATAGAATGATTCATTAGAAAAAATCGCATGATAAAGTATCTGCTATAGAATCGTTCATAACTTGTTAAAACTTATTATTCGGGGGGGGGGGGGGGGGGGGGGGGGTCAGCGTGAAAAAATACACTTTTTTTACGATTATTTTTTAGAAAAATGGTGTAAGTAAATTTATTAAAACCTTTTGTACATTATAAAGTATGGTTTTAAGAATATTCTGTGAAATTGATGCGAAAATATTCACAAACAAGCCGGTGACAGAGCTTTTCCCAGAGCGCCTTCGGAAAAAGACGATTTGCCGTGTTCACTATATCTCAGCTGTAAATTATCTGGAATCAAAAACCATTTGAATTCAGTTAAAGTATTAATAAATCCTTCCCCCAGCGGTCTCAGATTATTTTTTTTTTTTCACCTGAAGGGGGTATCTACACCTTTGAATTTTCAAAAAATCGTTTTTTTTTTATAATTTATTTGGAATGCTAGTGATCTACTCTACCTGCAAGTAAATCGGTGTCAAAATATCTAGACGATTTGAGAAGTTACAGCCATGACAGTGCCAGATTAGGCTACAGATCTTAAAAAAGATGATAAGCCAATGGTAAAAAAAAAAAAAAAAAACAGTGCCAGATTGCGAAAAAGCGCCGCGGCGTGGCGCGCGAACCCTCAGATTGGTGCCATAAGTATTGTACAACACCGCCAACACCACTGCTTAATTTTATGACGTGTTTATATATTTCGATTTCGAATTTGATTTTGTGATCTTTTAATTCTTTGTAATTATCATTCTTACACATATTTAATTATCAATATTCTTTTGAATTGTGATCATTGACAGAACACATGGCTGCTATCTACATTTTTTCGAGGTTAGGTGTCCACTTGTTTGTAAATATTATCGTGATTTCATTCCGAATTCAAACCAATAGTAATTTCCATTATCGAGTATACACAGTGTTTATATATCTGAGATAAGACTTCGGAATCGAAAGAAGATGATCCATCAAAAAGTGCGTTTGAAATCGATGCCAGGAGACTACACATTTGGATTTCTAAAAAGATGAGTATTTCTACACTACATATATTAATTGCGAAGTTTAATAAATATTATAAGAAAAAAGGTATAATTGATGAAAGATGAAAGAATTTTCGTAGTATTAACAAAAATTGTGCTAGCATCTTCTGAATCTCAAAAATATTGAAGATCAAAAATTTTAGAGAATTTTTATATTTTGAAAAATTTTGATCAGATTTTTTCTAAAGCAATTCATTATTTTTCTAACAGCCTCACCGGACACCTAACGGACACTGTTGTTGTACAGAACAGGTCAAAACTCACTACAAACCTCCGCCTGGCACATGTCTAGACTCGACTCGACTCATAACTCATCGATACGAGAGCGGCTGGGGATCCAGCATATTAGTCCTAGGCAGAATCTTAAAACTGAATTTCCTGTAACTACATTCTCTTCTCTTGGAAAAGTAGGAAATAAAAAAAAAATTTTAAATAAAAAAGTTTAATAGTTCATTTCTGGAGAATGAATATTTTGACCGGTTGTCGTAAAGAATCAGGAGCATCGTTGGACCGATTCTGGCGTTTGTGGTTTTCAAATTTGTAGAATTGAAACCTCTATCAGATGAACATAGAACTTTTTGATAAACCCATTTTTAGTTGAAATATTAGAAAATTAAGCAAAATTTTTTTTCAAATTCAAAAAAAAAATCAAAAAAATTCAATAACTCAAGTAATTCTTGCAATATCAAAAAGTTCTATGTTCATCTGATAGAGGCATGTCTTATGAACAATTGGGAACCAAAAATTCCAAGATTGGTCCAACGCTGGGTCTGATTCTTTACGGCAACCGAGTAATTTTGTATTTTCCTGTCTTCAGCGCAGCCACTAATAGACTGGAAGTAATACATGATGTGAGATATGGATAATGAAGGTCAAACCCTCCCCAAACATGATGATTTTTTTAAATTTTATCAGAGTGTTCAAGTACAAAAAAAAAAGGAAAATTGTTTTTCAGAAATTTAACCCATTTAAAGGTGTATATACCCCCTTAAAATTTTTGCCGGCCATGGTGCTATTTTTCACGAAAAATTCCGCCATTCTGTAAGTGAAAAACCCCATGAATAAAAAAAAAAATTCCAAAACTCATCGTTGGGGGGAGGTATTTGATATGCAGAATGTGTGTACCAAATTTGAAATGAATCGGTCAAGTAGTTTCAAAATGGTAGTGCACACGGACTTTGAAAAAGTGGTTTTGAGAAAAACGCGTAAGTTTTAGAAGCTAGAAAAATGAAGAAATTTTTTTGTTTTTCAACTTACACTGAATCATCGATTCCAGCTCCATAGCGTACAGTCCCTGCAGCAGCTTTGATGTCCTCAGCCTCTTTTTTTTCTTACCTTTATTCTTTTTCTTCTAATTTTTTTATCAGCTGCGCTCTGACGTTCTGAGCGTCCGCAGCTGTCGGAACTACAGTTTGAAATGTTTAACTACCAGAAAAGTTGAAAAAATCGACTTTTTGAGAGTGCAAAACCTTACCACCATCCCCCCCCCCCCCCGCCCTTAATTTATTAGGTGATTTATTTTGTGATTTATTATATCATTTGTTACATATACTCTACACGATGAAAGAGATCTTCATTCCAGGAATATAGATCTAATTTCACTCGTGTCACTGATTTCGCCATATGCATCAATGGACGATGGATATAAATATGAGGATGCCACCGAGTGCATTGGGGAAAAAACAGTTTCAATTTCTTTGAATGTCAAATCACTTCACCGAATCTTATATGACCTCGCGACAATAGCTATGACGGTAGCCATTTTTTCTCCTTTGCCTATAACCATTAAGGGGGTATATACACCTTTAAATGGGTTGAATTTCTGAAAAACAATTTTCCTTTTTTTTTCAACTTGAAGACTCTGATAAAATTGAAAATAATCATCATGTTTGGGGAGGGTTTGATCTTCATTATCCATATCTTACATCATGTATTACTTCCAGTCTGAGGGTGACTGCGCTGAAGACAAGAAAATACAAAATCACTCGGTTACCGTAAAGAATCAGACCCAGTGTTAGACCGATCTTGGAATTTTTGCTTCTCAATTGTTCAAAAGACATGCCTCTATCAGATGAACATAGAACTTTTTGATATTGCAAGAATTACTCGAGTTATTGAATTTTTTCGATTTTTTTTCTGAATTTGAAAAAAATTTTTGCTTATTTTTCTAATATTTCGACTAAAAATAGGTTCATCGAAAAGTTCTATGTTCATCTGATAGAGGTTTCGATTCTACAAATTCGAAGACCACAAACGCCAGAATCGGTCCAACGATGCTCCTGATTCTTTACGACAACCGTTCAAAATATTCATTCTCCAGAAATCAACTTTTTAACTTTTTGATTCAATTTTTTTTTTTTATTTCCTACTTTTCCAAGAGAAGAAAATGTAGTTACAGGAAATTAAGTTTTAAGATTTTGCCTATGACTAATATGCTGGATCCGCAGCAGCTCTCATATCGATGAGTTATGAGTCGAGTCGAGTCTAGACACATGTGCCAGGCGGAGGTTCGTAGTGAGCTTTGACCTGTTCTGTACAACAACAGTGTCCGTTAGGTGTCCGGTGAGGCTGTTAGAGAAATAATAAATTGCTTTAGAAAAAATCTGATCAAAATTTTTCAAAACATAAAAATTCTCTAAAATTTTTGATCTCCAATATTTTTGAGATTCAGAAGATGCTAGCACAATTTTTGTCAATACTACAGAAATTCTTTCATCTTCCATCAATCATACCGTTTTTCTTATAATATTTATTAAACTCTTGCAATTAATATATGTATTGTAGAAATACTCATCTTGTGAGAAATCAAAATGTGTAGTCTCCTGGCATCGATTTCAAACGCACTTTTTGATGGATCATCTTCTTTCGATTCTGAAGTCTCATTCCAGATACATATACACTGCGTTTATTCAATAATGGAAATTACTATTGGTTTGAATTCGTAATGAAAGCACGACAATATTTACAAACAAGTGGACACCTAACCTCGAAAAAATGTTGATCGCAGCCATGTGTTCTGTCAATGATCACAATTCAAAAGAATATTGAAAATTAAATAAGTGTAAGAATGATAATTGAAAAGAATTAAGAGATCACAAGATCAAATGCAAAATCGAAATATATAAAAACGTCATAAAATTAAGCAGTGGTGTTGGCGGTGTTGTACAATACTTATAGCACCAATCTGAGGGTTCGCGCGCCGCGCCGCGGCGCTTTTTCGCAATCTGGCACTGTCATGGCTGTAACTTTTCAAATCCTCTAGATATTTTGACACCGATTTATTTGCAGGTAGAGTAGGTCACTAGCATTCCAAATAAATTATAAAATAAAATACGATTTTTTGAAAATTCAAAGGTGTATATACCCCCTTAAAGATCTGTGGACTTTTTTTTTCAGACCATTAAACTTTCCAAGTACAAATCAGGAAAATTCAAATCCACTATTGTCGAGAATTTTTCCGGTAGCATGTGGCAAACCATGGTTGTTTCTCAATTTTTACCCGAAAGTATAGGTTTCCATGTTTTGCTTGCAGGCTACTTGGGTAGCGGCTGACAATAATCGTCGTTGCTTTGGGATAGATTCGTAATCAAATCAATCATCGATCCGTGCGAATTATATAATCATCTTTTAGCGTGTCCTCTATACCCACACCATGCTCATGGAATCTTGTCCCCGAAGTATACACTGTTTTCACAATTATACGTCCCGGAAGTATACACTGTTTCCGCAATTGTGTCCCTAAAGTATACACTGTCTTCACAATTATGTTTTCATAGTGTAACCCAGGTAGCACACACGCGCATCGGCTTATTTTGGAGTTCTAGTCGATTGAAAGATCACCAACAGGCGATGAATGTCCGCTTTGCAGTCAATCTGAAGACATTGACAAAAAGACGACTCATCAAAGTCTGTTAGCCGTATTATCGTCGATGTCTTAATATTGACTATACAAAGTGGACACGTCGTCGGTAGTTATTTCTCAGTCGACTAGATAATTTAATAATAATAATATAATAATATAATTTTTTTTTTCATTCATCACGTCATTTATTATATAGTAATGAATGGTGATATAAAAAAAAACAACGGCTGTTGCTCTGAGATTTGAACTCCGGGACTCTCAGTTCCGTAGGCCCCTATCAGCTGGCACCCAATATCAACGTTGAATATCTCTGAGAATCAGGAAATATCTTGTAGCCCGTTGGCGAGGTAAAAGCGTTCGGAACAAATGGCCCTGAGTTCAAATCTCGAAGCGACCTAGATTTTTTTTTCTCTTTTTTCACTATTCATCAATATATAATAAATGATGTGATAAAGCCATAATTAAGTACGTAATAAAGTATGCAATAAGTTATATGATAAACTATATGCTGAAATCGGTCATAAAATTATACAGTTCATCATATGATTTGATACGGACTCTACAAAGATATCACACAAGGATATCACACAGATATTTCTAGTATAGGGGACGCAGCGCGCGTGGGAAATAATACAGGTTTGACAAATAATTCGAAATAAGAAGTCTCTGAAAAGATTTGTTCCTAGTGTGGTCATGTAGCGTATTCTTTGAGGACTGTCCTCGAAATATCCAAATGATGTGCGTATGAATTATTTCAGGGACAGTCCTCAAAATATACAAGAATTTCGGTGGTGTTCTCAAACTGGCCAAATGATACAAATTTGTTTTTTTGAGGACAGTCCTCAAAATAACAGAATTTCGTAGTGTTCTCAAACTCGCCAAATAACATGAATTTGATTCTTTGAGGACAGTCCTCAAACTATACATTATGTACGCAACTATTTTGAAGACCGTCCTCGAAACAGCCAGATGTCCCTGAAATAGCCGGAACATAAGTGAGCCAGTCCTGAAAGCATACTCTAGGCAAACATATATTTATACATATTTATATATAAATATATATAATTTTATATAGTTTTATATAATTATATGAACTTATATATATTTATACATATTTATATATAAATATATATAATTTTATATAAAAATTATACATAACTATATAAAACTATATTTAATTATATAAACTTATACATAATTATATATGATTATATATGATCATATAAAAATTTTTTTTCCCGGGTACTAACCAGTATAACAAGGAACACACGTTTCCCAAAATTTTCCATGGTTATTTGTGAACAATTCGCGTTGAATCCAACAAGATCTAATAAATGATCTACGCCTTTGACGTCGCAAAATTAATGCTATTGCAGCTCGGCACTTCTGCTTTTCCCTCAAAATCATAAGTTTTTTCTCTTCGGACTGCTTTTTTGATTGACCTCTTTGCTTTATCCATGTAGTGTACATTTGGATAGTCATCCAAAATATTTGCATGAAATGCAATTGGTTATCCATTTTGTCAGATTAGTATTTTTATTATATTTTTATTTTGTTATATCCTTGTATGAAATTTACAGGAATCAAGTTTGAAATTTGTTTAGTTATATCCTTGTATTGGGTTAAACGAATTCAAATTCAAAATTTGCTTGACGTTATGGTTGACGTTGTATGCATTTCGAGACGTAACCTTCGATAGTTATCGATGTTTAAATACAGCGTGTAGACAGGTCACTTTCCCATCAAATATGCTAGTCAGGAAGTAAGAGGTAAGGAGACCGATCTTCGGGCTGCAAAACCTGCGTCGATTTCTAGGTCTCTTTAGTAGTACAGTATTCCGCCACTCACAGTGCTGATGTTCCATGTCTGGTCGACTCACGGCAGCGAAGTGGGGGGTTTGTTTACGTTTCATTCAAATATTTGCGGGAGTTTCACGAAAAACGATTTGTACACAGCAGTGAGAACTAAATGAAAATGTCGTGTTTTGTGTCGAGGTGTCTGACTGGTTACAAGTCGGATGGTAAGGCATAAAAAGGGTTGGGAATTAGAAATCCTAGTTTGTTCAAGACACGTACGGTAACTTTATAGAACTTGAACAATCAACTTCTAAGGCTACGAAATATTTTTAATTGAAACATTTCTGAAAAGTAATCAATGTAGATAAAAAGTTAAACACTGCAACGTTCGTATTAAAAAATTGTTATCCTCGTGTATTATTTAAAGAGATATGTTCTAAAAGTGGCATGTTGCGATTTCAGGATCCGATAAATTACTTACCGAAAGAGATCATGGTTGTGCAAGACATTTCAATGTAGATGATATTAAAACGGAGTACAAAACTATTATGCCTGGGTTGCGATTCTGTAACTCTCCGCTAACTCCGCTAACTCCGCTAACTCAGCGGAAACCGTTGGTTGGCTGAGGAGCGTCCAATCGGAGACCTTTTCGGATCGGTAGTCGTACGGCGCCGTGGGCTTTGCCCGGCCGCTAGTCGCAAGAAACGCGAGGCCCTAATTTCTTATTTTTAATAATAATTCATAAATATATTATAATATAGATTGTACTATTTATTTTAATGAGAAAGATATTATTTGATATTGAATATAATATTTTATTAATTAAATTCAATATTGATATAGATTTACTGAGTTTATTTTAGTATTTATTTTTACGCGCGAGAGAACTAGGCGGTAATGCTTTAAAGTATTAACAATTTTCTAACCATTTATTCGATTGAAGTGAAACTTTCCGGAAAACTTATTTGGACCTTGATGAACAACTTTCTCACTGGAAGTTTTCGGTTGCTCGAAATCCGTTCGACTTCCGAAGCCCTTTAAGATATTCATAACTGATTTTTGCAATGTCGCGGAAAAAAATTAATAACTTTCTTGGTAATAATAATATAAACCTTTTTATTTTTTAACCAATCCTGAAACACTATAATACATGATTTCTGCAAATTTCGTTCACAAATTCTGAAAATTGAGTAAGCTAAAGCGAGTTGAAGTCAAAATAGATGAGAATTAAAATAATAGACCGATAAAAATAATAAACAGACCGATCCGAAACGATCTCTGATTAGACGCTCCTCAGCCAACCAACGGTCTCCGCTGAGTTAGCGGAGTTAGCGGAGTTAGCGGAGTTAGCGGAGTAAACGGAGAGTTACAGAATCGCAACCCTGATGAAATTGTCAACTGTCAAACTGTCAAACCCCCCACTTCGCCTCCGTTCGGGGACCAGACATGGAACATCAGCACTGCAAGTGGCGGAATACTGTACTACTAAAGAGACTTGAAAATCGACGCAGGTTTTGGCGACTAGCCAGCTTTGAGATCGGTCTCCCTACCTCTTACTTCATGATGCTAGTAGTTAAAGTACCCGAGTTAAACTCCGCGTGAAGACCAGGCATTAGGCATTTTCACGAGCGATGATATGTTATTCATTTATGACAGAAGAAAAAAAAAGAATACCAGAAAAGATACATTTGCTTATTTAACGCCGAGCATTTTCGAGGTGCTGCGCCCTCGACTGCGGACGACTGAGCCCACTAGCGCCACCGGCAGTGCTGTTTCACGGGCCTCAGTCAGCCGTACATTTGATATAGCAGTTAGTGCTCCTCATCTCTAGTCACCATGGCAATCCCAAGGGATTGTAATAGATCAATTTTGCAATCCCAAGGTAGTGAAAAACACCAATTCACACCACTGATTCATTGAATTCACGATTTGCGCAAATGTGACAACTTTCACGTCATTAGAATGAAATCAGCCTCTTTCGACTGACAAAACAGGCAACGAATCTTGCAGTTTCAGAACAGATGTTATGAAAATACTGTTGATCACGTTACACCGGTTTTCGACTTACCATAGTTATGGGGGTCGGTGTACATCAAGGTGAAACACGCGATCCATATCTTCATTATACAGGGCATTACGATTTTTATATGATGTTGCGTCACTCCGTACCTTTAGCTCGCTCTCTGGTCTTCTGACTATTCAATTCTTCACCCTCATATTACCGAAGTATCATAAACTCTCGAGCTACTTTTTGTCGCACAATGTCAATGCAGTCGTTGAAATCTGCGACGCATTACCTTTCGAAGCCACGATATATGCTTCATTTGCGAATGTGTATGATTGACCAGGTTCTACACACGCGCGAATTCGCCGAATTTGTGCTTAAGCGCGAATTACTTGTTTTAAAGAACACTTTATCAGCTATTCGAGATGATTAAAATGTTTGTACGGAACACGTGAATTAAAAGTATCACAAATTTCACTGGAATCAGTGAGCTATCTGAGAAATCTCTTGCACCTCATAATAAATCGACATCTCCGTTAGGTAATTGACAAATTTTTCAAATACATGCTTCCAAGTTAGCCCCAGCAGCATATTGAGATATTGTCAGTGTTGACTGACTTACGTAGCTCTTTCTCTCACTCAGTTTCTGTATCACGGTTATGATCCCTGAACCTTGAACCCTGAACCACCTACATTGGTGTACGGGTGTGTGTGCCAGTGACCCTACTCCAAACGTCCACGCTTTAACGTGCGAAATGATTCTTCCGATGTTTTTGCTTTGCTGAACAGGCTGAGCTGATCCTGGAGACCGATCTTTCGTCATTCTCAAATTTCGAGGTAGCTTTTCTTCAGAGGTCAATTGTTCCCGGAGATTTTCAATCCGAACCAGATAATCCGAAGATACTTTCAATCAGTGACCCATATACACTCCTCAAAAGAATTAACGCAGCACCTGATCACAAGTCGAAAAATGATGAATTTTAAAACGACTGTAACTTTTGATCTGGATATCATATTCGGAATTTGTGGGGTTCAAATTGAAGCTTGAAGTGTCTTCTTTTACGCCTGTTGAATGGATATTTTTTATTCCGTTTCATTGTTAAGTTGCATCTCTCTGAAGCAATCGGTGCGCAAATTCACGTCTTAACGCAAACTTCAACGTAGCACACGGGGAGCAGGAATTTTTCGTCAAAAAATCCATTCCGTGTCGAAGTTAGGAAATTTTCTTGGCTTCAAAACCCTTTTTTCAAAATCTTCGGACGATTTTTTTCCGCGGAGCTACGTCCATTTCAAGCAAACTACTCGAAAAAATGTTCAAATCAGCATAACTTCCGACAGAGTCATGGTAGAACAATATTCTACACACCGATTTTTAGGTAATTTCATCTCCTTCAAGATGCTCGTCTCAAATTAATTTTTCTCTCAATTTTAAAGGGTTCAGCTCACTTTTACCACAAAAGTGCATAGGTTAAAATGCATTGAAAATTAGGGTTAAATCCGACCCCCAAAAACTCTATTCAAACTTATCGGAAATTGAAAACTGCTATGATTTTCAAAAAGCTCAAGCTCTTCTCTTTCAAATTCTCTAGCTGTCGATCTCCGTGCGATTTTTTTTCGCCGAGTTACGACAGTTTGAAGTAGACTACTGCAAAAGATCTTCAATTTGCTATAACTTCTGAACATTTTATGGTAGAACAATTTCTTGCGGACCATTTTGGACGTGCTCCAGGTGCTTTATCATCAGATCAAACTTTAATTCGAAATTTCCAAAAATTTGAAACTCCTTCCGATCTGTGTATGAATGCTTCCCGCTTTTGGCGTTACCCAGGATCAACGACGTGGACGTAGCGGGAATCTGATCCCTTCGGGGTGTTTGTTTTCAGTGATTCCCCTTGCCTCTCACTTTCGGGGTGCTTGTTTCACGTGAGTCCCCTTGCCTCTCACGTGCACGATAAGATGTCTGCTAAAACCGCGTGTTACCTCCGCGGTTTCTCACGACTTCTTGAAGTCTTTCGCGCATGTTAATGCACCGTCGTATGCGTGCCTGTGGTATGATATTCCACGCATTTACCACCGCGTCTCGGAATTCATCAAAAGTCCTGATCGGTACAGGACGAATACGTATTCTACGCTCTATCATATCCCAGACATGTTCAATAGGGTTCAAGTCTGGGCTTACGGCAGGATGATTCACAGTACGGATGTTATGTAGCTCCAAAAAGTTCTGAATCAGTCGTGCTGTGTGAGGGCGCGCATTGTCTTGAAGAAACAAAAAATGGGGTCCTTGAGCATGTCTGAGCCTTACCACGTGTGGTTGCAGAACCTCATCCCTATAACGGATAGCAGTCATTCCTGGCGGAGGTATGACCACCAGCTGACTTCGCCCATACCATGACATGGCTCCCCAAACCATAATCGACCCACCGTTGAAAGCTCGTGTTGGTACGACAGAATTTTCGGAAAAGCGTTCTCCGGGTCGACGCCATACACGTACACGTCTATCATTTTGATCCAGGCAGAACCTAGATTCATCGCTGCACCAAACGCAATTCCATTGCCGCGGCGTCCAATTAATGTGGTTTCTCGCATATTGAAGACGTTGTCGGCGTTGATTCGCATTTAAAGTAGGTACCCGCCCGTGTGAAAAAAAAATGTTCCAACCATGCCTGAATCATGCATGGTGATCCAGTCATGAACTATGCTTAGAATTGGACATGCATGGACTGGGCTTGAGTGACTAGGCTTGATTGATCAATTACAATTCAGGCATGATTTAGGCTTGGCCTATACCTAGATTGAATATGGTATAAATATGTCAAAGGAAAATGATTACAGTAATTATCATGTAATTGAAAATCTTCAGTTTATTTACTGTATCATACATTTGTAGCAGAAAGAATAGAATGGAATATTAAATAATAGAACTTAACGGGATGTGATAGCCAGGGGTCGATAAAGTAGGGGGGGTGTTTTTACCAATTTTTTTTGTTTTACTCGGCATTTCGCGACGAAGGCACAGAATGGATTTTCGCAGAGGCATTCGACGTATTATATGGTGAAGTATTGCCGTAGACGAATAAACGTATTGAAATCGAAAAATAGTTTGTTTTCGTAAATTACAATCTGTAAAATAGGGTAAAAAAATGGCCGCTCGGGGCTCGACTCTCATATGCTGACCTTATTATTCAAGTTCGCGCGGTATCCAGCACTGAAATGTATAGCGGCGTCAATTCTACGACCTCGCACGAACCGAATGATCCGTTTATTTATGAATATTACTTGAAAATGGGAGCGTGAGTTGCAATGCTGCATTTCGTCGACTTCGACCGAGTCAAAGCGGTTTTTGACAGTTACATACACTGAACGTGTTCAATGTTGACCGGTATGAAGTTCACCCCACAGTCTTCTGTCTCTTTCTTCCCTCGCGCTAACTGTCAAGACCCGCTTTGACTCGGTCGAAGTCGACGAAATGCAGCATTGCAACTCACGCTCCCATTTTCAAGTAATATTCATGAATAAACGGATCATTCGGTTCGTGCGAGGTCGTAGAATTGACGCCGCTATACATTTCAGTGCTGGATACCGCGCGAACTTGAATAATAAGGTCAGCATATGAGAGTCGAGCCCCGAGCGGCCATTTTTTTACCCTATTTTACAGATTGTAATTTACGAAAACAAACTATTTTTCGATTTCAATACGTTTATTCGTCTACGGCAATACTTCACCATATAATACGTCGAATGCCTCTGCGAAAATCCATTCTGTGCCTTCGTCGCGAAATGCCGAGTAAAACAAAAAAAAATGGTAAAAATACCCCCCTACTTTATCGACCCCTGGCTATCACATCCCGTTAAGCATATTGAACATAATCCTTTTTTTCAACACTCTGCATGCAGTTCAGTCAATTTTTGGCTCATACTTCTTCGGATAGTTGCTCTATCTTTCGGTGGCCAATTCATCTTCTTTGCAGATTTCTGTACAAAAACTGAAATATACAAAATATTTTTATGTTTACCCGGGAAAAAATAGTTGTATATGAATATAAATAATCATATATGACTTATCATTAATGATCATGAACGAAATTTGTCTCTATATGACCATATATAACCATATATAATTGTATATAGCCATACCTGGGAAAAAATGATTTTCTATGATCATATATGATTAATAATCATATATAACCATATATGACCATATATAACCATATATAATTGTATATAGCCAAAAATGATTTTCTATGATCATATACGATTAATAATCATATTCGATCATAGAAAATCATTTTTTCCCAGGTATGGCTATATACAATTATATATGGTTATATATGGTCATATAGAGACAAATTTCGTTTATGATCATTAATGATAAGTCATATATGATTATTTATATTCATATACAACTATTTTTTCCCGGGTACTCAAGACGTATAAATTCTTTAAATCAAACAAATACTTGATCAAACTCACGCAGAATTGCATCCACGCCATTTTTATCTAAGCCTGGTTTCACATCTCTATTTCTGCTAGGAATTTTAGGCTTTTGTCCTGTCAGGGAACATTTTATTAAAGCTTCCTTGGTAAAAACCGCTTTCAATAAAGCTCTTGCCAAATCGTTTTGCGAGCTGCATTTATCTGTTGCTGTCTGCACGTCTAATAAATTTGTGAATACGTTTGACCCTTTCACCAATTCATTAACCTATTGAAAAACACTGGTTAAAAAACAGACTAAGGATTATTATAAAATTATCATAATGTTTTCAGGCACATTTTCAGATGACTCTCGATATTTTAAAGTCCACTCGGCATTAGATTTTTCGCCTCCGTAATTCTGCTCGCTTCTTCTGTCATCAACAACTACGTCAGTGTCCTCAGAATGAATTGGCTGAGTTACCTGAAATGTTGATTGATTCTAATTTTGATTGTCTCAGAATATATATGGACATTGATTGAACTGACTACTCACGTATTTTACTTTCGAGCTACTTTGGCCCTTCTTGGATTTATATTCCTCCGTTTTTATTATTTTTTTTCGTGGCTCAATGTCGTCGTCTTCCTCTGATGAGAAATTCAGGTTGCGCTTTTTTGTCAGTGAGAATTTCTTTTGCAAAAAAGATGAAGTAGAAGGCTGAAAAAAAATATATCAATTGTTCGTATATCAGAAAACTACGCCAATTTTCAAGCTATTATTTACCTTCTCTATACCCATAGATTCATACATCTCGGCTGCAACACATATATCTATATATTAATGAAAAACTCCACAGCATGAGCGAATGTCCCATGTAGTGAAGTTAAAAGGTAACATTCGTTGGGCGGCTAGGTGGTCTAGTGGATTAAGTCCCCGGTTAGGCTTCCAGAGATCCGGGTTCGATTCCCGGCCTGCCTGATAATTTTTCTTGTCAATTTGAGTTTGATTAATTCACTTTAATCTTCTCTATACCCAATGAATCTTCGTCACTTGATTCTTTCTCTCTCTTGATTCGGCTTACCTTCAAAATAAACGTAAAAAATTATTGTCAATTTATGACAACGAATTGTTGATGTATGGTGCAAAAATTTTTACAAAACACAGAACACGTGTTTTTGAAATTATTAAAGTACCTGTTTACTTGCAGTCTTTTTGAAGTAATCCGAATCATCAGAGTCATCAGAAGTCAGGTTAATAATTTCAATTGGGCCTGGTAGCGCTTCACATACCACATTCTCTGCAGTCGCGGGTTCGATCTCTTTTGTGGGACAGTCAATCAAATCCTTATCTTCATTGGTTTCGTTTATATCGTCAAGGTCAAGAGGCATTCCCCACGATCGCCTTTTGGATTCTTTTACTACCTGAAAATGTTATTTAACATTTTAACAATTTCATCGTAACATATTCTACATTGAATTGATTTATTGTAGGTGAATCATAAATTACTTTTGATTCATTCATTAAATTTTCACGTGGCGAGGCGTAATCACGAGGGAAACTTGTTTCGAGAAAATCAATTTTCTGTCGAAAAACAAATATTATTTAGAATCTTATAAATCCATCGACAATAATTTATAAAAAAATATAATACGCACTGTCAAGATTTTTTCTTTCGTAGAGTCAAATGCTTGGGCAATTTCGCGCTTCAAATTGGCGATTGCATCGAATACCCATTCAGGTGTTTTCACCTTCTCAGTGTTGCTGTCTTGCAACGAAGGCAAATCCCTGTTGTCAACTTCATTCAAAATTGCTTCTTCCATCAATGTTGCTGGGCGTTTCCTCTTTTTCCCCTTTATAACATAAAAAGTTAGGTTTGTCAGCGAAAAAATTTATTAAGCGAGTAAATGTTACCTGGCCATATGAATCGTCTTTTTCTCCGTTATCTACCAAAGCTTTCAACGAGCCGTAATTTTTTACTCCTTAATTTTTTTGCTTCCAGGTCATCATCTTTGATTCTTTAAGAGCTAGTAACACTTGCTCGTCTTCTAAACAAACCACACAATTAATTAATAATAAATATTATATTATTAATATAATATAATATTGATATTATAATAATATTAATATTATATTAATATTATTATTATATTATTATTATTTATTAATTAATAATTAATTAATTAATTAAGGTGTGAAAATGGGGGTCTTCATTAATTGAAATAAAATTAAATAAAAACTTGAACGTACTTACCACTCTTTGCAATTATAGTACCAGAGAATTCTTTCTGAGTCTTGCCATTTTCCGGCCACATAAATTTTATCACATCTCCTATTGCAAGCGGTGCATCTGCTTTTTCTACAATTATAGATTTTTTGTAGATGATGCTCAGTGACTTATCGCTGCCTTCCACCATAAACTGCATTTTTTATATTATCGCGTTAAATTAATTAATATATTAATAAATAATCGCTCGGGCCTCGCGCGCATGTATCTAATAAACAAGATGTTCAGTTGTTAGAAACAAACGAAATAACGAACTGCGCCGCGTATCGATAAATCTATTCAAAATGTCATTCTATTGTAAAAGTTCGAGGTTTCAATCTAATTGAAAAATGCGACCTGATGGGTATCAACATTATTATGGCGATGGGGTGAGTATTTTACTTCAGCTTTGCATAAATACCCTAGCGGATCCGTATTTCAAATAGGAATCATATAGCATGAGTTTAGTGCAAGTATACAGCGAATTTTTTTGTCAAAGTCCTCTTTCAACTGACAAAACAGGCAACGAAACTTGCAGTTTCAGAGCAGATGTTATGAAAAATATTTGTCATTAAATCATATCTTCTTTTTAGACTGGACATATTCCTCGTACAACGCGAAATAGGTGGAACCGTAGAAACCTACTGCGAAACGAAAATAATCAAGGAGATGAACAAAGGCTAGCTGAAAATGTTGAAGAAATTGAATTGATGGATGATGTCACTGCTGCTCGTCAATCGATGGATTCTTTTTTTACGGAGGTAGATAGTGACATATGTACGGATGGTAGCGATGACGATACCTCTGCAGAGGCAGACGAAGATGAAAATAATTTGGATTGGTTGAATTGGAAGCTGTACGACAACGGAAAATTAACTCTCGGTGACGCAATTTATTTTTTAATGGATTATTTCAAAAGTGTGGCTCTAACAAAAAAAGGTCTGGATAAATTGCTTCAACTGCTGAATAATTTTTTGCCGAAACCAAATAATTTGCCGAAAACTCTTTACCTACTTAAAAAACGACTTTATTCACTCTTGCCACCTGGAACTGCTATTGTACGCCGCCATCAAATTTGTGAAGATTGTTTTCATTACTTAGGAGATATTACAGATAAAAAAAGAAAATTAATTTGTGATCAATGTCAGAAAACCAATACGAATGGCATTTTTTTTAGAATACAGTCTAAAGCAAGTTTTGAAAGATGCCTTTGAGGCCAAAAATTTAAGACAGTTACTTGAAATCCACAAAAGAGATGAACTTCACGAAGAAAACGTGATAACAGACATAACTACTGCCAATCAGTACAAAGAACTCAAGAGAGACGTAATTCCAGGTGACTACGATTTATGTCTGTCTTGGAATACTGATGGTGTTTCTGTTTCAAATAGCTCTAATGGTCAAATTTGGCCTTTACAAGTGCAGATTGTTAATATTCCACCAAATAACCTCAGGAATTTCCAGTTTTTGACTGGCATTTATTACAGTAGAGAAAAAAAGCCAAACATGAATTCTTTTCTGAAGCCATTTTCAGTTATAATGAAAGATTTGTTTGAAAACGGTCTCGATTGGTTGGATAAATCTACGAACATCGTACAACACAGCAGAGTCATTGCACCTCTGGCGCCATTAGATGCACCCGCGAGCGCTGCAGCGCAAAATATAATGCAATACAATGGGCATTTTAGTTGCTCTAATTGTGAGCAAGAGGGCTGCTCGAGTACAGTAGGTCACAATTGGGTTTTCCCACCTTTAGAAGATTCACTAACGATGAGAACTCATGAGAGGATGATCGAGCAAGCGCGCCTTGTTATTGAGAATAACGTGGAGAACGTGCAAGGTGTGAAAGGACCAACAATTTCTGCTGTAATTCCCTGCTTTGACATCGCCAGGTCATTTGTGCCAGAATACATGCATGGTATAATAGGGGTAGTAGGCATGCTTATGGAATTGTGGTTCAATGAAAAGTATCATGACAGGCCATTTTATATCTCAAAGCGATCACAAAATGAAATTAATGCTATGATTTTAGAAATTTCACCTCCTGACTATATTGCAAGAAAACCTCGCATTCTTAAATATCGAAGTAGCTATAAAGCATCCGAAAAAAGAGATCTCTGCTGTATTATTTCCCAATTCTTTTGAAAAACTATTTGCCAAAGAGGTTTTATGAAAATTTTTTACTCGTATCTCATGCCATCAGAATTTATCTACAGTCAAGAATCCATGTCCATGATATAAGTACAGCGGAGACCATGATCAATATTTTTGCTGATGAAATACCGGATTTGTACGGTATTGAAAAATGTTCTTTCAATGTACATTTGATGAGACATTATGCAAGTTTTGTTGAACAATGGGGGCCTTTATATGGATGGTCTGCTTTTCCATTCGAAGATGCAAATGGTTATTTCAAGAAAATCAATCACGGACCAAACAAAGTAGACGCGGAAATTGTAAATACCCTCAAAATGCTTAACGCATTTGAAATTTTGAAAAGTAAGTTGATGGCTGAGAAATTCATTGAAGAGGACGACGAAGATATTCTTGGAACTGTGAGGATCGTTACATTGAATGAAAACGAAATTGAAACAATTCGTGCCTCAGAAATCAGTAGAAATTTGATTTTCGAAGAAAAGAAGTTGATGGTTAAAAGTAGGGCAAGGCATAACAATGAAATTTTAACTTCAAAATTATACGTTCGACAAAAGATAAGGAATAATTCCATTGTGTATTGGAATGAACTGAAAAATTTTGGTGAAGCGAATTTTTTCATACATGCCAACGACAGTAACTATGTACTTGTTCGCGAATTCTGCAGGGATACAAATGTATCGCAACTCATTCATCCTCGAGTGCGAATTGATATCCATCAAGTATTCATACCTGTTCGTCAAACTTATCTCCACTCACTTATACCTTTAGATCAATTGGAAGGTAAATTGATCTATATTAATAATTGTGCTTGTTTGCCGCCGAATCGACACGAAAAAAAAATGTAAATTTTGACCTCGAAAATTTGAGACTTCAAAAATTAGTTGACTACGAAAAATAAACAAAAAAAAAAAAATAAAAAAATAAAATAATATAATAATTCACTGATCGTGAATTTATTATAATACTATAATATGTATTTTCTATGTGGCGGTGACTCTTTAACTTGAAAATTATTTATACATAAATATAGTAATAATATAGAAATGTTGATTGATTTTAATTTTGATTAGAATATTCCGTGGCTGAATATATATTAATATATTAATTCGTATATGTTAACTGTATACCGCGTGATTCCTCGATTGCACCTCAGTGATTTGGGTAGCAGACCGTCAGGTATAGTCGGCATGAAAAAATTATCCGTGATCGTAGCGGCCAGTTCTTGTTTGTTTTATTGAGTTTTGACGGGTACGGTGAAGTGGTGTCATATTATTACGGAGAAGAATTATTACACGCTCAAAATATTCTTTGTGCACCGAATGATCGTTATCCAGGGGATTGCGACTGATAAGCGTGTCGATAGATGAGTAAGTGAAACTATTTTTCATAATTACGAGTGCATCTGTAAGAGCGTAACCTCAAAACGGCAAGTAATCTCAAGGACAAGTGACCGTTCTCAGGTAGGCCGAGGGGCTTTACGGTCCTAGTAATTGACACTTAGAGTTCGCGGGGCTCTGCGAGCCCGGGCGTGCCGACCTGGCACTACATGACCCAGAACTGGCCAAAGTCAAAAGTTTAACCTGTGAACACACGCAGGGTTTAGTGTCGCACATCAATTCGCATTCCTGTATCAGTTCATACTTTGTGCCGTACAAGCTTTTGCATCTTTAGTAGTTATTATTTCAGAGAGCATGCATCAGCCTCGGATTTCCTTTGACCTGGCATCTTCATAGCTCGACTCGTACTAACACAGGGTGCGAAGGTGTTTACTGCTACCAAATCATTCTACGGAGCGTGTGCAGGAACAGATGGAACACTATGTTTAAGGAGAAGGACATCCAACTGGGACGTCGGTTACACAATGCTGAAGAGTAGGGGCATTTTCCACTGCATACCAATTGACACGAGTAACATGCTAAGCTAGCATGTTCATAATCAAAAAACAAGGCGGATTAATTAGGTATGAAGAGAAACATCAACGGGGGTATACCCACCTTGAAGATAATTTTTCCAAATCACTGCTACGCTCTGATAATAGATTTTAGTCACTCAGTTTTTTTATAGTTGATTAGCGCTGTTTTGATACAGAGTTTAAGATTTTTTCAGATTTTGTGTCCTTCGCTGAACATAAATAAGGAGTTTAATATTGATGCAGTCAAAGTTCTCAATGCTCACAATGGTTAAGTCAACCATGACTGCGTCGAAAGGTGCAAGGATTGGGATTGGAGTTCGTAGTAGATATAATAATTGTATACTTGTATAATGGTATATATTTATCTATTTTATTCATCGAAACGATTTATCTAATCAGGTCATGCGGTGACAATACAATACAATACACTATAATCCTGTATACTGCAGAGATGCACAGCACCTGTAAGTTATGTTCAATAAAAAAAAATATATTCACCTACACACGATACAGATGGCTCCCCTAAACTTTAATTCTGATCAGCGGTGAAACTCCAAGCTGCGATTCAGGCCACTGATACAGTACAATAGAGCTAGCTTGGTCTAACAGAACTGGTCATAGTTTTAAGATTCTGCAAAAGGTCATGTATTATCTTTGTATTAATGAAGCCTCGTGCAGTCAGCAATTAAATCATATTAAAGCCATCAACAGCTGTGTTCCGAATTCTTGTTTGTTCCCCTGATATTTTCACGGAAAATCAATCGTTCCGTAGTTGCTGTAATCAGCCATAACATTCTCAACTTTCAATTTCCTGTAGATAGTATTAAATATTTGGTAAGATATTGGTTTCTTCAAATATATTTATTCGGAATAACTACATCGACGTAACATCCAATTACAGGTTTTGTGAGTGGAATATTGCTTGAAATAGAATACATATCCAATAACTATCAAATACACACATATGCCCCTCGCTGGATTAAGGGATATACCCACCTTGAAAATATTTTTCCATAAATCACTGCCATGCTCTGAGGAAACATTTTGGTGACTCAATTTTTTTACAGTTGATTAGTGCTCTTTGGCACATAGTTTTTATTCTACTCAGATTTCGTGTCCTCCGCTAAACTAAGTCAGTCCATCGAAGAAAAAGTAGTTATCGTAGGGTACAGGCTGCTGCGTTGCATAAAATTTCTTCAACTATGGAAGAAATATTCTGTATAAATGTAATTTGGGGGCAAACCAATAATATTTCATGAGTTTAATTTTAAGACATGGAAATTTTTGATTTTGAATCATTTTTTCCAAAACGATGTAAAAAAGTACTAAATTACATTCATACGGAATATATCCTCCAAAGTTGAAGAAATTTCATGCAACGCAGCAGCCTGTACCCTACGATAACTACTTTTTCTTCGATGGACTGAATTTATGTTCAGCGAAGGACACCAAATCTGAAAAAAATCATAAACTCTGTATCAAAACAGCACTAATCAACTATAAAAAAACTGAGTGACTAAAATTTATTATCAGAGCGTAGCAGTGATTTGAAAAAATTATCTTCAAGGTGGGTATACCCCCGTTGATGTTTCTCTTCATACATAATTAATCCGCCTTGTTTTTTGATTATGAACATGCTAGCTTAGCATGTTACTCGTGTCAATTGGTATGCGGTGGAAAATGCCCCAACTCTTCAGCATTGTGCAACCAACGTCCCAGTTGGATGTCCTTCTCGTTAAACATATCGCACACCTAGATCTAAACTAGGACAAGTCAAAAAACTTGAATTTTGAGTTATTATCATTTTTGTATACCCTGATAAAATACGTAAGTAACCACAAGAACAGATTCAACCTAATGCTCATAATCATGACGACAGATTGCACTAACTTTTGACTTTGGCCAGTTCTGGGTCATGTAGTGCCAGGTCGGCACGCCCGGGCTCGCAGAGCCCCGCGAACTCTAAGTGTCAATTACTAGGACCGTAAAGCCCCTCGGCCTACCTGAGAACGGTCACTTGTCCTTGAGATTACTTGCCGTTTTGAGGTTACGCTCTTACAGATGCACTCGTAATTATGAAAAATAGTTTCACTTACTCATCTATCGACACGCTTATCAGTCGCAATCCCCTGGATAACGATCATTCGGTGCACGAAGAATATTTTGAGCGTGTAATAATTCTTCTCCGTAATAATATGACACCACTTCACCGTACCCGTCAAAACTCAATAAAACAAACAAGAACTGGCCGCTACGATCACGGATAATTTTTTCATGCCGACTATACCTGACGGTCTGCTACCCAAATCACTGAGGTGCAATCGAGGAATCACGCGGTAGTTGAGTTCTAATATTCTATTTTATTGTTATTAATATTCTATTTTATTCTACAAATGTATGATACATAATAAAAAAAAAACTGAAGATTTTCAATTACATGATAATTACTGTAAATATTTTACTTCGACTTATTAGTACCATATTCAATCTAAGTATAGACCAAGCATAAATCATGCCTAAATTGTAATTGATCAAACAAGCCTAGTCACTCAAGCCCAGTCCATGCATGTCCATTTCCAAGCATAGTTCATGACTGGATACCATGCATGATTCAGGCATGGATTGAACATTTTTTTTTCACACCGGCGATTTGGCCTCCGATTTCGCAGATTACTAATGTGCAAGCGGTTTCTGATCGTTTGATCCGAAACTTGGTTGTGCAAATCTGTATCGTTTCGAATTATACGAGCGGTTGAACTGCGATTGCGCACCGCCGATCTGCATATTCTCCTATCTTCGCGATTTGTAGTGTTGGGTGTTCTACCTTGACCTTCTCTTCTCAGAAAGTCACCTCTTTCACGATGACGAGCAAGAACTCTGCAGACTACCAAATAATGGCGATCTACACGATCTGCGATTTCTCTAAGAGAAAGACCAGCCTCAGAAAACGCAACGATCCTTGCAGCATCGATTTCAGAGAGATTGCGCCTGGGCATTGTAATGAAAAGATCAGTATTCTTTCTTTTTCGGCACTGGAAATTTATGTCTTTTCTGAAAGGCTTTCAAAGAAAGACTGAATCGACTTGTTATCAATACCTGTGATACAAGTTTGCTAACCATCAACAATAAGAGATCAGGCGATAGAATCGAATGTTAACTACAACCCCTTCTGTTGATAAACATAATGCTACGTTATGAGATATGCGGTTTATGCTGTCTGATCATTCAAAAGGTCAATTCTACGTCACGATTCTTGTAAGGACAGTTTTGAGACAGCAGTTGCGGCTGTATGCGTAGAACATCATACCACAGGCACGCATACGACGGTGCATTAACATGCGCGAAAGACTTCAAAAAGTCGTGAGAAACCGCGGAGGTAACACGCGGTTTTAGCAGACATCTTATCGTGCACGTGAGAGGCAAGGGGACTCACGTGAAACAAGCACCCCGAAAGTGAGAGGCAAGGGGGCTCACTTGAAGCAAGCACCCCGAAAGTGAGAGGCAAGGGGAATCACTGAAAACAAACACCCCGAAGGGATCAGATTCCCGCTACGTCCACGTCGTTGATCCTGGGTAACGCCAAAAGCGGGAAGCATTCATACACAGATCGGAAGGAGTTTCAAATTTTTGGAAATTTCGAATTAAAGTTTGATCTGATGATAAAGCACCTGGAGCACGTCCAAAATGGTCCGCAAGAAATTGTTCTACCATAAAATGTTCAGAAGTTATAGCAAATTGAAGATCTTTTGCAGTAGTCTACTTCAAACTGTCGTAACTCGGCGAAAAAAAATCGCACGGAGATCGACAGCTAGAGAATTTGAAAGAGAAGAGCTTGAGCTTTTTGAAAATCATAGCAGTTTTCAATTTCCGATAAGTTTGAATAGAGTTTTGGGGGTCGGATTTAACCCTAATTTTCAATGCATTTTAACCTATGCACTTTTGTGGTACAAGTGAGCTGAACCCTTTAAATTGAAAGAAAAATTAATTTGAGACGAGCATCTTGAAGGAGATGAAATTACCTAAAAATCGGTGTGTAGAATATTGTTCTACCATGACTCTGTCGGAAGTTATGCTGATTTGAACATTTTTTCGAGTAGTTTGCTTGAAATGGACGTAGCTCCGCGGAAAAAAATCGTCCGAAGATTTTGAAAAAAGGGTTTTGAAGCCAAGAAAATTTCCTAACTTCGACACGGAATGGATTTTTTGACGAAAAATTCCTGCTCCCCGTGTGCTACGTTGAAGTTTGCGTTAAGACGTGAATTTGCGCACCGATTGCTTCAGAGAGATGCAACTTAACAATGAAACGGAATAAAAAATATCCATTCAACAGGCGTAAAAGAAGACACTTCAAGCTTCAATTTGAACCCCACAAATTCCGAATATGATATCCAGATCAAAAGTTACAGTCGTTTTAAAATTCATCATTTTTCGACTCGTGATCAGGTGCTGCTTTAATTCTTTTGAGGAGTGTATTTGTGCTTCTCGTCGCCAAGTGGAAGCTCATCTTTGACCGCGAAGTTGTGTTTGAACCGACTGACGATTACTGAACTCATGATACTTCGTCAATATTCTGGAATCAGATGAATGACTCAATTCGTCACGTTCTGAAATGCTGAATCGCGTTCCGTATCGATACAGGATTCTTCTGTTTCTAAGATAAAGTCTACCGTGATTTTCTGTGGATGCGGCTCAGCAGGGATACCAATCTAAAACTCGTGAGCAGCAGTTTAGTAACTCACTAGATGTTGCTAAATAAAATCACTAGATTTCTACGGGACATGACTAGATTTTCAGTGATTTCACTAGGAAAATATAGTGAGTTACTAAACTGCTGCTGCTTTAGGTTGCCATCCTTGCTGGGTCGCATCCACAGAAAATCACGGTATATCATTGATTTTCCATGAGCTGGAAAAGTGCGCGCCTGAAACCAAACAGCCCGCATTTCGCTTCTATATAGTTGGCTGCCTAAATGCAGGCGCTGCGGAGACTAATAGCATTTTCGACTGGGGCTACACCGAGCTACACTGGTGTAGTGTAGCCATCTTTGTCTCTCTCTTCCTCATAGAAAAGAAATGGGATGAAGATAGCTACACTACACTGTTGTAGCCCAGTCGAAAATGCTATAAATTGGCTGTATCTCGGTTGACCCCGCCAATCATCCCCCGAAATTTGAACACTCAGTTTGTAGCCACCCCATATATGAACGGAGAATTTTACCGAATGTAAACTGCGAGCTGGGATTTCGTATACCTATCCCTCAATAGTTCCGTCAGTCGAAACTCCATTTCATACGTTATTTCGAAGCATAAGAAAATGAAAAGTCTATGCGCCGACCTACATTGTCATAAATCGAATGCGTAAAGCGGTCGGAACTATTGAAAGGTAAGTTCCAAAGTCTCGCTGGCAAGGTACATGGTGGGGGAACACCGATTCGTGGAAAAACTCTTACCCTTTCATCCCTGCCCGGAACTGTTGAGAGGTCGGACTGTACTTGTTTCTCTAATGCGCAGTGTAGGGTGACGATGTCCAGGTATAGTTGCGTGATGTGTGTCTCAATGTGCTTCTCGACATATATGATTTTGAATTCATATATGCGAAGATATGGACGTTTGCGACTTGTAGACCGGTGCTTTCCTTGAACGTTTTTTCCTTTTCCTGTTTCGAATATAAACAACTTAGGGTGTTCGGTTTTGATTAGAGTATACCCGCAGACTGTGAATTTCGATCGTTCCATTAAGGCGAAGGTAACGTTTTCCGTCGACAGGGAATAACCATTTGGGCTCAATCGGTCGTGATGTTCTGTTAGTTTCGACGCCATTCTCTCATACAGTAAGTCGTAATAGTCAAACCTACAACCATCTGTTGGAGTGGAGGTCCAATACGTGACCGACCCCCCCCCCCCCCCCCCCCCCCCCCCTTCATCGAAACAATTCTCGTCTGTGAAGGTACAGGCTGTTCCGCTATTTAATATTATCTTATCGTCATCGAGCTTAATATTAGCCGGGTAATTGTTCATGGTGATCGTTGCGATCCCTTGCAATACGACGTTCTTCCATGACCCGGAACCGTCGTCGTAAAAGGTTCCCTCGCAAGCTCCCGCTTCGGTCAGCTGTCCAGCTAAGAGTACATCACGTTTGGTGGTATAGTTTCGTGGCACATTGTTCAACGCCACATTTCCGATGGTGACAATCCCTTTATACTGTAAGTCTTTGTAAGCCTCGCGACGCGTTGCGTTTATATACGCCCTTCGACCTCGTCTAGTTACAGTTGAACGCGAATGCATTCCGCAATGGTATACGGTTCGGTCAATTTCTACCTTGCATTGAACATCACTTCCGTCGCTCGAAACTCTGCTATTTGTAGCAGTTGTATATATCTTTCTTCTACGATGGGTTGCGCTCTGGTGATATTACAGTCCTCGATCGTAGTCATGTTAAGTGCGGTGTGAACCGTAATCGTCTTTTATAACAGAAGTTTGCCATATGGGGACGAAGGGGTTGGAATAGCTGAATTTTTCATATCTTATGGTTAAATTGGAATCTTACATAGTAGTTCTTCTTCCAATTGTTGGAAGTTACGGTTGAGAACCTTGTGTTGCATAAGTTACGTTATCTCTGTATGAAATACTCGGCGTCTCAGCGACAGCGGTTGGTCCGTTCAAAGCGCGAACTCGTATTTTCGGGTTTCAGGTTCTCAACTATAACTTATTATTTATTTTTTGTAACACCTGCATGGGAAGTTCGACTTCGCGCGCCGTAAAAAGTGCTCGAAGCGGCCGATTCCCCAACAAATCCAAAACTGTTGAGTAATGTCGTAAAACTGTTAGGTAATGTTTATTATTACTTATGTACTTACACAGAAAAAAAAATTTGTTGGCCCAAGAAAATTTTCTGCAAATCCATTGGAAACCGAACTTATCTTGAATCAAGACAAAATTTTCTCGAACCAAGAAAACTTTCTTCGATCCCAGAGAGTTTTCTTGGTTCGAGAACATTTCTGACTTGATTCGAGATAATTTCGGTTTCCAATGCGTTTGCAGAAAATTTTCTTGGGACAAAGAAATTTTTCTTGGAACAAAAACATTTTTTTTGGACCAATTTAAATTGGTACAACTCGTTTTTTCTGTGTAGTGTTGAAATTACGAGGGATCGTTTACCCTTGAAATTTTAAATTTATTCCTGTGTACTACTTTACTCTTACTTCCCATCTTAATCTCTACGTTATAATTACCTAGGATTTCCAAGACTTCGTGTGACCCTGTGTACTGAGTTCCTAGTTTCCCTCTTTTCGGCTGTTCGTTAAGTAAAAATACGTCATCCTCGTGCTTAAGTTCAAGCGGGTTGATACGCCTATCGTGGTAACGTTTAGATTCATCTTTTGATCGTATTGAGTTGGCTCTTGCGAGGTCTTGGATATCCCGTATCTTATTGCATAGTACGGTGAGGGAGTATTGGTAAGTTTTATCCTGTTGTTTATCCATTACCTCGTGACTGGAGGGCAGCCTGGCTTGTCTACCATATATTAGCTCGAATGGAGTATGTTTGGTGCCCTCGGGGATACTAGTATTATAAGAAAATATTGCCAGATCTATAACCTATTCGTCCCAGTCGTCATCTTTACTAACGTATTGTTTTAAATATTCCGTGAGTACGTGGTCAGCCCTCTCGATCGACTCGTTAGACTACGGTCGAAACGCGATGGTTCTACATATTGCTTGATCTTGAATTTCTTTGCTATCATTGGCATAATTGAACTAGTGAGATTGGTGCCCTAATCTGTCAGGATTTGTCCCGGGGCACCGTGTTTACAAATGAGATGTTTTACGAGTGCCTCAGCAACTTGAGTGGAGTTGGTCTGGCACAACGGAACTGCTATGGATTATTTGGTCAATAGGTCTTGTATAGTTGAATTATATTCGTTCCCTGATTGGGTCATACAGGCAATGGCCCTACTATGTCCATTGAGACCTTGTCAAATCCCGATTCGGGTGTATCAGTTATTACCATAGGTTAATGTCTTGTCTTTATTCTAGTTAGTTTGTTTAATTAGCATTCGGCTGCATTTGGCTATATATTTTCGTAGGTATGTGGCTTTTCATATTTTCCCAGAAATAACTATGTTTTATCCTATCAAAGGTTGTGGTTATGCCTTCGTGATCACCTAGTGCGGATCTGTGATATTCTTCGATGATTTGGACTCTTTCAGGCGGTTGAGGTACCTTTACTAAATTTTTGCAAATGACATAGTATCGAGCAAGGGGCCCTACTGAAGGTGTTCTCAATGAGGGCCCTAATCTCGCCCCAATTCATGTTATGTCATATTAAGTTGAGGCCGGGATTCGGTAACGAACCAGGCGAGTGTAAACACCTGTAAATCTATTATCATTATCATATTGAAAAAAATTATACATGGTGATTCAGGTCAACCATATATCGTGTTACTAATGCCATAAGGTCGTAAGCGACATTATACGACCTTTTGGTCTTCTTAAGGTGCTTCCATACGCAATTCCACCAGACCTGCAAACATCGTGAAAAAAGGTGCTATTAAAGGGAATATCTCTGCCTGGGCACCGAAATCAATGAAACAAAATGTCCCGCGCAAATTCATGGCGCATCCGAGAAAAAAAAATGGTGAATACCACCTTCTGGCTTTAATTTTCTTGATTTTTTCCTGAAATTGAAGCCAGTATGTGTTGCTCTAATATTTTACTTAACTTATATCGGCGAAATACCGATGTAAACTCTAATCTCAGGGTGTTTAGGAATTAATCCACGGGCCTACTTTTATATAGTCTAAGAATTATGGAAGGTAATTTAATTCAGATTATATTGGTACATAAATAATGCGTTTTATTTGGAATAACACCTAAATGTAATATGTTTATAACAGTTAGAAATAAAGTTCAAGTTTGAACACTTATCGTCAAAAATCTTACTTGCCTCTTTTGAGGACTTCTTTATTAATTGGCTACTTATTTGGAAGCATTTACCGGCGGTGAACCGTGATCTTAATATCTACACTCAAAGAAAAGGTTAGCTGGCTTAGCCATTTTTCCTTGGTTGAGGAATAATCAGTCAGAACATCTGCTCTGAATGATAGACCAGCTAAAAACGCAGTTGGGTGACACAACTAATTTCTACTCCTGCATTTAAAATGGCTGTCCCGTCCAACAAATGGGATGGCTCCCCAGTATCCAATTAGTGGATACCACAACCAACTTTTTCTTTCAGTCCCTGGCGAAAATGAAGTGTGCAAAGAGATGTTCGAGAGGTGTTCGGGAAGTGTCTGCACGGTTCATGAAATGTTTGGTCACAGCTCGCGAACAGCTCGCGAACACTTGAAGCCGTGACCACTTCCACACATTTAATGCACACTCTCGATTTTTAGTTCGTGCACACCCGGTGCACGTTTTTCGGAAGTCTAAGTGGTTGAACATTCGCGCACATTCAGGACACATTAGGTCTCACCTTCTTCACACATTCCGTTCGCATTTTTGAAACAACTAATGCTCCTGCACAGTTCGCACAGTGCGTTTTTACTTCATGCACACTTAGATCTCTAATAATATTTGTGTCATAACAATTTTCAATGGAATATTTTATTCGCGAAATTCACGAGCAATAAGTGGCTGCCTAATCAGAATCTTGTCCAATTGATTTTCGAAGTAACCGTGAAATTTTGCTATCCTTCATTTTCAAGTAGGTACATATTGATGTAAATCCTTACAAATCAAAGTTTACCTATAGAGTCAAAAAGTGTCAAGTATTCTAACAGGCAAGAATTAGCTCTAGATCGAAACCGGATATCAGCCGAACAACGAAGTTAAGCAGCTTCAACTGCAGCCAGAATTCGGATGGGTGACACACATGAATAAAAAAAAAAAATCAGTCTTTGAAGAGATGATTTCTAACATCCAGGAAACATTTAACTGCGTTCTCTACCGCTCGAAAAAGAATTAACTATAAATAAATAAATAAATAAATATTGGTGAAAAAAATATTTCTTGTCCGGATAATATCGAAGATAAACAATTCGGCACACTCCGTGCACATTGCGTGCATCACTTCATGCACATTACGTGGACGCTTCATACACATTTCCGTCTGCACACCTTGTCACACTTGCAATGTTTCAATTTACATTTTCAGCACACTTTATTCAAGACTAGTGTCACACTTCAGTCACATTACCGGAACATCTTAATTCAACCTTCGTTCACATTTGGTTTCACACTCCATTTTCGCCAGGGGTGTAATACCTAATACTAAATATCATAACTCTGAATGAGTTAAAACTGTCCTATATCTTATTGAGGACTCCTATATCTAATTGTGCTTTTATCTGAATACCTAATACCTATACTAAATGACTCTGAGTGAGTTGAATCTGCCTGTATCTTATTAGGACTTCTATATCTAATTATGGTTTCTCTGGAAACCGTGACTTATCTGACTATTGGCAATGAAAACCACCGCGGGTCGAGCGGCGCTAGTGTCGCGACAACAATATGGCCGATGCAACAGTACAATTTCGCATGTGTTTATATGGGAGTGCTGCACAAAACCGAAAATAATTAATAATCAGACAAATGAATAATGCCGTTTTTAAAATTAGACGAACTTTGTGACTTTACCAAGGCTACGCCGTCGTCACGGTGTATGATTGGAGGACAGAACGTATGTTTTTTTTTGTGTTTTTCAGATTGTTCATCAACAATCTCTTTGTCGACGGCTGCGTGGAAAAACCGGCTATCTCAAGTCAGGCTTGAAAAACCGGCAATCTCGGGTTATCGTTGAAAAACCGGCTATTTCGAGTTTTGCTTGAAAAAGCGGCTATCTCGATTTTTCGTTGAAGAACCGGCTATCTCAAATTATGGTTGAATAACCGGCTATTTCAAGCTAAGTTTGAAGAACCGGCTATTTCGCGTCTGAAATTTTCTCGCCGCAAATTAAGTTGGTAGCACTGTCGGGCCAGTGGCGTAACTAGACTTTACGGGCCCCAATGCGAAAAAAATTGAAGGACCCCCCCCCGCGATTGCCTATGAAAACAAACGTCGACCATCAACGACTTGATTTGTGTCGACTCCCGACTTGATTCATCCCGACTCATGTCAAGTCGGTGATTCCCGGTATGAATCATGAAACTTTTTTTCTGGGTGGTGTATGGCAAAGGCCTACATTTATTTCGAATGAAAATAAATTTGTCACAATAATACGGAAGCTCTCATTAATCGCCATACACAAAAACGATTTGTAAAAAAACAAGACATTGACTGACCAAATGGTTGATTAAATCCGGTTTATTCCAATATAAAATATTGTTGAATTCATATTCAATGTAAAAATTGTTACAGTTCGAGTCGCGTGGGCTCAGCTGGGGCCCCCTTGGGTCAGGGGCCCATCGCGACCGCATCGGTTGCATCGGCATAGTTACGCCACTGTATCGGGCTGAATACGAGATTCGTGAGCGCCTCACAAAACTCATGCAAGCTTCCTTTTGTATATTTATATTCTATACTATATATAAACTAATCTCATTATGCTGAAATAATAATCTAAAATTTCATCTCGCAAATATCGATGCTTTGTGCATTTATTTATGCATTATAATTATGTAGATAAGCATGAGGGTGTCCGTTATTTCCCAAGTTGTTTTTTTTTGCAACCACCCCCTAAATTTTTAGTTTATTACCTAAAAAAAAATATCAGACCGAAATAAGCCCTTAATATTCATTTTAACCCGTGCCTAAATCATAATACATTTCCCATTCAAATAACATGGGATTCTTGCCCTTTTTAGACTTCAATTTTTTTCTCGCTTACTACTTTCATTACCTCATCAAATATTGTTGATTCTACTACTGTTATGACCTCTTTGGATAGACATATTTTTACATTGATGGAAAAAAAAATATTTAAGTTTCGAAGCGGTAAAATTTTGTCTCTACTAGGGTAAATGTACCAGTGAATGAACACGCACCAGTGAATGACCATTTTCACGCAAAGTATATCTGTATACAGTGATTTTAACATGGCTGTTCATTCACTAGTGACGTTCCTTAACCGTTCATTTACTGGTACATTTACCCTATATTGTTTAATATCTTTCGAATATTTTTTAATTCAAACAAAAAGCATTGAAAAGTTGATGAATTCAAAAATATTCGAAAATATTTGAAAATTACTGAAAAATACCGTAAGAATAAATTTTCAAAAAAACTTCAAAACTTGGGGATTTTTTTTTTTTTCGCCAAAATAAAAATATGTCCATCCAAAGAGGTCAGAACAGTAGTAGAATCAACAATATCTGATGAGGTAATGAAAGTAGTAAGCGAAAAAAAAATTAAAGTCTAAAAAGGGCAAAAATCCCATGTTATTTAAATGGGAAATGTCTTATGATTTAGGCACGGGTTAATATGAATATTAAGGGGGGGGGGGGGGGGGGGTAGGGTCTTGAAATTTCAAATTTTTCATTTTTTTTTTATTTGCTCATATGAAAGTATACAGGGCGACCCAGGTTGAGCGCACCATATTTGGTGGGTGTACTCCTCCCGAAAATCTAAGACTAAAGTTCCTTTACCAAAACTCCCAGGGTCTAATAATTCAGGAGCTACAGGAGATCTTAGTCGACCAATCAGAGGGCTTATGATGAACCAAGACAGGGCCGGTTCAAGAGTGTAAGGCGAGCAGTGCCCGCGTCGGATCAATTTAGGTGGTTTGCTAAGTATTTCTCTTAGTCTAGGTCCTCGGCTTCGTAGTTCTCGTAGTCCAGGTCGTTCGCTAAGTATTTCTCGTAGTCCAGGTCCTCGGCTACGAAGAACCACGCAGCCGCGGACCTGGACTACGAGAAATACTTAGCTAACGCCCTGGACTACAAGAAATACTTAGCGAACCACCTGGACTACGAGAAATACCTAGCGAACCACCTGGACTACGAGAAATACTCAGCGAACGACCTGGACTACGAGAACTACGAAGCCGATGACCTGGACAGCGAAAACTACGAAGCCGAGGACCTGGACTACGAGAAATACTTAGCGAACGACCTGGACTACGAGAACTACGAGGCCGAGGACCTGGACTACGAGAAATACTTAGCGAACGACCTGGACTACGAGAACTACGAAGCCGAGGACCTAAATTACGAGAAATACTTAGCAAACGACCTGGACTATGAGAAATACTTAGCGAACGACCTGGACTACGAGAACTACGAAGCCGAGGACCTGGACTACGAAAAATACTTAGCGAACAACCTGGACTACCAGAAATACTTAGCGAACCACCTAAATTGATCCGACGCGGGCACTGCTCGCCTTACACTCTTGAACCGGCCCTGTCTTGGTCCATCATAAGCCCTCTGATTGGTCGACTAAGATCTCCTGTAGCTCCTGAATTATTAGACCCTGGGAGTTTTGGTAAAGGAACTTTAGTCTTAGATTTTCGGGAGGAGTACACCCACCAAATATGGTGCGCTCAACCTGGGTCGCCCTGTAGACATTTAAGAATAGTGTGTCAAATTTTCAAAGCGATCGGAGCAAAATTATGAGAGTTGTGATGTTTACAGCGGAGCGCTCTGTTCGGTGCCGGCCTGAGTTTTGAACGCTTTGAAAACTTTATACGCGTTTATCTCGGAACTACCTTTTTCAAAGTCCGTTGCCGCGATATCTCGAAATCTAATGAACCGATCCTTATGAAAATTTAATCCCATATTCTTGATCTACTTTTTCAGACATTGACGTCGGGTTTTTTCAAAATTTACAATAAATATTGATTTTAGAATAACAATTTTTTTTTCGCCGAAAATCGCTGTTTTAACTTCAAAGTGCTGCCAAAAATTGAAAAAAAAATCCTAAAAAAAAATTCGCTTCGTCAATTTCAGGGGAAAGTCATGTAATTTTCAAAATTTCCTGGTTTTTTGATTTTGGATGATCTAGTGACGAGTTATCAGGGCAACGGAAAACTAACTTTTTTTCGAGGCGTCTTCGGGAATCTGCTGCCAATCATTTATTCATTTATATTTTCACTAAAAAAAAATACTACTTATTGATGAAATCAGCGCCGGATTTACAGAGGTGGGGGCCCCGGGGCAACAAAAAAGTGGAGGCCCCCCCTGGTAAAAATTCCCACATAGGAACCTTCCCACACGGAAGAAGTGCATCTAATAGATGTCTATTAGACAGCGCCGGATTTACAGAGGTGGGGGGCCCGGGGCGGGTGGGGGTGAAAATTTCGAAAGTCCAAACTGACCAAAGTCTCGAATTTTGAAATGATCGAATACCAAAATAACGAGAATTGTGATTTCAAATTTTTTCATTTCCGACAGACCACTGAGTCGAATAAGTGTTTCGTCGAAAGGTTATTTATCCGACAGTTCGCTAGTTCGACAATGTGTTTTCAGATCATTCGTACTTCGAATGAGCAGAATATAGATTATATTAACATGAAAAGTTTATATTGGATTGGAATTGATCACTCGACATTATGATACCCATTGACTCGATTCGATCGATATCTACATCTCCCATTATGAAAAGTTTATATTTCCAAAACTAGAAATCGAAAATGGCTAATATTTCAAACAGCTAATAAACCAAACATAAATATAGAGAGAACCAAAATTCAGAAGGAGCAGAACTCATAAACGCAAAATGTAGAAAGGTCAAAATCTCGAATGATAGAATTTTCATGAGCTCCTAAGTATTAGCCTTATCCGGTAGCATAGGAAACAGGAAATACCTGCAATAAGTGTTGCAGTACTTTCGCTATTTTGGCCCGTCCATGTTTAAGCGATTCGAGATACTGACCATTCGAGTTTTTGACCTTTCGTTTGAATGAATTCGAATTTTTAAACGGTTCTTAGATTGGCTATTCTAAAATAAAGAACAGTGCAAATTTCGTATATTTGATATTTTCACTAATTCGACATTTTGCCCTTCGTGATCTTGTCCATTCTTAAATTGGTTTTTCGACGAAATTTGTTTATGATATTTCCGTATTCATCATGATCTTTTGTATACTTTATAGAGTATCGTAATATTGCCTGTTCTGAATTTCGCGTTTCGCGCATTTTGAAATTCCAGATTTCAGCCAGTTTACGTTTTGGACTTTCAAAATTTTGACATCCACCCGCGCGCGCGCATATTAAACGGATAGGAGTTTCACCAGTATCGGTCATCATATTTATTTCAATAAAGCAATGAGGATTGAAGATGCGAAGAAGAAATGAAAATAATATTATCTTCAACGATCTTATACATTTTTGTATTCATAAATAGAGAAAAAAAAATCCACGTCGGAGTTTGTGGAGGCCCCTGTGATGTGGAGGCCCCGGGGCGGCCGCCCCGTCCGCCCCTGCCTAAATCCGGCGCTGGATGAAATGTTATTTTATCCGGAGCAGTTTATAAAAATGAATAATATTTAGCTCATCGCCGAAATAGTATATTGTTTACCGAGCGAGAAGACAGTCGATTGCGCGCCGAGTATGAAGGTGAGCACCGAGGCGAAGCCGAGGTGTTCTCAACTTCATACGAGGCGCCAATGACTGTTTTCTCCGAGGTGAACATACTATTTTCTTCAACAGCGGAGCGGAATCAGCGAGTTTCCATCCGCAAACGAGGACCGGCAATCGACTGGTTTCCATCCTCATTTGCGGATGGAAACTCGCTGGTTTCCCTCCGCTGTTGAAGAATAGTATATTGTTTACCGAGCGAGAAAACAGTCGATTGCGCGCGGAGTATGAAGGTGAGCACCGAGGCGAAGCCGAGGTGTTCTCAACTTCATACGAGGCGCCAATGACTGTTTTCTCCGAGGTGAACATACTATTTTCTTCAACAGCGGAGCGGAATCAGCGAGTTTCCATCCGCAAACGAGGACCGGCAATCGACTGGTTTCCATCCTCATTTGCGGATGGAAACTCGCTGGTTTCCCTCCGCTGTTGAAGAAAAAAAATTATAAAAAATGGGCATTTTTTCAGGCTACAGACCCTACCCCCCCCCCCCCCCCCCCCCCCTTAAGGGCTTATTTGGGTCTGATATTTTTTTTTTAGGTGATAAGCTAGAAATTTAGGGGGCGGTTGCAAAAAAAAAAAAACAACTTGGGAAATAACGGACACCCTAATAAGTAAAGAATATCAATGTACAAAACGAAGCTTGCATGAGTTTTGCGAGGCGCTCACGAATCTCGTATTCAGCCCGACAGTGCTACCAACTTTATTTGCGGCGAGAAAATTTTAGACGCGAAATAGCCGGTTCTTCAAACTTAGCTTGAAATAGTCGGTTACTCAACCATAATTTGAGATAGCCGGTTATTCGACGAAAGCTCGAGATAGCCGGTTTTTCAACGAAAATTCGAGATAGCCGGTTCTTCAACGAAAATTCGATATAGCCGCTTTTTCAAGCAAAACTCTAAATAGCCGGGTTTCCAACGATAACCCGAGATAGCCGGTTTTCAAGCCTGACTCGAGATAGCCGGTTTTTCCACGCAGCCGTCGAAATTATGTTTTATACAATAAAGTTATCTGAATATTAATTTGAGACTCTAATGCCTATGCTAAGTGATTTGACTGCAAGTGATTTTACTTCATAATTGATTTGATATTACCGAGATGATTGAATATTTGAAGGAAGAATTCAATTACAAGAAAGGATTTTACTGATTTGACCCCCCCAAAAGTAAAAGAAATGACAGGTGGTGTGCCGAAGCGATCCCCCACTAGCTATCCTCTACTTCCCTAATATAAGGATTTTACTGGTACGACTCCCACGGTTGTGTCCAAGAAGCAAAAAAAAGACAGGTGGTGTGCCGAAGCGATCCCTTACTAGCTATCCTCCACTTCTCAAACGAGACCGTGTACTTAAAAATGCAATAGATATGCCAGGACGAGAAGACAGGCAAATAGGACGAATCAACCTCGCTAGCTTCTCACTCTGCTATACCCAGAGAGATACTTTTTTCTCTGATTAAATGCTATTTTATTGCCGAACTTATTGAAATCAGATAGTTACTTTGTATGCGAGAGAAATTTTAGGCAATATGGCGATTTGCCGTAAGTTGACCGCGTCTACAGTAGATGGCTTTTTGATATGGTTGACCGCGCTAACGACAGATGGCGCACGCTATACGCCCTATGATACTTATACGCTTTACATTCTTATTATTTATATGGGTCGTGGCTTAGCCGCGTTACAAGTAGGTCGTATGTACTCGGACATACGACCTTCTGTCTTTAATTTTCAATTTTCCCAATTTCAATTGATCTACACGTTATTGTTAATTCCGAAGCGAATCCGGAAAAAAAAATTATATGACCTTCTGGTACTTAAGTCGAGATTCTGGCGCTTACGACCTTATGGCATCAGTAACGCGAATTATATTCTTATTGAAGCTACATTTTTCGGCGCCCCCAAAAATGGACCGTTTGAATTCCTGCATGAGATCGCATAAAGGTAGATTGGAATAGACATTCGAAATGAGCAAAGTCTATAACTAATTCGATACGAGATTGTCTCTGTTGTGTGAAGGCAGCCTGCGCCACCTGGCTACGGCTTAGGATCAGCGCCGGTTTAACCCTTCGAACGCCCCTAGGCTACGGGGAAAGAAGCGCCCTCTTCTATAAATTATAATATAGAACCTTCTTGATGATTATTTATTTATAATTTTTTGTCATACTAGCGTAACAAAAAAAGAAAAAAAAAATAGAACCCAGCGCCCCCCTGATTTACGGCGCCCTAGGTTATAGCCTAGGTAGCCTAGTGGATAAACCGGCGCTGCTTAGGATTAGGGCGTATGAGCAGTTAGTTGCTAAGTGAAAGAGCGTGCATGTAGAGCACCTGTATTCTATATTATGTATACACAATAAATATCGTTACTGTGAACCAGTGCATATCTATTCATCCAGAACCTTAACTATCCTAAAACACTCTCTAATATTCTATAGAGGAGGAATAAACGTAGGAAGATATAAAGTGATGCGAGCGGTACGATTGGGTACAATTTATTCGAACATCGATTCGATCGACCATCACAATGTAAATTTTGCCAGAAAGTTGAGTGTGAATATGAGAGTCATCATTGTGTGCTCAGAAGGCTTGAATCCTTTGCTCATCGCGGTGGCTTCGTGTTTAGTACTCCAAGGGCCGCATTGCGTCTTGGAATCGCTGCAGACTGCTACTTGGATCTGATACTTAGTCCCAGATGTGAGATTCTGAAAAACGTAAGAGTTCACAGTTTCAGGCAAGTCGATCCGCCCGACTATGTCGTCGAGGTGCGTCGCCGTCACTCTGTATTGACGAACACGATATCGCAGTTCTGGCGGTGGTCTGGACCAGCTGATCTTAATTGAACCGGGGGTCGTCTCCTGGACGATAACAGATGGAACAAATTCAGGATCTGCGAAGTGAAATTTTCGTCAATTATTCACCTGTCATAATAGTACTGCAAGTTTTTTTGGAAGAACCTCATCTGCCATCTGGAACGTAAGCCATAGACTTGTGGAGATGTTTTCCATACCTGATGTGTCTAATGTGATGGCTTCTATTTCGGTACTATAATTACCACATTTGACACTGTAGGGAGCGCAGGCCGCTGCTTTGAATGTGTAACGAGTCTTCGGAATGAGATGATCGAAAGTGTATCCTCCGGCGTCGTATTCTTTATAGATATCTTTATCTTTTCGCCACCAATAATTGTAGTTGGGTGTAATTATTATTTTGCACCAAGGTAGTCTGTCTTGAAGTTCTCGGGGTACCATCGACCATCCGATCGTTATTGACTGACTTGTCGTTGCATTGATCCAAATTTCAGGAACAAAATCAGGATTTGTATATAAATCAAAGTTCCGGTAGATCAAGAATTCGAAAACGAGTCAGATGCTCGCGGAGAACTCAATGAAATAACTTTCGCGTGGGTTCAAAGTTCCCACCTTCATTCCACGTCGTAACCCAGTCCGAATAAACAGCCGGCGAATCGCCGACGGAATTCGAAGCGATGATTTTTAACTGATAGGCAGTGTTCCTTTCAAATCCATCCATTACACAGATTCCAGGTCTCGTCATGGGCCACCACTCTCGCAGCTGCCATTTTTTCGTACCATTCTTGATGTACTGGACACGTATATTCAGATCGGGATCCATGGCATCGCTCGAGTTCCAACGCACCGCGATTCTATCAACTCCAGCCGCTTCGACATTTTCGACTCTGAGATGGGGCAGGTTCACGACATGGAGAAATAATGTAGTGGTAACATGATCGCCGAGAGAATCCGCCGAGCAAAAGTAAAGACCTGAGTCTTCCAGCGAGACCCGCGGAAATCGTATGGTCATGGTGACGTGATTTTCATCGTTGTGCAATATGGTAGTTGTATAATTTTTCAATTCTATTTGTCTAAACCAATCCTCATGACGAGTCCAGGTGAAATTCGACAGCTGATACCCTTTCACGTGGCACGACAGAGTTACAGGCTCGTTCGCTTTCACGTGAGGTCTTAAGTAGTCTGCAAATATTCTACTAGGTTCTGAAAATCGAAGGACAATGTTGAACAAGAAAGATTACCTCCACTGATATGAGTCTTACAATTAAGAAGTAGACGGTTGATGACATCTGGTTTATAATCAATGGAGAAATAATCGTATATATAGTGTAACATAAATAGAAAATGACCTTTATATTTGAGAAGTAAGATCTAATGATCGTTCAAGATAAATGATGTATGAAATTAACAGATGACTTAGCGGTTGCTGTATCAACGTAATTATTGTAAAAACAGTCTGGTCCTAGACTTTCAAAAGACAACACGTATCAAAAAGATATTCCAATCAATTTGATAATTTGCTGGTCGCCTATAATTTTCCGGAGATTCACTATAATTTAATTCGTTACACTTTGTAACAATCCCATGAGAATCCGGTGAAACAGTACGGTCGAAGCGTGCAGGCGCCGAATAATTCGTATTCTATAGGAATAGCCACTCGTTGCGCTAGAAAATCTCTAGCGTCATTTGGTGCGTGAACAGTGGTGAGGCGCGTATCGACTCTAGGTAGATTTTCGTGTGTTCGCTTGCCCTGTGAAAACTTAAGTAAGTCGGCGTTGGCGCAAATCCACCGTGCTGTTTCACCTGATTCTCACGGTATATCCACAATGAATATGAACCTATTGAGATGATCCCATGCAGGCCGATAATATCATGGATATACTGAATCCGGATTAGAGAAAATGCGCAGTGTACCCAACAAGAGATGATAATTTGTGGAATTAGGATCCTGAGTGCAAGAAATAAGAATGAAATCGAAACACGAACAAGAAATACGACCGAAATTATTTTCAAATCTATCGGGTCTGGCTTGAAATAAATTGACGTTTATAAATGATGTGTTATCACCATTCGCGGATAGGTATGGGTTTAAAAGAAGGACAATTTTCCACACTGTGCTGGTTTTCGACTCACGATGGTCGTCCGGGTTGGCGTTGTTTATGGCGAAACAGGCGAAAAGTAATAATATCGTCATCATCAGGGTCAGTCAGACTTCCAACACTGCACTGCACTGCAGGTCTTTGAAGTCGATGTAACGAGCAAAAAATACTCCGGCTCTCTCGCTACTCAGTTCGTTACTCGACTGACCACTGATTGAACAATTTTTGTCCAGCCTTCATCGCGCCGTTTGTTTTGAATCTATACGCTATTTTGCGAGACGGTGGCACTTTCGTGGAATAATTACAGTTATCGTATGTATAAAAATAACATTTCATTTTGCTCGTAATCCGCTGTGGTTCAACGAATGTGTGATACTTTACTCCTACTCTCTATAATCTTCATTTATCACTAAAATTCTATATTGAATTTGTTATTAATCGCATCGAACGAGAACATTCTAATCCTGCCATAACAATAACTAATTGTGATTTTCAATAATCGAAAAATCAAAAAAATTACAGATCCATTCCCGTTTATCAAACGAACAATATCACCAAACAGACATTTAAACAGTCAACCTTTATGATACACAATTTCATCTAGTATATAATTTCTATCAAGCCTTTCTTGCTCATCAGAGATAACATACTCTCAATCAGTGACCCATATATTTGCACTTCTGGTTATCAAATGGAAGTTCATCCCTGACCGTGCAGGAATTGCGTTTCAACTGACTGACGATTACTGAACTACACGGAGAGAAATTATCCGGTAAGTACAACTGACCCGTGCAGAAATTTTGTTGGGGGTGCATAGAGGACCCTGATAGTTTTCCCCATCTCTATGAGGGCGCTATTGGGGAAAAGTAACGCTTTTATAGCCATAGCCCCAACCACGAGCCGGGGCCCTGACAGAGCCCTCCCTCAGTTCTGTTGGGGTACTAGTCGGTCGGGCCAAGTCAGTTACCCTGATGGCGCCCCATCAGGGCCCCACTAGAAACCCAGAATAGGGGCTTCCTGTCAGGGCCCCCAACACAAATCGAGTATGCCCCGATAGATTTCTACATGGGGACCGTTCTCAGGTAAACCGAAGGGGCTTACGGCCGTAGTAATTGACACTTAGAGCCAGGTTGGCGCATTGCGCCAAGCGTGCCGACCCCTGCTGTATGGTATCGAAGATTTTCATTCATTTTAATAGTTTGGTCAACAGACTTTTATTCTGAAGTTTTTTGTATATTCACCAAAAATTATGAGCAAGGTGTCATTTGGTTCGGAAAAGCATTTAGAAACTTTTTTAAAGGGTCCCAAAAAGGGCCGAAAAAAATTGCAAAAGTTATACACAATTTAGTAAAAAAAAAGAGAGGCAGTTCGGTTTTGTGCGAATATCTCAAAAACTATTCAAGATATTCAAAATTGCAAAAAAGATCCGGAAAGAGCAGAAAATTTTCTACAAAAAAGTCTCAACTCCCCAAACTCTACAACTAATATTTATAATTTTAATTGTGCGGTGAAAAAAGGACTAAAAATAGGTTGTGCGGCGGCCGCGCACGCGTTTGTAGTCCTTTTTTCACCGCACAATTAATAGTATATTACTCGCCTAGGGAGGAAAAGTAGGCTAACCCAAACTGCGTGTGAGATTGACACCCGAGTAGAAGGCGAGCGTGGTCGAAACGCAGTTTGGGATGGCCTTTTTCACTCCCGTGTGAGGTATACTATTTCTCACTACCCCCTTGCATCGGAAAGTACGACCTCCCGCTCACGCGAGGGGCCAAAAGTCGTACTTTGCGTGCAGGTGTGGTGAAAAATTATAAATATTGGTTGTAGAGTTTGGGGAGTTCGGACTTTTTTGTAGGAAATTTTCTGCTCTTTCAGGATCTTTTTTGCGATTTTAAATATCTTAAATAGTTCTTGAGATATTCGCACAAAACCGAACTCCCCCCCTTTTTTTTTTACTAAATTGTTTATAAATTTTGCAACTTTTGTCGGCCTTTTTTCGGATCATTTTGAAAAGTTTGTAAATGCCTATCCGAACCAAATGACACCTTGCTCATAATTTTTGGTGAATATAAAAAAAATTTCTGAATAAAAGTCTGTTGACCAAACTATTCCGTCGTAACTTCGGTACCTTGTAGTAGTTTCCATCAGATGAACTTACCCCAGAATTTATTCTATTTTTTTGCATTTGTTACTGTTTCAAAGTTATGTATCGTTAGACGGAAATTGGTGGGGGTATTTTTGAAATCATTACAGATGAAAACAAAAATACAAGAATTTCAAGGTTAGGATTAGGATTTCAATCCTAACGAATGTGGTGACTTTCTTAGGACAAAAGCTCGGATGAGTAGGGACTGAATGTTTATTTGATGAGATATGGGATGGTGAGTTTCTTTAAAACTTTATTTATAATCTCATGGCATGACATATGTAGTATGAACATCACGATAGCGCCTCATATTTGTCGAGAGATCGTTACTCTCGTTTCAGGGTTTATGTTCATTCCGGTTCATCATATTGAATGTTCTTACGTATGGTGGCATCGTTTGATAGTCTGTATCTCCATCTGCCGCAGCTTCAGAATTCATCTGCTCGGCTGATTCACCCAAGCTGAGATTTATTTATTCATTTAGTAGTATCATAGCCCAACAGGCGAACCTACGGCAGGACATACAAAGGTTGCACAGAGAATAAACAAATAGGTATAAAAAGGATAAAGTAAAAGTAAATAAAAAGTAAAAAGTAAGTAAAAAGTAACAGCACAGCCAGACATCAAGAAACAACACTCAGGTTACAGTTAATAGTCACTCCAACGTAAGGAGTCCAAAAAGAAAGCTCGAGCCTTGTTCAATAATGTACTGAGAGACATAAGCCCCGAATCACATTGGTCAGCCACCCTGTTGTACTTAGCACATGCCAGAAAACTAGGACAGCGACACGCGATATTACTTCGGCCATGATCCATATAAAAAAAAACATGCGATCTCTGGCAGAAAGACGCGGTACATGGAAGGAAAGAAGGCACAAAAGATCAGAACAGTCTATGGCACCAGTCAGGAGCCTGCAAAGAAACGAGGCCGCAGCAACATCACGCCTCGCAGCAAGTAAGGGTATATTAAACCTATCACATAGAGCCACCTCATCAATACCGCGAGCGGGGCAGACCAAATCAGTCCTAAAAGCTAAATATTTCAGGAATTTCCTCTGTACACTCTCAACCAGCTTAATATCCTTGGCGAGAAGCGGATACCGAATCAACGAACAATACCCGATGGAAAAAGTTTTTGTCTAATCATATATAATCATGCATGCTCATATATGAATGTATCTATAATCCATATATATTCATATATGATCATATATGATCATGCATGATTATATACAGCTCCATATATGATCATGCATGATTATATATAGCTCCATATATGATCATGCATGATTGTACATAGCTTCATATATGATCATGCATGATTATACATAGATCCATATATGATCATGCATGATTATACATAGATCCATATATGATCATGCATGATTATACATAGATCCATATATGATCATGCATGATTATACATCGATCTATATATAATGGGATCTGTTCATACCTGGGTAAGAATACCATGTCAGTGATTATATCGATGGACTAATTCCATAGGGGCGTAAGGAACAAAAAAATAATTTTTTTGCGGATATGCCCATAAGATTCTCCATTGCATGAAAAAGATTTTGCCACCATAAAAACGAATTTTTTTTTTGCCGCTTACGCCCGTTTGGCGTTAGTCCATCGATATATAATTATATATGGACCTAGATATAATCATACATAGGTCCATGTATAATTGGACCTAATCAGATCTAACTTGAATAAGTTTATACATAGGTTCATTCGTGATTATATCTGATCGGATCAAACTATATCTACTTATATATAATTTGATCTCCTTCCATGTCTATTTGTACATAAAGTTATATATAACCAGATCCAATCTCATCTAGCCACCACTGCCATGTTGATGACCATGTTGATGCATGTATAATTATATATAGAGCTAGATATAATCATATATAGGTCCATATATGATCAGGTCTGATCAGACCCCTGATTGATATGAAACCTATATTATGTTTGAATCACACAATGATATCAATGATATCTTACTCAATATATAATTACTCCAGTCAATACAATAAGCGTTCATAATCTCTCTCAATAAATAGAATAACTAATCTTCAAATTAGTAATTTTTTTTGCTGAAAAATTTAGAGTGGCCATATTTCCTCACACTCCCTAAAATACGAAAACAATTTTAGAATCGTTCGATCATGATAATCAATATTAACTGCATCATTAAGATTAATGAAATTTTCGGGACAAATACATATAGACATTCTAAAAATTTCAACTATTAAATACGTGAAGTAGCAAAGTGGTAGAAGCTTCGACTGATACGCAGGAGGACCCGGGTTCGAATCCCAGTGAGAAGCAGTGAGAAAATTTTAATCGACAAAAAACAGTTAATTATCAGAAATAACCATAATCCCGGATCATTACGACGTGTGAAAGATATAAAAACAATAGTTTATATAATTTTTTTTATTTAATCAACTGTTTTATTTCGATTGTCCGAAACAAATAATTAGATCTGATTAGATCTGATTATATATAGATCATATATAATTATATATGATTAGATATGATTAGACCTGGCCATTTTTTGGACCTGATCATGTATAGGTGATTATGCATGATCATATATGATTAGACAAAAACTTTTTCCATCGGGTATTCAAGCTTGGACCGGAGATGATGCTGGAACATATTATCTCGTAAGGACCGTGCAGGTTGGATTTTCCAGATATCCGACTGAACGGAAAACACGCGATCTTTCACTGATTCAATGGCCATTCATTTGATGGGAAGAGGGTCTAGGCATTTCTTATGATAATTCTCTACCGGATACAGATACCTTGCTAACCCGAAGTCACATATTTTCACGACGTTGTTTTCGGCAAGAAGTATATTCCTCGCAGCAAGGTCCCCGTGCAATATCTGGAACACAAACGGTCGTTGACTTTGGTGCAAACTCCAGAACTCAACATCGCACATTCGGCATTACGAATTCTGAAGCCATGATGAACTCTAATTGTTACACTTCTGTTTCACTCATGTGTTAGTCGGGATGTCAGCAATGTCAGATAGATTCCGATGTGGGTGGGTATATTTGAAATTAGTCTGTTGATGTGTTGCATTGCGCTAGTGAAAGATGATTGCGCGACGAGTTGCGCGATATATGGAGGAAAAAAAGATACTTCATTATTCTGGCAAGCTATAATTAGTCGATCGGAATGACACGATTTATCTAGAATCCAAAATATCTCGTTTCCGAACTTCAGACCTGTATTCTGTGAGTTCGTTGCGATGTTATAGCACCACCATTGGTAAAAAAATGGATTCATGATAGTTAAGTATGTTGAGAGTATTGGTGGTGCAAAAAGTATATTTCCAAATTGTCAACCACGTTTTTTGAGACAAGATACTTCATGCCGCGAGAAACTTGCCAAGCCCAACAAAATAGGTCTTCAGCCCCGATCGGTTCCAAATTTTCATCCGTATAATCACCTCGGTAGTCAGATCGTATACCAGATACGACTAAGGAACGTCAATCGACGAAAACTAAAAAGAATAGGCTCTTGTGATTCGATATGAGATGATACGGTAATCAAAAGTCTGATAAAATGTGAATAATGATGGACTTGTTTTGAAAAAAAATGTCCCGTCTATCAGGGAGAAGATAATTATTATTCGTACATAATTCAAGGCTGGGAGATCGAGTGTCGCATCGAGTTGCACGATTAAAATCGCGCACGGAATTGAAGAAGAGAATGCTGAATAAACATACACAGTAAAAAATATTGTGTGAAATCAGCACAGCTTGTGTGTTAAAAACGGTCGCCACGAAATTTGTGTTGAAATTTCGACACAAGCTTTGTGTAACCCCTTTTTAACACAAAGATTATGTTGAAATATCGCCACAAGAGGGCGCAAAGAATCTTACACTTTTAAAGTGTCAATCTTAACACAAAATAAATGTTAAATAATATTATTTATTCTAATCAACTGTTTCATACCTGAAATAAATGAATAAATAAATAAATAAATAAATAAATAAATCATAAATTTTACAGAGAATGTTTTTTTAATATCTGCTATTAAGAGTAATTTATTTTATAAAAACAAATTTTAAGGTTATCTTAGAAGAAAGAAAGGTTATCTACAGTATTCAGAAATTTCAATAATAAATAAATAATAACTCACCGTTGATTACATCAATTTTTGTGTTCGTATTATAAACTCACTTTATTGTTAATTTCTAGATTACATAACTTTATTATTAACACTCGAAACACCAACAAAATAGATGCCGATGATGACGCTCACCAATGAAGCGGCATCATAGATAGGCGGCGCCACCGGCGGTTAGAGATTTTGACACAAGCTTTGTGTTAATTCCACAGTAACATACAAAATGTGTTAATAAAGAGTGTATAACACATTTTTTATGTTACAAAATAAAGTGACACAAACTTTGTGTTATTTTAACACACTAAAATTTTTAACACAAACCGTTTTCGACACAAATACACAATATTTTTTACTGTGTAGATACTCTTGATCATGCACGCTAGATTCGGCAGACGGTTTTTGACTTACCATAGTTGTGGGGGTCGGCGTAGATCAAGGCGAAACACGCGAACATCCATATTTTCATTATCCCGGAGTAGATAGGGGCAGCTATGGGGAGACAGATATTCCCCCCTCTCCCCCCCGTCTCATCCTGATAAGGGTATGATAAGGGTATGTGGGTCAGCGTGTTATCTTATCAGTCTGGCCCACATCCGGTCTGGTGCGTACGGGGACCGTCTTATCAGCTCCCCCCTCCCCTTCCCCTACTGCGGTCACTGGCCCTGGCCATGCTACCCCTTACCCCACCTCCCCCCTGGGGTCAGTTATGGGGCGAGTTTATCGCTCTGTCTCTTTCTAGTCTGGGTCTGTCTCTCTCCAGTCTGGGTCAGCTATGGGGCGATGACGCGTTCTACCGCACACACACACACACACGCTTACCTTACCGTGTCCGTGTGTTCTAGAATGTTGTAGAATGTTGTAGAAGCTTCTGGAAAGCGATGACGCGTTATCCCTACTCTAAAATTTATGTACTTAGAAATAGTTCAGCGACGCAGCATCCCTGTTTACTATATCTACGCTTAAAACTACAGGAATTGGGGGGGGGGGGGGGGGAGGAAAGAGATTTGATGACACGACAAATACATATCATACGTTTATTCAATAAAAATCTTAATTCTACATACAATTATGCGATCATTCATTAGCGATGCAAAATGAAGGGCAATATATAAAATGACATACCATCGAAACTATAACTACGATTAGATTAAGCGAAATCAAAAATGAGAAGAACAAAATATTGTGTAGTATAATATTATAAGCAAAGAAAAATGACTTGCAATTAAAGCTAGGAATACAGTGAAAACTATTACTACTGTTAGATTAATAGCATTTTCGACTCGGTGTAGGTAGCTCAGTGTGGCCCAGTCGAAAATGCTATCAGTGAAATCAAATGAGAAGAAAAAGAAAAACTTAAAAATATTGTGTAATATGATTTTAAAATCAAAGAAGAATTACAATCAATTAAAGCTAAGTATACAATCAAAACTATTACTACGTTTAGATCAAGTGAAATCAAATGAGAATAAAAACTTAAATCTAATTAGAGCTAACAAATCCGTTCAAAGTATGCGATATTAAATTATTTTTTTTTTTCTAGAAGTACAGCACTGGTGACAATCAATCAAATCTATGCAAATCAAACCCTGCGGCCATGAACCACACAAACATAACACAGTATTGCCCGCACACGTTTGACGAGAAACTTTGCAACCGTACGATGTTCCAGGTGTAGCGTTCGGAATTTCTGCGTAAAGTCCTATTATGATGAGGCACGAGTGGTGGTATCCCAAAACTTTCGAAGTATATTCCATGTCCGACTGCGTTGATGTAGAACGCCACCCAGTGTGTACCGGGTTGTGTGTGGTCATCCGTGTTAGCAACAAAAGCCATCGGTCGTGTCCATACCAGTGGTATCCAATCTGCGGGGAAAACCTGGATCTTCTTCTGCTTCAGAAACGTCCGCAATGCTTTCTGTATTTGTAGACTGTCCATTTTTCTCGTCAACAATTTCCAGAGACGCTGGTGTGATAGATAATCCCGTCGTGACTCTAGAAAGACTCGTGTCCTGGGGCTCTATATCCACTATAGTTTCTGTGGAACCGAACATTGACTGATCATGTTGATGAGAAGAACCGTCACACGTCATGACAGTCCGATATCCACTGGAGGAGATGTTGCTGTCAACACTGGTACTGCCCGATCTCTCTCCGAAGTTCAAACGATGACTGCAGGTTATCGTATTCGCACGAGCTTCATAATCATACTTGTCGAGGAATTTCTTCCCGTTGACCCAATGTTTTAACTTGAGGGCATTGTTTAACGCACAGGCGAAATATTCTTCTTCCCTGACTCCGTGATAAAAACAATAATCAGTCTTTGGATCCAGTTCGGGAAGTGTAGGACAGTCATGCTCCTCTAGGTTGACAACTTGACGTGCCGTAATACCCTGCAGATACTCGGTCTCCCATCTCCCTCGGGTTACAATACGGTATGCGTTCCGAGCTAATTCCCGTAAATGGAGTTCCAGCTTTTTCACAGAAGTGTCCCCTTCGAACCACTCGATACCGTGCTGGTAACACGTGTTATGATTGTTAGATTTGCGTTCTCTTTGAGTCAGACTCTTAAACGGATAAGGTGGCTCAATAATCCAGTGGGCGTAGTACGACTTATCCAGGCAGACTACGGCCACCTCTTTTGGTAGCAAATTTCCAAACGTATCACTAAATCCTTGAATATCCACAACGTAGTCTATATTTGTGATCTGGTGGTTAACACTGACTTTGAGTCCCGAACGCTGTGAGGTTCGTAGAACAACTGACTCCGTCTTCGAATGTAGAATCACCGTTTTCCCGAAAACCTTACAATCACCCCCGTTTCCTGCTCCTTCTTCGTCTTCGTCTTTTATAGGGTTCTCCGCACGGAAAAAAATCGTAAGGACCTACTAACCATACGATTATGCTTGAGACTTTATTGTCAATGCGACCAGATTTTAAGCATGCAATGACATGATCGTTGGTTGTCTGAAAAATAGGGTATGTCTACCGTGACTATACAAATATTGATAAGCGAATATCGTTATTTCAATTATATAATGCGTAGTGCGAACAACTTCGTGTGGCTAGGCTGAGCATACTACGATTAACTCGAACCATATTACTACTTTAACGAACAAACAGTATGATCACAACAGAGATGTTGCACCAACCGTATTTGTATAGTTACAGTAGCCATACAGTATGCTAGTTGCTATTTCAAGCATAAAATATGGCTGGATCAAGCAGAATAATGCCTAATATCCCTAAAGTTTTCTTTCCGTGCGAGGGTTACTGTTTCCAGCGATAAAGTTGTCGGTTGGACCATGCGATGATAAGGGTAGTCGGTGACTGGCGAAAAACAGGAAACTCCCTCAAATTTAAGGTGTAAATTCGTACTCCCAAAATTTTAGGGGTTTACCATGAAAACTTAGGGTTCACCCTCAAATTTTACCCCCAACTGAGGGTTTACCCTATATTTGGGGGTAAAATTTGAGTCTTAACCCTGACTTTTCATGGTAAACCCCCAAAACTTTGGGAGTACGAATTTACACCTTAAATTTGAGGGTTTTTTCCGTAAGGGCGCCCACCTTCTAGCCGCCAAAGTCTGTCATAACTTGTCTCGCTGCGTCTATTTCTATGAGATTGTCGAACTCTGCGTAAACTATGCAATTTATGGTTTCTTCCAGAGCCTTGTCGAATCGCATTTCGATTCTGAGAGTACCGTGTTTAAGTAGCGACCAATGCGATGGACAGTTGGCCGAGAGGTCAGGTGTGAGATCGAAGGCCATCAAACAGTTACCTTTTTTGTACTGTGAGCGACTAATTCCGTTGCCCTCGTTGAGAAAATGAATACCGGTGCCGGAGAACAGGGTGTGATACGCGTCGATGTACAGATTATCTTTACCGAAGTTTGTTTGCAGAGGTTTTGAGGGGACTTGTACACTATCCACGTACAGCAACAGGTAGTTCAGCAAGAATCTTTGGAAATTGAACGGGTTGCGTAGTCTGTCTCCGTTGAACGCCTTGTTGCTGACGAATCCAAGAATCACACGTTTTGGCAGTTGTCCGAGTACTACGTTGTCCAGCGTTTCCGCTTGTACCCCAGCGTGAATGGTGAAAGCTTTCACCTCCACTCTTGTAACGGGATACTTGGCCGTTCCTTGGGCAAGGGTCCGTGCAATTGCCAGTAGGATACCTGGGCTGATCTTTACACGGCGAACCATTAGAGAAGTGTCGACAATGTGCAGTGTGTGAAGGGGATTTGTTTCCATTAGACAAAAGCTGTCTCTCGATCTTACGAGGCGTAGTCGTAACTCCACACCGTTGAGCAAGAACTTCTCTTGATTGAATACGTCGCAGTGGAGATGTCCAATTAGATCGACTATACGGGTGTCTTGCATCATACGTTTTCGCGTAGCGAATCCTTCGTCGGCATCTTCGCTGTCGACATCGCAGACGTCCGATACGGTTTCTTCGCTGTTATACCACATGGCCGACGAGAGATGCGAGTATTTGCGGGCGGGGCGTAATTCAACAGAGTCTCAATGTAGGCACGGTAAGCGTAGGAGTTGTTGGCTGGTGAAACAAGTTTTTGATTGAAGAATATGTCCACTTGGTTAAACATCGAGTGTAGAAGATTGTTCACAGGTGTAGCATACCGGGCTACCACCGTCACCGGCGGCGCTGCTGTTGTTGGGTTATTCTCAGGTTTAATCAACTGCACCTGCACGCGTACACTTAACATGGTGTGGGCCAAATCAATGTACTCGTCACCTTGACCCGGTACCGCGAATTCGATTGGTGAATCATCGGTTAGCGAGGAGACAGGTTTGTAGTGCACCCACTGACCACCCCCAATCGAGGTTTGTGTAGGAGGGAGAGTGAACAAATCTAGCTCGGACTTCATACACTCGCCAGAGTGCGCGTGTAGGAACGCCATTATCCGTGGGTGTGTGTGTGTGTATATGTGAGATAAACTTATCGGGGTCCAAATATGTCGGTCAAAGCTCGTTTTTTAGAGGTTTTCCTTTTATATCCTTTTTTTCTTGATGCACTTTGTTTCTTCTTGTTCTTGCTATTTGTCTTCTTCTTCTTCTTGACTGATTTCTTCGGTCGTCTTTTATTAATTCTCCCCTTTTTGGCAGAAGCTCCAGCGTCGACTAGTCTGTTTACGCGTGCGAGCATCGACTGATGTCTCGGTCCTCCCGCACCACTCATATACCCCGAACCCTTCATCAATGTCTCAAGTTTTTCCTCAGCTTTTCGTTTCAGATTCCGAGTCGATTCGTTGATGCGCGTCTGTAGAGACTTTCTGAGCGGTGTATCGCTCTGCATATCCATCCTAACGTTCTTCCCCGTACGTAGAATCTCTTTTCCGACAGCCCTAGCCCCACTTCTGAACAATGGTAATATCCTACGGAATAATCCTCCCAATAAACTACCGATATCGTGATCCCGCTGGTAAGGGTGGCCTCGGTAGAAAATCTCCATACCGCCTCCCAACTGACTCTCGTAGTGTTCGGTGTAATGGTCCATGATCTTTTCCCCTACGATATGATGACGATGATGATGATGATGATTATGATGATGACGATGACGATGATCATGCCAGGTTTCTTATATCAGCGAACGCGTCTAAAGTGAAGCGTAACTGTCGGCGTCCCACCTTCGAATGGCACGGGTCTGCCAAGATGATCCCTTATATTAATTTCGACGGTTCGGAAACTTGTAAGCATCAGTGGTAAGTAATACGGCGGTGATAGGGTCTTTATTTCCGATTCTCCGCGAAGGGAATGCGAGTTTCCACAAGCATGAATAACGCGTAACAAAGGTGCGTAAACATCACCGACGATGCGGGGCTCCACAAGATCACAGTAGCAAACATCTGACACGACGGAATTACCGGAAAGGGGCTCTCAGTCTGGGGATCCCGGGGTAATATATCCGATCGAGTGGCGCCATCGGACCCATGAGCGTTTCTCCATGATTTCGTTCTTGCACTGATAGTCTCGATTCGTTGCAAAGACGGCGATGAAAACGTGAGTGGATAATGAATCTCTGCGAGACCCACCTCCCACTCACCGTCCAATTCGATAGCACGCGGTAACTGCCCTTACGGAAAAAAAACCCTAAATTGACCCCTAAATTAACCCCTGAATTTACCTTCAAAATAACCCCGAAGTATACCCTCAATGTCGGGGGTAATTTCGCACCCCCAATTGAGGGTTCACTCCCAACTTCGCGGTAAACCCTGAATTTCGGGGTTTCTTCGAATTGAGGGTTCACCCTCAGACCCCTCGTTCGGGGTGCGAATTTACCCCCAAATTGAGGTTGAACCCTGAATTTCGGGGTTTCTTTGGATTGAGGATTCACCCTCAGACCCCTCGTTCGGGGTGCGAATTTACCCCCGAATTGAGGTTAAACCCTGAATTTCGGGGTTTCTATGATACACTGGATAGGGTATCCCGTGTGAAACTTTTGTGCCGAGTTGAAGCGGTGCGGCGGCCATGTTGCTTGTAGTACAGTTGTCAAATTTACCGGGAATTTCAAATGATGCCGCAAACAGATGTGCAGAAAACGGTGCAAATTTATTGAAAATTAGATATTATCATAAAAATATTTCCACCTGGAGATTGAAATAGAGTTGACATTGCATTTTCATCACAGATTTATTCAGAATATATGAAATACAAAGAGTGGATACTATTAATTTACGACCAAAACTATTTACGTTGAGAATTCGTTGAAGCAACGAAAATAGCGTCACTAAAGAACAAAAGTCTTTCCAAATGTACTCATAAAATATATTTCTGACCAATGCAGAAATATTGCAAATGTCATATGGGATAGGTAAATTCGTGTTACAGTCACTAGGAATGATATAATAAAGTATGCATAGGCTAGAAAAAAGTAGGTCCTAAATTAATCTCCTCCAACCACACTTGGAGGGTATCTGGATCTTTCAGAGGAAATCTATAAAATAATGAATACGGCATGCAAGTATTCATTTATTCAAAATTAGATCTAAACAAGTGAACATAACCTCGCGATTGTATATATATGTGCTGATTTGTGTAATGTTCTTCCTTACACCCCACCTTTTTTGCCACAATATTTGCACACCAGCACCGGCAGTTTTTTATTTTACATGTCTGCAATAACACCACTGACACTTTTGTTTCTTCTCAATCCAGCATGTAAACATACTACAGTCTACATAACCTCACAATCTGATTGAATCACGCGCGACAAGTCGATTATCGGCACCGCCATATTGAAATTGACAAATGTACTACAAGCAACATGGCGTCCAAATAGGCACAAGTCTGCCCATTTGAATACCCTATCTAGTGTATTATAGAGATCAGTGGGTGTAACGCTCAAATTTAGGGATTACCTTCGAGCCTGAGGGAGACCGTTGGGTGTAACCCTCAAATTTGGGGGTTACCTTCAAGTCTGAGGGTATATCCCTAAAAATCGTTGGGTGTAACCCTCAAATTTAGGGGTCACCTTCAAGTCTGAGGGTATACCCTCAAAGACTATTATGTGTAACCCTCGAACTCAGGATTTACCCTCAAATCTGAGGATCAACCCCGAAATGTTAAGGGTATACCCCCAACGTTAGGTGTTAGCCCGAAAATGTTTCAGGGAATACCCCGTAGTGTTGGGGGTATACCCCCACCGTTGAGTGTTAACCCTCAAAGTTGAGGGTCAACACTCAAAGTTGAGGGTTAACCTCGGAATTTTGGGGTTCAACACCCAAATTTCGGGGTATACCCCTAAAATTCGGGGTTTTTTTCCGTAAAGGTGTGTCATGTAGCAGCAGGTACGGTTATCGGGAAAAAACTGCATTGAACTGTTGCTCGGTAGAGTGATGTAAAATTGATTAGCCCTCATAATGAGATTAACACGTATGCGGGTCTGTATAATGCAATCAACGTGCACGCGTCTACTGACCGACTCTTCCCTCCTTCTCGTCAGTTTGGAGTCAGTGTCTCCTAATTTTCCCCCTCCACTATTCGTTGGAGCTCGGCCTCGTAGAACGCTCCGTCGATTTCCTCCCCCTCTAAATCCACCAACACGTAGACTGCCGGTGAACGCGCGAGTACGCGATGAATCTTGAACAATTCTTCGCTCCAGTTTGCCACGTATCCGTTCTCGAACGTACCCTTGGTTCTGCTAATTCGTACAGTGTCACCCTCGTGAAATCTTGGTTTACCCTTTGACCGTTGTGGATATCGTCTCTGCATGAAGGCACGTGCCTCGGCAGCGTTGCGCAACGTCACCGACGACGGAGCCATTCCGATACTCGAGTGTATGGTGTCATTGTACGCCTGCACTATCTGCGGAAGGATATCCACGTAGCGACGCGTCTTCTTGTGCGTGAAGTATCGCCATAGACGTTCCTTGAGCGTACGATTGAATCTTTCAACGATAGCCGCTTTTATGTCAGGGTTTCGAGTGACCCGATAACGTATCTCGTTAGCGTTGAGCAGGTTCTGAAAAATACTGCCGACAAATTCCTTACCCTTGTCTGTCTGTAGTAGTACGGGTCTGCGTCTGGTTGTGTTCAACACATATTGTTCGAATCCCTCGGCAACAGCTGTTGCTGTCTTACGCTTCAATGGTACTACCCACGCACACTTGCTCAGTACGTCAATGACCACCAGCAGATAGCGATACCCATTGTTATGTTTCTTTTCAGCGTTCAAATCGGCCAGGTCAGCCTCCCACACGTCGTCGATGTTGGAAACGTTTTATCTTGCCCGCGGGAATCTTCTTCTCACCGATTTGTGTAACGTATAGGCATCTTGACCGGACAGCCAGCTTCTGACCGTTTTACGCGACGTGTCCCCCCGTGAGACACGTTCGAGGTTCCGTGCTCCCGTGTGACCAGCCGGATGTGAGGGGTCGTAATATATTTCTTCGAGGCTCGGCATCGTTATTTCTTCAAGCGGAGTTCCATCCATCCACGCGTCTCTTTTTCTTACCGCTGCTGTTGCTCCTATTTTCGCGTAGAATGTTTCGCTGGCTTTTACGTTTTGTCGGTACAGGTGTTTCGGTTATATTACCATCCTCTATTTCACTGTTGCTGTTGCTGCCGATACTTTGATTGCGATTATTACCGCCAACACCTCTAATGCTTGAAAAACCCTTAGCGCTTGCGAACGATCCCTGACTACCGTCACCTGCAGTGCGTCGAACCACGGACGATGACGATGGATGTGCTATAGCCGAAGAAGCGGCATCCGCTAGCTTATCGTTGTCAAAAAGACGTATGTCTCTCCAAAAAGCCTCGTTACCCACGTAATCTCGCGGCACGTTAACTGCGTGGAGAAAACGAGCGAACTGAGACCTTCCCACAGGATCGAAACTTTTTCTCGAACGCGCCGCGAGACTCGTGAGATCGACAATATTTGCACCAGGTACCGTTACCCCGTCGATCGCTATTGCCCCGTCACTGTTCCACGTGAAGCGTGTCGGCATATCACCCAACATGTTTACCAAAAGTTTGGCTTTAGTGAGAAACTTTTTCGGAATACTTCCCAGTATTCGCCCCAGATCCATTTGTCCCTCATTCGAAGACGAGGCTCCGGTTTCCTCTTTCAACGGTACACCCTCAGCATTTTTACCCGTTTCCTCCTCGCGAATGAACATCTGTAACGGTTTTTTAGACTGCTTGGTAAAATACAGATATCGTTGCAACACTTGTTGATACAGTTTCCATTTTTCGGCATCCGTCGTTGTTTCTGACTTCAAAATGTTTCTCATCTCATTATCTAGACTGGCGATGGGATCGGCGCGACCAGAATTGGGAGTATCCGCAGCAGCAGCAGCAGCAGACGATATGCCGGCTGCTACACCGTCCGTGACTCGTCGTTGGAATCTCTCCATACTTTCCATCGGAATTAAAACCATCTTCGTTGCCCGTTCCATCTTACTCTCTCACACACGCACACACAACTATTTCAAGAACAGTCTAGTGTTGCAACCCGAGTATCAAAGTGTTGCAATACAGATGTTTGATCCACACTTTGGCAATACCATGGAATGTGCAAGTACGAAGCCTTCACGCAACTAACAACAAGCGCAGACGCAGCACGACCTCCTTAACGTAATGAATAAGCGATCATCGTAATACTCATTGTCAGAACATCGAGACCAAGTTATCAGGGCAGGTTATGCCAAATCTCTGCTAGATATAGTAAACCACTTTTGTAAAACTCTTTATATACTAAATAAACTTGAATTACTTTGTACGACTGAGTTCCAACTCTTAATTCGACAACGAACCTTTAAATAAATTGTAGTTGTATGAAAGATCTCAGGATCCCGATTACAACAACTGGTGGCAGCGGCGAAGATCGTCGAATTGTACAAATAATTTAAGTGTCAAGTATCGAGCAAGTGAATTAAAAGAATAGTGATAGTGGCACCGGAAGCTGGCATCGTTGAAGGAATCGTGACGTCACATTTCAAAGAAAGGAATAGAACGTTTAGCATCCGTAGACTCTCCGACTAAACCTAAGTTACAAGGAGAAGTAGGCTTTGGGGATAATTCACCGTTGTTTGGCGTACTACCTCCCAGCCAGAGGCACGCCTTGCATTTATCACTGGCTGCAGCAGCACAAGAAGCTTCGGGCGAAGAGCAAATGCCATTGAACTGGGACTTGGTGGGAAAATGCATTGCAGAAGGTAAAACCGCGTGGATTCAAGAATTACGAAGAGATCATCTTCTACAAACCTGTGAGCATCTTCGTGTAAACGTAAGCGAAGAATATACAGTCGACGAACTTTGTACGGCATTGCACGAATTTGTTAAGAGTAAGACTCGGGAGCAAGTACCACCACAACAGATTCAGAACACAGCAGCGAATCAACCTCTAATCAATATGGCCGAAGACAACCTCACCGTGAGACAAGTGCTGAAGGACATCGAGATCTTCGATAGCAGTGACCGAGGAAAGGTTTGTGATTTTATTCGCTCTTGCAAGTATGCACTTGAGATAATCCGACCTGCAGATAAGGGAAATCTATTGAAAGCTGTTCTGAGCACCCGAATCAAAGGTGCTCCGGCACGAGCTTTAGAATACAAATCAATTGACACCTGGAACGCACTGGAGGAAGAGCTGAAGTCGATGAGCATCGATACACGGACATTAGCTTCGTTACAAGTGGAATTCAGTAGCTGTAGACAACGTCAGAACGAGGACGCGAGGTCATATGGAACACGAGTCGAGAAACTAACTGCACAGGTCATCGAAGTAACGATGAAGGAAGCCGCAGAAGAGGATTCGAAATCGACGCTGGAACGCCAGGTCAGAAAACAAGCTGTCAATATCTTCATCAGAGGCTTGAACGACAAGCTGAGGATATTGGTCAAGAGCCGACGGTGTGAAAATCTTAGAGAAGCCATATCACTCGCGATAGAAGAAGAACGAGATTTAGGCCCCATTCGTGGATCGGATCGGGAACACAATCAACCGTGCAACAGCAGAGAAGGCAACAGAGGAAATAATTGCTACAACTGTGGGAAGACAGGACACCTAGCACGAGATTGTCGCTCAGCAAAGACGGGATCCAGTTACCCTCAACAATTGCCGACACCAAGTAACTACGTAAGAAAAATTCAGGTAATTTGTCATTTCTGTAGGAAACCAGGGCACGTCATACGAGACTGCAGAACTAGAATAGCAGAAGAAAATCGGAAAAGATACGACAGGAATCGGGGACCTCCTAGAAGGGAAGAACGGGTCCAGCCAGGTCCTTTCAGAGACGCCAGCAAGCAAAACGAAGAGACTCCGGGAAACGAGGAGCAGGCGCGGCGGACAGGCAACCGTATCGCGTCGTACCAGTTAATTGCCTAATAAATGGATCAAGACAGAAGAATCACGCAACGATCGAGGCAGATGAATTCAAGACGAGACACGGAACTATGCTATCAGATTCAGGAGCTGAGGTAAGCCTAGTAAAAGTCGGAAAAATTGACGAAGAAGTGATGTCTGAAGATGGTGTGATCACGCTCAGAGGAATAGGCGGAACACCTGTTACGACCTTGTGTAAGGTCACGTTGAATGTAAGGGTTGGTGATAGGCACATATCGCACCTTTTTCACGCAGTTAAAGATGATTTTCCACTAGAAGCAGACGGTCTCTTAGGAGGCGACTTCCTCGAGAAACATGACCTCGAGCTCAGATCTGGGAAATACGCAAGATTGTACGGAACTACATGGAATTTAGGAGCCACAGGAGCTCACATATCGCTCGAACGAAGAAGCGAGAAGATAATCCGTGCAAAGACACGCGACGACGCGGAAGGCATCGTCGAAGGAATCGAGTTACAGCCTGGAGTATACATGGGAAGTTGCATCACCAACGCAGTCGACGGTGAGTGCAAAGTCAGCATTTTGAATACAGACGATGATGATGTAGAACTGGAACAGCCGTGTGTACAAATCGTAGCACTAGGCCAAGAGCATACAGATATGACGCAAGTTTTTGCATGCCGGACGATGACACCGAGTAACGCGAGCCGAATGCAACAACTGAGAGACAACCTACGTACGAGTCATCTGAATCGAGAAAAAAAAGAGAGCTTGTTAGATATTTGTGAAAGATTCCATGATGTATTTAACCTAGAAGGAGACTATCTGGGTTACACGAACGCAGCTAGTCACAGAATTACTACACGGGAAATTTTAGTCAACTGTGACTGTAGACGCGTATACGGCGATTGTGCACACTTCGGAGCCGGTCACTTGCTACCTATGTGTAGCCATCTACTGGTGACGGAGTAGCCAACTAACGTATACAGTATTGTCAGTCCCGGTATACACTAAGGTAGTCAGCCGCTAGTGCTTACGCGTATGCGGCGATTGTCGACACTTCGGATCCGGTCACTTGCTACTTATGTGTAGCCATCTACTGGTGACGGAGTAGCCAACTAACGTATACAGTATTTTTAATTTTTATTTTTAATTTTTCACGCGTAATTGAGTAAACTTCATACGTTGATTCTTGCCATATGTATATTTTAAAGAATTTCATAATTAAAAATTAAAATACATTGAAACTGAATGAAAAATAGTTTGCCTATTTTATGAATCTATCCTATTTTTTTATGTATTTGATTATACAAATCATGTAATACTTTACAGTAATAAGAATAGCTCATAAAATAAGAAATGCAAATGTAAAGATATGCATATTTCTATCGTTTTCTCCCTGCATATAACATTTCCGACTCTTGATTCATTAGGCGTCTATTATATATTTGACATCTTTTTGATGAGGTGCGCGCGCACGTGCTGCTGAAGAATCGGTCTAATAAGTGTAGCTCGCTAGATGTGAACGGCGGCAACGTTCTCTGTATACGCAGTGTCACCGGTAGACGGCTACACAGAGAGAGCCAACTGCAGGCTCCGCATTCGTCAACGGTACCCGACCACAGTGTATACAATCTCCGCGTACACTCTGATTCCCCGCTACTGGCTACACGGGGAGACGGTGGCCGAGCACGAAATTTCCCCGTGTACGAATCCGGATATCGCACCTATAAATGTAAGACCTTATAGACTTCCAGAGAAACACAAGCAGGAGATAAACGAGCAGGTAGATAAAATGCTTGCCGACGGGATAGTCAGACAAAGCAAAAGTCAATGGAACGCACCACTGCTAGTGGTACCAAAGAAGCCAGACGCATGAGGAAAAACGAAGATGAGAGTCGTAGTTGACTTCCGTAAGGTGAACGAGGTTACTGTAGGAGACTCCTTTCCACTGCCTAATATCACGGAAATATTGGACCAGTTGGGTAAGGCAAAATATTTCTCTACATCAGATCTAGCATCAGGATTTCACCAAATTCCAATGGAAGAAGAGGATAAGTGCAAGACGGCATTTTCCACTTCACACGGTCACTACGAATACAATCGCATGCCTTTTGGACTGAAGAACGCACCCGCTAAGTTTCAACGATTGATGAGTGCTGTACTTTCAGGAATACAAGGCATTAGATGTTATGTCTATCTCGACGATATTGTTATACATGCTCCTAGTTTGCAGGAACATAACAAACGACTGGAAGAGGTACTGGAACGCTTACAACAGAATTCATTGAAGTTACAGCTTGGCAAATGTGAATTTCTGAGGAAAGAGGTGAACTTCTTGGGACACGTCATCACTAGAGACGGCATAAAAGCAGATCCACGACTACGAGATCGAGTACAAGGCAGGCAAGGCTAACACCAACGCAGATGCCTTGAGTCGCATGTATGCAGTGACCAGAAGTCAGCAGAAAGAAGAGGGAGAATTGAACAACCGAGAACAAAAATATTCGGAGGAACATGGGAACAGGATCATCTATGAGTACCACGATACACCATTAGGAGCACATCAAGGAGTTAATCGAACGATCGAACGAATTCGATTGAAGCACGATTGGCCAGGATTACGGAAGGACGTTCCCAGCAAACCAATACATAACTGATACATAACTGTGAGAGCACATCTAGAGATCGGAGTAATGTAACATAGTTATGTCTCTGATATGCGACATATCTTTAGAATGTAACATATTGTTTACATAACATAAGATGCATGAATGATACGTAATATTGAGGGCATCACGAAGTAACAATGTAATATAACAAAGTTACGTAGAGGAGAAATAACATAACTCCAATTCCGTGATGTATCATGCACATTACGTGAGACCCACAAGTGATACATAAAATTGAAAGCATCTTCAGGGATCCGGAAATATAACAAAGTTACATACATGGGACATAATATTTCTGCAAATATGACATGTGTCGTATATATAACATCAGACCCATGGATGATACGTAACAGAGATGGCAACACCAGGGAACAGAGTCACATAACATAATAACATCTATGATACGTGCAATATCTTTAGTTCTGCAATTAAAACATCGCAAAATAGGATATCCGTATCTGCTGGCGATAATTTCTGAAACGTATGTAAGTGACTAACATGATAGTACGCATCAATCGAGGCATAAACGCTTTAGAGCTGTTAAATAGCGAGATCGAAAATATAGAGAAATCTGGCAGTATTCACTACACGATACTGTGGTGTAGTGGCGAGAGCGTGCGACTACTAATCCAAGCGAGTCCGAGCGATCATGGTTCGAGCCCGGGTTAGGTCAAAATAATGATGTCGTCTTGAATGAACTAAAAATGCGTTTTAATCTATCTGTGGTTGATTATAAATTGTTACCATGTCATATATACACCATAGATGATGGAAATTAGTAATAATAACGGCTTTTTATTTAGCTTTTCCAGTGTGATAGTTAATTGTATCAGATACATCTACAATATGTATCTGATACATCTTTCAACATGTCTTTGACATATCATTGATATGTCTATGATATATCGGTGAGCCGTCGCTGATATGTATCACCAGCACATATCTAATACATTGATGATACATCCAATGTTGCTGACATCGTGCTGTACCAGTAACATACTTTCTTATGAGTTTGATACATAACGTGTAACATTCGTTACATAATATATACGTATTTGATACATATTTTGGTTTGCTGGGTTGAAGAACACATCTCGAGATGCGAGAATTGCCAGAAGAATAAACTCAGCAGGAAGACGAAGGCACCAATGGTCATTCCCAGCATACCAAAATATGTATCAAATACGTATATATTATGTAACGAATGTTACACGTTATGTATCAAACTCATAAGAAAGTATGATACTGGTACAGCACGATGTCAGCAACATTGGATGTATCATCAATGTATTAGATATGTGCTGGTGATACATATCAGCGACGGCTCACCGATATATCATAGACATATCAAAGATATGTCAAAGACATGTTGAAAGATGCATCAGATACATATTGGAGATGCATCTGATACAATTAACTATCACACTGGAACAGCTAAATAAAAAGCCGTTATTATTACTAATTTTCATCATCTATGGTGTATATATGACATGGTAACAATTTATATTCAACCACAGATAGATTCAAATGCATTTTTAGTTCATTCAAGACGACATCATTATTTTGACCTAACCCGAGCTCGAACCATGATCGCTCGGACTCGCTTGGATTAGTAGTCGCACGCTCTCGCCACTACACCACAGTATCGTGTAGTGAATACTGCCAGATTTCTCTATATTTTCGATCTCGCTATTTAACAGCTCTAAAGCGTTTATGCCTCGATTGATGCGTACTATCATGTTAGTCACTTACATACGTTTCAGAAATTATCGCCAGCAGATACGGATATCCTATTTTGCGATGTTTTAATTGCAGAACTAAAGATATTGCACGTATCATAGATGTTATTATGTTATGTGACTCTGTTCCCTGGTGTTGCCATCTCTGTTACGTATCATCCATGGGTCTGATGTTATATATACGACACATGTCATATTTGCAGAAATATTATGTCCCATGTATGTAACTTTGTTATATTTCCGGATCCCTGAAGATGCTTTCAATTTTATGCATCACTTGTGGGTCTCACGTAATGTGCATGATACATCACGGAATTGGAGTTATGTTATTTCTCCTCTACGTAACTTTGTTATATTACATTGTTACTTCGTGATGCCCTCAATATTACGTATCATTCATGCATCTTATGTTATGTAAACAATATGTTACATTCTAAAGATATGTCGCATATCAGAGACATAACTATGTTACATTACTCCGATCTCTAGATGTGCTCTTACAGTTATGTATCAGTTATGTATTGGTCTGCTGGGTTACCGACACTGCAAATCAACCGTTCGAAAAATGTGCATTAGACCTCGTAGGACCACTGACAGAAACGGAACAAGGAAACGAGTATATCCTAACGTTTCAAGATTGTCTACCCAAATTCAGTAAGGCAATACCCATTCCGAACCAAGAAGCTGACACTGTAGCCAAGGAATTTGCGACCAGGATCGTATGCGAACACGGAATACCACAGAGAATACTCACCGATCAAGGTACGAACTTTTTGAGTAACGTTTTTAAAAATACCTGTAAATTGTTAAAGATCGACAAGATTCAGACGACGGCCTATCATTCTGAATCCAATGGAGCTTTAAAACGTTCACACAGGACGTTAGCTGAATATCTGAGACACTACATAGACGAAGAACAGAGCAACTGGGACGAATGGTTACCATATGCTATGTTTGCATATAACACGACACCTCACACTGCAACGAGATTTACGCCATTTGAGCTGGTGTATGGGCACCTAGCTGAACTACCAACATCGCCAAGAAGGATCCAGAAACAACGTACACCTATGACGACTACGCACGAGAATTACGAGAGAGATTGCGAGCCAGCAATCTTATAGCCAAAAAAAATCTGCAACAAGCCAAGGAGAGGTCAAAAATCGAGTACGACCGACGAACCAACGAAAAAGGGTTCAAGGTTGGAGACAAGGTATTACTGTACGACGAGACTGTACGCAGAGGACGATCGAAGAAGCTATTATCTCAATGGATTGGTCCTTATACTATTCTAGAGGTAAATTCAGAAGTAAACTGTACCATAAAGGTCAAGAAGAAAACTCTCAGAGTACATGTAAATCGTTTGAAGCATTTCATCGAATAAGAGCTTATCATTTTGTAATATTCTCATGGAATAATATGTCAGGAAAAATTAATTTCACTAACCTAGATTAAGAAACGATTATATAAACCATTGTAAACGGGATACATTATGTAAACTACTAACCTAGATATAGCATAATAGGCAAGCGTACGCACGACGACGCAAGCCAGCAGATTTAACTGATTTCAGGAGAAAAATCCTAAGGACTTTTCTTCCAAGGGGGGAGGGATGTTGCGACCCGAGTATCAAAGTGTTGCAATACAGATGTTTGATCCACACTTTGGCAATACCATGGAATGTGCAAGTACGAACCCTTCACGTAACTAACAACAAGTGCAGACGCAGCACGACCTCCTTAACGTAATAAATAAGCGATCATCGTAAAACTCATTGTCAGAACATCGAGACCAAGTTATTAGGGCAGGTTATGCCAAATCTCTGCTAGATATAGTAAACCACTTTTGTAAAACTCTTTATATACTAAATAAACTTGAATTACTTTGTACGACTGAGTTCCAACTCTTAATTCGACAACGAACCTTCAAATAAATTGTAGTTGTATGAAAGATCTCAGGATCCCGATTACAACACTAGAAACCAGAGTTCCAAGTATCGGAGCTAACAGCAGAGCAAAGAATCCACTTCCCTGTTGAACGAGAATTTTTTTCTTGGACTTCCAGCTACCTTGATTACGGGCCAGTCGTCGAAGCGTCTGTCTGTGACGACGGAGTCACGTCTTCTGCGAGGGGGAAAGCACGACGTTCCCCTCCAAGGTGTTGAGCGCGCACTCACAGATATTCTTAATCAAAGTATTATCGGCTGTACGTAGCAGAGCCAATCGCTGACTTGGTTTCAATTCCTGCAACGCGTGTAGCAGAAGAGTGTTTATTTTACTAAAGTTGGCCCGGCACTCCTGCTCACACGTGCGACGAGGTGTCTTGGCCATTATATCCGTGCTACTGGTACTATATGAGCACTGCTCGTCTTTCTATCCTTCCGTGGAACGTAGACGTAATGATGTCCGTCGGTGGGAAAAATACTGGTACGAAAACGACAATTTTCAGGCATCGACTGCTTCAGATCCAGCAAGAGATAACCGTGTGGCTCAGAGGTAGCATCGTGATAGGCCTCCTGAAGAAATCGTGAATCTTTGGGGTAGACTTGTCGCGCGAGGTGTTGAATCTGACCACGATCGCGGGGGTTTTTGAAAAAAACGATATAATTAGCGTTCAGAGAGATGTCTCGTTGACCGTGTCCTTGGTGAAACAAATTCTGCGTGATGTAGAAAACACTGAGATTCTTGTGATGACAGACTTTAGTGAACAGGTCGACCACTACATTGTTTGACGCCTCGCGCATCAGATCGTCGATCACCAATAGTTTCGGCTTCGTGTCACTGTCATAGTCGGCGTGCTGCAGTAATCCCTCGCGGTATTCTATTCCGTTACCCGACTCGTACAGCGGCTGCCACTCGTCGTAGTACCAGATTACGCGATTGAATTCCGTATCGCACATACTCTTGCTATGTCTCAAGAAATTCTTCACAAAGTTGGACTTTACACAACCCGAAGGACCGGCCACAATCGCTGAGAACGGATGCTTCCATCGCGTGTCCATCATCCTCGATATCGATTCAGTTTTTCCTTCTATACAGAAAGAGACAACCTTCGTCCGAACGTGTAATCTGTATACAGACGTAGAAAAAATAAGAATGAAAAATCTGGGTCACTGCAGTTGTTCCGCGGGAATCAGCTTTTTCACGGGGCGGCGGCGGCGGAGCGCGCTGAGCTATGAGCTTATATCAGCCCGCATGTACGCGTCGAGGGTATCCGCTAGTACCCTCGCACGCCCGCGGGTACCAGCCTCATGCTGCGGGATAGATCCATCGCGGAGGATGAGCTCGCCCACGCGCGTGGTCCTTGAATCAGCTTATTGCATCCCCGCGTGATTATTATTTCTATTACTGGTTTTCAGAAACGCAGATAACGTACTGAATATATATATATATACTAGGGGGGCTCCGCCCCCCTGCGCGCTACGCGCGCCAACCCCCCATGTCATATGCATTCGTTAATGCAATTTTCATTCTCCGAAAATTAGATATGATGTTAATCAGTTAATTATGCTAATAAGTTAATGTACGTATCTAGAGCATAGAAGTGGTCTCCAAAATTTCTGGCAAGTATTCTAAGAATAGTTTTACGCACGTCGAAGCTTATGGGCCTGTCGACGGATCATGTAATCCCGAAGGGTAGGGTAACGGTAGGTAATGAAAAACCTGAAAATAGTAATATATGAATGAGGATACTAATAATTCTTAGAACAGTTAATGTTTCTACACCACTTTTCAGTAGGTAACTCGGTGCGTTTTTTTTAAGTATATATTATATAATATAGAAGGATATATCATGCCTAATCCATTATATATTGTTATACATATATAGGTAGTAGGTACAAACGCTTATTATTATATATTTTCCAAAATCCATCTAAGAACAATTACATCACTATAAAACCAAATGAAGAAACACGTAACGTAAATTGTAACTATATTCATTAGAAAAATCATTTGTTCCGAAATTTATCGTCGACTGAAACATATCTATTTAATTTAGCTTGTATTTTAAATTTTAGTATTTAAAACGGATAAAATCATATCTTCAAGTATGTCTCAATCATCCAAGCATACCACAAAGGTATATATATTGAAATCAGACATATTTTCTCTCGTATAATTACAATAACACCGAATATGTCTTAGCGAAAATCTTCAAGGCATAGCTCTCATAGTCAATCACGTAAACGATCCAAGAGTACGGACCCAATACTTCCTTTTACCACCACGGAGTTTTTGAACCAGAACATTAAACCTCACGATAAATTTGTGTACGTATCCCAATAGAATAAAACTCATAGCTTATTCAACCATATATTCATAATCGAGAACACCTTATTATTCAAACTTTAGTTCCGTCGTTGGTTACGTGAAAACTTTGAACAAAATCAAATCTTTCAAAAGTAAGGATTCTAAAAATCTACAACTTTTTAAATTTATTCTCGATAATAATGATGGAAGAAAATTATCGTGTTGTGCTTGGAATGAAGACGCCGAAAAATTCAGGGATGAAATAGAATTACATCAGGTATAAATATGAATATTAATTTATAACATTATATTTTTACTATTTATTTAAGATTTGAAAATTGATGATATATAATTTTTCAGATATTATTAGTCCAAAATGCAGTCGCTAAACCCGCGTCAAATTTTAACAACGGAAATCTTCCATATGAGCTTCAATTGAAACACTATACGAAAATAAATGTTTTGGGAAAATTTAATGCTCTAGCATCCGATGTCAAAATTTTGAAAATTGCTCATTTGGAAGAAATTTGCAACAAATATGGATATATAGGTACTACAACCACCAAACTAAACGGAATTTTCCTTGCAACAAATCTAGCTATTACTCATGACTATCGAAATTTTTCAGAAACCGAAGCTTATCTCCGCGATGAATTTTTCGTACCTGATAAATCTTCCCCTGAAGTGTTCTCGGCATCTATCACTGACGGTCAATCTCGAATTGAAATTACTTTGAGAAATGTGGATCAAAATTTTATCATAAATCAAGGTCAAAAAATTCAAATTACCGGACAAATTGGAGAGCATGGTGAATATTAATATTAATGAAGCCAACAATCTTTTTCGTGTTAATTGTAATCAAGTGGAATTTGCTATAACAATTTATTTAACGTAATTGTTTATAGATAATTCGAAACTTTATATCGACGTTCGAAAACCGGAACATATCAAGATTTTGGAAGGAACAATGAAACTCCAGGAACTGCTTGCCGCCGGCGGTCTCTTAGAAAGGAACGCAAATTGAAATTTAAATAATTCTATTTGGTTAATTTTATTAGTTTTACAAACGTAACTTTGTTAATACGCTAAGCGCTTGTAGATATATATGTATAACAATATATAGTGGATTAGGCTTTCCGAGGATACCACTTTAAAAAAAACGCGCCGAGTTATCTACTGCAAAGTGGTGTGGAAACGGTAACTGTTCCAATAATTGTTATTATCCTTATTCATATATTATTATTTTCAGGTTTTTCCCCGTCCACCGTTACCCTACATTTCCGGACTTACCCATCCAAAGAGATCCTCTTGTCCTTCAGCGCTAACAGACCTATTCAGCGTGGATGTTAATCAGTGGAATATATTATTTAGTCAATTTATGCATGTAGTACAGAAGCGTTCTTCGGAATATTCGGCAACTATTCCATAAATATTATATCATATAATTAACTGATTAATATTAATATCCTATATATAACTTATATACCTCATCGATATTAATATCGAATATTTCATAGTCGGTATATTTTAAATAGAACAACCTTAAATTTTTTTTTATTTTTTATAATTTTTTGATATTGTATATATACAAATGATTTATAAATGATTAATATTATAATTGTATTATCATGACGGTATTTATTTATTACAAAGAGTAAAACTGATTTTTAATAATTTTTAAGTCATTTTGGTTCGTAATGAATTATTGCCGTTATTTTGTCCAGGTCTTCGGCTATGTAGCTCACGTATTTCATATTCTTCGCTTTGTAGATCTCATAGTACCAGACTTCTGCTCTATACAATATGGCGCAAAGCTTCCATATATCAAGGCGCAAAGCAGCCATATATGCATGTGCAAAGCAGCATGGATATGGTCGTCGGCTTCGTAGTTCACGTATTCCATGCCGAAGCTTTTGTAGTACAGGTCCTCTGTTTCATATAATATGGCGCAAAGCAGCCAGATATTCATGCGCGAAGCAGCATGGTTATGTTATATTCTTCCATGAATAAAAAGTAATCAATCGAACTTAAGCGGGAAATTGTCTTTGATAGGGATGAATCCTAAAGATGATAATTCTTTCATATTTAGCAAATCTCTAGTATTTCCGAATATATATCATTAATTCAACCTTCCACTTCTATTCCTTTTTAGAACGCCGCCAGCAATTATTGAAATTTGAAGTTCTCCTGAATTCTTAAAGTCTTCTTAAGTACTTCTCTTTCTTGAGTTTCGCTGTGTCTGGACTTTTGCACGCGTAGGTAATAATCTAAAAAAACATCGACTCTATTTTAACACTGATAATAATTAAAAAATTAACTGAATTTGCAATGAATTTTTGGTGAATATTATGTGACACGTATCTATATATATATTTAACTTGCATGCTATATTATTAGGAATTTCGATTATCTTCCGATTCTATTATTTCGTTTTCGTCGACGCGTATTTGTGCCTCTCTTTCTTGCCATTCGTCTTCTGCGAAGTCGCGTAATATTTCTGCCCGTTCCGCGTCACGTTGGGCTTCGAACTCGGCTAACAACTCCTGCTCTTTCGCAATTTGTTGTATCTGTTCCACGCGTTCCATGTCTGCATCGTGCAATATTTCATCGATTTCCGAATTTGTTAAGTCGTCTATTACAATAATTTAACTAATCTTTAGATCTGATATCACGCCTCAATTAATTTATTAATCACGCTATTATGTAATTAAATACATATCAATATTACATACTTTGCTCCACTGGTGGCAATGCGAATAACCTGCGTCGTTCCAGCTCTGGTTCCAGTACTGCTAACGCTTCTTCCAATCCTATATATATTGAGCGTGTGACTGGTGCCGAAGCGATTAATTCCTCATCCAGCTCTGTTTCTATCTCTACTATATTTTCTACCAATTCCTCATATAGACTGCTTATTTCTTCGTCTGTCAGCCTGTCTATTATGATAATTTAACCAATTTTTAGTTACTTCATGCTTTTCCGTCGTTCGGTTTGGTAATTAAATACATATTTATATTACATACTCTGTTCGACTGGTTCCATTATTCAAATTACTATAGGTACATTCAAATTTATGCACGTAAATTTATTTTTCATAGGATACGAAACTGAATGTGGAACCTCGAAATACAAACCGTAATATATTTATTAAAAAAATGACGAAGGTTCGGCAAATATCGAATATTTGCGCTTACGTTTTGTTCCTTTAGCATCGATCCTTAACATTTTCAATATAAAAACTCTTGTGTTCTAATGGGACTCTAAACCGGCTATGTATTTGGAGTCCTGCATCTTGTATATTTTATTAATTTTTAATATTTGATATTAATTATTCAACGATAAAATAGGGGATATTTTTCCTATATCACCTTGCGATAGATACGTTGGGGCCTTTTTTTTTTTCACATACGCTTTGGGCCTTCGGATTGAATCAGGCGTCGGTAACTGGAGATGCAACGGGGAGTGACTCTTCATGCCTATTTCGAAAAAAATAAAGTATGGGGTGCACCCGTAAACCGTTTTTGGAAAAACACTTGGTTTACAGACATGCCACATAATATACTATTATCCACGCCCACGCGGTTAAGAGCCTTGGAAATTAAAATTAATAATATATTTGAAAGTTCTATTATTATTGTAAATGTACCTACTTCGTTAAGGTAAAGGTTTGTATTTATATATTTGGTTTCTTCAATAAGCCTAATCCGCTATATATTTTCGATTCGTATGTAAATACAGACAAAAAAACGCGTCGAGTTACTATTTCAATGGCAAGTGGCATGCATTCCGCCATCTGTCGGTTATCCCGATAGAGTTCTATGACAGTTATTTATCGGCCGATCACTGACATAAGTGGCATCGATCAAGTGAAGGCTCATTTTTCAAACGTTCATTTTCGCGCTCACGTTTTGTTCCGTGTAACCACGTAACAAATAAATAAGATTTGTTTCATTCACTCATGTGCAGCCCTCAAGCAAACATGTCCGGATTATTCGATAGCGTAAGTATTGATAATTATTAACCATGTTTTATACGAACATTTTCTGAACTTAATTGTGTTAATTATTTATTACTTAATTATAGTGATTGCATTAATTATTTCTCAGTTATCTGATTTTACAATGATACAGAATTTCGGGACTGAGCAATCACCCCAGCAGCAGCAGCAGTCTCAGCCACAACATCAGCCTCAGCCTCAGCAGCAGCAGCCTCAGCCACGACAACAGCCTCAGCCTCAGCAGCAGCAGCAACAGCCACAGCAGCAGCAACAGCAACAGCCTCAGCAGCAGCAGCAGCCTCAGCCACAACAACAGCAACAGCAGGAGCAGGAGCAGCCACGTGTAGAGAATGGTACGGAAACTTTGCATATCATTATTCCTATATTAGTTTTAATTATCTGATTGCTTAATAATCTTTTTTTCCAGCGCAACAACCACCCAGGCGACAGCGGGCAGGCCAGCAGTACTGGGCGCGGAGAGCACACTACCGGCAGTCCAATGTGGTAAAACTTATGTTCCAAATTGCCAACCCCTACCAGGGTTGGCGTCGAGGCCGGGGCCGCGACCGTGTCAACGATCGCGGGGGTCGCGGGGCCCCGGCCTAATTATGTTCATATAGAACTATATTATTTTTTTATGTTATATTAGTTTATGTTATATTATTGTATTTATGTTATGTGTTATATGTTGTAAAATAAAAAGAAATTATGAAAAAAAAAATTGAAAAAGAAATAGATAATGGTACAGTCATAATACATATTAACGTTAATTTCACTTACAACGATTAGGAGGTAGTTATGAATTAATTATTAATTACTAATTATATTCAATGAGGTTAATAAGATATTTAATTATGTTAATTATAACGTATCAATTTATTTTCATTTTTTATTTTTCATTTTTATTATATAACACAGTTTATGAATTTATTTACAAAGAATAGAATTTATTTCTGATCATTTTTAAGTCATTTTGGTTTTTGGTTCAGTCGTCCAGGTTTATGGCCTCGTAGTCCAGGTATTCTACGTTTTCCGTGCCTTAGTTCTCGTAATCCTCATAAAAATCGGACTTCTATTTTCTAAAAGCTTCGACGAATGGATTCTCAATATCTCCAATAGTTTCGCCAAGTTCTGACGAATGAGATAAGATAACAGAATATTAAAATCGGTATTTTACTATACATATTAATTCTTTAGTATTAGTGAAGAAATCGAAAATTTTTGATTAGGAGGTAGTTCAGGAGAAAACTTCTTCTGACCTCGTGTGATTGCAAAATCTTCAGTATTAGTGAAGAAAATTTCACCTTTGGCCTGTTTCCGTCCTGCGTCGTTGATAAATTAGCCGTTTTTTCAACCCATTCGTAAATAGTATCCATAATATAAGGTACAACTTTGGGAATTGTCTTCTGGCGTCTTGGTGTGCATCTTGGTTGTGTGGTCTCTCTGGCGTGATACACGTCCGTACGTGTATCATGTACGTGTTGCATTTTTCGTGTAATATTTCTGCCCGTTCCGTTTGACCTGTAATTAATCGTCCGGGTTTACGGCCTCGTAGTTCAAGTATTTTTGTCTTTAGCTTCGTAGTTCCATAGTCCAGGTCCTTTGCTTTCTAACTTTTCTTATAAAAATCGACCTGAAATTGTCTAAAAGCTTCGACGAATGGGATTCCCTCAATATCTCCAATAGTTTCGCCAAGTTCGATAGACCTGACGAAATGGAATAAGATAATAGAATATTAGAGAGTCGAAAATTTTACATCTGGCCTGTTTCTATCCTGCCATATTAATAAATTAGCCGTTTTTTCAAACCATTCGTGAACAGCGTCCGTAATATAAGGCACAACCTTAGAAATTGTTTTCTGGCGTCTTCGTGCCTTTAATCTTCTCCCATTCTCCTTTTAACTCCGCGCTCTGCTTGGGATTTTCATCTGCAACATCGTATAATATTTCTGCCCGTTCTGCTTCCAGTAGGGTTTCCAGCTCGGCTTCCAGCTCGGCTTGCTGTACTTGGCATTTTACCCATATTTCGCTGATTTCTTCGACTGTTAATTAATCTATTATGATAATTCAACCAATTTTTAGTGACGTCATGTTTTTCCCGGTTCGGTAATCAAGGCGGTTGTCGGTCCGGTAAAAGTAATTAATTGAACCTAAGCGATGTTTGCAATGATAATATAATTGGGATGAATAATTTATCTATTATATAGAATATGAAATGAGATGATTATGCAAAAAAACGAAATGACGAAAATTTATCGAACATCGATCACAAGTCATGAAATCAAATGTAGAAATACGAAATGCAAACCGTAACTATATTCAAAGTGAATTATCGTTAAGGAGCCTAAAGTGAACTATAGGGTGACTTGACTCAAATTCGGATTATTGCGCAAAGCAGCATCATCTTCCTTTATTTTTCGGAATTTAATAACTCAATCAAAAACCTCATCCCATACTATATTTTCAGTTATATCTGAATTTGTTGAAGCATTTTCTATAAATAGTTTATCCCTATTTTTGCATCTTGATAAAGCTACGTATAATTGCCCATGACTAAATAAATCTCTGCAAAAATAAATTCCAATTTTGTCGAAGCTTTGTCCCTGAGATTTGTTGATCGTCATTGCGAAAGCTAATATAATTGGAAATTGCCTACGGTATAGTATAAATGGTAAAGAAGAATGTTCCCCTGTATCCATAAGAATTCTTGGAATGAATATTACGTGTCCAGTTTTCGACCCTGTAATTATTTCCACTTCTATATTAAATTTGAATAATCTCAAAATTTTCAACCGAGTTCCGTTACACAACCCATCATTTATACTTAAATTCCTAATTAGCATCACGATGGCACCTATTTTTAAAATCAATTTATGCACGGAAAGTCCCGGAAATTTTAAAGAATTCAAATATTCATTAGGATAATTTCATTGAACATCTTGGTCGGTATCGTCTATTCCTTTATACTTCGCGTAATCGATACTATAATAGGTTTTTTCTTCTTTATTAATCTTCCTCAATACCCTATCGTTTAATTTGTATATGTCTTCATTGTGACATGCCAAAATGGCACAATTCGACAAATTTTCTGACGCGTCATTAATGGAACCATACATTTCTTCACAAATATCGTTAGACTTCCATTCTGTTGGTATAATGAACGATTTAATTTTTCCTTCTCCTATTTTTAACAGAAATGATGCAAAATCAATGTCGTTTGCTCTCATATTAGTTTTTAATTTTAATATTTCGAAATTCTCCCATAAGTGAGAACGTTTTATTGTTTCCTGAATTGTGTTAAATTTGGAACCGTTTTTTATGACCGGAAGGATTTGACGAAAATCTCCTCCCAAAATAACTAATTTACCTGCAAAGGGAATATTTTCGAGATCACAACAATCTCTTAGGGTTTTGTCAATAATTTCTAAAGCTTTTTTGGGAATCATAGAAGCCTCATCCCATATTATAACATCGCATTCCCGTAATTTTTTCTTATCGGAATCTAACTTCAAAAATGAGGACTCGATGCTTGATAAATCTAAAGGTAACCGAAAAGTTCTATGACTCGTCATACCTCAGGGTAATAAAATTGATGCTATGCCCGTCCACGCCATAGATATAATTTTCTTTCCTTTACTTATAAAATAATGTATTAATGTTTTATATAAATAAGTTTTACCTGTACCACCCGGACCGTCAATAAATATAGTTCGTTTCTTATGATCATCGGTTATGTAGTTGAAAATTACCATTTGTTCAACATTAAACGTTTTTATCGATGTCTCATACAATTTTTTATTGATTGATAGTATAATCTTTTCATCTTTTAAATTTTGATTTATTATTATTTTCTCTGGTTCAGGAAGTCCAAATTCAGAGCAATTTAATCCTTCCAAATTTAAAATATCATTAATTTCTGTTAAAGCTTTGTATTTAGCGTTATGCTTGAAACCTTCGCAGAAATATGGTCTAAACTTTTCCCAAATTCGATTGGAAAAACATGTTTTATCCGAAATAATAAACCACGCGAAAAATTTTCGTAATTGCTTTGGCATCATAACGTCACATGCTTCTTCAAAAATATCGAAAATATTCTTATCTGTCTCAATTAACCCCATCGCTATTGCAGTTTCTTTATAAGTTAAATAGTTGATTCCTTCATAACTTTTTAAATCATTAAAATTCAATGCTCCTTTTACACGATGTAGTATTAATTTTAAATGAAAACGTTCTGTATCCTTCGAACTTACGTTATTCATACGACCGATAATTTTCGAAAAAGTTTTTCGCTTTACCCAATTTTTCCTAACCGGATCGAAGAGGTAATTTTTAGGTATGTTTACATATAAACTTTCTTTTGCATTTTCGTCTTTATTATTCAATTTAAACCAAGCGGTCAAGGTTGTTTCCTGGTTTTGTAGTGCTTTCTCTTCTTTGTGTTCTTCATAAATAATTTTTTGTTGATTTTCTGTGTGAACTGCCAAACGAACTATACTGTGTGATCTTCCCGAAAGCGGTAGTTCTTCAATCCGCCAAGCAGCTTCCATAGGGCTTAAATAACGACTATCCATGTATTCCGTAATTTCATCATATATTTCGTTTTCGTTAGTTTGTTCATCTTTTTCTGTGAATTTTTTTAATTTGACGTATGCCCGATCATGTCCTTTATGTAAATATTTATAGATATATTTAATGCTCATAATCGAAGCACAGTATTCAACATTCAAGTGACAATTATATGTTTCAAGTAAAACCGGATTGTAAGGCACTACCATAGAATTATTCACCTTGACCGTCTCACCTCCAATTTTTCGATTATATATATGACCTGCATTACAGTTATCGCTGCGTTTATATTTCGGAAAACCATTTTTGTCAAATGTAGTTTGATTACAAAAAGCTTTAGGAAAATTTTTGGAACAGAAATTTTTTTTTATGTCATAACACGGCGAATATTCTGTGTGTGGACCATGTAACATGTGTTTGATGACCAACTCTTGTAAATGTGTGTTATCCGTAGGAATCTCGGCTCTAATACATTTATCTATCATATTTGGGTTCAATAATTTATTTTTATGGTTCAAAGTGAATAATAAATGAGCATGAGGAAGCCCGCGTTTTTGAAATTCTATAGTGTAAACATATGCCAATACGTTACCAAAAATTTTGCCACTCATTATATCGGATATTATACAACGTAATTTTGAATGAAAAAGGCGTACAGTTATATTCGGAATATCGTTACATGTGGTTCCAACAGGAAATTCTTTCAATATTCGCTTCATCTCTGGCCAATTTGGATTAGTCGTTATAGTTAGAAATAAATCTGGTCTACCAACTGCCCTTGAAATAGCCATTGCGTCCTGATATAGTTGATGCATGTGGCGAGGACTTCCAATATATGTTGTTGGTAAAACAAACATATTACCTAATCTTTCCCTGTTTTCAAAATTATTTGAGTCGTTCATTGCACTTCGAGCTACGTGGTCAATCAGACCCTGATAACATTCAATTCTCAATTGTTTTTGATTATATCTAATATAATTTGATCTATTACTTTCTATAATAATATAAGCTTGTATTACGTATTGTTGAGTTAATCTCCCAGAATACAATATAGGATTGAATTTACCTTTTGGTCTATATGCTAAACGGTGTGAGTAATATTGAAGAGCTAACAGTCTTTTTTCACTATTAGGATTTTGTGCAAATGAACAACTCCATCCTAGATCACCCGAAGGAAACATAATAGGAAAAATCATCGGGTCAACGTGAAACGATAATTTATTTAAAAATGTATGAGTATCAACCCCTGGGGGGAGATTTTTCGGATATACACATAAGTCGTAAGCCGATGGTATTTGACCATCTTTCGATACGATCAAAGCCGCACATTCAGCAGTGGAAGGAATGTTGTATCTATTTTTATCCAAACTAATGTTTCGAACAAAATATAAATAATATTCTGATGATGAGTGTGTTTTAGTGAGTTCGTATAAATGTTTGTATTTTTTGGCATATGGGTTAGTGTCATTCAATATGTTTTGTATTATTTCAATGTGTGATTCAACTAAATTCTTGTTTTCTTTAATCCTTTTTTGTATTGCATCACAATCATCGTAAATGTAAATCTGTCCATGATCGGGAATTTCATTCGTTTTAGCGACAAGACTATTAGGAGTACTGTGACGAACCTGACCTTGAATTTTTAAATTATATATTCCTTTTTTAAATTCATTTACGACGTTTGTATTAAAACTTGCAAAAGAAAAGCGGTTATTATAATATCGTATTAATTCCCGAAATTTTTTGTCGTTTAATAACATATCTCTCAAGGTTTTATCATAATCACTTAATGGTGGTAGCTTTATTTTTCCGTAGTGGCAGCAACTTTTTTTTGAAAATTCTATGGACCAAAAAACAGCTGAGCAGTATGGGCATGTGTAATTCATATCTCCAAAATCTGTATAGTTATTGGTAATCACCGAGTTGTTATGTATATGATATAATTTAGCGGCTTGAATAGGTCTTCTTTTATTTATACGACATTCGTTCATATTAGAGACTTTATTTTTTTCACTTTTATTATGTAATCGTTTTTCATCCATGCCCTCAATTTTATCTTTTATTCGTTTTTTACCTAATCGTTCCTTATCCATAGCTTCAACTTTATCTTTCGTTCGCTTTTTTCGTAAGCGGTCTTTACCCATCACTTCAACGTTATCCTTCTTTCTCTTTTTCTTTAATCGGTCTCCATCCATAGTTTGTACTGTATCCTTCGTCCTTTTTTTCTTTAATCGGTCTTCATCCATAGTTGCAATTGTATCTTTCGTTCGCTTTCTTTGTAAACGGTCTTCATCCATAGTTTGTACTGTATCCTTCGTCCTTTTTTTCTTTAATCGGTCTTCATCCATAGTTGCTATTGTATCTTTTGTTCGCTTTTTTTGTAAACGGTCTTCATTCATAGTTTGTACTGTATCCTTCGTCCTTTTTTTCTTTAATCGGTCTTCATCCATAGCTGCAATTGTATCTTTGGCTCGCTTTTTTTGTAAACGGTCTTCGTCCATAGCTTGTACTTTATCCTTCGTCCTTTTTTTCTTTAATCGGTCTTCATCCATAGTTACAATTGTATCTTTCGTTCGCTTCTTCTGTAAACGGTGTCCATCCATAGCTTGTACTTTATCCTTCGTCCTTTTTTTAATTAATCGATTTTGATTCATGTTGATTATTCTATCTGTGTTTCTCTTCTTTGTTAATGCGGATTCTGTTAGATTTTTTACTTGTCTTTTCTCATTAATTTTTGTTTTATTGTTTTTGTAATATAACCTATTACGGTTATTTTTCAAAAATTTGTAATTCACGCATTCTATGATATCGTAATGACCTTTGTCAATTTGTCCAGAAAGGCGAAGAACTAATTTGTTCGTATGACTGATTTGTCCATGAATTGCGGGAACGTCATAACCGTCTCTATATATAGAAACATAGATATTATGAATACTGACAAAAGATTGTATTTCGACTTCTCCACCGTATACACTATTAGTAGACATATGTATTTTATACGAATCTTTATCTGAAATTTTCAAACCGTATGATTCATCACCGATTATAAAATACTCATACAACGACCAATTGTTCACTATATCCGAAACTATTTCTAATCTGACTTCTCTATGTTTTTCTTGATCGTTGTGTATAAAATACGAAAACCACCGAAATAAGCAATTACCATCACCTACTATTGGTATTGTAACCGGACGGCTTGAAATCATTTTCTTTTTACTTGTATTTCTTTGGTTATTATATAGAATCACAATATCGATACTTATTTCGTGTTTTAATGTGATGTTATTGAACGATATCTTTTTTGTTAGCTCTAAATGCTATATCCTGCCTCGGCCCCGATCTTACGCAATTCTTTGAACCTCGCCTTCTGTTATTAGCAGTTTCGAAATGGAAACCTTAAAACTTCGCGAAATGTATTGGTCTGTCACTTTTATACCCGTATACCTATATATATGTATACATGCGTTTAGCATTCATATCATAGCGCAAAGCAGCCGTATATCATAGCGCAAAGCAGCCGTATATCATAGCGCAATGCAGCCGTATACTATTGCGCAAAACAATATTTTTTCCTATATTTTCTTTGATTCTTTTTAAATCGTATTCACTATTTTGTGTGGTCTATTTGATTACTTAACTTTCGATCCTGTTACTCAGAGCGGCAACTTGGACCAAATTCCATTAAATTGTGCGACAAAATTCCACAAAATTTGTTTACGGTTCAGCAAGATCCTATTCTGTATCGTCGGTATTATATATGAATCTCTTGCACCGCAAATTGATTAAATTCAAGCTATTTGGTTACAAATGACGTTTCATCGCATTGACGTCAGTAATTTGTAACTACATTTCGTTTGTTTACAGTGAATAAATGTACAATAAAATTGAACTATTCGAATATATCATTTCTCGAATTCAAACGGGTGATTCTACACACGGACGCTTGAAATTCTGAATCGTTGTTCTTGAAAAGGAACCGTGACCTTTAAGAATTGTGTCGCTTGTAATCACAATGTAAAGTTTTCGACGGTGTAATAAGTATATTAAATCTGGGGGGAATTTGTGAGCATCGTGCGGACCCAGAAGATAGGGGGGTCCACGGCTGACCGGGGATACCCAAGGATAACTGAAAGGAGCCGAGGACTTTATACTTTATACTATAAAGAGACGTCGCCGCCGTGTCAATATCGCAGGGAATCATGAACAATAATGCCTAAGGGCCGAAGGGGGCCCACAAGGCCGAGCGGACTTGAACATATCGTTAAGGCGGCGGCGAGGGGCGGGGGAGGGGGGGGGGGAGCCGAGTGGAGTGAGCATGGCGAAGGAGGCCATGGAATGTCCGACACGGCGACGGCGGCGGCGGCGGCGAGGGGGGGGGGAGCCGAGTGGAGTAAGCATGGCGAAGGAGGCCATGGAATGTCCGACACGGCGACGGCGGCGGCGGCGGCGAGGGGGGGGGGGGAGCCGAGTGGAGTGAGCATGGCGAAGGAGGCCATGGAATGTCCGACACGGCGGCGGCGGCGGCGGCGACTGAATTATATAATATAGAGGGATATATATCTCTCTATATTATAAAGATATCTCGCCGCCGCCGCCGCCGCCGCCACCACCGCCGCCGCCGCCGCCGCCGCCGTGTCAGTATTTCAGATTCTTTTGTTTTCCCCAGAATTCTTTTGTTTTTCCTATAATTCCTGGGTTTTCCCAGAATTCTTTTGTTTTCCCCAGAATTCTTTTGTTTTTCCTATAATTCCTGGGTTTTCCCAGAATTCTTTTGTTTTCCCCAGAATTCTTTTGTTTTTCCCAGAATTCCTGGGTTTTCCCAGAATTCATTTGTTTTCCCCAGAATTCCTGGGTTTTCCCCAGTATTCCAGATTCTTTTGTTTTCCTGGACCTAGGACCTTTAACCTTTGACCTTTGATATATGTTCGGGAGTCACAAAACAAACGCCGCCGCCGCCGCCGCCGCCGCCGCCGCCGCCGTGTCAGTATTTGAGGGAATTCTGGGTAATATCCTACCTAACCTAACCTAACCTAACCCTAACCTAACCCGAACTCAACCTCACCCCAACCTAACCTAACCCTAACCTAACCTGAACTCAACCTAACCTAACCCTAACCTAACCTAACCTAACCCTAACCTAACCCTAACCTAACCTGACCCTAACCTAACCTAAGGGTTTTCCCAGAATTCTTTTGTTACCCCCAGAATTCCTGGGTTCTCTCAGAATTCTTAGGTGAAAAAAGCAACAGAATTCTGGGGGTATGATTAGAACGGATTATTTGGGTCTCAAAACAAATGATACGAATCAAAGTATGGGTGGTTGGCGCGTGAAACCTTTCGATAAAAGCATATAAATGAGAGCATCCAAATATTGAACATATATAGGACCAAATTGTTCACATTTGAATTTTCTACATATTTTTGGTCCAAGTTTTGTTCGTATATTAAGATTTAGAGATTATCACCCTTATTCATAGACATAGAGATTGTGGTTGAGAGCAATTGTTTTGTTGAAAGCAGTCATTCAAATTCTGGCAGTCTATTATTTGACAGTTTTTGACAGTTTCATACTGAATATTTGTGACCTACAAAATTGAACGTATGAAGATATATGCTAAAACTATACCGGAATCGTAATGGAAAATATTAGTTGAAAAGGTAAGTGTGTACGAGATAATTTTGTTAGAAAGTGAATAGGAGAGAATTTTCGAAAATAGTTTTAGGTTCGATAAACCGATTTTCGATATTTCGTCCGAAATTATTATGGATAATTTTAAATCAAATCACGTAATTGAAGAATCTATTTTAGGGGATGGTAATTGTTTATTCAGGTCATTTTCCTATTTTTTGTATAACGACCAGGAAAAGCATAGGCAAGTTAGATTAAGGATCGTTTCCAATGTTTATAAAAACTGGTCGGTTTATGAACCATTCATATTAGGGGACGAATCTTATGGAACTCAAATTACGGATAGAGATTGTTATAAGTTATGTATGACCAAAGATGGAGTTTTCGGGGGGGAGATTGAGTTACAATCTTTTGTGAATATTTACAATGTTTATCTAATGGTTTATGTTAATAATTCTGAAGTACCAAAGGAATATGGCCCAAATCATAGCAACAGTAAATTGATACTTTTTTTAAGTGGTATTATCGATAGAGGTCATTATGATGTCATAGAATGTTTGAACTCCACTTTCTGGAATGATTATAAGAGCTATTGTAATCGTAGGTATCATAGCGATAATAAAAATATAATTAATAACAAACGACGAGTTGAAAATCTGACCGTGTTAGAAATATTAAATAAACGGTGCATGAATAAAATCGAAAATATGACCATCGAACGTTTGGGGAAAAAAAGGAAGAAGGATATGGTGGAAAATATGACTGAAGAGCGTTTAGAAAAGAAGCGGGAAAAAGATGTGGTACGGAATATGAATGAAGAACGTTCAAATAAAAAAAGAGAAAAAGACGTGGTACGAAATATGGAAGAAGAACGTTTAAACAAGAAAAAAGAAAAAGATGTAGTACGGAATATGGATGAAGAACGTTTAAATAAAAAAACAGAAAAAGACATGGTACGAAATATGGAAGAAGAACGTTTAAACAAGAAAAGAGAAAAAGATGTGGTACGGAATATGGATGAAAAACGTTTGAACAGAAAAAGGGAAAAGGATATGGTTCAAAATATGGACGACAATCGGTTGAGTAAAAAAAGGGATAGCAACATGGCAAAAAACATGACGTGTGAACGCATTAATAAGAGAAGAAAAATGCAACAAGTTATTAAATTATGCCCCAATAAAGTGTCCTACTTGGATCTTGGAGCAATGGATTATATTTGTCCATATTGTTCGGCATTATTTTGGTCTGCGGAATTTTCGAAAAAAAGTTGCTGCCATAATGGAAAAGTGCATCTTCCACCGTTGAGTGATTATGATGAAGATTTAAAAGATTTATTGTTGAATGATAAAAAGTTTAGGGAATTAATTCGTTATTATAATAGTCGTTTTTCCTTTGTAACATTTAATGCTAATGTCATAAATGAATCTAAAAGAGGAGTATACAATTTGAAAATTCAAGGACAAGTTTGTCTTATAACTCCAAGCAGCATTCATACAAAAAAAGGAAATATCCCTTATTGCGGCCAAATTTATATTTATGATGATTATGAAGCAACGGAAAAAAGGTTAGAAGAAAATAAATATTTAGTCAAAGAACATATACGAATAATATCAGGAATTTTAAACAATAACAATCCATACGCTAAAAAATACAAAAATTTATTCGAATCAACCAAGGGTCAATCATTGCCAGAGTATTATTTGTATTTTGTCCGTAACATAAATTCAGATCAACATCGTTATAATGTACCTACCACTGCGGAATGTGCAGCTTTGATAGCTTCTAAGGATGGTGAAATTCCACGTTTCGATTTATGTATTTATCCAAAAAATCTTCCGAAAGGTATTGATTCTTTTTCATGTCTTAATAAATTATCATTTCATATCGACCCAATGACGTTTCCAATAATGTTTCCATGCGGGGATTTAGGATGGAGTCCAACATTCAAACAAAATAATTCCAGTAATAAAAGACTCACAACTCTTCAATACTATTCCTATCGTTTAGCTTATAGACAGGGTGATAATTTCAGTCCTATTTTATTTTGTGGTCGGTTAACACAGCAGTATGTTATTCAAGCTTATATAATAATAGAAAATAACAGGCTCAATTTTTTGAGGTATAACCAGAAAAAATTACGCATCGAATGCTATCAAGGATTAGTTGATCACATAGCACGTAATGCTATGAATGATTCAAATAATTTCGAAAATAAGGAACGTCTAGGAAATATATTCGTATTATCATCTACCTATTTAGGCAGTCCTCGAAATATGCAGCAAAATTATCAAGATGCTATGGCTATTGTTAGGGCAATCGGTCGTCCAGATTTATTTATTACCATGACGTGTAACCCGAATTGGCCGGAGTTAAAAACAATATTAAATAAATTTCCGACGGGTACAACGTGTAACGATATTCCAAATATTACAGTGCGATTATATAATACTAAATTATGAGCTTTGTTGGCCGATGTCATTAGTGGAAAAATTTTCGGGAATATTTTAGCATATGTTTATACAATAGAATTTCAGAAACGTGGATTACCACATGCACACATGTTATTCGTATTAAATTATACAAATAAATTAATAACTCCAGATGCAATTGATAAATACATCAGTGCCGAAATATCTTCTAACGATCCCGAATTGCAAGAGTTGGTTATAAAGGATGTACAATGATCAATATTAATAGGACCGTTAGGAATTTCCGTTACTTTGGGGCCGAATTCGTAATACCCGAGGATGCCATGGGGGGTTGGCGCGCGAAGCGCGCAGGGGGGCGGAGCCCCCCTAGTATATATATATATATATATACTAGGGGGGCTCCGCCCCCCTGCGCGCTTCGCGCGCCAACCCCCCATATTTTATCAGTTGTTTCAAGACTCGAATAATCCGCGGATTGTATGTTCTTCGGAAAATGACCGAATTTTCGATGAAATCCAGTGTTTGTTTTGTGACTCCCGATGACATATTCTCCTCACATTGGCTATCAGGTACTAAGAATTTAGAATCGATATTTTAAACTTTAGACTTTATACTTTATACTTCATACTACAAAGAGCCGTCGCCGCCGTGTCAGTATCGCAGGGAATCATGGGCAATAATAGGTGCAAACTGTGACCCAATAACAATGAGTAACTATGTTCGGTTTGGTCGGAACAAAAAATGAAAATACGAACAGTAGAAGTCAAGTTTTATAATATTCCAGTTCTTCCACGTGAATCGGATTCACATAATCTGTGTGACTACTATTTTTGATTTTTTCACTTTCGATACCCGAGGAAAACCAAGGATACCCGAGGATAGCCGAGGATACCTGAGGAAACCCGAAGAAAACCGAGGATACCCGAGGATATGCGAGGATACCCGAGGATACCCGAGGATACCCGAGGATACCCGAGGATACCCGAGGATACCCGAGGATACCCGAGGATACCCGAGGATACCCGAGGATACCCGAGGATACTCGAGATACCCTTAGGTGGGTTGGGTTGGGTTAGATATTCAGGATACCCGAGGATACCCGAGGTTACCCGAAGATACCCGAAGATATCCGAAGATACCCGAGGATACCCGAAGATGTACCCGAGGATACCTGAAGATACCCGAGGATACCCGAGGATACCCGAAGATACCCGAAGATACCCGAGGATACCCGAGGATACCCGAAGATACCCGAAGATACCCGAGGATACCCGAAGATACCCGAGGATACCCGAGGATACCCGAGGATATGCGAGGATACCCGAGGATACCCGAGGATACCCGAGGATACCCGAGGATACTCGAGATACCCTCAGGTGGGTTGGGTTGGGTTAGATATTGAGGATACCCGAGGATACCCGAGGTTACCCGAAGATACCGAAAGATACCCGAAGATACCCTAGGATACCCGAAGATACCCGAGGATGTACCCGAGGATACCCGAAGATACCCGAGGATACCCGAGGATACCCGAAGATAGCCGAAGATACCCGAGGATACCCGAAGATACCCGAAGATACCCGAGGATACCCGAAGATACCCGAAGATACCCGAGGATACCCGAGGATACCCGAAGATACCCGAAGATACCCGAAGATACCCGAGGATACCTGAGGATACCCGAGGATACCCGAAGATACCCGAAGATACCCGAGGATACCCGGAGATACCCGAAGATACCCGAAGATACCCGAGGATACCCGAGGATACCCGAGGATACCCGAAGATACCCGAAGATACCCGAAGATACCCGAGGATACCCGAGGATATCCGAGGAATTCTGGGGAAAACAAATGAATTCTGGGAAAAACCCAGAAATTCTGGGGAAAAAACAGAAGAATTCTGGGACAACCCAGGAATTCTGCGAAAAACAAAAGAATTCTGGGGAAAACAAAAGAACTCTGGGAAAACCCAGGAATTCTGGGAAAAACAAAAGAATTCTGGGGAAAACAAAAGAATCTGAAATATTGACACCCAACCCAACCTGACCCAACCCAGCCGAACCTAACCCATCCGAACCAAACCCACCCTGACTCAACCCACCCTGACCCAACCCAACCTAACCTGACCCCACCCAACCTAACCCAACCCACGCTGACCCAACCCACCCTGACCCAACCCAACCCAACCTGACCCAACCCAACCCAACCTGACCCAACCCAGCCGAACCTAACCCATCCGAACCCAACCTGACCCAACCCAACCCAAAGAAGCCGAAGGGAGCCGAGGAGGGCCTAGATCCTTGGGCCCTTGCTTTGAGTCATGTGAATCCCTTCCCGCTATTCCATGGCCTCCTCGACTCCGCTCGGGGGGGGGGGAGCCGAGCGGGGTCGAGGAGGCCGTGGATCAAAAAGTCTGACACGGCGGCGGCGGCGGCGGCGGCGGCGATATATCTTCATAATATAGAGAGATATATATATATATTCGTATATAATATGAAAATAATTATATGAAATTATATATATGGGGTATTCCAGGAATTTTCGAACGGTCCCGAACCCTCACCCTCTCCGATTTCGAAATGATTTCTTCTGATCGTAGCCCTGGATCTTCGGAAAGTTTGTGAATTTTTTCAGATTTTTACCAACATCCGTTTCGTAGTTGCGAATTTAACAAAATTGTTCATTTTGACAATTTTGACAATTTTGTGTTTTTCAGTCAATTTTAGTTCGATAACGAACAATCGTACAAAAAATCTAATGGTATATAATGTGACGGGATTCGGTCGTACTTCAAAGTGGTAATAATGATTGATTTTTCGGGAGCCTGGAACTATCGATTTTTTCAATAATAAAGCTTATATTTTGATTTTCGAGAAAAGTCCATCTTTTTTTTTCCTGAATTTTTCACACAAAATTCTGCATAGAAAACGTCAACTTTTGATACCTGGTTCACGATGGGCCGAGCATGGTTTTTGAAGTTACAGCGATATCAATATCTTGAAACGTCCAATATGATAAGGTCTGAATTCGAAAACTTTGGAAAGTGCTTGCATTTTCGGTCATAAGGGTTTTCGGCTCTTAGGAACCCAAATCTGAAGTCATTTTTGAGCTGCGAGGCCGGGGTTTCGAGAAAACAGCGAAATTTTCCCTTTTTTGCGACTCTCGAAAACGGCTATCGATAAGTGGAAAGTGACTCAACCATCGTGTCGAGCGGAAAATTTGTCATTGAATTATGCGGCTGTCTGCTACGACGCACTGCTCGCCTTCACCGACAGTGTCTAGGGAATTTTGGTAAAACGATAAAATTTTCTCTTGATTTGTCAATCCAAATTGGTTTTCCATATGAGAACATCATTCGATGACAAAGAGCGGAAGATTTGTCAATCCAAATTCGTTTTCCATATGAGAACATCATTCGATGACAAAGAGGGAGAAGATTTGTCATCGAATGATGTTTTCAAATGGAAAACGAATTCGGATTGACAAATTAAGAGAAAATTTCATCGTTTTACCAAAATTCCCTAGACACTGTCGGTGAAGACGAGCAGTGCGTCGTAGCAGACAGCCGCATAATTCAATGACAAATTTTCCGCTCTACACGATAGTTAAGTCACTTTCCACTTATCGATAGCCGTTTTCGAGAGTCGCAAAGAAGCGAAAATTTTGCTGTTTTCTCGAAACCCCGGCCTCGCAGCTCAAAAATGACTTCAGATTCGAGTTCCTGAGAGCCGAAAAGCCTTATAACCGAAAATGCAACCACTTTCCAAAGTTTTTGAATTCAGACCTTATTATATTGGACGTTTCAAGATATTGAAATCGCTGTAACTTCAAAACCCATGCTCGGGCCATTGTGAACCAACTATCGAAAGTTGACGTTTTCTATGCAGAATTTTGTGTAAAAATTTCAAGAAAAAAAAAGATGGACTTTTCTCGAAAATCAAAATATAAGCTTTATTATTGAAGAAATCGATAGTTCCAGGCTTCCGAAAAATCAATGATTATGACCGCTTTGAAGTACGACCGAATCCCGTCACATTATATGCCATTAGATTTTTCGTACGTTTGTTCGTTATCGAACTAAAATTGACTCAAAATCACAAGATTGTCGAAATGAAGAATTTCGTAAAATTCGCAACTACTAAACGGATGTTCGCAAAAATCTGAAAAAATTCACAAACTTTCCAAAGATCTAGGGCTACGATCAGAAGGAATCATTTCGTAATCGGAGGGGGTGAGGGTTCGGGACCGTTCGAAAATTCCTGGAATACCCCATATATATATATGTATACTGACCTTACTGTGAACGTATAACTGTTATCTTCTGTATTTATCTTCTGCGGCAGTGTAGACGAGAGGTTTGAGTCGGAGAGAGAGAGAGAGAGATAGAAAACGAGAGACAGAGAGCGCAATAAAGTTGGAAAATAGAGAGTTTTGCTGCTGAGATTGTAAAAGATTATGTAGAGATTATAGATTACCCCGGTAAGGGTGCGTTGGGGCTAATCCCTGCTGCACGTGTTACTTTTGGGGGCGTTCAATGTTTGACTGGAATTCCCTGTAACCATAGGGTAATGTCTGAAAGTTATGGGGGCAGCGACGCCTTTCGACAATTACCGGTCTGCAGGTCTTAGACTCTGTACGCGTCACCACCTGGTGTAACACTGTCCGACGGATGGCACGATACTGTAGCTGTATTGGTTCGGAGTTATCCACTACCATCCGCCGTATTGCGTCAAAGTTGACTTTAAGACGAGTCGAGTAATTTAATGTAATACCTTTGACTTTGCATACCTCTGTCTCCTCACCGCTCGCATGTCGAACGATGTACGCGTAAAACTTTGCTCCCCCTGAAACGAACGATCGTATGTAGCTACCCTTTCCGTAAACCTCTAATTCGTCAGTGAGATCACCCAAAAAGTTCCCCGTCTCTGGTTCGTATTCACCAGGATGGTTCGCACCGCATGTGTAGATAACCGAGTCTGTATCATAGTACAATACCCTCCGATCGAGCTTCTCAAGATACGAGTATAACTTTAGGCGTGCTTGGGCGGTTGTATACGCGGCTATAGCGACATTTGCCAGGGGTGTCGGTTTAACACTCGCTTCGGAGTGAACCCATCGTATGTATAACAGTTTCTCATTGACGGGTAGGAGATCTGTAACTTCGATCTCCGGGTCGGTTAATATTTTTAACAATTGTCTACGGGAATTTACAATCTCGGTCTTTGACATATTCTCACGCTGACCAAACTTTCCCCGAAACGAGTTGAGACAGAGTTTTGAGACGGAACGTAGGCCGGGATTCTTTGATATCTTATCGCGGTCTAGTCGTATACCCTCAATTCTCTCATATTCGGACAAGTAGCGCCCCCGCGATTCCTCGTCTACGCACTCGGCCGGCCATCCGCTAGCCTCCTGTTTAATCTTCAAGAAGGTGTATATATAGCCAGCGAAGTGACCACCCTTGCGAGTATGAGGGTCAAACGATGTCATTGTATATTGCCAGATTTCGCGTACGCTCACCACAGTGTAACCCTTTTCCACGGCCTTCTTCAATTCATCGGACACCCAAGTACCCTCGTACCAACGCTCGGAATCGTTCTCGTGCGGACAGTCTATTTGCAGCATTTCCTCACAGCAAGTACGGCACAACGCAAACATTAGTTTACCGTGCATGCGAATCGGTAATACGGGATGAAAGAGATCTCGCGGCGGTAGAACGCAGCACTTGACCAAACCGTCGATTCGTTGGATATCGGTACCGTTCGCACCTGTTAAGAATTTACAGTCGTTGCCGACATAAACTGTCGGGTGCCCCATGGGAAACCGACCGTTCTTACATATGTAGGGGTACAGAGAGCATACGTCCACGTAGCGTATTTCCTCGCGTACACCCTCATCCACGTTCGTGTTTACCTCGCGATAGCACGGCGTATTACCCGTACGACCACCATACAACGCGTCACGTGGATTTAACGCCTTGTACGAACCCGTGTTTGCAATCAATCACTGATTCGAAACATATTCACGCATTTCTTCGCTCTCATTTCTGAGTAGATCCCATTCACACTCCCAAATCTCTGTAACGATGTATCCTAACTCTGTCATTTTAGCAGTCTTTGGGTGCGTTTCTTCGAGTCGCCTATCCATCGTATCACCGGCGGTCAGTCTATGATCTCTGTTTATCTTGTAGCACAGAGGGCAGCCGTGCCAATAACACCCGTGAAACTCAAACACGTGACGTACGCCCGTTTGTTTATTTTCATAGTAGCCATCAACAGGACGCCCCGTTTCAGGTATACGAAATTCGCGTGCCCGTGCCGCATGAGTGATTACTATATCCATTTCATGCTCCTTCCAGACAAGCCATTCGAGTGCCTTCTGGGATTGATTATCGGCACGCCTATAACCCCCGTTGAGGATAATACCTATTTGCAACGGCTGTAAGAAATTTTTCCTGAACACCACCATGCAGGCCGACGCTATGGTCGTATTCTCTGTAAACGGACACACACGCCCACACTCGAGAAAGATGTCCTTAAACGCGATACAGGCACGTCGGAGATTATCTACATCTGCCTTGCAGTAAGTCATCAACTCGTCATCAAAGTCGAATTGGCGATCTTGTGCAACCTCGCTATTGTACCAGTTGTAAAAATCATCTCGAACACCCGCACTCATACCATCCGGTATGTAAAATTTAGCATCAGGAAGTGGCCCCACGTATCCACTATTATCGGGTGTGTTGAAAAGATGAGGAAAGAAACCCTTGACAGTGCTCGGAGGCAGACCGAAAGCTTTGGGGAGAGCAGATAATGCCATGGGCATATAGGCTAGTGAGTCAAGGAAGCGAGTGTATCCCGGCTCTAGCATTATAATTTTACTTCCGTTCAAGATTACCTGTGGTGGTTCGTTGCCCCGCTCTACCAAAAATCGCAATATGAACTGAGCGTCGAAGCCCTTTGCGTTGTGAGCTATACAAATAATTTTAGTGAAATCACGGATCGGTCGCGTGACAAAGTCAACAAATTGTCTGATAGGATCGATCTTGAAGACATACTCGCGCATGAGACCACAAGAGTCGCAACCGTTTTTTATATCCAAATCGTGAATGCACTCGCTACAAACCTGATGCGCCACGCACAGATTAGGCACATGTATGTTCGTTCTTTCGTCTCCCTCAACCGTCTCGCACTGCTGTGTCTCAAGATCGTAAAACATGAAGATATACCGGGATTGTTTCTTATCGTTTTCGAGGATGGGCATGTGACAGTTATGATTATACGACTGCTGAGAACAACAAGTAGCACAGTACCGAGTCTCGCACGAGTGTACACCTTTGGTACGATCCGTGAAACGCGTACACTTACCACAGATCTGAAGAGTTTCGCAGACACTGCGAAGTGGACTGAACGACCCCGTTTTCCGATGCCTTGCCAGACATTCGTTACCGCGAAAGAAACGTCCGCAGAAGCGGCAGTCTAGACTCTCGCTAGTTGAATCACAGGCGGGAACCGAAAGACATTGAGGACATTTGCGCGAACATCGGTGCTCGTTACCTGTCCTGTACCCTTTGTTACAGGGTTCGCAGAAATATCTCGCGGCTGCCGCAGCCGTCAGGTTCAGAATAGGATTGTAATGCCGTTTAGCGGAAAAGTAGAGGATATTCAATTTATACGTAACGCCGTGTCGTCCGCTAGCCGTAACCACATCCGTTCCGTCATAGAGTGTCTCTTCGCCGTTCCCCAGTGTTCCACTTTCATCCACTACGATTGCTATACCTTCACGGGCCAGATAAGTTTGGAACAGATTGATCTCGGCTACGCCGCAACCCTCCGCTGGAATTTCAACACCCGCGTCTTCTATCAACTTACAGGCTGCGATGCGCTGAGACGGCGATGCCTCATGTCTAATCAAACCCCAACGCGTGTGTAACGCCCCGCTACGGATGGATCCCCTCTCAGCATGAGCTCTGGCTACAACAAGAGCACGCGGAAGACACATATTGTCAGAGTTTCCAATTTCCAAAATAGAGCGTTTTCCTACACCGTCATGCGTCAACCTCATCGCCTTACCTCGCCCCGACGGAACTCTAACGGTATTCACGGTGACTGATATCGTCTGATCCACGGTAAACTCGGACGCGCTTTGTGTCACACCGTAAACAATTTTCCACAAATCTTCGTAACGCAAATCTTTACCAGGTCGAAATGAAAGACCAGCGGCTCCAAGATTACAACCCCCGGCATTGAAACTGATTCCAACGTAGTCTGATTCGCGACACGAACCGGTGGCATAGGCATGAATATTCCTGAACGCCCCCTCTAACCATTCAATGGGATTTGCACCTTCTGCAACCGGTTTTATCCTGATAACCATCTGCCGACCATTAATTTCGAATCGTTTGTAATATTTACTAAGCTCGCTAATCACTTGGAAACGAGCATCCGTCAAAGATGACCTATTCTCGAAACTTTCCATCCCGTTTACCCCACCGGGCTGATCTACTAACGAAGAGTTTTCCCTAGCTATTCTCTCTGAACTCTCCTCGCTATCATCCTCGACAATACTTCCATCCTCGTCAGTGTTATCTGTGACAGGTCTGTTTACGTTTCCGCCGTGTTGAAGCCCCGAGGTACTGGCTCCTTCGTTAACTCGAAAATTACGAATCCCCGCTGCTGTGATTTCCCCATCTGTTTGTATTTAAGATAGGGTTGGTCAAGAGTGAAAGTAAATAAAGGATGTGAATATTGGATGTATTTTATAACTTATTTCAAATTTATTTAAAAAATTGTTCATCGTACTGGTGTACAAGCCTTACAAGTAGAGTTAGAATAGCGCTCGTTTGGTAAATTTTCCACTACAGCATTCTGATGATTATGATGATTATGAGGATCTTCGCCCGATTCATCACGATGCTGGGTGCTTGAGTCGTGTGCGTCACCCCCTGTTGTCGCGTAGTCAGTAGAATCACTGGACGAACCTGCATTGCTGCCCCAGATTGGCATAGGTCGAACGACCCAATTTTTATTTGGGATTTTCAAAACAGTCGATAACCAGGGATGACGAGATTCTTCGCTTCCGATCGAGGAGGGTATAATTTCATACATTTCCGTATCACTGTCAACTGTCACCTGTTCACCAGTCATCCGGGCCTCGTATTGTTCCACCGCTGCACACAACATCTCATCGGTGATACTGTTATCTTCAAACATATCCGTGTCATTTGAAACCGTCAGGGGATTCGGTCGAGTTTTCGGAAGATGACCTCCGCATTCTTGCTCACCGTTATCTTCGGATGCAGTGATAGCCATCCTAGCCTTTTTCTCGATCCTACCAAGTTTTGACACCCGACGTTGCCGCGGGGTTTCATAGATGTTATTCCTGCCACGTGCACGGATCAAATTCAGACACTCGTGATACTCTGTCATCAGGCCCCGCAATATCCAGAAGGTGGAAGTACCACGCGAAATCACCGTTTCGGCAGCGAATCTTAAACATTCCCACGACTCCGCGAAAACGTTGTGATTATACAGACGGGAAATAGATCTCTCATCACACATAGCAAGTATTCGTCGCGCCTGCCGCAGCAAATTTTTCCGAGTCATTCGGGCAAGCGATCGCATCCATCGTATACCGCAGGACCTATCAAATGCGATACTCCTACGTCTGGCATAAGAGGCTACCTTTAGCACTATGGTGCGATACTTTTTGTTCTGCGTATCAAACATGATTTAATTGAACGTGATTTTTCTTGGAAGATGACACTAAACGACGTTTCACTCCGACAACTTCTACCGTGCACTCACTCACATACACATACAGATATTATACAGAGCGTAAGATGGTAGCTTGTATACAAAAAATTTCGTACTGAAAAATATCCCTTGTGTCAAGCTTTATACCAGTTTCCGAAAGGATCACGTGGTTTTGAATGACCAATGAACTATACCCTGGAACACAGCATTAGCGGTTGCCTATCTCACTGATATGCTGGCAATTTCTGGAAATAATCTCTCTCTCGTTCTGTATTTTAGAATTTCATCTTTCCATCTCTATCTCTAACTTTATACCTTGTTTCTCACCGTTGAAAATCGTTAATTTCATGCGATCTGAAAAGAGTTGAGATGCGACAAATGATTACCGCAGTCTCCCGGCGTTTTACACCCTACACCAAATTACCGTACACCATCATCAAATTGTTACCGACGACGCTCCTCGCCAATATCGTAAAACTTGACCAACTACCTTTAACGATTCCTGATCTTTAGATTTGGTGAGTACGTTAGCGCGTAACGGTACACCGTAATCTCTTAATCGCATCCACCCATCACTCAAAAGTCAACTCATAAGAACGTTTCAAAATTTTGGAATTTCCTATTCTCAAGTCTGTTGTGTTTGTTCCCGGATACGACGCTTCAGCAATGCTGTCACCAAGAGTTTGGCACAATCTCTTACATGAGTTCGCTAGTCCAAAGCCGACTTATAAGCAAAGCGACCTTTAACGATACGTGATGGTTGTATATAGTAGTGGGTATGTCAGCGTGTAACGGTTCACCGTAATCTCTTAATCGCATCCACTCATCACCCAAAAGTCAGCTAGTAAGAGTGTTTCAAAATTTTGGTATTCCCCATCCCCAAAACTATTGTTTTGCTCCCGTGGACGTCGCTTCAACAATTCCGTACCAAGGGTTTGACTCAATCTCTTACATGTGTCCACTCGTACAAAGCCGTCTTATAAGCACAGCGACCTTTACCGAATCGTGATAATTAGATATAGTGAAAGATTTTATTGATGAGAAAAATTAACGGACGAACCCGGGAATCGAACCTAAGATCTACGGACGCCTGACCGGGGACTTACACCGAGACCACCTAGCTCGCCCCCAGATCGCCGCAATCTTTCTCATCATCTGTTCTTGTACTTTTTGTACGTGTAATATTTTAGATATAGTATGGGTATGTGGGTGTGTAACGATTAACCGTAATCTCTTGAGCGCTCCCACTCAACACCCAAACGTCAGCTCGTCAGTGTGTTTCAAAATTTTGGTATTTCCCATCCCCAAGTCTATTATTTTTGTTCCCGGACAAGTCGCTTCAACAATACTGTACCAAGGGTTTGGTACAATCTCTCACATGTGTCCACCAGTCCAAAACAGAGTTATAAGCAGGAATTGAAAATTTTGAGAGGGGGTGCGGGTCTGACTTTTCGTTTATGTGTTTGAAAATTTCGGAGAGGGGTACAGGGCTGATTTTCATATATGTGCTTGAAAATTCTGGAGAGGGGTACAAGTCTGACTTTTCGTATATGAAGACGAGCAGCTTTTTTTTTTTTTTTTTTTTTAACTATAATCGTCATGGCCGGAGAATCTGGCCTTTATTGTACGTCGAGTGGTCGTGAACACGACATGGGTGAGTCATACTAAATTTCATCAACTTACTTGTAATACTATTATGCAACAATATAACTTCAAACTATATTTCTCTCAACCGATATTTTTATCATTTTCTCGAAACGATGATTATTATACAACAATCGATTTCGTCGAAATTACATTCATCACATTCAATTTCGTAATTTGCAGATGGTGCCGAGTGGGAGCGAAATATGGCAGAGTTCCTGAGGCCCATGGACCCTAACGAGGCGAGAAAGTTCGCCGTGGACAAAATAGAATTTGCGGCTGATATCTTCCGGCAGTGGGCGGTCATTCGGCGGATTCAAGGGATGACGATGTTGAGACGACGATGGGTCGCCGAGCCTTGTGACACGTGCCGGTCGATGGTGAAGGATGCCGTCGTGCCGTTGTTGGGGGCAAAGGAGTTTGATCCTTTCCCGAAAAATTTCCCGACGCGTCGATAATTTGAAATTTTTATTTTTTATATTTATAAGTTACAATGTTATTGAAACTTAATTATTTTGAATAAATGTTTTTAGTGCTGAATGTGTAATTGTTGCGTCATCAATCTCTAACCTTACCCAATACTCTAGTGTAAATATAAATATAAGATTAGTTAAAAGAATAATATTATTCAAATAATATTCGTTGCTGAGTTACCGTTAGTGATATCGTTCTGTCGTTGAAATATTTGAACTAAGCTTATCATCTTGACCGGAAGTAGTTTACAAGACCAATGAAAAAATCTCAAAGAAATCTTGTTCTCGCGACTACGTACGGATTGAACAATTCGATAGCTAAAAAGATTGTTGTCGGTCTCGGACTGGGTGCAGACGAGTTATTTGAGCCAGTGATTAAACTCGAGAGCAATGCATCGTGTTGCATATATTTCAACGCATCGGAGTGGTCGTTACTGGCCGACGAGTTGGACACCATCGCTGAGTATCTGGATTCGAGCGGCTATTCAGCTGCAGATTGGTATTTCGAACATCTTACACTAGGCAGTTGTACCATAACTTTTACCACCTCTCACGGTTCTAAAAGTATCAGTTTCGAAACAAATAATATCGCCGAGGAGACAGATGTTGCTGATCCTGAAGAAGAAGAAGAAAACCTCGAGACGAGCAACGGGGGCGTCAAGCGGAAGCTGTCTTATCGTCCCACGATAGTGATGCAGAAGACTACGTTTGACGGGTTAAAGACAGTGTTCGTGTGTGTAGAAGAACAGTTGCACCGCCTTCAACGACTTGCCAACAGTGTCAATAAGTGTAAGAAACTGTACATCGAGTATATAGCGGAAAAGGTGAAACTACAAGGCCCTCGAGAACCATCTCTTCATCGAATAAATCTGCTCTCTACAAGGGAGAATGATTTTGCAAGGGCACACGTCAGGACACAACTGGAGGAAGAATTTGTGAATAATTACTGCGACATCGTTCTGTTGGAATTGACAAAATTGTTCCCGCATTATCTTGCAGTAGGAATTAAACAGAATGTGGAGGAGGAATCGAACTGATCATCGTTTGCAAATCATCGTCCACGCAATGTCGGTTCACGTTGCTGTTCGTTCTGGCTCTCGCTCTGCAGAAAAAACTCTCGGCGCAGCGACAGCGGTGACATTATCGGATTCTGATAGTCAGCATTCGCGTATGATATCACACCACGCCGGTGAAAAAACACCCTGTATTAATTACCGTGTAACAAACATCGACTCTGAACTTTTGGAGACCTACACCTTGTTGTTTGTGTCAGTAATGATTTTAATGCTGTACTCTTTTACGTTGCCTTTTATTTTGTATTGCTCGTTTGATTGCCATGAATGATCGCATAATTGTATGTAGAATTAAGATTTTTATTGAATAAACGTATGATATGTATTTGTCGCGTCATCAGATCTCTTTCCTTCCCCCCCCCCCCCCCCCCCCCCCCCACTTCCTGTAGTTTTAAGCGTAGATGTAGTAAACAGGGATGCTGCGTCGCTGAAATATTTCCAAGTACATAAATTTTAGAGTGGGGATAACGCGTCATCGCTTTCCAGAAGCTTCTAGAACATTCTAGAACACACGGACACGGTGAGGTAAGCGTGTGTGTGTGTGTGCGGTAGAACGCGTCATCGCCGCATAGCTGACCCAGACTAGAAAGAGACAGAGCGATAAACTCGCCCATAACTGACCCCAGGGGCTAGGTGGGGTAAGGGGTAGCATGGCCAGGGCCAGTGACCGCAATAGGGGGAGGGGAGGGGGGAGCTGATAAGAAGGTCCCCGTACACACCAGACCGGATGTGGGCCAGACTGATAAGATAACACACTGACCCACATACCCTTACCATACCCTTATCAGGAAGAGACGGGGGGGGGGGGGAAAGTGGGAAATATCTGTCTCCCCATAGCTGCCCCTATCTACTTCCCGGGCATTGCGATTTTTATATGATGTGGTGTCACTCCGTACGTTTAGCTCTTCAATTCTTCACCCTCACATTCCTGAAGTAGAAAAAACTCTCGAGCCACCTTTCGTCGCACAATGTCGTGGAAATCCACGTCGCATATAAACTTCTGACGCCACGATACGTGCTTCATATGAAAATGTGTATCATTGAGGAGGGTTCTATACACACGCCCGAATTCGCCGAATTGGTGCTCAAGCGCGTATAACTTGTTCTGAAGAAAACTTTATCAGCTACTTATTCGACATGATAAGAATGTTTGTACGGAACACGTGGATCAAAAACATCACAAATTCCACTGGAAGCAGTGAGCTGTCTGAGAAATCTTTTGCAACCCATAAAAAATCAGCATTTCTATCAGAAAAATAACAAATTTTTAAAATATATATCCTTCGGGGTTAGCTTTGGTATAAATATTGACCGTATGTTGCCTGACTTGCGTCGCTCTTTCTCTAACTAACAATCAGTTTCTCTATCGCGGTTGTTATCCCTGAACCCTGAACCCTGGGCTATATTGGTGTGCAGGTGTGTGTGCCAGTGACCCTACGTCAAACTGCCATGCTTTAACGTGCAGAAGGTTCTTCGAGGTGTCTTTGCTTTGCTGAACCGTTCCTAGAGATCGGTCCTTCGTGATCCTTGAATTTTGAGGTAGCCTTTCTTCAGGGATCAATTGAGGGCTTGAGCGAAATAACGGTATACAAGTCAATAAGTTATACCGTTAATTCGGAGATTGCATAAAAACGATCAGTGGCGATAGATTTACATCAAATATTTATTCGACGAAAATGGGTTGAATATTTAAGGGTTTAAGGGGGTATCCCTCTATAAATGGATGAAAAAATCGATTTTCTTCGTTATTATACAAATCGAAAGTACAACATTTGAAGAATATACTGTAAAAATTTCGGACCGAAATTCAAAGAGGTTCAGTAACTGTGGCTATTTTCCCAAACGTCCTTCGACGCGCGGATCAGGTAGGCACGTGTGCGCGCGGATAAAGAGGCGTCCGGCTGAGTTGGGACTCTTAGGAATTATTCAACAAAATAGAGCTGAGGTCTCTTGACCTTTGGTTGCTGAATAGTGAAAAGAAGGATTAGTAGCCTTGAGTATTAGAAAAGTTACATTTTTCTCTACCGCAAACTTCAATCGCGTTTATCTCGAAATGAAAATTTCATGATTTTCCGACTTTATGGTATCGATAATTCGGCAAATTTTCAACTTATTGACACGTTTCAAACAGCATTTTAAAGGTTATTCAATCGTCTAATCGATGAACCTATAGGTTTTCGTGTGAAATCATTTTTAACCACTTATTTGCATAATCAATGAAAACAAAATTTTGAAATTTTTTTCAAAAGTCCGTCATTTGAAGAAAAAAACTTGCATGATTTAAAATTAGGTTTATTGACGAGGTATCGATCTTACAATAACAAAAAAATTCGTTTCCATGTTTCAGAGAGACACAGCATCGGTGAAGCTGCCCACAAAAAAAAAGAGAAAAAAAAGCTTATAAGTTCGACGATTTAGTACGTCTTTGTTTGTGAACAGTTCTCCATGCGAATTTTTGTTTTTTGGTTTTCTCAAGATGTGCATGAAGAACAGTTAAAATTCCAGATGGAAATATTGTGTAGTTTTGTAAAAAAAAAATTTCCAAAGTTTCCATCGATTTTTTGCCATTCATAGAGGGATACCCCCTTAACTGAACTGCTTCTATGGGACAATCGAGGGGAAACTGATAGTATAACTCAAGTTATTTCGTTCTTTCGAACATCTAGATGAAATGAGATCGAAACATCGGAGCGATGTTCACGGATGATCACTCAAAACGTGAAACATTTCGGGTATGGAATAGTATTTTTGATAGCCCGCGGCGATTATCGAAGAGATTCCGGACATTGCTCCAGCAGGCTTATCCTCGGCAAAAATAGATGACCTACGAATTCTGATGAAATGTGTGTCAAACGAAGCGCAGCTGTGTTATCAGAATATATTCGATTTTCGAAAAAGTATCTGCTAAATTTGGGAGTGAACTGTTAATATGTGAACTAGAATTGAAGAAAACGATACAGGTATAAAAAATTTGTTGTATTATTGTTTGCAGCTGAGGTGTTCCACCCCGTTCCGAACGGACGAAAAGTTGACCGCTTCCGAAAAAATCATAATTTTGTATTATTACACAAATATATCGAAATAATTCATCTGATGGTTGAAACCATAACGAATTCACTAATGCACATTCTTTGGGCTGGTCGAATGAAGTGAAAGAATATGAGGATAATCTGATAGTGTGAGAAACTCTGTCATACCAAAGAATGACACGATATTTGATGTAAATCAGGAAAGAAAGGACGTGCAGAGTGCGGACATTTTAGTGATTATTGTATGGCTTTTATTCATAATGAGAAATAACGACGTAATAATATTTATAAGGGGCTAAATCAAATTACTGTTAATGGTGTAGTTTCATAGGAAATATACTTTGAATATTTATTTGTAATACATGTAGTATAAATTACTAACTAGTGTGGAATTACAAGGTGAGCGAGGATGTTATAGGGTGAACAGTAAATACAAGGACTTTTAATAGTTAAAAGCAAAAAGTATTCTTTATTGGCTCGGCTCTGTTCTTACGTCTGCACGTGTCGCTGGTCAGGTCAAATCTGCCGATTTCCCTTCTTCGGGGGAAGGCTCACACCAACCACCCAAGACCCTTCATGTGTTCTTTTTTCACGCCTGCACTCTTCATTCACTCCACTCAGACATACTCTTATTGCTAACAGTCATACTGGCGCCTAGGCTCTATAGCTATCCTAGTCCTAAGATTTACAACTTAAACATATCCGCTCTCGCTCTTCATAATATATATCCTAATATTTAGTTCTAACGTAAACGGACTTTCGTAAATTTACCCGACACTACATTCGGCCATCCTGCGCTGACATCTGGCCTCAGATGTCGTCTTCATCTTCACTGTGGTTATCTGAGTCGCGGTCATCTTCAACGACCCACTTCTTCATGTGATCCGCCGATGTTGATGTTCGTTGAGGGCCTTCGTGTTCGCCCACCTTTTCTACGGCGTACCGGTCGTTTCGCATAACACGAGTCACTTTGTAGGGCCCCAAAAACTTTCCGCGTAGTTTCAGCCCTGGCCCGAACTGGGTTCGCTTAATTGCAACCAGATCGTTCTCTTCGTATTGTTTCGCCACCTTGCGTTTTTTATTGTAGCTCTGGCGATTCTCTTCTTGAGTCCTTCTGATTTTTTCCTGGGCCTTTTCTCGGAGTTCGTCGCGACTTTCTTCGAACCTGGCGACCCACTCCTCCTCGATGAGCTCTTTTACTTGCTGATCTTCTTTAATCCGCATGTTGACCCCAAACAACAAGTAGAACGGCGCTCTACCTGTGCTCCGGCTCACTGTGGCGTTTAGGTACCTCTGCGTTGCTTCCACGTACCTATACCAATTCTCAGGTACCGGGGCGGCCAGTTTGGTGAGAAGAGGGATTAACGTCCGGTTCACCCTTTCCACCTGACCATTCCCCCTCGGTACTCCTGTCGTAATTAACGCGTGGTCTATCCTCTCACTCTCGCAATACTCCTTGAAGGCGTTTGACGTAAATGCCGTCCCCCGGTCAGAAACGATTCTTCGTGGATTTCCGAAAACGGCGGACTGCGTACGCAGGCGGTCTAGCACTTCAGCTGTATCCGTTGACTTCGTAGGGTATAGCCACACAAACTTCGTAAATGCGTCGACCACTACGAATACATGCTGGTATTTCTTCTTAGTCGTTGTCATCGGACCCAAGTGGTCTATATGGTACGTATCTAACGGAACATCACCCTTGGCGATAGGGTTCAGGAATCCTTCCTGCCTACCTTGTTTTCTCTCCGCTAGTATACAGTTCACACAACTCGCTAGCACTTTTTCTATTTTTTGACGCATCGCTTTAAACCAAAAGTCTTTACGGACAATAGCTTCCGTCTTATTTACCCCGAAGTGCCCACGCTCATGTGCCTGGCGCACTACTTGAGTTTGCATACTCTTCGGTACTACTACTAATACATCATTATCTACTTCCTTATATAATAGATCGTTTCTTATTAAATACCCGTCGGCTTGGTTGCGTGTTGCGGCGTCTAATATTTTCCGCAAGTCTTCATCCTCATTCTGCGCTCTTATCAATCGCGCAATCACACCGTCGTCACTTTCGGTTACCAATAATGCACTTGGCAACGGATTACGACTTAAAGCATCCACATGCTGCATACTTCTACCTGGCCTATGGCATACTTCGTAGTCGAATTCCTCCAACAATAAAGCCCATCTGGCTACCCGCACGCATAAATCTTTTTTCTTCATCGTCATTGCGAAAGCTTGACAGTCGGTGATAACCTTGAACGGAATCCCTAGCAAGTAAACCCTAAACTTCTTCAAGGCCTTCATAATCGCAAGTACCTCCAGTTCGTAGCTGGTGTACTTTTCTTCGGCCGGTGTCGACTTACCACTGGCATAGTAGACCGGATGGAATTTCCCATCGTCACTACCCAGTTGCATTAAAATTGCCCCGTACCCTAAACATGATGCATCCGTGTGCAGTTCTGTCTCCGCCCCCACGCGATACAACCTTAGTACGGGCCCACTACTTAGTGCCGTCTTCAATGCTTCAAAAGCTTCAACCTCGTGATCCCCGAAACTGAACTTCGCGTCTTTTTTCAGCAATTCCGTCAACGGCCTAGCTATCTTTGCGTACCCTTCAATAAATTTCCTAAAATAACCCGTCAGCCCCAAAAAACTTTGGACCTTCTTAACGGTTGTCGGCCTGGGGAAATTCGCTACGGCTTTCGTCTTATTCTCGGACGGCTTGATGGTATCTTTTGAAACAATATGCCCTAGATATTCAATTTCCGTTTGCAGAAACCTACACTTACTCCAATTAATGATCAACCCGTATTGACTCGAAACTTCCAACACGAGCCTTAAGCGCTGCATAGCTTCTTCTACGTCTTTCGCTAGAATTATCAAGTCGTCCATATAAACAACAAGATATTTCTCATCAATTAGTTCCTTAAAAATCGTCGCGACAAACTTCTGGAAGATAATTGGTGAAATACTTAATCCGAACGGCGTTCTTAAAAATTCGTATTGCCCATTTGGCGTCACAAAAGCTGTATATTTCTGGCTTTCCTTGTCTACCGGTACATGGAAAAACCCGTTCTTCATGTCTATCGTCGTGAATATTTCCGCGCCCTGCAGAGAGTCTAGCTGGTCTTCGATTAGCGGTAATGGGAAGCGTGGTCTTTCAATTAACTTATTTATTTCGCGATAATCGACGCAGAGTCTCGTCGAGCCATTTTTCTTCTTTACTAAAACTATCGGACTCGCGTACTCTGAATTAGACGGTCGGATGATGCCTTCGTGCATCCATAGCTTCGTCAAGTCTTCTACTTCCTTCTTTTCCGACGGTGAGAGCCTCCGCGGCCTACTCGCTATCGGAACATCGTTTTTCAATATTATTTTAGTCTTAATCCCTACGTCTTTTGTCTTCTCCGGCTTATACTCCTCTATTACCTCACGAATCTCCTCGCGATAATAAGGTTCTTTAACATGGGACAGGTCGACTTCGTCCGCTTGGTCAATTACGTTAATTCTGAAAATATCTGGCGTATCTCCCTTATCGTCGTCTGATCCGTCGAGTCTTAAAAACGCCACAATACCTCGTCTCACGCGTAGTTCTACTTTGTCGAGAAAATCGGTACCTAACAATAAGCTGTGCTTTAAGATCGTACTCGAAACTACATGAAACACGACGGGAAATACGTTGCTATCGACTGTCATATTCTTAGTGAACTCACCCATAGTTGTATTGCCAGTGGAGCCAAAACCTTCGAACTTAAGATTACTATCATGCAAGGCTGGTGACCCTATCTTCTCGTACTCGTCTGATCGTATGAAAGTAAGGTCACTGCCTGTGTCAACTAATGCTACAAACTTATGGTCCTCTAGAGCCACTTCCTTCATGTACTTTTGTTTATTCGGACGCGACACAATGTACGCCTCCTTCGGCTTAGTCGGACACTTCGCCGCGATATGCCCGTAATCGTTGCACTGAAAGCACTTCGTGCCCTTTTCTTTTACCGGACACTCCGCACTCACATGTTTTTTATCACCACAATTGAAACACCGTTTCCCTGACGTAGCTTCGTCCGTCGTCTTCTTCTTGACACCTTTTCCGTCGGGCCGCTTCGTCTTATCGTCCTTCCGCTGCTCTGCTGGTTTCGCCTTAGATTTCGTCTCCCTCTTCATGGCCTCGTACTGCTTAAATTTTTCCTTTAACTGCCGGATAGTCTTTGCTCCGTACAACACCGCTTTGTTTGTTGCCTCATCAGGTACACCTTGTATGATATATTGAATCACAGACTGCGTGTCGACATCCGCTTGGGCAGCAATCTCGAGCATCTCATAAATATATTCTTGGGACGTTTCATCTGCTTTCTTTCTGCGCTGCGACAGCTCCATGTGTACCTTGTGGCCACTGACGGCCTCGTCAAACTCTTCTCTTAAAGCTTTTTTAAACTTAGCCCATGTTTTTGTACATTTTTCGTGTTTGACGAACAATTTCGCCGATCCTTTCAGCAGTCTCTTACCGTAGGCGATCTTGTGGACATCTGACCACCTGCATAACTCAGCCATTTCTTCAAAGTCTTCTAGCCATTGTTTTATGCTCATATAATCGTCACCACTGAATTTTTCGAGGGACTCCTCGACATCTTTAAACGTTAACAGCGCGCGTTGGGGTGATTCTCGTCTTCTGCGTCGGATTGCCTGTCTTGCTCGGGCTTCGTCTTCTTCTTCTGAAACTTGTTCGTCGTCGTCGTCGTCATCGTCGTCAAGATTTGCGTCTGGGTTTATTTGGTCGTTGCCGTCTACGCGGACCCTTTCATCGTTACCCTCGGCATCGTCTTCTTCGTCTTCAACGTCGTCTTCGTTGTCTTCTTCGCCCGGAGCAATGCGTTCCCGTTCTAGCAGCAATGCTGCCCTTAGTCGTGCCTGTAACTCAGGCTTCCTACCGGTCACTCGGAGTTGTCGTCGTCTGAGCTCTTCTTTTAAGTTGATGACCCTCATCCCTGCAACCCGTTCGTCATTGAGCTCTACTGCGTTGAGCCCGTCTACCACTTGTTCGACTTGGTCAGCCATAATTTGTCACTTTCTGCACTTAAACTTATTCACTTTTTACACTGTCACTTTTTACACTGTCACTTATCACTCGTGTCTTTTCACTTGCCACTCACTGTCACCGTTCGCTAACTACCCTGATCCCGGTTGAGCCCCCAAAATGTAGTATAAATTACTAACTAGTGTGGAATTACAAGGTGAGCGAGGATGTTATAGGGTGAACAGTAAATACAAGGACTTTTAATAGTTAAAAGCAAAAAGTATTCTTTATTGGCTCGGCTCTGTTCTTACGTCTGCACGTGTCGCTGGTCAGGTCAAATCTGCCGATTTCCCTTCTTCGGGGGAAGGCTCACACCAACCACCCAAGACCCTTCATGTGTTCTTTTTTCACGCCTGCACTCTTCATTCACTCCACTCAGACATACTCTTATTGCTAACAGTCATACTGGCGCCTAGGCTCTATAGCTATCCTAGTCCTAAGATTTACAACTTAAACATATCCGCTCTCGCTCTTCATAATATATATCCTAATATTTAGTTCTAACGTAAACGGACTTTCGTAAATTTACCCGACACTACATACATAATATGATTAATAATTTGTTGAGGTGCGTACGTGTGCAAGGTGGTCCGCTTTTAAATCAAAATGAGCCTGGAGCCGGAGAGTAGATTGTTCCCGATCGCAAATTCAAACCCAATGCGATGAAAAGTAGTAGACTGTAACGCGAAGCGATGTGGTAATTGTTGTAGGTATAGGGAGAGCAGGGCAATATGGCCATGCGGGGTGAAGTGATCATCTCAAATATTTTCCACTTGAGCGATATTTGAAAGGCTGTATTTGCACCGAGCGTTTGTGCCAAAGAACTTGCCGAAGTGTTTCGGCACAAACGCTTAGTGCAATACAGCGTTCTAAATATTTCTCGAGTGGAAAATATTTGAGATGATCACTTTACCCCGCATGACCACATTACCCTGCTCTCCCCTATATGAAATTCCGAGTGCCCAGATGCACAACGTTTCCGCTCGTGGAATCATCAGTGTCATCCCTGAGCTTGATTATTCGCATTAGATGTGTCTTCTGGTATTCTCATTGTTAAATAATCTCTCTCTTCAGCTCTTGAAGCATCGGCGTTCATTTGGGCGTACGTTGCTAGTCCAGTTGACAGACCTGCCCATGTAAACAATTATGCCATAACAGTTTGCGGTAGCATTTTTCTTATAGTTTTCGACGTCCTGAATTCAATGGTGCAAGAATTTTCGGGCTTAGTCTTGCGGAAGGGGTTCAAAATAATTTTTGAAAATTGAAATTGCAATATATCGATAACGACGGTGAAATTAGAAAAAAGTTTCATACAAGAGTTGTACATAAAAAAAATCCACGTTAAAAACGATTTAACTTTTTTTCTCTACAATCAATAGGTGAGCCAGTGTAATTAATTTAAGATTTTCAATAGCTATATACAAAAATGAAGGAGTGGGGAGACAGGCACGAGAGGTGAAAGCATCGCGGGCTAGTGGTGAGGGAGCTACCTCTCCTTTCTCCCAATGTCGCATGTGCATGTTTCGTACGGGTGCGAGCGAGATCGAGTTTTCTCGAATTTCCCGCTGAAAGTCAAAAGTCTGGTGAAGTTTGGATCGCTGGTTCGAGCCTTGCTGCCGTGAATTTTTTTTTTTTTTAAAAAGGCATGAATGAAAAGTTTACAAAATGAGTAGTATATAGGGGAGAGCCGGGCAAAATGGGCCCCCTAAGAAATGAAGGCTTCAAATACAGGTTTGAATCGACGGATCTTCGAATTTTGTCCGAAAAACGATAACCTGATCAATTCCGAGTGTTGAACGCCCTCACCTGAAAAGTTCCAAAATTGCGGGCAAAATGGGCAACCCAAATATTTGTCGAAATTTTTCAAAATCGAAGAAAGATTTTAAATTCATTTTCGTATTCACTTGAGAATACTTGAACATGAAATTAGCTATGTTCAAGAGGTTTGTAGAGAAAAGACGATCAAAATCTTAGGACATCAATCAATTTTGGAATTTTCTAAATCCGAAATTCGAAGTTCGCTGCGGAACACATAGTGTTTTAAAACTGCAAAAAAAAAATAATTCGACTATTATTTATATGTTGATTTGGTGTTTGAAGTTTGCTATAGTAAGTAAATAATGAAATTCAGAACATTTTACAATTTTCACTGAATTAAGAAAAATTTTCAGGGGTGCCCATTTTGTCCGACAGTGCCCATTTTGCCCGCCTCTCCCCGATATTATTTTTTCTCAATTATTTTTCTATACAATATTTTTTTTTTCTCAACTATTTTTCCATACAATACTGTAATAATTGCGTAGAATTTTTTTTTCACAATAATATTTTTAGAAGCTTCCACACTCCAATTCAACTTCATCTATCGGTGTTTCGAAACCATACATTTCTTCGTTTGGGTGTTCGTTTTCATCGCCCATATCGGCCTCTTGGTTTGGAGGCGATCCATTTTGCGTATTGTTGAATTCACCTGGTTCGTCTTCGTCGTTTTCCATCGAAAAATCTGGCCGCACGGTAGGGGCATTTTTGCAGCTAACACCTTCACAGTGCTTGCAAAACCGTGAGCATTGCATGCCAGCTTTGCGGCAACCGCAACGAGCGTTAAGACAGTCAGTCGTACAGCCACAGGAGATCTGTCAACAGAATGATCATACAATGCATATCAAATGTGAATTAAAACGAAAACTTCTCTTGAATATACTTAAACGTTTGAGAAGCATAATCTTTATGACTAGTATCATTAATTTTCGCTTCTTGAAATTGTCTTACCATATTAAGAAGTTCTAGCGGAGCTGCAGCTCTCGTGGTCATAATTGGCAGGAGGATGATTGACGATCTAACCCACCCCCAATCTTCTGGTCTTAATACATTACCCAGCCAAATCTGCATTTGTAAATAAACGCGCCCTGCGTGTTCTTGTAATGCAGCTGCTGTCGGTGGTAGTGAAGCCAGGCGAACGGCGGTTGACTGAGTGACCGTTAACGATTCGTACTTCTTAAATCGAGCAGCGCCGAGTGTGATTTCATCATTTTCCACTGCATACAAATGGAAAATGAATTCTTCCGCTGCACTGAACAATGCCTCAGTCGTAGCTTGAGGGTTGTAGAAGACTTTGCAAAGTTGACGCAACTCATCTTTATTTTCAATGAGTTTCAATAAAGTCCGTTTGCCTTTGGAATACAAGGCACTCGTCGTATCGCAGCTGACGAAGGCATGCGCAAATAATATAAATTCTCGTAAATGTTCGTGATCGGCTGTTGAATACAAGTGCCTTGTTTTTGCATTCGGAACTATTTTATAATGAAACATTGTCCTTCTCTCTTTAGTCAAACCAATGAGCAACACGAATAAATCTACATCGTTACCGACTACTGCAACTGGACCCTGCACTGATTCATTCACCTGTATTGCCGTGTTCACAATCATAGAATCTGCGTCTTCATCAGCAACTTTGACATTTATTCCCTTCTTACGTAAATACTCTGACAAAAGCTGAATAAATTTATACTTGTTTGCGACGTTTGACACAAATCTTGGTTGAGTGAACGTGACGAGCCTGTCTTCATTGATGTCGATGTCTGCAGCAAAATTCTTTTCCTGACGACGATATCTTTCGTATGATTTGAGACCAATACACTCACTGTTGTACCCGTCAAATACTACCCACGCGTTGGAACGATAATAAGCCACGATGTGTTTGAGGTATGTTTCGAAAAGGTCTCGAAAAGTCGACCCGTGAGGCCAATGTACGCTGTGTAATAAAAAGCCACCATCGATATCGAAAGTGAAGTTTTGTAAAAATGTATCAGTATTAACTGTAGATTTGTACGTCTTGAAGATTTTATATAGATCAGCTTTTTGGGTTTTCCTCATGAACCCTTTCTCATCGAACAGTGCTAGCGGAAATGGTGAGAGTTCATATTCAAAAGCTCTTTTCTTTTCCGCGGAATTGCTCTGAAGTATCACTGATATACGCTGAAACAGTAATGCAGAGTCCACAATAATACGTGAGGTGCTACCTATGTGAAGGCCCGCCTTCGCTGATTCTAACGTTTTCACTCTGTTCGACATTAATAGTGATATATCTTTCGCATTTCGCCCTACCATCGTGCGCATTAGTCTCTTGCCAATGTCTATCGCCAAATGGCAGTTGATTTCAGGCCCACCGACGATACCTGTGGATAATGAAGCTAAAGACGTTCGCGGTTGGAACGGTTGGTGTTTATTTATCCAAAAAAGAAACTTCGCGACATCAAGCTCGTCTTTTTTTTGCCGTGAAGGACCAATATCGGTGTGCTGCTCACTCGATGATGTCCTTACACGAAATAAGTCTTCTACATATTCCATAATACTGAATGTCGATGGCATTGTCAAAAGATATCGAGCAACTACCCCTGGTGAAACTCCTCTTCCGTGCCTGAGATCTGTTCCAAAGTAACGATTCAATGTTTGTTCGATCGTCATGTCAGTCCAAACTCCTGCCCAAGCTTTATCTGATCTTCGGACAGTGAAGAGACCATGTTTTGTAAATGTTTTATATTCGTTGGGCTCCATTGCTTCCTCCGGTGCTCCTTCCGGACCATATTCTAGATCCATCATATCTTGAAGGTACCGCTGTGCAGTTTTTGCGTAATGCAAGTGGCCTGCTGCGTGAAATATTGGCAACATTTTATTCACACTCTGCAAATGCAATTCCCAGTTTCCTAGTCGTTCTGCTTCCACAAATTGCAGCGCAATAACGACTAATTCGAAATACTGGAGCCACAATTGAGAAGTTGGTCCATTATTTTTCAAGCAATCAATGTGTGCCGTAAAATCTCTTGTCATTTCGTCGATAAGAGGCTCTGCTCGGCAATCGCCAATCGTAGGTGGTTCAGGAGGGTCAGCATGCCATTTGCTCAGAAATGATACTATGAAAAAACGATATTCTTCGCTTCTGTCGCTCTTTGCACTGTCACAAATTGCCATACCTAGCGCAGTAAAGGTTAAAATGTGCGCTCGCATTGCTCGTGAAAATGCATGACCACTGAGCATGTGTTTGACTGATTGTGAAGCATATACGACGGACCATAGACTATTGAGTCCGCTGCCACTCATGATATGGCCAACAGCTCCAAGGTATGACATCAATAAATGGAATCCACCGAGGCGAACGACTACGTTCTCCAGTTTCCCGCATTCTTTCGATTCCGCGATAATTGAACGTGCCTTTTGATACAACGGTTGATCAAATGTCACAAAGCAAGTCTTCTGATTCAACTTATCAGCTTCAGATCGAGCGTAACTCAGAGCTGTGTGTAACGTTGTTGGTTTTGAAGGCGGCTCATTTATGAATGGCAAACAAACAACACTTGACACTAAAAACGATGTCTCATTAGACATAATTTCCATAAATCCTCCCCAACTTGGTAATTTTTGAATGCCAAATGACTTAGCCCATAGATAAACGGAGTAAGGCAATGGTAAAGACGATGAAATATCCAAACCAAGTGTACTCGTCTCGCGATACTTGACTGCTTCCAAACCTTTTGCATTAAAACAATAATAGGGAATGGCTGGTATAGTCCTTTGTCTGCTATTGTTGTAGATACAGCAGCACTAGGACCTCTGACCCGTGCAGTGCCACCGTTATATGATACGTCGTATTCAGGCGAGTAAATGGCAATGCCCCCTAAGCAATAAAACGTTTCATGTCCATCTAAGGTGCTCACGTTGTGGTCTGTGTTGTCAAACACGTGTTGTATGTAAACTCCTGGTGCAGTTTCTAATACAGGAGAGTTCATTACAACGGACGTTTCGTGTTGCTGCAGGTGGTAATAAGAAGCAGAGACACCCATTTTGTGTAACAGATCTATGATCTGTCTCGACCCAGTCTTCCTATACACATAAGTGCCTACTGCCCAGCAAACCAATACATAACTGATACATAACTGTAAGAGCACATCTAGAGATCGAAGTAATGTAACATAGTTATGTCTCTGATATGCGACATATCTTTAGAATGTAACATATTGTTTACATAATATAAGATGCATGAATGATACGTAATATTGAGGGCATCACGAAGTAACAATGTAATATAACAAAGTTACGTAGAGGAGAAATAACATAACTTCAATTCCGTGATGTATCATGTACATTAGATGAGACCCACAAGTGATACATAAAATTGAAAGCATTTTCAGGGATCCGGAAATATAACATAGTTACATACATGGGACATAATATTTCTGCAAATATGACATGTGTCGTATATATAACATCAGACCCATGGATGATACGTAACAGAGATGGCAACACCAGGGAACAGAGTCACATAACATAATAACATCTATGATACGTGCAATATCTTTAGTTCTGCAATTAAAACATCGCAAAATCGGATATCCGTATCTGCTGGCGATAATTTCTGAAACGTATGTAAGTGACTAACATGATAGTACGCATCAATCGAGGCATAAACGCTTCAGAGCTGTTAGATAGCAAGATCGAAGATATAGAGAAATCTGGCAGTATTCACTACACGATACTGTGGTGTAGTGGCGAGAGCGTGCGACTACTAATCCAAGCGAGTCCGAGCGATCATGGTTCGAGCCCGGGTTAGGTCAAAATAATGATGTCGTCTTGAATGAACTAAAAATGCGTTTTAATCTATCTGTGGTTGATTATAAATTGTTACCATGTCATATATGGGGCAGTCCACGCCGTTTCGACCTGGCCAAAACCCTCACCATTTTTAATTTTTTTTTCCTCCTAGTATGTTGTTCATCATCACAAAAAAGCCCGCCACACCAAGTTTTAGATTTTTTGAGCAATCGGTCTGGTCGTTATAATTTAAAAACGCAAAACCCTGTTCGACCAATCCGATTTGAATGAGATTTGGAGAGCTAAATCTCTGTGAAAAAACAAAATTTTTGAGCCATTAGCGAAGGTGGGCGTGGATCTGGTTTGGGAGATACAGGGAAATGAATTTTTTTCATTTTTGACATAATTTTTTTTTTTTTATGTACATTCACCACTGGTTCGGCTCGAACCGTAAGTGATTGTTATTGGCTGTAAAGCAGCCTGAAGAATACATTCTCTATCTACTCAACTAGCTGTAATTGTTTTATTTTTTAATGTTTGAAAGCCTTTTTGTACATTATATTATCACTTTTTCCAACAACTCACACTGCCCACCAATTGTTCATTTCTTATGAGCAGGTTATTTTGCTTAGATCTTCTTCAACGTGGGCGAAATTAGCGTTATCAATCAAATCCGGGTTACGTCAAATATCAAAATCTGTTAGTGCAGCGCATCGTGCCGCGACTTACCACGCGGTCGGCTGTGGCTAAGTTTTGATTGGCTAGAACATTGTGAAATGATAAGGGGTCGCGGCGGTCGCGGCTGAGGTCCAGTGCTCATATTGTTGTATCGTTGCCTAGCGACCGTTCGCTTACTTGTTAGTACAGACCAGAACAGCTTTACATGCAGCCCATTTTATGGTCGGTAAATCAATAATATTGAATAGTTTGCCTACAATTAGTTAACTCTGTCATAACTACTGCAACATTTTGTACCAGAATTTGAAATTGAACTCGTATTTTAGGTAAGTACCGACATATTATCTTTTTTTCTGGCCGTTATGAAATACTATACTCTACGTAACCTGTGACTAGGATTCGGAAAAAAACAACATGGCGGACAAGAATGCATCCGTCAGAGGAGGTCGGTGTATTAATCCCTTCAAGCTGAAAAAACATCGCCGAAACCGAGGATTGCGACTCGCTGGAGAAGCCATTTTGAAGAAATACCCCGAATTTCGTTCCAAGTACTTTTGTAGAAGTTGTCGATTCCGAATACATAACAGCTCTCATCCCGTTGGTCATAATAATGGTAATAAAAATAGATATTGCCAAACTATACAGATCCAATCCAGATACAAGCTTCAAATCATTCAGTTTTCGGGCTGGTAAACTTTTGTAGCAATTTATTTGAAACTCCTGTATATTCGACTTTTTTCTTCCATTACAGTTCCCGCTACTAATCCAATCGTACCAGTTGTAGACTATGGTAAAAATCTTCCGGGTCCATCGACAAGTCACCACTCTTTAATTACACCTGCAGCATCTCAGAATTCATTCACACATACATTGAGTCAGAGTACGTACGTATCAAGCTCGGAGGGACTCTCTCATTTCGAATCCGAGTTGGGACTCTCTCTAGTCAACAGCGCATTACGAATGCTCGACGAATCCCCAATTCCGAAGAAGAAATTAAAAAGCTCTAGCTGGGTGGAAAAAAAACTTGACCGGACGAAGGATATCATGAAGCTATCTCTAGGAGTGCCAGCTTCGCCGGGCACAAGTGATGATAAGTCTGGGTACACAGAAATGATATCTCAGCTCAAGGAAAAATTCCGGTCACCATCCTCTACCAACGACGAAAGAACCCAAATACTGACACTTTTGCCGCATACTTGGAGCAACACTAAGGTGGCCGAAGAATTTGGAGCATCTCTTTACATAGTTAAGAAAGCAAGAAAGCTGTTTAAAGAGAAAGGAATTTTGGCAACACCTAATAAAAAGCTTGGCAAGTTATACCAATTATTATTTGTAGATCTAAGGCCTGCGCCTTAGAACATCACCAAAGGCTGATTATGTTTCGAAAGAAAATCGATATATCCCGCTCCAGAACTTGGGTGAATAAAAAATTCATTATCTATTTCCATTCCAGGACGACCCCTATCTGGAGACACCAAAGCTAAAGTTAGAAATTTTTACGAGGACGATCAAGTCACTGTCACCTTGCCGGGGATGAAAGACTTCATATCTATGCGTGACAATGACGGACGTAAAATTCACGTTCAGAAAAAATTAATACTATGCAATCTCAATGAATTGTATCAACATTTCAAAGCGGAAAACCCAGACATCCGCATCGGCTTTTCGACTTTCGCATCTCTGAGGCCAAAACATTGCACCCTAGCGGGCGCTTCCGGAACGCATACAATGTGTGTCTGTCCAATGCATCAGAACATGAAGTTGATGATTACTGGTAAGGGAATTTTTAACCATTGACATGTGACATTTTTCTGAATCGTGTTCTTTTACACATTGCAGCCTGTAACTTGCAGAAACTCACACAGGACTTATCAGTTCCGTTAACAAAATTCGAAGACTGCTTATCATTACTAGTCTGCCAAGCTCCTGATCCATTGTGTTTCCTGTCAAGTTGCAAGAATTGCCCGGATCGTCAGCAGCTAACAGATACACTTCTCAACGTCTTGGAAGAAAATGATATCGAAGATATCACATACTCGCAGTGGGTCTTAAAACCTCGCGCTACACTGGAAAACCACATTAAGTGCGTAGCTGAATTCGTCGAGGAATTTTCTGACCGAGCAAAAAGTCTTTTGCAGCACCACTTCATTGCTAAGCAGCAATCGAGTTTCCTTAGGTCACTGCGGGAAAATTTATCAAATGGTGAATGCCTCGTAATATGTGACTTCGCGGAGAACTACGCGTTTATCGCACAAGACGCCGCACCCGGGTTCCATTGGAACAACGATCAGGCCACCATCTACCCTGTCGTGATTTATTACGAAAACAACGGCGAAGTAACACATAGGAGCCTCATTGTGATTTCTGACTGTCTCAACCATGATGCCGTTGCTGTGCACGTCTTTACGAGAATTCTAATTGAATTTATCAAGTCTGAAATAAATCCGACTCCTAGTCGCATAATTTACTTCTCGGATGGGGCACCGCAACAGTTCAAAAATTTTAAGAACTTTATCAATTTGTGGTATCACGGAAACGATTTTGGAATTCCCGCTGAATGGCACTTTTTCGCCACTGCTCACGGCAAAGGGCCATGTGACGGAGTAGGAGGCACTTTAAAGAGGCTATGTGCAAGAGCAAGCTTACAACTTCCCGCGAATCGCCAAATTCTCAATCCTCGTAACTTGTACGAATGGGCCTGTTTGCCTGGTACGTTGCCATCTATCAGCAAACGATTCTCGGACGTGCAAGCTTATGAGAGGGCAAAAGAGTCGTTAAGGGAAAGGTTTGAAGGTGCCAAGCCGATCCCCAATACGCAGAAGCTGCATTGCTTCATACCCTCTGAGAGAGGATTGATTACGAAGATCTTTTCGGCATCCGATAAATTTGAGACCCACAAGATCACGAAAGAAAAGGCTTCGCAGAAAAGGCAGGAGCAGCGGGCAGCACACAACAAATAAATCATTGATGTGAAACTATAAAAAAAATACATACGTTTCTCAAACATTTATAGAAAAATTCATTTCCCTGTATCTCCCGAACCGGATCCACGCCCACCTTCGCTAATGGCTCAAAAATTTTGTTTTTTCACAGAGATTTAGCTCTCCAAATCTCATTCAAATCGGATTGGTCGAACAGGGTTTTGCGTTTTTAAATTATAACGACCAGACCGATTGCTCAAAAAATCTAAAACTTGGTGTGGCGGGCTTTTTTGTGATGATGAACAACATACTAGGAGGAAAAAAAAATTAAAAATGGTGAGGGTTTTGGCCAGGTCGAAACGGCGTGGACTGCCCCATATACACCATAGATGATGGAAATTAGTAATAATAACGGCTTTTTATTTAGCTTTTCCAGTGTGATAGTTAATTGTATCAGATGCATCTCCAATATGTATCTCATACATCTTTCAACATGTCTTTGACATATCTTTGATATGTCTATGATATATCGGTGAGCCGTCGCTGATATGTATCACCAGCACATATCTAATACATTGATGATACATCCAATGTTGCTGACATCGTGCTGTACCAGTAACATACTTTCTTATGAGTTTGATACATAACGTGTAACATTCGTTACATAATATATACGTATTTGATACATATTTTGGTTTGCTGGGTGCAAGCTGCAGCGTTGACGTAAACGAGCTGCCACGAATAGCTGCAATTATGCTATGTGCTAAGGTGTTACGTTTCACATTATATCGGTCGTAATCTCCACGATGTTCGCTTTGCAGTAATTCATCTAGAAAAAACTTTAGTGGCTCTGGAACATCTGTCTCAATATTTCTGATGAATTCTGAGGGTGGTGGGTAACGGTCGTCTTCATATTTCTTGACTTTTATCTCTTTTTTAAGCAACTCTGCTGCGACTTTGAGAATTGTTTGCTTTTCTTTATCGTGAAGGTCTTCACCTCGGTAGAATTTCTTACACATGCCTCCAATATCGAAATACCTGTAGTGAATTATGGTTTCTTTCCGTCGTTCTTGGTGAATATAAATATCAGTGCCATATCTTTTTGTCAGCTTCTTATATAGGGTCGAAGTTGATAAGCTGTCCTCAAGTATTTAATTTGTCAATTCTGCTAATGTAAATTCGAATTTCTCACTCAGCTCGATGTACCGACAAACAACGTTAAATGATGCGTCGTTTTGAGCAATGGCAGGCGATACGTCACGCACGTGCGGTTTGTAATTGAAAAAAGTTGTCTGACATTTTCTGTGATATCGCGCGCTTACTTTGAGCAACGAGGAAATTCCATCAAGTCTGCGCAGTACTTCTGTTCCCATATGATCATTGCGGCATTCGGCTACATCTCTTACTCGATCTTGGACATTACCCTTGCTTACGATACTCACCAAATATCGACCGCGATCGAGACTCCAAGTACGACCACAATAAAAGCAGAATTTTGTGAAGTCGAACTTCGACTTCACAGAACTTTGGGCCACGGTTAATGGCGTGGATTCCATATGAATGTAGACTATACTTTGTACAATGCAAAAATAACATCGAAGATAAAAAATTGCGGAACAATATTTCATATGAGTCGTAATCAGAAATATTTACGCCTTGCCTCGGTATACGAAAACGCGTGAAACAAAAAATGTGGGCAAGTAGGGTAGAGCGGGAAATTCGAGAAAACTCGATCTCGCTCGCACCCGTACGAAACATGCACATGTGACATTGGGAGAAAGGAGAGGTAGCTCCCTCACCACTAGCCCGCGATGCTTTCACCTCTCGTGCCTGTCTCCCCACTCCTTCATTTTTGTATAAAGCTATTGAAAATCTTAAATTAATTACACTGGCTCACCTATTGATTGTAGAGAAAAAAAGTTAAATCGTTTTTAACGTGGATTTTTTTTATGTACAACTCTTTTATGAAACTTTTTTCCAATTTCACCGTCGTTATCGATATATTGCAATTTCAATTTTCTAAAATTATTTTGAACCCCTTCCGCAAGACTTAGCCCGAAAATTCTTGCACCATTGAATTCAGGACGTCGAAAACTATAAGAAAAATGCTACCGCAAACTGTTATGGCCAAATCGTTTACATGGGCAGGTCTGTCAACTGGACTATGCATCCAAACCGAAGTAATGCTGAAATACATTTTCACATAAGAATCATGGTAGAATTTCATTGGATATGCGCTCGACAGTAAGATGGTGAGAACGCCTACAGAATTCGGATGCCATAGATTAGACTAGATTCAATCGTAAACGTTTCATACGTTCATACGAATCAGATTCCGGAAAGTAACGACAATCATACAACGAATCGACTTACCGTTTTCACACACTCTTCCAGTATATCACCAATATTCTTAGCAATCTCCTTGAAGGATGGTCGCTGAGATGGTTCCGCATTCCAGCAACGCAGCATCATTTGGTATCTGAAAAGAAGATTGGAATTGATGATGGTGCGAATGGAATGAAATCGACACTCATTGATATGTAAATTGTATACAATTATACCCACATTTCACGAGTGGTGAGCTTAGGTCGCGCCATGCGGAATCCATCGGTCAGCTTCTGGCAAACGGTTTCGGGCCGCATCCCTGGATACCCATACAACATAATCGTCCACACGACGTCTCCTAGACGTCCTAATCGGGCCGTTCGATAAGAGGACGTCGTATGTACGTCATTTCGAAAACGTCCTCTGTCGGACGGACCATGGATAGATAGAATATTGTCTTTCATGGGACGTCATAAATTTGACGCCCTTAGACCGGCTTTTTAAATATGTCTCATCACGGACATCATAAATTGACACACCGAATGCTGTCTCAAACGATACATCCATATTCCTACGTCTTACACTGTAAAAAATGAACCGTGTTGATTTGCTACTGTGTGAGTGGTTAGGGGATGTGGTGTTACCATCGACACAGTTCACATCCTAAAGTTTACCTTGTACACTATAACTCAGTGTCCAATGCTATTCTATCAAAATTCAATACTATTTAAGGGGGGGGTATACCGGATGTGTTACCGACACCGCCTATATCTCCGAAACGGGGCTATCAATCGACTTGTCCTTTCGGCAGCCGATGTTTGACGAGTAATGAGTTCGAACTGGTACATTTGATCGAATGAAATCGGGATTTTTTTTTTTTTTTCAATCGTAAAGGGTTGGCGTGCTATTTATGTCGACTTATATCAAAGCCTACGCATAAAAAATGCAAAATCGAACGAGAGAGCCCGATTCTGTGAGGAATTCCGAACACAACCATTCCAAAACATCTTTGTTTTCGACAACGATGAAGGGGCCAGTTGTATTCCACGTTTTTGTGGTAATTTTCGCGATTGTCAATGGCTGAGAGCAGCTGAGAGCGGCCATTGCCGCTAATGTCATTATATTAGTTCCCACACCGCCCGTGAGATGTCGCCACGCTGTTACGTTGATACACCTGTAACCACGTGACTCGACCTGCAGTCCAATCGCCTTTCACTAATAAGCTAAAAATTTGCGCGTGGCTACATCTCACGGGCGGTCTGGGAACTAATATATTAACATTAGCGGCAATGGCCGCTCTCAGCTGCTTTCAGCTGTTGACAATCGCAAAAATTACCACAAAAACGTAGAATACAACTGGCCCCTTCATCGTTGTCGGAAACAAAGATGTTTTGGGATGGTTGTGTTCGGAATTCCCGATAGAATCGGGCTCTCTCGGTCGATTTTGCATTTTTTATGCGTAGGCTTTGATATAAGTCGACATAAATGGCACGCCAACACTTTTCGATCAAAAAAAAAAAAAAAAAATCCGATTTCATTCGATCAAATGTGCTAGTTCGAACTCATTACTCGTCCAACATCGGCTGCCGAAAGGACAAGTCGATTGATAGCCCCTTTTCGGAGATATAGGCGGTGTCGGTAACAAATCGGGTATACCCTCTCCTTAAGAGTGGAGACAACTCATTTTTATAGTGGTGTTTACTAAAAAATGGTTCGCCGTACCATATGACGATAGTGGGATGAACAAAATGGACATGTTGGCAGAGAAGTACAATATTTGTGGTTCTACGAACCATAATTTTTGTTGAGAAAAGTACTAAAATATTGTAGTTGAGGTAACATTGTTCACTTGTTATCACGATAGTGGTAATGGTTCAACGTACTAAGCCATCTAGTTTGATGTACTATATATGTAATGTTCATTCAGACAAGTGACACTTTAGTTGCATACAACCCGCCCTTCGGTTGCCACCACAGCATTCATAGTTTGTCCTGACCATTCGCAATGGCAAACCGTACTACTTTCACTATACTTGAATCAAAAATATCCTTGGGTTTTAACATTCTGGCAGTATTATTTGGAAAAATAATGTAAACTATGAAAATAGTAACGGAGACTATATTGTTGTAGATATTACAACATATTTATTGTAAGCGTTACAGTGAGAGAGAACTTTTGAAACTCTATAGGAAAAGAATGAAATTAAAAAGATATTTGGAACTCAGATGTTCAGTTAAGGGGGGGGTATACCCGATTTGTTACCGACACCGCCTATATCTCCGAAACGGGGCTATCAATCGACTTGTCCTTTCGGCAGCCGATGTTTGACAAGTAATGAGTTCGAACTGATACATCTGATCGAATGAAATCGGGATTTTTTTTTTTTTTTTGATCGAAAAGTGTTGGCGTGCCATTTATGTCGACTTATATCAAAGCCTACGCATAAAAAATGCAAAATCGACCGAGAGAGCCCGATTCTATATGGAATTCCGAACACAACCATCCCAAAACATCTTTGTTTTCGACAACGATGAAGGGGCCAGTTGTATTCTACTTTTTTGTGGTAATTTTCGCGATTGTCAACGGCTGAGAGCAGCTGAGCGCGGCCATTGCCGCTAATGTTAATATATTAGTTCCCAGACCGCCCGTGAGATGTAGCCACGCGCAAATTTTTAGCTTATTAGTGAGAGGCGATTGGACTGCAGGTCGAGTCACGTGGTTACAGGTGTATCAACGTAACAGCGTGGCGACATCTCACGGGCGGTGTGGGAACTAATATAATGACATTAGCGGCAATGGCCGCTCTCAGCTGCTCTCAGCAGTTGACAATCGCGAAAATTACCACAAAAACGTGGAATACAACTGGCCCCTTCATCGTTGTCGAAAACAAAGATGTTTTGGGATGGTTGTGTTCGCAATTCCTCACAGAATCGGGCTCTCTCGTTCGATTTTGCATTTTTTATGCGTAGGCTTTGATATAAGTCGACATAAATAGCACGCCAACCCTTTTCGATTAAAAAAAAAAAAAAAATCCCGATTTCATTCGATCAAATGTACCAGTTCGAACTCATTACTCGTCAAACATCGGCTGCCGAAAGGACAAGTCGATTGATAGCCCCGTTTCGGAGATATAGGCGGTGTCGGTAACACATCCGGTATACCCCCCCCTTAACACCGAGACCGAGTCCCTATGCGTATGTCAAACAATTCTGGGTTAACAACACGCGAATCGTGTAGTAATTTTGGTGTCAGATCAGTTGGGTGTTGTACTGAATTATAATTTTTGTATTAGATCAGAGAAACACCGTTCCAATGCTATTTATATTGAAATTACATTTCGAAAATAAAACTATTCCAAATTATTTCACCCTTCAATGGCTTTGCGTTAGCCAAATTTTATTCGAGATTAATGATTACGAATTTCTGAAGGCTTGCAATAATTTTGCGTCTTAGTGAGTTTTTAGGAGAAATTGAAAAAGATTCAAGAACTCTCATTAAACACCACCCTGATTGGAGATCGGGTTGCATAGAGTGTACGTTAGCTGTAGGTACTCCGTGCAGTGTCATTAAACACGCACGGCGGTGTAATCGACTCTACGTTGCCAACTGGTTTCTGCACATTGCTCGAATAGCGCTTTTGGACCAACACCGCTCTGTCGTGCAGAAACCGGAAATTTTGAATTCATTTCAATACGGTGTCATTACTGGAGGAGTAACTTTGTACGGTGTTAACCAAGTGCAGGCTCAAGCGTGCTCGAGATACACCAGAACTGACGCGTATCGTCAGTTAAGTCTTCGCGTTGGACCGCGTTAGTTGTGCGTGGAAGAATAACGCTTCTGTTTGAAAATAATTTTCGAGGTAAGAGTGCAATCATGAATCCACCACAAGTAACTCCAGGTGACGATGAACATTTTTTATTATGGGATGCGGCTAAAGAGTTATTTGAATTGGGCCCACTGCAAGACCTCGAAGAGACACGTTTTGAACTTCGAAAGATCAAGCATGATGGCATCACAAAGTGGATAAAAGTACAAACCAATAAAAAAACAAATTGAATACTCAGATTTTATAAAAGCAGGTAAGTTTCAATAAATCAGTAATCATCTTGTAGTAAGAATCACGAGATTGCTTAATTCCGATTTGAGAACTATCCTTTGTTTGAACCGACACGGAAATGTGTTGGAATTACTTCTGATACATTTTCTGCGTGTAATCTATACGGTCAATTATGGTGTTTTCCATTGGATCGAACCAGCCCAGACTGGTGTGGTATTGGCTGCATTTCTCCCCCTTGCTCCTCGAGATTAGTCACCTCAAACATTAGAGGGATATAGAAATAAATAAATAGTCAATAGATAGATAGATAGCTAGTTTTATTGCCCATAGGACAAGTCCCCTGGGGCCCACGAAGAGCATACAAATAATTGGTTAAGGCAGGTTAACATTAAGGGGTTAGCCTACTGTGACGAGCGTCGAAACAGACTAATATTCAATAATTAATTACGGAAAAACTACCTACGCAATGTTGACAATTTTTTCATACGATGTCATGTACACGTTAAAGAGTGCGTTAAAAAATTTTTATTCAAAAAAATTTACAATTGGATGGGTTATATCTCCTCGCGCGTTCCGGTGATTTTCGTCGGCGGTCGATCGGTGTACGTGATATCGCAAGTACCGGTGATATGAAAAAAAAAAATATGCTCATTAACTACATTGTATTGGCTATCGGCGGACGGAGTTTTTTTTCCTCTTTGGTGACGAAAAAAAAATTCCTGAATTTTTTTCGACATTTTCGGCTCGAATTTTTATCAATAATTATTAAACAAAAAATGAAAACAATAAAATCTTCCGTCCGCCGAAAAGTACTATTCCTATAAATATGTGTACCAAATTTCAAGTCGATTCATTTATGACAGCTCGAGATATCGTGTACACCGTTTTGAAAAACAGTTTCGAGAAAAACTGTTCGTTATTTGAATCATAAAGCTCTTTTTCACAGAGTACAGGAAGATAAAAAAATTCAGGCCAAATAAAAAACTTCAATTTCGATGGTAGGTTGGGTTGGCGTGGAAGGCCCCATATATAGGTATACTTGACCAGACATCCAATTTCCTAGAACTTTTTGGTACATTGGCACGTCATAACTTACATCAGTGCTTATGCCATATCGGGTGACTAATGCCATAAGGTCGTAAGCGCTAAAAAAAAATTTCTTTGCGGATATGCCCAAGAGATCTGATATCGCATGAAGAAGATTTTGGCACCAAAAAAACAATTTTTTTTTGGCGCTTACGACCTTCTGCCATTAGACAAGTGATATACATTATACACACATTCGTTCCAGTAAAATTGAATTGCAAGATTGAAGGCTCCGAGGAAATCATCATTAAAGATGACGACGGTGCTTTGATAGAACCTGAGCTATTCAATCGCTTTCCTAATACTATAGTTTTTCACGTAGCTGTGCCATACGAACCACCAGCTTCAGGTATTATATTTTTTTGTTGAATGTCAATTAATTTCATATTGCTAATCGCTGTATAGCCAAATACGAATCACATGCGCTCTTTCAAACAGATTTAGCAGAAACGGGGTCAATATCGAACGTTAGCTCACTGACTGACATCACCAATGAGTCAGATGTGTCGAATTCCTCGAGAAAACGGAAGTTCACCGACCTGGTAATTTATTTAATATTTACGAATATTAGAAAATATTATAAACTATTCAGTATGAAGTTGAAAAATATTTGTTTAATTCGACAGAAAGCTTTTTTCGATCCAGTAACCAGAACAGGGTACATTGCATGGAGGCTCCGGACCTTGAACCGACGACTAGTCGATAGGGCAAATGCAAAAAAAAAATTATCCAAGGATACTCACGTCAAGGGTGCACCTTGTATCGATGCGGTATCTCCCGTGGATGAGGCGGAAGCAATCGAACAGTTACAATTCTTACATAATGCGTGCCCAAAAACACAAAAGACACAGATTGAGTCAGCTATGAAAAATACATTCAACTTGAGAAGAGCAGATCCCGAGAAAATATTACTGTTATGGCCTAGATTTTTGGATACACCATATTTGGTTAATATATAATATATGGCTATTATTAGTATAATAATAACGATCGTGAATAGTAGAATGATAGACGAAATTTCCGTTTTACAGATAAATATTGACTTCGCGTTGATGTACCCCAACGTGAAGCTCATTAATTTTGATACGGCTGCTATTTTAAAGACCGCTGACACACATTTGAGTGCAAACTGTAATGGACGTGTCCCTACAGCTGAAGCAGGTTGGTTTCATAAATAATGATTCCATACTATTAATTCAAACACTATATACTATACTGAAGGATTAGCTCTCAGCATGTATTGCGAAGTCTCAGCTTTCAGTTTTCGTTATGATTTTCTGTAATATCGCAAGTATATTGGTTAGGCCATATAGCGTATAGCATCTACTGTGAGACCCTTGCAGAATTAGACTAACTGTTATATTTTCTGAAATAAAATGAATGTCTCAATAGTATGGACACTGGCTGGACTAGGGCTGCAAATTATATATAAAATTTCTATTACTGTAGATCTATCCACTCATCATTTCAATTCTGATTAGTCAATATAAATCGTCACCAGCTGTTATGTGAATAATTCACAGATTGGGATGAGGTAACCAGAGCACATATAAGCCTTCTGAAACTGCTACCTACTACCGCAAGGGGCCGTAAAAAGGCAGCACGCGAGGGGATACTGTCAGCTTTAGACAGGCTCGTTTTATTTCATCACGTATGTATATTTACTTCATCTATCTATAATCAACAATTTTCTGGATTTTGATGAAATATTTTTCAATGAAAAAAATTGTACAAGTACATGAAAACATGTACTAATCAATGTTGTTCACAGTTTTACAATAAACATTTATTATCCTGTCGAAATAAATCAAGAAAATCACGTCGCTTCGCCCGCTCAAGTGCAGTATATAACCCCTTAAGAAAAATCATACAAGCCGTACTACTTTTCAACTGTTGGAGTAAATAAAACGATAAATTTCAAAAATTGCAAAAACTTCCCCCCCCCCCCCCCCCCATAACCCCACACCCTCAGCGAGAACAAGTTGCCGGCCTTGGATGTAATTTCAGAGACTTATAGCGATTTCGATTTGCTGCTCTAGTGTGCACTGAGTGCACTTTTATCCTCTTCTATCTCCTATATCAGAGTGCGATAGAAGTACACTTAGAGCGCCACAGGGCAACAAATCGAAATAGCTATTAAGTACGACATTGGAAATACTTCGCGCGGGACACCGCGAATATTCAGGCCCGACCAATTCATCGCTCACTTGCTATCAATGTTCATTAACCCCCCCACCCCCCTGTCTGATATCAAAATAATTTTTTTGCAACACCTACATCGAAAGACCTGTTTTATGCATCGTCTATAGGCACTTAAAATGTCTTTTAAACACTAGTGCGAGAAAACTTTCTCGCACTAGTGTTTGAAAGCGCACCAGTGTTTAAAAGACTTTTCAGTGCCGATAGACGGCATAAAACAGAACTATCGATGTAGGTGTTGCAAAAAATAGTGTTCGATACACGAGCGAAACGCGGCAATGCCACTCGTGTGGCGGCGCAGAGCACGAGCCCGAAGTCTTGTCTTCGTCTCGCCTCCGACTCGATTTCGGGCTCGTACTACGCCTTCACACTCGCTGTGCGGCATTGCCGCCTTTACGCTCTTGTATCGAAAAATACTATTGGTTTTCACTTTGTAAGCGTGCTTCTCACTACACGCATACACACACACACAAAGTCGACGACATCCGAATATTGACGATATACATCGAACAATGAGTGTGGAAGGGATATCCGAGTATCGTTCGCGATACTCGGCCTCTTTGCCCCAGGATCATCGCTTGAGATAGACGTATCGATAAGTATTGTATCATATAAGGTCCTGGGGACTGAGCTATCTTTCAACTATTTTAACATACCTGTTTTTATATATATATTTTGTGTCACTCGCTGTATCTGTATAACATATACGTCAATCGCTGACCGGCATTGATTTGCAACTTTTATTTATTTATACATATATGCAATCGTCATGCGCTCTTAGCATAAATCTTTCATCTATATACATATGTGTCATTTTGATTGTACTATTGTGTGATAACCGTGCATAATTCTACTAATGTTCAGCAAAAGGATTGAAGATAACTACTTTTTGTAACACCCCGTGTGGAAATTGCCCGGTTTGGCCCGGTCACAACAAGGTTTCTGGCCGGGCGCTAGCCGGGTAGTATTTTTGTCAAAGTGCTTGACCGGGGACTGGCCGGGTGCTGACCGGGAGCTAGTTTAGCAGTTTATTATTCAAGAACCTGGCCAGGGACTGGCCAGGCGCTAAGACGGTCAAAATTATGTCATAGTTTCATAGGAATCAACTACTTCAATAAACTTCCAGCAAAAAGTGTTATTTGAATATAGAAAAACATGAAATCAAAAAGAAATAGAATGAAAAAATAGAAAAAATATGAAATTCATAATATAAATCATATGATAAATTACATTCAGTTTTTTTTCATATTATTATGTGATTCATCACATGATTATTTTCAGTAGGGATGTCCGTGTACTGCGTTTGCGATTCTGCACACCAAACTCCGCTCTTGCGCTTACTATCACGTGGCATTCCGTATTTTTGACGGCCTTCAACAGCAGCGTGTGCTTGAATTATACTTATGGCGTCGCGTAGTTAGTGATCGAATCTTCGGTGAGAAGTGTTCATTTCCCTAATTAACTTCTGAGGCGTACTATTGATCAGCTAGTGGTGATGTAATGCAACACGCAGTTTCCAGAACGGTAACAACAAATAATTGATGTAGGGTGAGCATTTTTTCATGCGCCAACTTGCATAGAATCGCATTTCAAGATTTGTAGGTTATGTTGTCGCTCTCGTGTTGGTTTGGTCTTTCATTGGAACAGTACGGACTGAGGATCCATCTAATTGTTCAATCTGAATTGAGAAACTGTATTCTAAAGACGTACTAGTTGATATATATATCGTTGGCCTAATTCTCAAATGTCGTAAGCCACAAAATTTCGGAAATTGATTTTTTCGTCTCTTTGGACTTTTTGTTGACGTTTCTGACTTATTTTCACTCTCTCCCAGAAAATTTTTAATTTGTGGGTTACGACATTTGAGAATTAGGCCATCGATATATAGATATAGCTATAGTTTAATCATTTTATGATAAGTCCTAAGGACTAGTCCCGCGTCTACGCAACCAAATTAAGAAGCATGTAATAAAGAGATGAATATTCGGAGAAATGATTTAAAAATCGAACAAACTCGGTTCGTGATATTATACTTCGAGACTGGTTCAAGTTTCTACTTGTGATACTATAACTTTGAAACTACGGGTTAAATCATTGTTCCTAATATCTATCATAATAAGAAATATTGAGATGGATATAAAATCAATTTAATGAGGTTGGGTAGTCCAAAATGACTAGTTTTTTATAAACTTATTACGGCATAGTCGTCACATTGAATATTCATCGAATAATTATATTCATAAATTAATAATTTCCCGAAAATTTCCAGAAAAAAATAATACCGAAATTATAAACAAACGGCTAGATATCGATTTTTGATTTAAAAGTGCTTCAAAATGGTTAAAAATCTAGTAGATTGGTTCGATTACAGTCTACGATGCCTTATTTTCTTCAGGAAACTGTTCTCTATAATCCGTCTACTAGTCACAACCTCCTTAATAAATTAAAAACTTGATGACAATTTGCTTTCATTTTTCAACTGCGAATAATCGAATAAAATTATTGCAATATTCCATGGCCCCTAGTAAAACCTGGTCAAGCTATGGCCGGACAGCCCGGCCATAGCCCGGCCAGGCCTCCTGATCGGGTACCGAACTGACGAGCGTGACGATTCTGGGCGGGTGCCGACCAGAACCCCCGACCGGCACCCGCTTACAAGCCGGGTTTCCCGGCCGAGACCCGGCCGGCTCCCCAATTCAATTTCCACACGGGACGGTTATCCGTTTTCTGGGATATTCATTGCATTTAGATCATTAATAAAATACTAATGCCTAACTTAAACATATATAGATTTCTTTCTGTTTGATCCACCGTGGGCCACCTTGCTTACATAACAAATAAAGACTCTTAATATAACATATAAACGTTACAACTTTGAGTTTGAAACAACTATATCTCTCTTTTTTGTCTCTCTACAGTGTGGCTGGGATGGCATAGAGTAGCTATATGAGATCAATTCCCGACTCGAAATTTAACGCCTGCTTAGAACCTCAAAATTGGGAGGTTGAGAGGTTTTTGAGGGTCTGGTGAGGTTTATTTTGTATGGGAATTGAAATCCTCTTTAGCGCCTAAAACTCGTAGTTACTAGACAAATGCAGCATTTCAGGGTCAAATGAGGATCTCACGAGAACCTCGCAGAACCCTCACTACACCCTACAGAGTTGTTAGATTGGAAATAGGAGTTTGAGGTCCAAATAGGATCTATAGAGACGTTGAGTTGGATGCTATGAGTATCAAAATAGGCGCTGAATTTCGACTCAGGTTGCTATGAGTGTTAAAGTAGGCGCTAAATTTCGACTCAGGATGCTACACGGAAAGAAATGAATGGCGTTCATCACTATGCCAGTATGGGCGTGATGGCCATACTGTATGGTATCGACGATTTTCATTCATTTTAATAGTTTGGGCAACAGACTTTTATTCATAACTTGTTTGTATATTTACCAAAAATTATGAGCAAGGTGTCATTTGGTTCGAAAAGGCATTTAGAAATTTTTCGGAAGGGTCCAAGAAAGGGAAGACGAAAATTGCAAAAGTTATGTACAATTTAGTAAAAAAAAAGAGGGGGAGTTCGGTTTTCTGCGAATATCTCAAAAACTATTTGAGATATTTGAAATCGCAAAAAACATCCTAAAAGAGCAGAAAATTTCCTATAAAAACGCCCTACCTCCCCAGACTCTACAACCAATATTTATAATTTTAATTGTACGGTGAAAAAAGGACTAAAAACGCGCGCGCGGCCGCCGCATAACCCATTTTTGGTCCTTTTTTTATCGCACAATTAAAATTATAAATATTGGTTGTGGAGTTTGGGGAGGTGGGGCTCTTGTGTAGTAACTTTTCTGCTCTTTTAGGATCGTTTTTACGATTTTAAATATCTCAAATAGTTTTCGAGATATTCGCAAAAAACCGAACTCCCCCTCTTTTTATTTACTAAATTGTTTATAACTTTTGCAATTTTTGTCTTCCCTTTCTGGGACTCTTCCGAACAGTTTCTAAATGCCTTTCCGAACCAAATGACACTTTGCTCATAATTTTTGGTGAATATACAAGAAAGTTATGAATAAAAGTCTGTTGACCTAACTATTAAAATCAATGAAAATCGTCGATACCATACAGTATGGCCTTCACGCCCATACTGGCATAGTGATAAACGCCATTCATTTCTTTCCGTGTATGAGTGTTAAAGTAGGCGCTAAATTTCGACTCGGGTTGCCATACAGGCGTGGAATATTGAATAAACGCATAATAGACACGAAGCCACATGCGCATATGATTAATTGCCATAATATTTATGTGTCCTTCAGCTACCATACGGATTCTGGCATGAAGTACCCAGATTTCAGGCTCTGAACACCTGAAAATGAAACCTCATTTCTTTCAGTGTACATAATTGCGTAGATACACTGTTAAAAAAATTTATTTGATGCAATAAATTAATTATTTGTATATTATCCAGTAATTCGTGATTAGGATCAAGTCAATGTTCTTGAGACAAATCGATTATTCTTCGTGTAATGTACCTGGTTCCCAGTAGAGGGCCAGAAAAGTCCCTAGGACTAACTAGTTATATATTCCCCGTCTAGATCACGATAGAACGCATTTTAAAAGATGGTGCCCACGAGGCAGTTAGAACCGTTAGCCAGTACGTGCATTATTGTAAAGATTAACCAGTTTTATTCTCTTTAATAAAGACCTTTCATTATACAATGTCTAATACTTATTAAAACATAACACTTCGCAATGAATAAAAGTAGACAGTGTATATACACCTCAGAATGTTAGCTAGGGGATTCCATCGTCGCTTCGTTCCGTTTTTGCGTATTTCTGCAACGTTTTTACATATTCTTGAAAATAACGTGTTTGGGTTAACTTGGCGCGTTTTTTTCTGGGGCTAGTTGGCGCTATGTATACCATACCTATAAATCAATCTGTTGAGCAATATTGAAAAATTCCTATTTGAATCATTATTTTTTATTTTTGCCATCAAATATTATGTCATTTTCAGTTTTTATTATGCATCTGACGTTGTTTTATTTCGAGTTTTCGATACGTGATATTTTATCCCCACGAAATTACTATAACTTCTACGAAAATATGAGATATTACAGTTGTTCTGGGATTCAATAGACTTTTTAAATGGAAGTAACCTTAAGGGGGTATCCCCACCTTTAAATGGGTTAAAATTCTGAGAAAGAGATTGATATTTTACAGCGAATTTAAGAGTCCGATCAAATCTAAAAAAATCACGAAGTTTAGGGAGGGTTTGACCCTCATTATCCATACTTAACATTGAATATTACTTTGAGTCTAATAGTAGTTACGCTGAATATAGAAAAATACAAAATTACTCGGTTGTCGCAAAGAATCAGTAGTACCGTCGGATCGATTCTGGAATTTTTGGTCTTCAATTGTTCAGAAGAGATGCCTCTATCATATGAACATAGAACTTTTTGATTTGACTATTTTTGGTAGAGATAATAGAAAAAGTAGAGAAAAAAAATTGAAGAATTAGAAAAATCTCAGTAAAAACTCAGCGACTCAGGCAATTTTCGCGATATCAAAAAGTTCTATGTTCATATGATAGAGGCATCTCTTCTGAAGAATTGAAGACCAAAAACTTGAGAATCGATCCAACGGTACTACTGATTCTTTGCGACAACCGAGTAATTTTGTATTTTTCTATATTCAGCGTAACTACTATTAGACTCAAAGTAATATTCAATGTTGAGTATGGATAATGAGGGTCAAACCCTCCCTAAACTTCATGATTTTTTTGGATTTGATCAGACTCTCAAATTCGCTGTAAAATATCAATCTCTTTCTCAGAATGTTAACCCATTTAAAGGTGGGGATACCCCCTTAAGGGGGTTTCCCAGTCTGGAGCTCCGGAACGCGTGCATGTTTTTCGAAGTTTGCCGTTGAGCGTCGTAGAAGGAGAATAAATGAAAGAATATGTTTCGAAAGTGCGCAACTTAAGCTTTAATTTGGAAGAAACGAGTTGACAATATCATCAAAATTACGACCGTTATGGCCATTGAAGTAAAAAGCAGCGTCGAAAACGGTAGACAAGATTGTAACCGAACGGAGTATCTGAAACCCAAAAACAAGGAGTCATTTTGATGGTCAAAGTACCATCTAAGCTTCTATGGAACCGATTTTTGATAAACCGAAATTTGGGCGAGTTGCAAATCTTTAAATCAAAAAACTTGGATTTCCTCGATTTTGACAATCGTTTTTGTAAGTTAATAATAAAACAAAAGACGAACGGCTAATGTGTTCCATAGAAGCTTAGATGGTACCTTGACCATCAAAATGGCTCCTTGTTTTTAGGTTTCAGATACTCCGTTCGGATACAATCTTGTTTACCGTTTTCGAAGCTGCTTTTTACTTCAACAGTCATAACGGTCGTAATTTTGATGATATTGTCAACTTTTTTGTCTCAAATTAAAGCTCAAGTTGCGCACTCTCAAAACATATTCTTTCATTTATTCTCCTTATACAACCCTCAACGGCACAACGCTTCGAAAAACATGCACGCGTTTTGGAGCTCCAGACTGGGAAACCCCCTTAATCAAAGTTATCTACATTTCTGGAGGGCGTGTTTTATTTCATTTGGAAGTTGAAGCCTACCTGCCCCGTATGATGCGTCAATATACCCCAGTAGCGGGGTAGGTAGACGCACTACACCTTACCGTCCATCATCATTTTTTTCTTTTACACCAGTCAACTGCCAGACTTGAAAAAATTGCACAATACACTGAAGCCTTGTAGTTCATAAAACAAGAATTGGAATTGCGAAATCTTGATTAGTACTCTTAGAATATGGATTAGTTTAAAAAGTACGCCTACCGTCCCCGGTCACCCCTACATGGCGACCATTCGCTGTCGCGGATCTTGATTTAGAGATCAGCTCGATTCCAAGGAATTCTCATGCTCAATTTATTTCATAAATGGACGCAAGAGATCAAGAACCGCCAAGTCTGGGTAGCAGGTTTCAAGAGATTGAGTATCCCGAGGAACTCTTGTTCACTTGTAAGATCCGCGGTGCTAGAAGAAGCGATACCGGAAATTCCCAGCAAACCAATACATAACTGATACATAACTGTAAGAGCACATCTAGAGATCGGAGTAATGTAACATAGTTATGTCTCTGATATGCGACATATCTTTAGAATGTAACATATTGTTTACATAACATGAGATGCATGAATGATACGTAATATTGAGGGCATCACGAAGTAACAATGTAATATAACAAAGTTACGTAGAGGAGAAATAACATAACTTCAATTCCGTGATGTATCATGGACATTACATGAGACCCACAAGTGATACATAAAATTGAAAGCATCTTCAGGGATCCGGAAATATAACATAGTTACATACATGGGACATAATATTTCTGCAAATATGACATGTGTCGTATACAGGGCGACCCAGGTTGAGCGCACCATATTTGGTGGGTGTACTCCTCCCGAAAATCTAAGACTAAAGTTCCTTTACCAAAACTCCCAGGGTCTAATAATTCAGGAGCTACAGGAGATCTTAGTCGACCAATCAGAGGGCTTATGATGGACTAAGACAGGGCCGGTTCAAGAGTGTAAGGCGAGCAGTGCCCGCGTCGGATCAATTTAGGTGGTTCGCTAAGTATTTCTCGTAGTCCAGGTCCTCGGCTTCGTAGTTCTCGTAGTCCAGGTCCTCGGCTTCGTAGTTCTCGCTGTCCAGGTCGTGCGCTAAGTATTTCTCGTAGTCCAGGTGGTTCGCTAGGTATTTCTCGTAGTCCAGGTGGTTCGCTAAGTATTTCTCGTAGTCCAGGTGGTTCGCTAAGTATTTCTCGTAGTCCAGGTCGTTCGCCAAGTATTTCTCGTAGTCCAGGTCCGCGGCTTCGTGGTTCTTCGTAGCCGAGGACCTGCATAGCGAGAACTACGAAGCCGACGACCTGGACTACAAGAATTACGAAGCCGAGGACCTGGACTACGAGAAATACTTAGCGAACGACCTGGACAGCGAGAACTACGAAGCCGAGGACCTGGACTACGAGAAATACTTAGCGAACGACCTGGACAGCGAGAACTACGAAGCCGAGGACCTAGACTACGAGAAATACTTAGCGAACCACCTAAATTGATCCGACGCGGGCACTGCTCGCCTTACACTCTTGAACCGGCCCTGTCTTAGTCCATCATAAGCCCTCTGATTGGTCGACTAAGATCTCCTGTAGCTCCTGAATTATTAGACCCTGGGAGTTTTGGTAAAGGAACTTTAGTCTTAGATTTTCGGGAGGAGTACACCCACTAAATATGGTGCGCTCAACCTGGGTCGCCCTGTATATAACATCAGACCCATGGATGATACGTAACAGAGATGGCAACACCAGGGAACAGAGTCACATAACATAATAACATCTATGATACGTGCAATATCTTTAGTTCTGCAATTAAAACATCGCAAAATAGGATATCCGTATCTGCTGGCGATAATTTCTGAAACGTATGTAAGTGACTAACATGATAGTACGCATCAATCGAGGCATAAACGCTTTAGAGCTGTTAAATAGCGAGATCGAAAATATAGAGAAATCTGGCAGTATTCACTACACGATACTGTGGTGTAGTGGCGAGAGCGTGCGACTACTAATCCAAGCGAGTCCGAGCGATCATGGTTCGAGCCCGGGTTAGGTCAAAATAATGATGTCGTCTTGAATGAACTAAAGATGCGTTTTAATCTATCTGTGGTTGATTATAAATTGTTACTATGTCATATATACACCATAGATGATGGAAATTAGTAATAATAACGGCTTTTTATTTAGCTTTTCCACTGTGATAGTTAATTGTATCAGATGCATCTCCAATATGTATCTGATACATCTTTCAACATGTCTTTGACATATCATTGATATGTCTATGATATATCGGTGAGCCGTCGCTGATATGTATCACCAGCACATATCTAATACATTGATGATACATCCAATGTTGCTGACATCGTGCTGTACCAGTAACATACTTTCTTATGAGTTTGATACATAACGTGTAACATTCGTTACATAATATATACGTATTTGATACATATTTTGGTTTGCTGGGTTACACCTGCGTGGGGAGTACAACCGACGGAACTTTTTTATTCGACAAGACTATGTACATCGAAGTATCAGGTAATGTGATTAATATGAAATCAATAAATGATGGTTAATATTGACCGTCTCGAGGCAAAAGACTTGATCATCTCGTTTCAAGTTTATCCGTAGACGTCGTGATCGAAGCTTACCCACCCGTTGAAATACACCATATTCTTTGTTCCACATTCGCTCATCACTCGATGAATTTCTTGAAAAATGATAGAATCGCTGTTCACAAACATATCTGTATTATTGTTGCACTCACTTGTGGTCAAAATCGAGTCACGTGAGTCTGAACTCGGGTTTGAAACAAATGTTTCCAGCGATAGATGTAGGGTATTCCACGCGAGGCGGAACAGTTGCATCTCCAGTGAAATAAAACCTAATCGGTTGAACTTCAAGTTTCCCGTATGCAGGCGTTTACCGAATTGCCTACCTATGGGCAAACGACTTCGTCCAGAATCGCCCTGTATATTCTTGGTTTCTCGATCGTTCGTTCAGTAGTTAATTTTCCAAATATCTTCAAAGCATAATTTTTCTAGACGCTCGATGTGTTTGAAAAAACACCCAATATACTGGATAGATTTTTCTCATTTTCTGAGCGCCCGGAAGGATGTGAAGTTCTGTGAAGATATGGCATTAGTTAGCAGTAGGTGATGTAATTGTTCAGACGTCGAAGCTACAGATTCAACAAATTGTCAGTGACTATTCAGGTTACGAATCATTTTCTCAGCACCCTGTTCGTATTTTCAGAGCCTGGTAGAATAACCGATGGACAGAGTGGAATTGGCGTAAAAGCAACCGAGTCTGCAGCAATTGTGAGGTGTCGCATAAGTAGACATTCCTCATATATAATCTGGCCACTGAAGTTCAAGTACGGAGGCCCGAACCTGACCAATTTGGAAATCACCGCCTATGTCAACGAAAGTGGAACTGCGCTTACTCTGAAGATATTAATATCGAGGGACAGCGGGTCTGACGAATGCGCAGGGAGTTATTCAAAAGCATCCAAATCTTGGAATACTACTAGTCTAGTCGAGAAGTGAGTTTCCTGAGAAAAATAGTTGGAATTCTCTTAAAAATATGAGCGATAGCTCATTCGATTCGGAATGCGATCCTGAAAAAGATGTATTTTTTTTTTTTGGCGAAAACAAAAATTGTAATTGTTATTAACAAAAAACAAAGAAAAAAAACGACGTCTCCGGTTTTTGACTATAACTAAAAAACTGTAAGAGATAACGAAAATTGGAAAAAAGCATCTAAGAGAGGAGGAAATTTCGAATAGAAAAGTCTTGACTCCCGGAACTCTATCTCCATTATTTATAATTTTAATTTGATGCTGAAGATAGGGTTCCGCGCGGCCGTTTTAGCACTGACGCGTCGCCGCTGAACAGAGAGTGCGATAGAAATTATTTTTTTTTTATTATTAAATATCAATTTTAAAATTTTTGAAAATTGTGCTATCATCAGAACACTCCAAAGAATCTAGCCCCGCAGAGAAAAAATTTTTAACTTTATTTTTCTAAAAGTTATACAATTGTTAATTAACTCATTTTCTTCGGACTTCGATTTTCATAAATGGCGACATAAAAGTTTAAATAATTGGCCTAACATTTTTTTACTTCTTTGGAGCCCTTCTTATACCGTGAAGTTTTAAGGAAGCGGAACGATGGGCGTGCTATAGTTCGACCAACACACGCTCGCGTTGCGTACGTGAGCTTCTACTCGCAGTCACTGGCAGCTCACGTACGCAACGCGAGCGTGTGGTGGTCGAACTATAGCACGCCCATCGTTCCGCTTCCTTAAAACTTCACGGTATGTGGGGCTTTCCACGCCAACTTGACGAACGTCTGACCCCGACCATCTCGGATTTTATCGACTCTTTTTTAATAGTCCAGGCGTCAGGGGTTTTATAAGCATAAAAACCCCCTCCAAAGATTTTATTGCGTGAATCGCTTGGTTTTAGCATTAATAATAACATACTAAAAAATAATTGTCGAATTCGATCGGGAAGTTATTGTTTAAACAATGGAAAGGGACGATTTTTTGGTTTTTCATGTTTTTCGCGTAAACTATGGGCCATACGTCAAAAATAGTTATATACGAAATTAATCCCCATGAAATTATCTACAAAAAATGTTTCCTGAATTTTTTTGGCCGATCAATACTTTTTGGTACCAGAGCCGTAAAATCCGATTTTACGCCCGTTTTCAGTCCGTAGAATGATTTTTCACGAACGTAGGCCCGTAAAATAATTTTTCACGGACGTAGATCCGTAAAATGAAAAATTTCTGAAATTAGCCATTTTTTGATGATAAATCATTTATGTCGGTTATTTTTCAATAACAAAACTTTTTCCATCAGTTGACAATGCTAATGAAGAAGATTTAGTTTGAACTTACGCGTATTTCTTATTCATTTGTGCATGTATTGTAACGTGGCAGAACGTTATGACCTCCGCCTTCCCAGCCTTACGAGCGTACCGAGGGCCCAAAAACCCGATTCCGCGGTTCAAACCCTTGCCGCCTTATCCCGCGGAGCCATATTGACTGTAAGCGTCTGCTAACAGCCGACCGGCGACCGTCAGCGCTCGCCGGACAGGTGGTAATGAGGTGAACCACCCCCAAGCGGAAGAAGAAGAGACAGACTCCTCGTGGCGTACGGTACGAGCACACCGCGTGCTCAATAACGTCGTGACGTAAGAGTGAGAGAGAGAGAGAGAGAGAGAGAGAGAGAGAGAGAGAGTGAGAGTGAACCTAATTTTAAGAGAATAGTTTTAAGTGAGTGTTTTGTGTGAGTGACGACCCACTGGATATTGACTAGGACTTCGACTGATTGGACTATCGTGCACCCTACGACGTCGCCTGTACCCGGACCTCCGCCGTCACGTTAATTCGGACTGCCGTAGCCGAGACACGCTGGAACCTCGTACAGTAAGGTAGGAGCCATCCGATCTCCAGTCAAAGACCCGTGGACATCCCTAAAACCCTACGAGCCTCGAGCCGTTCCTGTGTTAACGTCTGACCGTTCCTCGGAACCGTTGGATTTGAAATTAACCAGAACCGAGTCACGTGTTGTTTGTCGTGCGTAGAGCCGTGCCAGGATTGGTCACCGCTGCGCCGATATTCGCCGAGATCGCGCCGACGCCATATTGCCACGGACTGCTGACGTCATCGCGAGGCACTCAGCTGCTGCGAGTCAGAGTTTCGTCGCTTCCCTAGCCATCCCCACTACCTCTCCGCCGCCGCTGGACAGCGTGCCGCGTTAGTCCTCAGAAAGACATCGAGAGAGGCACGCAATCTCGCTACAGTGACAGCTGACTGCCAAGTAGCCAGAGAGGGAGAGCCTGCGACCGTCTAAGAAGACCGTCGCCTAGCATTAAGGATTGAAATAGTTTTGTTTGATATTAAAGTAGAGTAGAGTCATTAGATATAATTGATTTTGTTTTGTATCTTACGCCAGGTAGCGGGCGTGGTAATAATTCGCCACCTTTTCTTTTTTTCTTTTTAATAAATAATAGTCAGTAATATTCGGTTTGTGTCATTATTCTTCGCCCCTACGAAATCCCTCTACCACTAGTAGCTAGCCGGAGGGTCCCAGAGAGAGAGAGAGAGGACTTCGAACGAAGTCTGGCGCCCAACAAAATCCCCCTACCTATCCGTTGGGCCTTGGTTTGTATTCGGCTTAGTTTCTTGGGTACCCGAACCCAGGGAGAACCCGTTACAGTATTCTTTTCTTCCATTCATTTTATCCATCTATTCTTTTTTATTCATTTTATTCATTTATTCATATATTATTCGTACGTATTTCTTGATATATTTTTCCTAACTGAGTGCGCAAGATTCGATTTTTTTTTTTAGATTTATTCTCAACACGTTGACTATTCTTATCGTATCAAATGAAATTTATTTTCCGGTTATTTTCTCCATCCTTTTGACTTAACGATTTTGTAGAGAATTGATCAAGGAATACGCTCAGATTTTTTTCAGAATTTTATCGCGTGGTTCTTGCTTTGAAAATCACGTTTAAATAATATATTTGTTTATAACAAATGAAATTGTTTGTTATCGCAAAATCAAATGAATGTATAATAATAGTGTCATTCAATAGCTTTAAAATGGTTCTTGACTAAAGTCTCTAGGATGAATACAATCAAAGATATGACCGTTTGAAGAGGAGTATGTTTTCGATTTTCAGCTCTTTTTGCAGAATTTTGCCCCCGTGTAACTTGGAAAATGGGGGCCAGAAAAAAAAAAAAATGTTTGATCAATTTATTTGTTCCATAGAACCCGTAAAAAAAATTATAGCGAAATCGGTAACATCGAGGTCCGAAAGCTGTCCGGTTTGACGTGGAATTACTCGTATATAGGTAGCAGCTGGAGCTGTGCGGGTACCCGACTAAATCGAGTACCCGAGTTGGATAGTGGCGTCGTGCGAATATCGGTCGGGTATCGCTGTTCCCGAGATGAAGTCGGGTACCCAAATTAAAGTCAACCCGGTGCAATTCGGGTACCCGGTTCAACTCGCATAAACCGGATTATCGCTTTCGGGTACCCGAGTCAAGACGGGGTTTTTCGGAATTTGGCACTGTCATATGGCTGTAACTTCTCAAATCCTTTGGATATTATGACGCCGATTTATTTGCAGGTAGAGTAGGTCACTAGCATTTCAAATAAATTATAAGAAAAAACAATTCTTTCAAAATTAAGAGGTGTAGATACCCCTTAAGCTGGGTACCCAAAAACCTGACTTTACCCGAATTAAACCGGGTACCGGAAAACCCGAGTTGAACCGGGTACCCGAAAACCCAAATTCACCCGAGTTAATACCGGGTACCCGAGTCTTGACTCGGGTACCCGAAAACCCCGGTGCCCGCCCGGGTTTCGCCCTCGGGTACCCGGACCGACCCGACCAGACAAAATAGACTACCCGCACACCTCTAGTAGCAGCAATAAGCGTGATGTAACACAGTTCGACTAGTCTCGCGGCTGTATTGTGAAAAGTATTAATCGAACAAAAAGAGTCAGAAAACATTTTTTGTAGATAATTTTATGGGGATTAATTTGGTTCATAACTATTTTTACCGTAGGGCCCATAGTTCACGCAAAAAACATAAAAAACCAAAAAATCGTCCCTTTCCATTGTTTAACAATAATTTCCCGATCGAGTTCGACAATTATTTTTTGGTATGTTATTATTAATGCCGAAACCAAGCGATTCACGCAATAAAATCTTTGGAGGGAGTTTTTACGTTCATTCATGAAATTTGATGCTCTGACGCCTGGACTAGGTATATACACCTTTAAACGGGTTGAATTTCTGAAAAACAATTTTTCTTTTTTTTTCAACTTGAAGACTCTGATAAAATTGAAAAAAATCATCATGATTGGGGAGGGTTTGACCTTCATTATCCATATCTTACATCATGTATTACTTCCAGTCTAATAGTGGCTGCGCTGAAGACAGGAAAATACAAAATCACTCGGTTGCCGTAAAGAATCAGACCCAGCGTTGGACCAATCTTGGAATTTTTGATTCTCAATTGTTCATGAGACATGCCTCTATCAGATGAACATAGAACTTTTTGATATTGCAAGAATTACTTGAGTTATTGAATTTTTTCGATTTTTTTTCTGAATTCAAAAAAAAATTTTGCTTATTTTTCTAATATTTCAACTAATAATGGGTTTATCAAAAAGTTCTATGTTCATCTGATAGAGGTTTCGATTCTACAAATTTGAAGACCACAAACGCCAGAATCGGTCCAGCGATGCTCCTGATTCTTTACGACAACCGTTCAAAATATTCATTCTCCAGAAATCAACTTTTAAACTTTTTTATCAAAATTTTTTTTTTATTTCATACTTTTCCAAGAGAAGAAAATGTAGTCACAGGAAATTAAGTTTTAAGATTTTGCTTATGACTAATATGCTGGATCCGCAGCTGCTCTCGTATCGATGAGTTATGAGTCGAGACGAGTCTAGACACATGTGCCAAGGGGAGGTTCGTAGTGAGTTTTGACCTGTTCTGTACAACAACAGTGTCCGTTAGGTGTCCGGTGAGGCTGTTAGAAAAATAATGAATTGCTTTAGAAAAAATCTGATCAAAATTTTTCAACATAAAAATTCTCTAAAATTTTTGATCTTCAATATTCTTGAGATTCAGAAGATGCTAGCACAATTTTTGTCAATACTACGAAAATTCTTTCATCTTTCATCAATCATACCTTTTTTCTTATAATATTTATTAAACTCTTGCAATTGATATATGTATTGTAGAAATACTCATCTTTTCAGAAATCCAAATGTGTAGTTTCCTGGCATCGATTTCAATCGCACTTTTTGATGGATCATCTTCTTTCGATTCCGAAGTCTCATGTCAGATATATAAACACTGTGTTTATTCGATAATGGAAATTACTAGTGGTTTGAATTCGTAATGAACGCACAATAATATTTACAAACAAGTGGACACCTAACCTCGAAAAAATGTAGATCGCAGCCATGTGTTCTGTCAATGATCACAATTCAAAAGAATATTGAAAATTAAATATGTGTAAGAATGATAATTACGAAGAATTAACAGATCACAGAATCAAATTCAAAATCGAAATACCGTATTGTTCCGAGCATAGGTCGACCCTGATTATAAGTCGAGCTCCAATTTCAAGGTCTGATTGGGAGACATTTTTTTAGAGACCTAATATAAGTCGACTTTTACAAAGAAATTATCATTTATATATAAATTTATATTTTTTTATTTTTCTTCATTTTTCTAACATACATTTTAGTAGGACTTATCGGTGAATTTTATTGATGACAAATATATCGAGATCTTATATTCAGGTACGTGGTCTAAGCATCATCCGAGTCTTGGTCAGTGCCGTTTTCATTAGTACTCTCTTCACTGTCTTCACTTGAGCCATCGTCTCCTTCTGGAGCATCTTCATCCTCCCAGAGGATATCATCTTCAGTTCCGTCCATGGCATTGCTGATGCAACATTTTCTAAATCCTTTCACGATGGTTTCAGGCTCAATGGATCGCCAGGCAGCTTGAATCCATTGCAGTAAAAGGGTCACCGATGGTTTCTTTATTTTTCCGGTCGGTGTCAAGGCGTGTTCTGCTTCCAGAGTCCACTTGGTGTAGTGAGACCTTAGTCTATCTTTAAATGGTTTATTGACAACGACATCTAAAACTTGCAGTTGTGAAGTCATGCCCCCTGGTATAACAACCAGGTCTGTGTTTAATTCCTGAATCACACGTTTCACACCCTGAGTTGTATGACCTCGAAATGCATCAAGTACAAGCATTGATCTCTGTCTTAGCAAAGCACCAGGTCGTCTATTCCATACTGTTTTCAACCAGTCTTGCACTAAATTTTCAGACATCCATCCGTTTTCTTGGCAACGAACATGGATTCCATTCGGTAGCTTTTCTCTCGGTAAACGCTTGCGTTTCAATATGACGTATGGAGGTAACTTGGTACCATCTGCCAATACTGCTAACATGACGGTGATCCTCATCTTCTCATTACCACTAGTTTTTATTAAGACACTTTTTGCACCTTTAACATTAACGGTTGTATTTGACGGCATGTCAAAATACACCGGTGTTTGGTCGGCGTTACCCATCTGACCAAGCAGGTAATTGTTGTCTCTTCGCAGGTTCAAAACGAATCTTTGATATGCGACTAGTTTTTCTTCGAAGTCGTTTGGCAAACGTTGAGCCAGGGTTGTTCTTCGCCTCAATGATAAGCCATTCCTCCGCATCATCCGCCTACACCAACCCAAACTAGCCTTGAATTGCGCCTGAGGAATATTCATGCTCCTCGCAGTCTCCAGTGCTTTTATTTGTATCACTTCGCGAGTTATGGCAAATCCTTGATCCCGTTTTTCGTGTATATAAGCGGATACTAGATCGTCGATTCCGGGATATCTTCCGGTTTTCGGCCCTCTAAAACTCAGTCGTGTAGAACACGCGCTTCTTAATTTTTGTTTAATTCGCCGCCAATCGCGAACGTTTTTTTCTAAGACACCATATTTATCTGCGGCTCGACAATTGTTGGTTCTTTCTGCATCTGGCACCACAGTTAATTTGAAATTCGCGTCGTAACTGTTTCGACTCTTTTTTTTCATGCGATCTGTTTGCGAAGCCCTGGATTCCACTCTATCACTATTTCGATCAATATCCATTTTATCACAATATTCAATGATATCACACAAAAACTCGTTTGCAATAACCGACGCTATCTGAAAAACAATACAATGTGCGAAACAATTGATGTTCGAAAAAATTGAAATTTGTATTTTCGATATCTCGCACATTACGCGCGCATCCGAACGTGAATTCCATTGGCCGAATTATACAATCAAACTCTCGATTGAAATCGATCGATCGATAAAGAAGTTTGTCCAGTTGATAAGATGAATTTTCCATATTATCCCGAATTTAAGTCGACTTCGCGTATAAGTCGAGGGCGCTTTTTCGGGGTGATGTTCGTTACAAAAAACCTCGACTTATACTCAGAACAATACGGTATATAAAAACGTCATAAAATTAAGCAGTGGTGTAGGTGGTGTTGGCGGTGTTGTACAATACTTATGGCACCAATCTGAGGGTTCGCGCGCCGCGCCGCGGCGCTTTTTCGCAATCTGGCACTGTCATGGCTGTAACTTTTCAAATCATCTAGATATTTTGACACCGATTTATTTGCAGGTAGAGTAGGTCACTAGCATTCCAAATAAATTATAAAAAAAAAAACGATTTTTTGAAAATTCAAAGGTGTAGATACAGTGGTTTTTGCGTTGTTCCTCACTCGCTACGCTCGCTCGGTTATCAGTGGTTTTTGCGTTTTTCAATTGAAAACATGACGTTGAAAAAAAAAAACTGAATCTCAATTATTTTCTTTGATTTTTCTCAAGGGTTTCTATTATACTGACCACTCTATATAAGGGCTTGAAATGATCCTCATATTTGAAAGAAATTTTATGAGTTTTTTCAGAATTTCAAAATGGGTCGAACTTTGAGTCCATTCAAAAAATTATAAACAAATAACGGCCGTTATGAAAAATTAAGAAAAAATATTTTTGAGATCCTGAACCTGCAGACCACTATTTAAAAAAGAGTCGATAAAATCCGAGATGGTCGGGGTCAGACGTTCGTCAAGTTGGCGTGGAAAGCCCCATGTATACTTAACAAGATTACGTAATAAAAGATGAAATTTTTTTTTTTATTTGTTTATAATACATTTATAAAGTTCCAACAAAATGATAAATGAAAAAAATAATGGTCAAAAATTTTTTTTTAAGGAAAATTATGTTATGGCTGTTTTCACATCTAACAATGACATTAATAAATGTTAAAAAAAAAATTTTTACTTCATTTGTTGAAAAATTTTTCATAAACAAATGGTCAAATTGAATATTTTCAAAAAAAATTTTTTGTTTTTCTATTGAGAAAAGTCAACTATGATTAAAAAAAAAAAAAATTTTTCTTTAAAAAATTTTTTAATCGTTTATAATGGTTTTTTTCATTTATCTAACATTTAAATTATTAGTTAAGGAATAATTTTTTCTGCTAAAATCATTATTGGTAGTTTTCTATATAGCAACAAAAACAAAAATTTTTTTTAGCAACAATTTGATTGTTTATTAAGTTACCAATCCGTTATAAACAAATTATGATTTTCAGTTCATTTTTTTTATTAAACTATTAAAAATTACGAAAACAACGATGTATAACAAAGTGTAAAAATAATTTTTTGTCTATTTTTTATTGCTTTTAAAAAATATCGTGGTATCAAAGTTGAAGCGGTTACCTGATTTGTCAACTTATAAATTGCTGTAGCTTTTTAACTATTAAAGATACAGGCTTTGACATTCAAGACGATTATTTAGAGAATTAATTTATCTTCTGAATAAATTTTTCGCCAGCTCGGTATCTATCATAATTCCCTTGTTACAAGCTTTTGTTTATAAAAATCTTCAGTATCTGCATCTTATAATCCTTATATCTTATAAACTATTGCAATTACACCTTTTATTATGCAAGGCAATTTTGTAGGCTTATTATTAAGCTACTTGAAAAAAAATATTTTTTTTCTTTCACGCCAATTGCAAATAATAAAAACTTCTTTAAGCATTTCAATTACTTACTGCTTCAAAACATTTTGCCAAACCCTGATCAAATAATCTTTACTTTTTGAATATTCGTCGCTCAAAAGTACGTAAAAAATATTATTTAATAATGCACGTTTCCTTTCATAAATTTACTGAAATGTCAGATAATAAACAATAAAGACCGAAACAGGTAAGTATTATAAGTATTTCTTGAGTCATTGTTAATGAGGAATTCTAAAGTGTATATTTCTATCCGCGGTTTCCTCACCGAATGTAATAATTGTTTAAAGTATGAAGTTAAGCTTTCAAAAAACGCAGAATAAGTAGTTAAAGATAAATAAATAAAACACTATAGACAATAAAAATAGAAATAATATGAATTAGCACAGGAATAAATGATAAAACACCAAGAAATGTATGAATTTTTTATTCTGAAATTAGAATAAATACGAATAATTTTTCAACAATTGGCGTTAAAGAAAAAAAATATTTTTTTTCAAGTAGCTTAATAAGCCTAAATTTTTAAAAATCATAGTTGACTTTTCTCAATAGAAAAACAAAAAAAAATTTTTTGAAAATATTCAATTTGACCATTTGTTTATAAAAAATTTTTCAACAAATGAAGTAAACATTTTTTTTTTAACATTTATTAATGTCATTGTTAGATGTGAAAACAGCCATAACATAATTTTCCTTCAAAAAAAATTTTTGACCATTATTTTTTTCATTTATCATTTTTTTGGAACTTGATAAATGTATTATAAACAAATAAAAAAAAAAATTTCATCTTTTATTACGTAATCTTGTTAAGTATACATATAAGAAGGGCTCCAAAGAAGTAAAAAAATGTTAGGCCAATTATTTAAACTTTTATGTCGCCATTTATGAAAACCGAAGTCCGAAGAAAATGAGTTAATTAACAATTGTATAACTTTTGGAAAAATAAAGTTAAAAATTTTTTCTCTGCGGGGCTAGATTCTTTGGAGTGTTCTGATGATAGCACAATTTTCACAAATTTTAAAATTGATATTTAATAATAAAAAAAAAAAAATTTCTATCGCACTCTCTGTTCAGCGGCGACGCGTCAGTGCTAAAACGGCCGCGTGGAACCCTATCTTCAGCGTCAAATTAAAATTATAAATAATGGAGATAGAGTTCCGGGAGTCGAGACTTTTCTATTCGAAATTTCCTCCTCTTTAAGATGCTTTTTTCCAATTTTCGTTATCTCTTACAGTTTTTTAGTTATAGTCAAAAACCGGAGACGTCGTTTTTTTTCTTTGTTTTTTGTTAATAACAATTACAATTTTTGTTTCCGCAAAAAAAAAAAAAAATACGTCTTTTTCAGGATCGCATTCCGAATCGAATGAGCTATCGCTCATATTTTTAAGAGAATTCTAACTATTTTTCTCAGGAAACTCACTTCTCGACTAGACTATACCTTTTTCGTCGAAAGTTAGGCTATTAGCTCAGAGAGCGTTTATTTGACCTGGGATACATACACTTCTGGCCTTATGTGGTCTCGTCTACTGTACACGGGGAAATTTCGTGCTCGGCCACCGTCTCCCCGTGTAGCCAGTAGCGGGGAATCAGAGTGTACGCGGAGATTGTATACACTGTGGTCGGGTACCGTTGACGAATGCGGAGCCTGCAGTTGGCTCTCTCTGTGTAGCCGTCTACCGGTGACACTGCGTATACAGAGAACGTTGCCGCCGTTCACATCTAGCGAGCTACACTTATTAGACCGATTCTTCAGCAGCACGTGCGCGCGCACCTCATCAAAAAGATGTCAAATATATAATAGACGCCTAATGAATCAAGAGTCGGAAATGTTATATGCAGGGAGAAAACGATAGAAATATGCATATCTTTACATTTGCATTTCTTATTTTATGAGCTATTCTTATTACTGTAAAGTATTACATGATTTGTATAATCAAATACATAAAAAAATAGGATAGATTCATAAAATAGGCAAACTATTTTTCATTCAGTTTCAATGTATTTTAATTTTTAATTATGAAATTCTTTAAAATATACATATGGCAAGAATCAACGTATGAAGTTTACTCAATTACGCGTGAAAAATTAAAAATAAAAATTAAAAATACTGTATACGTTAGTTGGCTACTCCGTCACCAGTAGATGGCTACACATAGGTAGCAAGTGACCGGCTCCGAAGTGTGCACAATCGCCGTATACGCGTCTACAGTCACAGTTGACTAAAATTTCCCGTGTACATGAAGAACGGTACAGAACAATGGTGCTTTCACTCGGAGGTACACCGAAATTATTTCGGAGGCAGAATTGTAACCGGACTGGAAAGTGACACTGCCTATGAATTCAAATGGATTGACATGAATTACTCGTGTAATTTACCGGTTTCTTATTCAAAATGGGTTACGACGTTGAAGAAAGGTACGAGCTTCACGCAAGAATCAAATTCAGGAGTTTCCGAGACTCGATTATGATCTCACATGTTCATTTGTCCAATCGAGGTACTACATTGGAAATTCTATCCGAGCAAATTGAAACCAGTTCATTTCATAATTTTAGAACACATATTGGTTGGCATTTCTGACCAACTAGTGCACATTTTACTCCTTTGTTTTGTCTCAAATTTGTCACAGTCGCGACTCGCTTTCTAACGTTTCGCAGCCCAGCAAATTCCCTAGAGAAAGCAGGCATCACGCATCCATCTCGATTCTCAATTTTCAAGCTGGGGAAATCCAGCATCTAAGAGAGAATCCAGAATCCGACTTATCAAAAAATATTGGATGGTAAATCTTGAACTGGTGTTATTTATTTCAATTGGATGAATTATCCTAAGCGCTTGATATAGCTGGCGAATAAAGAAAAAGGCAGTCCCTCGTCCAGATCGCCTAATAAAATGCTCACAGTTGAATATAGAATCTCCTGCTCGACTGAATATGAATTCGGAAAAGGGCAAATTTTTGCAAAATTAGTCTACGTATGTCCTTGACAAGATTTCAACAAGACTTGTGTATGAAAAAAACGTGTGCATGGAAAATGACCAAAGTTGAACAATCTCATCGCGGTTGTAAAACATATCCTAATCTTCCTCACTCGAGTCGCCACAAAAGTAACTGCGGGTTATCATTTTCTCTTGATTGTCAGAATGACTTTTCGTGCATTGAAGCTTTTTATTAACCTGTAATAAAGTTCAGTCCTCCACGGCTATTCAGAAGCCGTTTAAGTTGCGATAGCAATGTTTATGCACGTAGTTCAGCTATTCACGTGCTACTTTCTGGCTTGCGGATATTTTGGTGACGATTTGCTATAAGGAATTTTGACTCCTCTGCGAGCTTCATTTCATGTGTGTTTTAATTGCACTTGTACCTCTAAAGTTAAGTCACTAGATGAAGGATTGCGCAATCTGCTGGATGTGTTCCCTGATTATTCAGCTGCCAACTTGACCTGTAAGATCCGCGGTGCCAGCAAAAACGACTCTGAAAACTATGCTTGCGAGACAAATGGATTAACACGGATTGATTCAAATGAAGTGGGTCTCACGTTGTGATTGGTAATATGATTGATATAAAATAGACGAATGATGCATGATGTTATCTTTTTTTCTGGGGCCGATTAATTGAATGATCAAATAAACTTACCTGGAAGTGATGTTCGATCGTAATTATATGAAGTCCTCGTACTCTCCTCTTTTACATATTATATTGTGACGTATCAGGCGATATAGGCCTGATCGGTTACATACACACGAGCCGTTACGAAGCATTCGAACATCAGCCGTTGCGAACATACTCGAACGATCGAGAACGTTCGACAAACAGCGATGTGCTGGGTGACGTCACGACTAGTATAAAAGTCGTGACGCCACTCAGCTCATCAGCAATCTAAGGCAAAGCGCCAGGTTGGCTCACCGCGTACAGCATACACCTACTCTTCTTAAAGCAATCTAAGGCAAAGCGCCAGATTGGCTCATCGGATATAGCTTTAACACTCTTCTTATATTAAAAATCAGTCGCTAAAGCAATAGCGCCTCGCGATCTGCCTAGTCACATTGTAATATCATCTTAGTAGTATTGAACTTAGAGTACGGCATTAGCTTCACATTAAATTCACTTAAAGTCTTGTACTACCTAATTTTCCATCAATTCAGAAATTAGAATATCAAAAACCTCATAAAGTCATGGAAATACCATGCAAATCAAAGTAAATCAAACTAATATTAAGCAACACTGTAAATATAGTAATAGTTGGTTGCAACCGTGTTGACAATTCAAAATTGTTGAATAAATGTTGATGTTAATGTTGAGACATAATAGCAAAGATTGATGCTGCTTTCTTTGTCCGCCATTACCCGATCCCAGTAAATTCAATTTAGAAAAAAATTGGCTCGAGATACGGCTGCGAGCGCCCTGCGTTCAAGGTCCGTGGATAGGACAGAATACGGCTGCAAGTGCACCGCACTTAAGGTCCGTGAAACGGGGAGACGGCTGCGAACGCACGGCGTTCAAGGTCCGTAATTGGGCTAATCAACTCTCTAAATTTGAATCAGTGAAAACTACTGACAATCAGTGAATAGTTACTGGTTTCCAGTTATAAGTCTGCCAATGATTGGTTCAGTGGCAGACTTATAACTGCAGTCAGTGAATTTTCACTGATTCAAATTTAGATAGAAGACAAGCTAGATAGAGAAGTCCCAAATTTTCATTCCGAGCAAAGAATTCACAATAACTGCTAGTTTCACGTAACCGCGAAACTACCGTAAAGTTACAATCCCTTTGGTAAAGCCGGGGTTACGATGAACTTAACGTAACGGAACGTAGAACGGGCGCACGCGCAATAGCACAGTATCATTGTTGTAATTGCTATTGCGCGTGCGCCCGTTTTACGTTCCGTTACGTTAAGTTCATCGTAATCCCGGCTTGAAAAAGAGATTGTAACGGAAGTTGTCACCGCTTTTCCGAAATGTCTATTGGCTGTTGTATGCGCGACGGATGTCGCTGTTTTTTAGCGACGTGTAATACACAATTGTTTCAACATAGACAGCTCGCGATCGTTTTTTTACAATAAATGTGTCAAAATACGTATTTTTTTAATAATAAATTCGCTACACCTTAATATTATTTGAACTGAAAAGTTTAACTGCAGTGGATCGTATTAAATTCCGAGCATATATCGTTTTTAAAAAAATGTGTCAAAATACAGATCGTGTTAAATTTCAAGCATTTATTAACGCTGAATTACAGTCGAAAGTGTCGTACAGGACGCAACAGTTCGCAAATTTCACTATATCAGGTATGTCTTGTTAAATACATGCTAATGTTGAGTTCTGTTGAATACATACAATCTCGTTTTTCAGGCACGCATTAAGAGGTTATCACGCTCAGTGCCGGCCCTAGCCTATTTTCAGGGTGGAGCGAGATTCTTTTTCGGTGCCTTTAGTCGGAACCTTTTGAATCGATTTTGATTAAAATTCTTTTTTTCTTCAGAGCCATCGGATGTTCGAGGCCTTTCCTGACCCGACGCCTGGAGTAGTCATTACTTCCGCTTTACCCTTGGGCCGGCGTTGATCACGCTGAATTAGAATCAAAAGAGCCGTCCACGGCTGAACTGCGATCGAAGATTTCACTACAGATTTCACTTACATATCATAACAATTCACAAATACATCTCAATATTAGGTTCCGTTGAAATTTGCACTGGATTTTTTGTTGATCCAAATAATTCAGAACAATACCATAATTTTCTTCAGATTTTTATCTAAACTCTAACCCCTCCCTAAATGAGGGTGGATTTCCCCATTTGAAATACACGTGTTTCGGCCATATTCTCAGGATATATTTTATTCTAAGGGTAAAAATTTTTACAAAAATCTGTAACTACGAGATTTCAGTGTTCATTGGTGCTACTATTTAAGAAAGAGATCACATTATCATACGCGTCAATCCAGACGAATTGGCCACCCTTTAATCTGCCTTTTTCTCTCGATTAAAGGGTGCAGTGCATGTCGTCTAGATTGACCCGTATGATAATGTGATTTCTTTATTAAATAGTAGCACCAATTTTTTATCTGAATGAAAATCAATAATTGAATCAATAAAAAATGTAATGATTGTTGACTGAATTTCTTTATGAGTACCTTGATCAGTCCTATGAGTACCTCGATGGATATTACATTAGGATGAATATGAGTATCTAATCAAACTGTCACCGTAAGCGAAGCTTCACGCATATTTTGTTGATAATCCAAATTTTGTTTCAAATTCGGTACACTTATCTTCTTACAATAGCCACGTAGTAAAAATCTTTGTAATCAACGTGAGGATGTCACCGTCTCGAATTACGTTTAAAAAGAAGTGTATTTAAATTAATTGTCTGCAAAGATACGAGACTGACGATATTGGAATTCTTATAAGTGGGATTGAATATGTTAAATTATAAAGATGATAAGAATGCAGCTAAGAAAGTTATCGGTTTGAAAACCCTCGTATATAAAATTGGGTCATTCTCAGTTAAGAGGTAAATCGCTTATTGATAAAACGCGGCACGGTAAAAATTTTGAAAATTTGATAAAATTTTATAATGTTTCGATCAAAACAATCATTCTAAACGTGTCTGCAAGGCGGTCAGTCAATTTATTAATTTTATCTTGTTTTATAAGAAGCCAGGGGAGATACTCAATCCAGGGGAGAGACTAGTACACGTTTCTGTACATTCTGCGTCGAACGCTGCTTAAACGAAGGCAGATAGACCATAGGTTGACTGGACCTTTTTTGTACAGCGTTAAATTCTCTGCAAGAAAGTCCGCGACGGCATATCTCTATACTTGATATCCAGTGCGTTTGAGGCGATACAAAACGCACCTACGAAACGAAACTTTCCCGTCGACTGACGGGCCATGGCCATGGCAACGGCTGCCATGTTGCTGTTAGTCGACGGAAAAGCGTCGTCTCGAAGGTGCGTTTTGGATCACCTCAAACGCATCGGATATCAACTATAGATATATGTCGTCGTGGACTTCTTTGTAGAGAATTAAACGCTCTACAAAAAAGGTCCAGCCAAACTATGGTCCATCTGCCTTAGTTTAAGCAGCTTTCGACGCGAAATGTACAGAAACGTGTTTTTCTCGACTTTTTTTCGAGTTTTTAATTTTTTTTAAAAACGTATGAAAACTAAATGCCACAAACGGTACGGTATATTATTCGCGTCTATCGCTACATCGTAGTATTTTTTTCATGCTTGCCATAATTAGTGTAATTTAAAAACGTAAAATGATTAGTCTAAAGACAGGGGAGATACAAACAGGGTAGATACTTTTTAGTAAGAAAAACGAAAATAATGATAAATGTATTTATTGTACGTGATTAACCAAGAAAACTTAGAATCTATACATAACAAGAAGTAAATATACAGATGAATTAAAATTTTTAGATGAATATTTTTAAAATAAAACTGACCAGGGGAGAGACTTCATTCACTCGTTCTCAACTGCATCCATAGAGTGTCAGTAATGAAATAAATGACAAAATGACTGCGCACCTAGTTCGAGTGGCGCTGATTACAAACTATAAACTCAATGACGTTCGTTTAAGGTCTTCAATTCCCGCCAGTCAGTACACAAATGCCAATTTTACAGTAAAATAAACATGCCAGGGGAGAGACGCAAAATGCGGGGGACAAACGTAAACGTAATTTTTTTAAGAAAAAAAAAATATCACGCAATTTTACTTGATTGATTACGATAATTTATTTAATTTATTTTAGTCGTTTGTAAGTTATTATAGTCGAGCGGAAAACCTGATAATTTCACGCACATTTTTATCCGCCGCCTGACGGTCCGAGACTTGCAGTATCGAGTCGTCCCTGGGATGTCACCCGGTATATATAATATCTATCTAATTTATCACACAAAAAGAGGAAAATTTTGAGGAACGGGCCTAAACAAATTGAATTTTCAACGACCACCCTAATATACCTACATTGATCAAATTCTTCTCTTCGGTCAATGATGATTATGATTTAATGCTTACCCTTCTATAGTTTGTTCACAATTCAAAAAAAAAAAAAACGATAAATACACAAGCTTTTTCAATTACGTATACGTATAGCACCACGTTGAATGACTATAATTGCCCTTTGGCCTATGATTAATAGGGTGGTTCAAAAAAGTCCTATATTCTCAGATGTTGCTGCTCATTCGTGAATATGTTGTTTGTGATTTTTGAAAAATATTCCATTTTTTTGAGCTCCATAGGACAATATTTACTACTGCCTCATTGAAGTTGAAATTTCGAAATTTTGCCATTTTTGGCAATTTCAAAGTTCTCAGATCAAAGTGCTCATCCAGCTACCTCTAGCTTCTCATTCAATGAGCATTTTGGTTCAAGACGAGATTCGTACGATAATATTTAGTATTGCCTCGGAGACATTGGAGTTTTTGCGAAATTTATCGTTTTTCTAGAGATTCGATCGCCGGGTGTTGCTCATGAGACAGTTTTTTTTTTGACCATTTCAAGGAAGAAGTACAAGCAGTTTGCAGTCTGCGGGACCATTTTTACTACTGCCTCATGTTGCTAATTTCACTTGAAGGAAAGTCGCCCTCAATGAGGCAGTAGTAAAAATGGTCCCGCAGACTCCAAACTGCTTGTACTTCTTCCTTATAATGGTGAGCAAAAACTGTCCCATGAGCAAGACCCGGCGATCGAATCTCTAGAAAAACAATGAATTTCGAAAAAACTCCAATGTTTCTGAGGCAGTACTAAATATTATCGTACGAATCTCGTCTGAAACCAAAATGCTCATTGAATGAGAAGCTAGAGGTAGCTGGATGAGCACTTTCATCTGAGAACTTTGAAATTGCCAAAAATGGCAAAATTTCGAAATTTCAACTTCAATGAGGCAGTAGTAAATATTGTCCTATGGAGCTAAAAAAAATGAAATATTTTCAAAGAATCACAAACAACATATTCACGAATGAGCAGCAACATCTGAGAACTTACGTCTCTTTTGAACCACCCTAATGATTAATCTTGAATTTAATTAAACATTATTCTTCGTTGTATGAGTGTGTTCTGATGAATAAAACGTTTAAAATCACTTGTGGATAATTTATCGTTTCATTTCTACTGACATTGTCAAATGCCTATCTTATCTTCAAGAGATTATATAATTCCATGGTTAGTTTCATAAAAGACTGTAGGTCACTAATTAAACAATCATGTCGGTAATCATGATGTTGTCATATAAATATATTTTTGAATTTTATATACGAGGGTTTTCAAACCGATAACTTTCTTAGCTGCATTCTTATCATCTTTATAATTTAACATATTCAATCCCACTTATAAGAATTCCAATATCGTCAGTCTCGTATCTTTGCAGACAATTAATTTAAATACACTTCTTTTTAAACGTAATTCGAGACGGTGACATCCTCACGTTGATTACAAAGATTTTTACTACGTGGCTATTGTAAGAAGATAAGTGTACCGAATTTGAAACAAAATTTGGATTATCAACAAAATATGCGTGAAGCTTCGCTTACGGTGACAGTTTGATTAGATACTCATATTCATCCTAATGTAATATCCATCGAGGTACTCATAGGACTGATCAAGGTACTCATAAAGAAATTCAGTCAACAATCATTACATTTTTTATTGATTCAATTATTGATTTTCATTCAGATAAAAAATTGGTGCTACTATTTAATAAAGAAATCACATTATCATACGGGTCAATCTAGACGACATGCACTGCACCCTTTAATCGAGAGAAAAAGGCAGATTAAAGGGTGGCCAATTCGTCTGGATTGACGCGTATGATAATGTGATCTCTTTCTTAAATAGTAGCACCAATGAACACTGAAATCTCGTAGTTACAGATTTTTGTAAAAATTTTTACCCTTAGAATAAAATATATCCTGAGAATATGGCCGAAACACGTGTATTTCAAATGGGGAAATCCACCCTCATTTAGGGAGGGGTTAGAGTTTAGATAAAAATCTGAAGAAAATTATGGTATTGTTCTGAATTATTTGGATCAACAAAAAATCCAGTGCAAATTTCAACGGAACCTAATATTGAGATGTATTTGTGAATTGTTATGATATGTAAGTGAAATCTGTAGTGAAATCTTCGATCGCAGTTCAGCCGTGGACGGCTCTTTTGATTCTAATTCAGCGTGATCAACGCCGGCCCAAGGGTAAAGCGGAAGTAATGACTACTCCAGGCGTCGGGTCAGGAAAGGCCTCGAACATCCGATGGCTCTGAAGAAAAAAAGAATTTTAATCAAAATCGATTCAAAAGGTTCCGACTAAAGGCACCGAAAAAGAATCTCGCTCCACCCTGAAAATAGGCTAGGGCCGGCACTGAGCGTGATAACCTCTTAATGCGTGCCTGAAAAACGAGATTGTATGTATTCAACAGAACTCAACATTAGCATGTATTTAACAAGACATACCTGATATAGTGAAATTTGCGAACTGTTGCGTCCTGTACGACACTTTCGACTGTAATTCAGCGTTAATAAATGCTTGAAATTTAACACGATCTGTATTTTGACACATTTTTTTAAAAACGATATATGCTCGGAATTTAATACGATCCACTGCAGTTAAACTTTTCAGTTCAAATAATATTAAGGTGTAGCGAATTTATTATTAAAAAAATACGTATTTTGACACATTTATTGTAAAAAAACGATCGCGAGCTGTCTATGTTGAAACAATTGTGTATTACACGTCGCTAAAAAACAGCGACATCCGTCGCGCATACAACAGCCAATAGACATTTCGGAAAAGCGGTGACAACTTCCGTTACAATCTCTTTTTTACTAAAGGGATAGCGCTGTTTTATTAGGACCCGTCGAAATCATTTCGTTATTTTTATTCACATTTTCCCATGACGACGTAATCAAAAAAGTTTGTTGATTTATCTTTTCTTATGTTTAATTGTGATCAAACTATAGAAGCGTGAACATTAAATCATTATCAATCATATCACGTTTCAATTCCAAATATATTTTCAATTGATTGGTGGGTTGAAATGGACAGCATTGCAGAAGATTTAATTGAAAATCTTGAGATGGAAGATGATATTCCAATTGCATATACTTCGAGTGCTGATTTACATTCTACATCTCCTCATGATTCCACTGCGTAAGTATTATCTTTATTTTATGCTCAGTTACTTTCTTTCTGATATTCGTTTCCATCTATTAGGGCAGGGAGGGGCAAAACGGGGTACTTAAGAAAATATAAAGTTTTCAGGAGTTGAAATATGCTGAATCTTCCTTTTTTCAATTGTAATTAAAGTAAATAAATAAAATTTTCAGCTGCCATGAGAAATTTTTTTTTATGAATAATTTGTTACGTCCGGGCATCACCGCCCGTACGTTCGCCTCTCACTCACTTAGTACCTCAACTCTTCACACGCTTCCCCCCTTTTCCCTCTACGCCTGCACTCTTCCTATCTGCCTGCTACCAGATCCTACTTCTAGAAAAGACTGGTTGCACCCGGCACTGCCAAATGCAACGAGTCAGCAAAACCTTTTATCTTACTGTCCTAGCAACTACCTACCTAGCTATGCTTCCCTCGTTCCTCACACACTTCTCAACGATCCTCTTTGCTGACAACAAGGGACTCCAAAATTTACTTGACCTATTCCACCTACAGTACTTATTAATAAATATTAGTTGGTTAACCGAGTTACTTTTGTTCTAACCATCAACAAATCCCTCAGTTATATTCTGATATTTAAAACAGGGGACAACACCCCAAATAAAGACGTAACACTGGTGGCAGCGGTGGTCCCCCTGTTACAGAGGGTATTTCAAAGAAAAGTGAACGAACGAAACCAATACCACGACAATATCAACTTCAAACTACATGAATTGTGACATAAACCAGTGAACTAGTGAAAAAAAAATAAATAAAATAAAACAGAAAAATTGAGTGGTGTGAACCTATAACCTGTTCCCGACTGAAAGATCTCGAAGGACGCAAAACTAATATAAAAATCCAACTACGACAGACACATCAACCTACAACTTGTGAAACAAAACATAGTTATCAAATATCGAGAAACTGCACAACTGCAAACCTAGACGGACACGGAGGTCTACTATACACCGCGTTACGATCAGTGACTATCATCAACCTGCCGATAATAGATTCCTGCCTAAAACTAAAACAGACAAGAAGGGTTACTGTACTTCGCGTTACGATCAGTGATTATTATCAACCTGCCGATAATATATTGCTGCTAAAACAAAGAGCAGAAATCGAATATCATCGACTTACTTCAAAGGTACCTTGCCCCCCAAAGGCTCATGTGAGCCCCACAAAGAGCGAACTCGCTCCAACGACGAGCCGAAACCTGTTGACAACTCCAAGACACCAATATCACCAACGCTATCGCTCAACCCTCAAATCCAGAGTCAAGATCTCTACAGCAACAATCACCACTTTAGAGATATGCTAAGGAAAATCACTCTCATTGTACTCACCATAATTTCCAGAAGGTAAGCTACCTTAACATACGTATACCATTTAAGATAAGTCATAAACCCCGCCGGAAACCATGTCTGACACAGAGACAGCATTCATGAATTTGAAAGTCGCGACCACAGCGATTCCAACTTTTGACGGAACAAATATCACAATAAAATCTTTCCTTAAAAAAATCGAAAACATAAGATTACTAATAGCACCGCGAGATTCACTCCTATTCGCTGCACTCGTACGATCAAAAATTGAAGGCCGCGCAGAAACGGCACTCCCGCGAGAAAGCTTCCAATCACTACAATCTCTTATAGAAAACTTAAAACGCACGTTTGAACCGAAACAAAGACTATCAGACGTGCAATGTGCTATAGCGTGTGCACGCCAAGAGAAAGACGAGTCCGCATTAGATTACGGAACTAGGATAGAAGAACTCGTAGATACGGCCATTGACATTATATAGTCAAAGGAATCCGCTGAAGACGCGACTATACTAATAAGAAACGTTGTAGAAAACGCTGTACGCGCATTTATAAAGGGTCTGTGTAATACGCTAGAACAAAGGGTGTTAAATGAGAAGCCAAACACGCTGCGAGCGGCAGTCGATAAGGCGGTGAGCGCGGAAAAAATAGTAACAGAAAGGCAAAAACTAAGAGCGCAGACACCAAAAACAAATGAACCGACTCAAAACCGTAGCATTAATAGCTCGAAACGAACACCGCCTCACGACCCGTCGCTGAACTGTAGGTTCTGTAAGCGTGTTGGGCACTCAATAGATAACTGTAGATCACGAGAGCGTACCGACCATCTATCTTGTACATACTGTAAACGTAAAGGTCATACGGTTGAAAGGTGCCGCGCGCGAAACTACCAAAACCAACAAACACCTCAGAATCCTTCATTTTACCAATCAAACGCTCCACAATACACCCAACAACCTCAGGCACACAACAGACCTCAACATAACAACTCTGGTCAGCGACCAAATCAACCTAATAACCAAAACCGAAACCAACCAAACTCCGAACAGCCAAGATACGCACGCATAAACTTTACAAACACAAATACTAACTTCGCGAATACTGACAACTTCCCATTAGAATCGCAGACTTTAAACGAGTAACGGGACCACCATACGGACGCAACGACGTCCCGAACTCTAGAAATGCGTCCGAATACGTAAAAAGGATCCTTTTAGAATCACCGACTATTAGAATTCAATCACCCCAAATCATCGGCAACACTGGAACACTAATAGTAGATACCGGTGCCAATTTAAACCTCATAAAACAAAAGATTATCACCCCGGACACTCGTGTCGAATCAAGGGATAAACGTTACATCTCGGGAATAACAGAAGGGTTCACAATAACACAAGGTAGCATTAATCTAGAATTTGCGGGCACTTGCCACGAATTCCACCTAATAAGCAACGAATTTCCTATACAAGAAGACGGCATCCTAAGCGCCGATTTCCTGCGACAAAACAATCTGTTTTAAAAACGACCAACTCCATTCGCGAAACACAGGCGTTATCCCACTACATTACAAATCCTCGAACAATAATATAAAAACATCCCGCATCCTTACAACAGCGGCAACACAAATACCTAAGATACACCTACACACGCCTCAACTCGAAAAACAGATGAGCACACTCTTGGCTGACACCGGAGCCGACATAAACGTGATAAAACTTAACGCAGTCAAACCAAACACACACTACACCCCGACGGACAATACCCAGATAACCGGCACAACAGACGGTGCTATAAAAACTCTAGGAAGCGTCAACGTACAAATCGACAATAGTTGGCACGTATTCCACCTGGTCGATAATTCCTTCCCAATAAAAGAAGACGGCATTTTGGGTACGAAATTCCTATACACTGAGAACGCCACAATTTCGTTCGGAACTGGTACAGTAACAACGGATAACTGTAAACCATTGAAAATACTAGACGAAAATATTGTATCTATCCCTAGCCGAACTGGGAAAGTGATATCATTAAAAGTCGCCAACCCGACATTAAAAACAGGATTCATTGATAACATAGACCTTGGCCCCAGTATTTTTCTCGGCAAAGCCCTAGTCACGAACAGAAACGGTTTAGCATATGCCTACGTTATTAACTCCAGCGAAACAGCTGTAGAGATAAGGAGGCCTGTAGTAACCTTAGAAGAAGTCGACGAACTCGAGGATACGAGACCCCAGCTGACCGACACAAGACTCACCAGCGTTCAATCAATCCTACTAACCAAGGCACGGGAAACTAATACCAATCACACTTCCCGTTCGCTTCACTTCTCCCCTAACTACGACTCGAAACGCCTCCACACCCTTATGGGAAACCTTCGATTGAACCATTTGAACGACGAAGAAAAACAGTCGATAACTGACCTTGCTATAGAATTTAACCACCTTTTCTTCCTACCGGGCGACAAATTAAAGCATACACAACTGGTCAGTCATACCATCCCTACCACAGATGACATTCCGATTCATACAAAACAGTACAGATATCCTCAAATTCACAAAGAAGAGATAAATACACAAGTTAGCAAACTCCTTGATCAAGATATCATCAAACACTCTTCTTCACCATACAACTCCCCGGTTTGGATAGTACCCAAGAAAACAGACGCCGCCGGCAATAAGAAATGGCGCATGGTCATAGACTTCCGTAAACTAAATGAAAAAACTATCGGCGACGCCTATCCGCTACCCAACATAACGGACATTTTAGATCAATTAGGATCCGCCAAATACTTTTCCAAATTCGATTTGGCGTCAGGTTTCCACCAGATACCGATGCATCCTGATCACAGTCCCAAAACGGCTTTCTCAACGCCACATGGCCACTATGAATTCAACAGAATGCCCTTTGGCCTAAAAAATGCACCATCAACCTTCCAACGTCTAATGGATCAAGTACTTTCCGGACTCCTCGGCAACGAAGTCTTCGTTTATCTGGACGACATAGTAATCTATGCGAGATCATTAGAAGAACACGCCATTAAATTCAAAAAACTTATGGAACGATTAGCCAATGCCGGACTAACCCTTCAGCCCGACAAATGCGAGTTTCTACGTAAAGAGATAGCATACCTAGGCCACGTCATCACTAAAGACGGAGTAAAACCGGATCCCAACAAAATAGCAGCCGTCAAAAACTATCCCGTCCCTACGAATCCGAAGCAAATCAAACAATTCCTCGGACTGATCGGCTATTACCGCAGATTCATACCTAACTTATCAAAACTCGAAAAGCCCATGAACAACTTACTAAAGAAAAACAACCGATTTCTTTGGACGTCCGAACACCAACTCGCATTCGAAACACTACGCGATAGCCTTTGTAACGAACCTATCTTACAGTACCCGGACTTTGAGGAACCGTTTATATTGACGACCGATGCCTCTAACTGCGCCGTAGGCGCAATTCTCAGCCAAGGAGAAATCGGCCAAGACTTACCTATCGCATACGCCTCGAGATCCCTCGAGAAAGCGGAAGTCAACTACTCGACGATTGACAAAGAACTCTTAGCAATCATCTTCGCCGTGAAACACTTCCGACCATATCTTTACGGACGAACATTCACACTCGTCACAGATCACAGACCACTAGTTTGGATAAACAATGTGAAAGACCCAACCTCACGACTGCTACGATGGCGCCTGACACTCGACGAATATTCTTACAACGTTATCTACAAAAAAGGAAAGATGAATTCGAACGCAGATGCGCTATCCAGAAACCCACCACCTGACACAATCCAAATCCTACCTCTTGACTCAAAGCGCCTTAGAACCGATACCGAACCCTCAGAGGAAAATAAAAAAAAGATAAAGATAACACATCGACTCCCAAGACGTCCCCGACAAACCACAGACGAATCCACTAACCCTGCCCCAACTAAAAGACCTAAAGAACAACAAACGCCAACTATGACAACGTCAACTCTCTCGGACAATTCAGATACTGAAGCTACCCACCAAAATCCTGAACCCCCAAAAAAACGAAGGACTACCGAGTCCTCTAGTAACCAGCCCCCACGAAAGAAAGAGACCCTTCACCTATCCGAGTTCGCTCATGACTCAACACCGCCAGAAGAAGACAACGATGAACGAACAAACTCTCCAGAAACCTACCCTAGCGTTAAAAAACCGAATAAACGTTATCGCGATACGCAATCTTCAGGCAACCCGGCACCACGAGGTAAACCGAACGTAGATAATGACTTAGACTCTACGGACGACTCAGACACTCAGATACACATCCGCCGTAAGCGCATTATCACGACCTCGTCCAGCTCAAATCGAAGGGTTCACAAAAAAGTTCGCAAACAAACCGCAGGCGCGATTTCCGATGAAAAACAAACAAAACGTGAACTCCCGTATACTCATACAGACCGTAGTACAAATGAGCAAAACAAACCACCCAATGCTGAACCGGGAACGTCGAAAAATAATAAGCCAAGACCTGCGCCCTGCATAAGCAAGAAAATTTATAAAAAAACTCTCGAACACAAATCCGATCACGGACTCAGAGTCAACAGCAACACCCACTAGATCTGATATAGGAGGACGAGAAGACATAGCCGGAACCTCCACCAACCAGAATCCAGAAAACACACCCCCATACGGCCAATTTCTCGTAGATCTAGAATTTCTACCTTTGGCTTACAATAAACACATTACAGAGATAAACGCTGACATATCAAAACAAAAAGACAACCTCGCACACTGCATTTCAGCAGACTGTAAAGCTTCACTAGGTGTCGCGGATCAGATGGTGAAACAGGGATTGATACAACGTAAACAACTTCTAGCCATGAAGCCTGAAGTGACAGACATTATAACAGTCACATACCCACGACGTATAATCTATAATTTAATAACAAAAGAACATCACTACGACAAACCTACGAAAGAAGTCATGTACAAGACACTAGCCAAACTAAAAATAGCACTTATCAAAGGAGGAGTGAAATCACTATCAATACCAAGATTAGGCTGCGGCCTAGATGAACTTAGCTGGGACCTAATTAGTCGTATGATCCATTACATATTCAAGGACACAGACATTAAAATCACCATTTGTGTATACGAAAATCCGATATCTCACCGACCAACCCTCGAAATCGACGAACGACCAAACCCAGTAACGGTCACCCCATACCCAACAACAGAACATAACATCATTCCACCAACAGAAGTAAATAACACTACCGACTACACGACGAACACAGACTACTCGTCAGATCCCGAGAACTCAAGATTAACAGAAAGTGACGACACCGATTCACCAATAGACACCCTAGATTTTCGAGACCTACCCAACAATGATTCTCCCACCCCAACCCGCACTAACACTCTACAACATACAGGTATTCAAAATAGCGATACCAACAGCACACCTGATGACTTCAACCATTTTATGAATAACCTGGATGACATAATACCTGTAACTAACATCAAGGAATCAAAAGACCAAATGTTCCTAATAAACGACAACTACGTTCACTGCGTCCCAGCGGACCACCCTACAGATGACCCATTGTCAAAACGACTAATAGACAAGGGCATGCTCAACAAAAAAACGTTCACAATTCGAACACCGCAGAAACTAGAAATAGCTCTGACAAAATTCAGAGAAAGATATATCCTCACACTTGTAATCAAAAACAAACACACAGACAAAGATTATCTGGAAGACCTTTATAACACACTCCTCAACTTGAAACATATCCTAATACGCAAAAATATAAACTCCTTCGCCTTTACAAAAAACAACGTAGAGCTACGTAAATTTCAGTGGTCAACGATTAAAAAACTGTTTTACTACATCTTCGCAAATACGAACATTAGAATCACACTCTGCACCGAAGAAATTACCACGCCCGACGAACCCCTACGCCACGAGATAATCAAAGAATACCATGAATCGCTAATCGGAGGCCACCAAGGGGTAACGAAGACCTTTAACCGGATAAGAGAAAAGTACATTTGGCCAAACCTCAAATCTCAAATACAAACCTTTATCAAAACTCGTGACAGTTGCCAAAGGAAAAAGTTAGTTCGAGTTAAGACGAAATTACCAATGATGATCACGGACACTCCTGCAAATGCATTTGATAAGGTGGCACTTGATATTGTTGGACCACTGCCACTAACAAAATCAAACAATCAATACCTTCTTACTATACAGTGCAACCTAACGAAATTTCTTGACGCTATACCACTTCCAAACGCGACAGCTCAAACAATAGGCATAGCCTTCGCTAAAGATTATATTACGCGCTATGGAACTCCGCGAACAATCCTAACGGACCAACGTCAAAATTTTATGAGAAACACGATCAAACAAATCAGTAAACTTTTCAAAATTCAACAAGTACGAACGACTGCCTATCACCCACAATCGAATGGATCCCTAGAAAGGAGCCACCTCGTACTTATAGAACATATCAAACATTACACAAAGAACGGTCATGACTGGGACGAATATATACGATTCGCAATATTTTGTTACAATACTGCAAAACACGAAAGCACTAGCTTTACTCCACATCAATTAATTTTTGGTCACGAAGCACGATTACCATCAGATATGACCCCAACAATCGGGATGACTAGTAGTTACAACACATTTATTCTCGATTTATTAACGAATCTTACAGACATTCGTAAGAGAGCTATAGAAAATTTAAGAGAAGCAAAATTAAAATCGAAGTCTGATTACGATAGGAATATTAACCCACAGCTCTTTGAAGCAGGACAAAAGGTTTTTCTACTAAATGAAACACGAACGAAATTTGAAGATCACTACAAAGGTCCATATATCATTAAACTAATAATTGACAATATGAATGCAGAAATCTACATTACACAAAATAAGACAAAGATAGTTCACTTAAGGGGGTATCCCCACCTTTAAATGGGTTAAAATTCTGAGAAAGAGATTGATATTTTACAGCGAATTTAAGAGTCCGATCAAATCTAAAAAAATCACGAAGTTTAGGGAGGGTTTGACCCTCATTATCCATACTTAACATTGAATATTACTTTGAGTCTAATAGTAGTTACGCTGAATATAGCAAAATACAAAATTACTCGGTTGTCGCAAAGAATCAGTAGTACCGTCGGATCGATTCTGGAATTTTTGGTCTTCAATTGTTCAGAAGAGATGCCTCTATCATATGAACATAGAACTTTTTGATTTGACTATTTTTGGTAGAGATAATAGAAAAAGTAGAGAAAAAAAATTGAAGAATTAGAAAAATCTCAGTAAAAACTTAGCGACTCAGGCAATTTTCGCGATATCAAAAAGTTCTATGTTCATATGATAGAGGCATCTCTTCTGAACAATTGAAGACCAAAAACTTGAGAATCGATCCAACGGTACTACTGATTCTTTGCGACAACCGAGTAATTTTGTATTTTTCTATATTCAGCGTAACTACTATTAGACTCAAAGTAATATTTAATGTTAAGTATGGATAATGAGGGTCAAACCCTCCCTAAACTTCATGATTTTTTTGGATTTGATCAGACTCTCAAATTCGCTGTAAAATATCAATCTCTTTCTCAGAATGTTAACCCATTTAAAGGTGGGGATACCCCCTTAAACAAATTAAAGTTAGCACACACACGAAACTAACACGACAAATAATTACAGATACGGCACGGCACTCGAAAACGATGGAAACCAACCTTAGTACCTCTAATACCATGACGTCGACAGAAATGCACTCATACGTCCCAGAATTCACTCTAAACCTAACCGAGATATATCAGGACCTAAACAAAAACCATACCGTAAACCTATCGACAATTCCAATATTCCATCAATACAAAACCACACCCCTAAACGCCGATGACATAAAATCTAACAGCCTAGCACTGGAGGATATAATCAAACAGGCAAATGAAATAAGTACACACAAACGCACACAGCAAAACACCGACAGCCTAACGACTAGTCTCTCCTACGCAGCCATTGGCCTAGGAATTATAGCAGCCCTGTTCGTGGCATTTAAATTTTCAATATTCGGAAAAATAGCAGCGGTCTTCTCCTGCCTGGGGAAGACAAGACGCGACAGCGGACGCTCAAAGTCACCCACTTACGAAAAACCTATCAAATTGAACATTATTCACCCACACCTAAACGAAAACACTCCTCAAGAGGCAATCCCACCACCACTTCCGCCAATGGGCCCGTCTGTGCACAAGAGCAAGACCCGAAAGCCCCACCTACTACACCGGACAGCGACAGGCTCGCACCCGCTCGAACCGGTGAAATACTACGATTAAATATACAAGTCGGTACGCTCATTTAATTTTAACGATAGATTAACGATAGATTTAAGTCATCAAGCCATTACCAATGTTTTGAACAATTACTTAGACGCATAAGCATTTAACATGTAATTCAAACCTTTGTCATTAGGATAATAATATTACGACCAATGCCAATGTTTCTTTTTTTTTTCCTTTTTCTTAATTTGAAATTGTAATCACTCACGTATTGTTAGACATAAATCTTAGATAATATTTGATAACTACGTTAAAAGGAAGCATACCGCTTGAATACAAGCGATATGTTTCCTCTAACGGGGGGGGTGTTACGTCCGGGCATCACCGCCCGTACGTTCGCCCCTCACTCACTATACCGGATCTCACTCACTTAGTACCTCAACTCTTCACACGCTTCCCCCCTTTTCCCTCTATGCCTCCACTCTTCCTATCTGCCTGCTACCAGATCCTACTTCTAGAAAAGACTCGTTGCACCCGGCACTGCCAAATGCAACGAGTCAGCAAAACCTTTTATCTTACTGTCCTAGCAACTACCTACCTAGCTATGCTTCCCTCGTTCCTCACACACTTCTCAACGATCCTCTTTGCTGACAACAAGGGACTCCAAAATTTACTTGACCTATTCCACCTACAGTACTTATTAATAAATATTAGTTGGTTAACCGAGTTACTTTTGTTCTAACCATCAACAAATCCCTCAGTTATATTCTGATATTTAAAACAGGGGACAACACCCCAAATAAAGACGTAACAAATTTATATGTAAAATAAATTATTTTTGACATAATTATTGGATCCAAAGATGAAAAAATTTTTTGTTTTAATAATTTTTACCACATTAAATTATTTTATTGATATTCTTCGAATTAAGGAGGTTTGGCAGTCGCTCGTTTGCGGGGCAAGGGGACAGGGAAAATATCTTCCTTACCGACCTTTCTATTGCCTATACGACGTTGGTACTACTGCTACGTCCCAAGGTCGCAAAATATATACGTATAGACAAATCCAACGAACAGAGTTGCGCGCGCAAATGCTCCAAACCAACATCATAACCTGACTCGCGCGATCTGTGCTTTACAACTTTCTATCGCTTTTTTATTAATAAAATGACCGGAAAGATGCTATTTTTTTTTGATATTATGATCAAAAATACATTCATCTTCAATATTGTATACAACTCTCATGGCTGTGTCATTCCAAAAATACTTTATTTAACTTTAAATGCACGCTCCCATAAGAGGCTATGTTAAACTCGAAATTTTCTTTTATTGTTTTTACCCAAAATCCACGGTCAAAAATTTTGAAAAAATTCATGAAATCTTGTTTTGACGAGAAAAATATCGTGTCTAAATTTCACGGTCCTGTGTCATTTCCTATTTCTACTGCCGAACCTCCTTGAAAAAAAAAAAAAAAAATTTTTACTAAATTTTTAGCGTACCCCATTCTGCCCCCCCTACCCCGTTTTGCCCCTCCGTCCCCTACTTGAAAAACAATGGTATGATTAAATGGTCTTTTAATCATTTAACTTCATTATGATTTTTTACGTCCGATAATTCTTCCAGTCAAATCGTTGGATACATAGACGCTATCGAAGCGTCCCGGTTGGTTGGATCAAAAAATCACACAAACTCAAATTTTTTGTTAACAACAATTCTGGCGATCGCGTACAAGTAATCACTTGGAATGATGACGTCAAACGAATCGAACCCGTGCTGCGAACAAACCACGTATGTTTTTTGTTTCACATTTATTTCAAATTTATTGAATAAATATTCCAAGATTTATTGTATAAAATATTGTGTAATAAATTCTGCATAATCACAGATCGTACATATCGATGGTGCTTATGTCAAACCATGCTTGATAAGTAATTTCAACAAAGGCACGCTAAATATTGAACTAATTATTCAATCGAACACGATAGTCAACATCTTAGGAGCTCATAATGTCCCAAATGTTGACGAATTAGCCATCCCTGAGTCAGTTCCATTGGAGAATGTCGGAAAATCAACCGGTTATATAAGTCAGTGTATATAATTTTGTGCAGCTTATTATATTTATAATTCAATTCGAAAATCAAATGCAATTACATGAAAATTATTTTTTATATGAATAATAATTTGTAGGGGTTAAAGGATTCATCAAATCTAATTTCTTCATTATCACGCGACAAACCGTCAAGTCAAATGATTTTGGTTGTGGTTCACTTACTGATGGCCAATTCAAACTTGAAGTTAGAATAGCACAGATGGAGAGCAACCATGAATTCACAAAAGGTGATCATGTTGAAATTAAAGGATACTTGCAACGGAATGGTAATATATTTCTATCAGAAATACTTTCGCTGTGACAATAATAGAATTATATAGTGTGTTATATTTAATGATATTCTATTTTTTTTATGTCCAGCAAATCCAATCCATTTCTCAGCCAAATCTATCGAAGATGTTAGATTAATTGATAATGTGAAGATGTCACTACCTAAGTTGTTGAGACGATGTCAAAGTATTCCCACAAAACGTGAAGAAACAGGATCCAATGAATCAATGGCAACCAAGCGTATTAAATCTAATTGAATTCGAATTCGTTAATATAATAAACATTGATCAAATTCTTCTTTTTGGTCAATGATGACTGATATTGTTAATTCAATCTAATAATAATTACCATCGAAATGTTTTGCCCTACCTTCCCCTATTGAATTTTATATTTTTTTCAAAAACCTTTACTGCAATATCAATCGACAAACTAGACACTTTTAATAAAGATTATATGTGGATGTCTGCGTAAAAAGATCCCACTTCGTCAAATTTAATTTCCGAGATAATCGCAATTTTTTCCTTGAATTTTGTTGTTATTTTTTTTTTTTTTAAGGCCGTTGATTCGTAATTCCATAGTTATTTTCAAATGATTTGAATCATAACCTACCTATTCAACTTCCGAATAAAACGAGAGATAAGAGTACAAGACACAAAAATAGTACCTCGAACTTTGATTATTTCTCAAATCCAAAATCAATAATCGAGTACCGTTACAAAGACCTTCATTTATACTCAGATTTCGAATCAGCATAACGACGCTATTCACCCTTAACCGTAGTTCATGTGGAGGAAGAGATGGGGGTTTTAAAGTGTTCAAATATTCTGGCAGAAGAATTTCTTCAATATCGCCATTGTCTTCACAATTTTCTGTACTATCTACACTTGTATAGATTCGCTCACTTTCTATTTCTAATAGCTGCACAACTCTTATATTTATTTCATCTACGTCTACATTTCTTGCAGCTAAAATTGCACATTTTGCTGCCTCTCTATATTGTTTATTCCTGATAAGTCCACCAAATGTGTCCTCTACTATATCAGCGTTTATGCTTGCTGTACAACAGTTTGGAATGCTGATATTATCATTAACGTCATTTAGTACTCCATCCCCTAGATCTATCAAAAATTTCATAAAATCAACTTCTTGAGGTAATGTTCGCATGCTTTTCGTCAAAGAATATTTGACGAAGTATTGCCAAACCGAACTAAATTTAATTGATAAATTGACTGTTTCGCTACGAGTACTGTGCATCTTAATAGGTAGAAGTTGCCTGAAATCACCGCTCAGAATCATAATCTTACCACCGAAAGGCAGATCATTATTCATAATATCGCGCAAGATCCGGTTCATGACTTCCAAAGCATATCGTGGAGCCATTGGAGCTTCGTCAAAAATAAAAATATCTGTTTCTTCGAGATATTTTGCTTCTTTCGATTGCAATTTAATATTAGATGACGAATCTGCGAAAAGAGGAACTGGTAAACCAAAAGTCTTGTGGACTGTTTTCCCATTAGGAAGCAATACTGCCGCAATCCCAGTGAATGCCATGGTAATCACGCGTTTGTTTCTACCGTTGAGAAGATTCCATAGCGTGATATATAAGAAAGTTTTTCCAGATCCACCGGATCCATCGATGTAATAACATGTATTCGCAGTTCGATTTTTATAACCGATTAGATTCAAGATAATATCTACAATATTTTTTTGTTGCTCATTTAATCTTATATATTGCTGCGTTCCATTTTCAATGGCTTGTTGAAGCGATATACCATCATCCATTTCAACTATCTCCGCTAATTGCATCATTTCGGGAAAATCAGCTAGACTTCGACCTTCGGCACAAAGCATTGCATTTATCTGGGCATACGATTTATTTTGTCTGTGTAGCGTACCTGCGTGTTTTGCATAATCTTCTGACATTGCAGCTTTGAATTCTTCCCAGAGATGTTCAGGATGAACTGGCTGACAGTGTATCAAAATGCGAACGAATAACCTGCATAATTGTCGAGGCATCATCCAAACTTCTGCTTCGTGCATTGCTCGGCTCCATTCTTCATCGTCTTCGATGAGGCCTAATTTCAAACAAGTAGCTGAAAATGTTTGTTGAAGTTCTCCGTTCACCGTTCTCAAATATTCAAAACTTGTAGCCCCTCTGATAGTTAACAATAATAACCGCAAATTATACAGCTCTATCTGCGTGGGGCTAACAGCATACATGCGCCCGATACAGTTGAAATGAGACTTGCGTTTATTCCAATGAGAAATATTTTCACCATTGTTATCCTTTTGCTTCTTGAATGTATAGTAGCATGGAATATCAACGTACAAATATTGTCTGGCTTGCTCGTCACGTGAATTCAAATCAAAATAGTCTAAAAGCATAGTTGTCTTCTCCAATGCATTCATAATATCATTTTCGTTTGCATCAACGTTTACTGTCAAGCTTTGCTCATTTGGTAAGTGCACAGGTAAGCGCGTGATAGCATGACTCTTATCATGCAGAGTTTTACTCAGAATACGCCAGATTGTCTCCACAGGTCCGACGTAACGAGATTCAATATAATCGCGTATTTCGTCGTGATTTATTACAGTGTCATTAGAAATTTCTCCAATAGTTACCGTAGCAGCATCGTGACCTTTGTATATATATTTGTATATATATTTCACAGATTTGACACTCGAAATTATTTCAACATTAATATGACAATTGGACTTACGCAATAGCATCGGACAGTAGGGTACAACGTAACGATTGTTAACGCTGTATCCACCAGGACGTTCAAAGAATACCTCACCAGTATCTCTTCGGCGATAATATGGATATCCATCTACATCCATGGTTGTTTCCTCACACAATGATCTTGGATAATGTTTAGAATACTTACCGTTTACCAAGCACCAATCGCCGCACGGTCCGTGTATCATATGTTTCATGACAATATCATGCAAAATACGATTTTCTGAAGGATCGGGAATTTCAGCAGAAATATAGCGGTCGACGATTGTGGGAGTTGTTATTTTGTAGTTTTGCCGTAACGTTATCAGCAAATGTATGTGAGGTAAACCCCGTTTCTGGAACTCTACAACATACACGTATGCTGCTACTTCTCCGAAGCACTTTTGCTTAACAATTAAGTCAATCAAGAATTTTTGCTTGATACTGAAGACTCGTGCGCAAATATCCGGTCTGTCTGCTGCTTGCTGCCCAGTGAGGAGATTCTCACGAATTTCTATCTAATTTGGATTACATGTCATGGTTATGAAAAGATCTGGTTTACCATATTTTCGAACGATAGCCATTGCATCTTGGTAATTTTGCATCATGTTGCGTGGGGAACCTATGAATGTCGAAGGTAGTATAATCATTTTACCAACACGACCATTAACATCATTCGCAGTATTTTGCAAGTAATCTACGAGTCCGTTATAGGATTCTGCACGCAGTTCTTTCTGGTGTCCTTTGCAATACTCTATTCGATCCTTTTCAATCTTTACATAATTGTCCACGGACCATTGCTGAAATAATCGACGCCCCATAATGAAAGGATTAAAATCGTTACGTAAGGCAATTCGGTATCTTACATAAGCTAACCTGGATACACGTCGGTTGCTGTTCGAACGTAGCAAATTGCGATGCCAGCCCCTCGAACCACATGGGTAAAATAATGGATAAATCCAGGGTTCAACATTTGGGTCCATATTACTGACTTGCTGCATTATAGCAGACAGGCTCGGTAAATGGCTGGAAGAAAAAAAAAAGTTTGACGAAGGCCAAGCAGGCTTTAGACCAGGGAGATCGACCAGGGACCACCTCTTCGTCCTAAACTCATTGATTAATAACAAACTTAAAAGAAAAAGAGGTAAGCTATACGTGGCATTCGTCGACCTCAGAGCAGCATTCGACAGCATTGACAGAGATAAGATGTTAGAGAAACTAAAGAAGATAGGAATCAAAGGAAGAATGCTCAACCTGATAAGTGCAATATAGAAAACAACGAGGAACTGCGTAATCACTAGCGAAGGAACGTCGGAAGAGTTTGAAACCAAAAGAGGAGTAAGACAGGGCTGTCCACTTAGCCCAACACTGTTTAATATATTCATAGAGGACCTAGAAGAGAACTGGAAACGGAAGAAGACAGGAGGTACGGTCATAGGAAAAGAAAAAATCTACGGACTTAAGTTCGCAGATGATGTGGTAATGGTTGCCGACGACCAAGAAGGACTAAGTGAAATGCTAAGAGAACTTGAAAAATATACCGAAAAAAACGAACTTGAAGTAAATGCAAATAAAACCAAAGTAATGATATTCAGAAGAGGAGGGCGGAGGAAAGAAAACGAACGCTGGAGATACAAAAACAGAGAATTAGAAATAGTAAACAAGTACAAATACTTAGGATTCTGGTTCACAACTAAAAACACTTTCAGGGAGCATATCAGAATGCAGGCGGCAAAAGTACAGAAGGCAATAAACGCAGCTTGGGGGACAATGAAACGGGCAAGGATTGAAGTATTCAGCAGAAGGACCTACCTGATGGACATGTTATGCAGCTCGGCGCTACTATATGGAGTGGAAATCTGGGGATGGCAGGAGTGGGAAGAAATTGAAAAAGTACAGAATAGATTCATGAAAATGATCTTAGGACTGGACAGGAACACTCCTGCGTACATCTGGAGAATAGAAACAGGTAGACAGAAACTGGAAATACAGACAAGAAAGAGGGCGGGAATGTATGTGATGGACATCCTGAGAATGGGAGAAGAGAGATGGCCAAAGATCTGCCTAAAAGAGGAAATGAGACACATCGCTAACAATAACCGAACGAAATGGGGAGAAACAATGATGAAAGCCCATTACGACGTGAGCGATGGTGAGACACTGCAGATGCTCAAAATGGGCGAAGGAGCACTAGAAGGAATCATAACCAACCTGGAAATCAACCTGGGAAAAAAAATAGATCAGAACATCCAGCTAGACTGGGCCAGAATAGACAAGTCAACATACTGTGACAAATATAAAGAAAGGAAAGAAGGAATAGGACAAGAAGGATACTTAAATCAACGGAACATAAAAGGGACAGATAAGGAGCAATGGGCTAGACTCAGATGCGGGAATGTAGGAAGAAGGTGGTACAACGAGGAAGCGGGCAAACTATGCAGGTTATGCAACGAGAATGAAGAAAATCTATACCACATATGGAAATGCAGAGGAATGACTGAAGACCTAAGTGAAGAATTAAAGACTTGGGTAAAGGCATTACAAAAAGAGCCAAACTTAGAAAAAACTATAGAAGAGATGCTAAAGGGAACTCCCAAAAAAGAGGCCTGCGAGTACAGCAGAAGGTTCGAGAAAAAAGCAAGAGAGACATAAAAACAAGACCAGAAGTGAGCGCCACTAGTACAAATTAGAAATAGGTACAACTAACAATAAGCATAGGCTAATGTAAATATAATAGACAGTAGGACTTATAAGTAATAACGAAAAAGAGAGCATATATTATAATTTAATCCCACAATATATATAAAAAATATATAAAATACAGAAAGTGAAAGGAGGAAAGGAATGTAAAAACCAAAAACAAAAAAATGTATGGTTCATGAATAAAATATATATATATAGTATATAGTAAAACATAATTATGCTACCGCTACTTTCAACACAGATGGAATACCGGCATTTGAATGCTCTAAAAACTCGATCTGGCCTATTCAGTTAATGGTTGATGAGTTGCCGGTTCAAGAACGGTTCCGAAACCTTATCACTTGTGGCTTGTGGTTTGGTAAGGATAAGCCCAACATGGACATTTTTATGAAACCATTCCGGGATATGATAAATAGTCTTTCCACTTCAGGAATCGAATGCAAAATTAAAGAAGAAAGTCGGCTTGTTGAAGTTTATGGTGTAGCTTGTTGTGTGGATGCAGTTGCTAGAGCCCCAATGCAAGGCATAAAGCAATTCAATGGTAGTTATGGGTGTGGATGGTGCCTTCATCCAGGAGTGTATATGAAAGAGGCCAAATCTTTGAAATATCCTACTCTTGATTATACGCCCGAAGCAAGAAACGTAGATAACACAGTAACATTCATGGACAAATTTAAAAGAACAAAAAAACCTGTTCGCGGAGTGCAAAGCGTATCACCACTTCTCAATTTGATTACCTTCAATATCATACTTGGATTTGTTCCTGACTACATGCACTGCATTTTAATAGGTGTTGCCAAGCAAATTACAGAGCTATTGTTGAATTTACTTTCCTCTGGAGATGTACATTTTCTTAGTGCTCAGTTAGAGTGCATAAAAGCTCCCAATCAGCTAGCCCGACTGACTAGACCACTGACTGAGAGGAAATTCTGGAAAACGCGGGAATGGGAGAATTGGGTGCTCTATTATAGTTTGCCTATTCTGTCTATGAAATTGGAACGAAAATTCATAAGGCATTGGAGCTTGTTAGTGGAAAGTCTGTATATTTTACTGCAAACAGACATCACTTATGAGCAATTAGAACACTCTGATGTTTTGTTAAATGAATTTGTTGTACAAACCGAGCAATTGTACTCGAAGAAAGCCATGACCTTCAATATACATCAACTTTTACACATCGCGAAGAGTGTATATAATTGGGGTCCACTTTGGGCTCATTCGACCTTCGCATTCGAAGCAGGAAACGCTCAAATATTGAAAGCTATAAAATGTGCCAAAGGCGTGAATTTGCAGATTTTACGGTACATGAATTTGACATTTAATATAGGAATGCTCGAAAATGAAGTTTTCCCCAATACTAGTGAAATCATGAAGGAATATTGCAGGCAACTTACCGCGCCAAAAATGAAAGAATTCTTGAAAATGTCGGGTATTGCATACTTCGGCAAAGGTGACAAAATTGCAAATAATTTACACGTATTTACAGATGCTGATATATGCTTGAATGATACTACCGTCCGTATAAGAATGGTTAAGGATGGTTGCCTCTATATGTCGCATTTAAAAAATGATAAACGATCCAATAATTGTACTGCACAGATTACTGACGGTAGATTTATCAGAATCAATCAGTTCCTTGTAGATAAAACAGGAACTAAACAGTATACACTTTGTAACGTGATTCAAACTAGTAGACACAATCTTTGTAACAATTATAGCCCGTTACAGAAAATCAGGTGTATAGAAAATGAAATTTCGTTAGTTTCAACAACAGAAATATACCGAATTTGTACTTATATAGAGGTAGCGTGCGAATGTTATGTGTGTCCACTGCCGAACCTGTATTTTTATTGAAGTGTTACACCACTTAGAGATGTTCGAAAACTCGATATTGTAATGTAAAATCATATGAAAATAATGTGACATTTGTTCAACAATGTGTGAATGAAAATTATGTTGAATAAGGTTTAAAAATATACATATATATATATTTTTATTGAACGTTCTTCCGTAAGGATTGTGTTGTAAAAAATGTGTGGACCCTTTTATTACGAAAATTAGTTACTGCCAGTCAGATAAAACCTTAAGACGTATATTAGGGATAGAAGAAATTCACAACATATTAATAATGATTGAGTGAGTCCGAAAATTGACTTGTGCAAATATGCTGTAAATCTCGTCGAATATCCCAGCAAACCAATACATAACTGATACATAACTGTAAGAGCACATCTAGAGATCGGAGTAATGTAACATAGTTATGTCTCTGATATGCGACATATCTTTAGAATATAACATATTGTTTACATAACATAAGATGCATGAATGATACGTAATATTGAGGGCATCACGAAGTAACAATGTAATATAACAAAGTTACGTAGAGGAGAAATAACATAACTTCAATTCCGTGATGTATCATGTATACATTACATGAGACCCACAAGTGATACATAAAATTGAAAGCATCTGCAGGGATCCGGAAATATAACATAGTTACATACATGGGACATAATATTTCTGCAAATATGACATGTGTCGTTTATGTAACATCAGACCCATGGATGATACGTAACAGAGATGGCAACACCAGGGAACAGAGTCACATAACATAATAACATCTATGATACGTGCAATATCTTTAGTTCTGCAATTAAAACATCGCAAAATAGGATATCCGTATCTGCTGGCGATAATTTCTGAAACGTATGTAAGTGACTAACATGATAGTACGCATCAATCGAGGCATAAACGCTTCAGAGCTGTTAGATAGCGAGATCGAAAATATAGAGTCTGGCAGTATAAATCTGGCAGTATTCACTACACGATACTGTGGTGTAGTGGCGAGAGCGTGCGACTACTAATCCAAGCGAGTCCGAGCGATCATGGTTCGAGCCCGGGTTAGGTCAAAATAATGATGTCGTCTTGAATGAACTAAAAATGCGTTTTAATCTATCTGTGTTGATTATAAATTGTTACTATGTCATATATACACCATAGATGATGGAAATTAGTAATAATAACGGCTTTTTATTTAGCTTTTCCAGTGTGATAGTTAATTGTATCAGATGCATCTCCAATATGTATCTGATACATCTTTCAACATGTCTTTGACATATCTTTGATATGTCTACGATATATCGGTGAGCCGTCGCTGATATGTATCACCAGCACATATCTAATACATTGATGATACATCCAATGTTGCTGACATCGTGCTGTACCAGTAACATACTTTCTTATGAGTTTGATACATAACGTGTAACATTCGTTACATAATATATACGTATTTGATACATATTTTGGTTTGCTGGGATGCTGACGAAACCAATAATTTTGTGAACAAATCATCAATCATTTGAGGTTTTCGAATGTGAATTTTTCAAGAAATGTGATGAATAAAATTTTGTTGGTCGAAGTTTGTCTTTCAATATTCCTGCTTTAAAGACAAATAACAATTTAGAACTTTCCAAAGATCTTCTATTATTTTCAACTAAGATTTTAATAGATAATAATCATGAGCTCTGACATGAAATCGTGAAAGAAATGCGGTGAGATCCTAGATGAGATTCGATATCAGATCTCTCATATGAGATGCGATACAAGATCTGATTCAGGATCGCATATGAGATCTCATGTGAAACCTCATGTCGCATCCTAGTTCAAATTCGTTAGCGAGATCTGAGGTGAGCTGATGTGAGATCTCATCTGCGCCAATATGAGATCTCGTATGAGCTCACATCAGAATTCATCTACGATCTTTTATCAGATCTGACCTCAATATTTTCAGTAGGGTAGTTTACGGAGACCGTGGGAGTGACACGAAATTAATAGGATATACAGATGCTGATTATGCAGGTAGTATAGACACACGAAAATCTACCAGTGGATTTGTATTCTTGCTGAATGGTGGAGCTATTTCATGGTCGTCTGAAAGACAACGCGTAGTAGCACTTTCAACAACCGAAGCCAAGTATATTGCCTTAAGTAATGGGACTAAAGATGCAATTTGGTTACGTAGAATTATTCGCGAACTAGGGTTTGAATGTGAAAAGGACCCGATGTATGTTGATAATCAGTCTTCGATAAAATTGACAAACAATCCAGAATATCATCGAAAAACGAAACATATCGATGTGAGATTTCATTTTGTACGAGATGTTTCCGAACGAGGTGATATAGATGTTAAGTATATAGAATCAAAAGAACAATTTGCAGATATTTTTACGAAGCCCTTGCCAAAACGACAATTTAGTTATTTACGTCGTGATATTGGTCAATTGCTCTCTCTGAGTTTCCAAGTAATTTGAATAATAAGGTACGAGTTCGGCCAACATAACCTCGCTATCATATGACAGCTAATTTCGAATTACATAGAGGCATTGAATAAATTGACTATAAATGCTGAAAAAAAAATATGAATGAATTGCTCCTCGTCTGCTCTTAATTGCTCCACCCTTTCTTTCGATTGCTCCCTCTTAGTTTTTGAGTAATTTAAAAAATAAGGTACGAGTTCGGGGAACATAACCTCTCTATCATATGACAGCTCATTTCGAATTACACTGAGGCATCGATTAGGTTGACGATGAATGCTGAAAAAAATATGGATCAATTGCTCCTCGTCTGCTCTTAATTGCTCCACCCTTTCTTCCAAATGCTCCCTCTTAGTTTTTCAGTAATTTAAATAATAAGGTACGAGTTCGGCCAACATAACCTCGCTATCATATGACAGCTAATTTCGAATTACACCGAGGCATCGATTAAGTTGACGATGAATGCTGGAACAAATATGCATCCATTGCTCCTCGTCTGCTTTTAATTGCTCCACCCCTTCTTTCAATTGCTCACTCTTAGTTTCTGATTGAATTGAATAATAAGGTACGAGTTCGGAAAACATAACCTCTCTATCATATGACAGATAATTTCGGATTACACTGAGGCATTGATTAAGTTGACGATGAATGCTGAAAAAAATATGAATCAATTGCTCCTCGTCTGCTCTTAATCGCCCCACCCTTTCTTTCAATTGCTCCCTCTTAGTTTTTGAGTATAATAAATAATAACGTACGAGTTCGGCCAACATAACCTCGCTTCCATATGACAGCTAATTTCAAATTACATTGAGGCATCGATTAAGTAGACGATGAATGCTGAAAAAAATATGAATCAATTGCTTCTCGTCTGCTCTTAATTGCTCCACCCTTTCTTTCAATTGCTCCCTCTTAGTTTCTGATTGAATTAAATATTAAGGTACGAGTTCGGGAAACGTAACCTCTCTAGCATATGACAGCTAATTCCGAATTACACTGAGGCATTGATTAAGTTGACGATAAATGCTGAAAAAGACATGAATTAATTGCTCCTCGTCTGCTCTTAATCGCCCCACCCTTTCTTTCAATTGCTCCCTCTTAGTTTTGAAGTAAATTGAATGATAAGGTACGAGTTCGGCCAACATAACCTCGCTATCAAATCACAGCTAATTTCGGATAACGTTGAGGCATCGATTAAGTAGACGATAAATGCTGAACAAAATATGAATCAATTGCTCCTCGTCTGCTCTCAAGGGGGTTTCCCAGTCTCGAGCTCCAGAACGCGTGTATGTTCTTCGAAGCGTTGTGCCGTTGACGGTTGTAGACGGAGAATAAATGAAAGAATATATTTTGAAAGTGCGCAACTTGAGCTTTAATTTGAAAAAAAAAAGTTCACAATATCATCAAAATTACGACCGTTATGGCCGTTGGAGTAAAAAGCAGCGTCAAAAACGGTAAACAAGATTGTAACAGAACGGAGTATCAGAAACTCAAAAACAAGGAGTCATTTTAATGGTCAAGGTACCATCTAAGCTTCTATGCAACCGATTAGCCTTCCGTCTTTTGGTTTATTAATAACTTGCAAAAACAATTGTCAAAGTCGAGAAAATCTTAGTTTTTTGATTAAAAAATGTGCAACTCGCCCAAATTTCGGTTTATCGAAAATCGGTTCCATAGAAGCTTAGATGGTACCTTGACCATTAAAATGACCCCTTGTTTTTGAGTTTCTGATACTCGGTTCGGTTACAATCTTGTTTACCGTTTTTGACGCTGCTTTTTACTCCAACGGCCATAACGGTCGTAATTTTGATGATATTGTGAACTTTTTTTTTTCAAATTAAAGCTTAAGTTGCGCACTTTCAAAATATATTCTTTCATTTATTCTCCGTCTACAACCGTCAACGGAACAACGCTTCGAAGAACATACACGCGTTCTGGAGCTCTAGACTGGAAAACCCCCTTAAATACTCCACCCTTTCTTACAATTGCTCCCTCTTGGTTTCTGAGTAATTTAAATAATGAGGTACGAGTTCGGCCAACATAACCTTGCTATCATATGACAGCTTATTTCGCATTACACTGAGGCATCGATTAAGTTGACGATAAATGCTGAAAAAAATATGAATCAATTGCTCCTTGTCTGCTCTTAATTGCTCCACCCTTTCTTTCAATTGCTCTCTCTTAGTTTCCAAGTAATTCAAATAATAAGGTACGAGTTCGGGAAACATAACCTCTCTATCATATGACAGCTAATTTCGAATCACACTGAGGCATTGATTAAGTTGACGATAAATGCTGAAAAAGACATGAATTAATTGCTCCTCGTCTGCTCTTAATCGCCCCACCCTTTCTTTCAATTGCTCCCTCTTAGTTTTGAAGTAAATTGAATAATAAGGTACGAGTTCGGCCAACATAACCTCGCTATCATATGACAGCTAATTTCGAATTACATTGAGGCATCGATTAAGTAGACGATAAATGCTGAACAAAATATGAATCAATTGCTCCTCGTCTGCTCTTAATTACTCCACCCTTTCTCACAATTGCTCCCTCTTGGTTTCTGAGTAATTTAAATAATGAGGTACGAGTTCGGCCAACATAACCTTGCTATCAAATGACAGCTTATTTCGCATTACACTGAGGCATCGATTAAGTTGACGACAAATGCTGAAAAAAATGTGAATCAATTGCTCCTTGTCTGCTCTTAATTGCTCCACCTTTTCTTTCAATCGCTCTCTCTTAGTTTCCAAGTAATTCAAATAATAAGGTACGAGTTCGGGAAACATAACCTCTCTATCATATGACAGCTAATTTCGAATCACACTGAGGCATCGATTAAGTTGACGATAAATGCTGAGGAAAATATGAATCAATTGCTTCTCGTCTGCTCCTAATTGCTCCACCCTTTCTTCCAATTGCTTCCTCTTAGTTTTTGAGTAATTTAAATGATAAGGTCCGAGTTCGGGAAACATAACCTCTCCATCATATGACAGCTCATTTCGAATTACACTGAGGCATCGATTAGGTTGACGATGAATGCTGAAAAAAATATGAATCAATGGCTCCCCGTCTGCTCTTAATTGCTCCACCCTTTCTTTCGATTGTTTTCTCTTCGTTTTTGAGTAATTCGAATAATGAGGTACGAGTTCGGCCAACACAACCTCGCTATCATATGACAGCTTATTTCGGATTACACCCCAGCAAACCAAAATATGTATCAAATACGTATATATTATGTAACGAATGTCGCACGTTATGTATCAAACTCATAAGAAAGTATGTTACTGGTACAGCACGATGTCAGCAACATTGGATGTATCATCAATGTTTTAGATATGTGCTGGTGATACATATCAGCGACGGCTCACCGATATATCATAGACATATCAAAGATATGTCAAAGACATGTTGAAAGATGTATCAGATACATATTGGAGACGCATCTGATACAATTAACTATTACACTGGAAAAGCTAAATAAAAAGCCGTTATTATTACTAATTTCCATCATCTATGGTGTATATATGACATGGTAACAATTTATAATCAACCACAAATAGATTAAAACGCATTTTTAGTTCATTCAAGACGACATCATTATTTTGACCTAACCCGGGCTCGAACCATGATCGCTCGGACTCGCTTGGATTAGTAGTCGCACGCTCTCGCCACTACACCACAATATCGTGTAGTGAATACTGCCAGATTTCTCTATATTTTCGATCTTGCTATCTAACAGCTCTGAAGCGTTTATGCCTCGATTGATGCGTACTATCATGTTAGTCACTTACATACGTTTCAGAAATTATCGCCAGCAGATACGGATATCCGATTTTGCGATGTTTTAATTGCAGAACTAAAGATATTGCACGTATCATAGATGTTATTATGTTATGTGACTCTGTTCCCTGGTGTTGCCATCTCTGTTACGTATCATCCATGGGTCTGATTTTATATATACGACACATGTCATATTTGCAGAAATATTATGTCCCATGTATGTAACTATGTTATATTTCCGGATCCCTGGAGATGCTTTCAATTTTATGTATCACTTGTGGGTCTCATGTAATGTACACGATACATCACGGAATTGAAGTTATGTTATTTCTCCTCTACGTAACTTTGTTATATTACATTGTTACTTCGTGATGCCCGCAATATTACGTATCATTCATGCATCTTATGTTATGTAAACAATATGTTACATTCTAAAGATATGTCGCCTATCAGAGACATAATTATGTTACATTACTCCGATCTCTAGATGTGCTCTTACAGTTATGTATCAGTTATGTATTGGTTTGCTGGGTATATGACATAGTAACAATTTATAATTAACCACAGATAGATTAAAACGCATTTTCAGTTCATTCAAGACGACATCATTATTTTGACCTAACCCGGGCTCGAACCATGATCGCTCGGACTCGCTTGGATTAGTAGTGTTAGTCACTTACATACGTTTCAGAAATTATCGCCAGCAGATACGGATATCCTATTTTGCGATGTTTTAATTGCAGAACTAAAGATATTGCACGTATCATGGATGTTATTATGTTATGTGACTCTGTTCCCTGGTGTTGCCATCTCTGTTACGTATTATCCATGGGTCTGATGTTATATATACGACACATGTCATATTTGCACAAACATTATGTCCCATGTATGTAACTATGTTATATTTCCGGATCCCTGCAGATGCTTTCAATTTTATGTATCACTTGTGGGTCTCATGTAATGTATACATGATACATCACGGAATTGAAGTTATGTTATTTCTCCTCTACGTAACTTTGTTATATTACATTGTTACTTCGTGATGCCCTCAATATTACGTATCATTCATGCATCTTATATTATGTAAACAATATGTTACATTCTAAAGATATGTCGTATATCAGAGACATAACTATGTTACATTACTCCGATCTCTAGATGTGCTCTTACAGTTATGTATCAGTTATGTATTGGTTTGCTGGGATGCGATTCGCACTGATACATGTAAGCGAGACCTATTTCTCATCATGATCATTCAGACTAACACCTCTGATTTAATTTCTGATATCAGAGTGATCGAGCTATCAAGTTATTAGTAAATATTGTGTAAAATTGTGTAAAAATTGAAATTCGAATAGCGTCACGGAAATGTACAAATGTCATGTATAGATGAATATGTATATTGTACATTTTGATGACTGTCATCGAAGTGTACAAATTAACCGAAAAACATTTCCGTGACGTCACGGAAAGGTCGTGAAGTCACGGAAATGTACAAATTATATTCAAAAATGTCATCGAAATGGCTAAATAACATACATATATGGGCATTTCCAATTAAGCGTTCCCACCTAATGATGTGAGGGGTATGTCAGATGACGGTCAATTTTCTGGCACCAATATTTGCAGGGGTGTTCAGTTTTGTAAAACAATGACGGCGCAACACTTCGAAACACTTTTTAAAAGTGTGCCTATCACCAAAAATCCACCAGAGGCCGTCCAAGTGCCGAAATTCGCAGTTTTCCGGAGCAAATCACCAACAACATTTTCTTCAAAGCTGTATAGCAAACATAATTGTGCTTCGAAAAAGTCGTGTAAGAGCTCAAAATCTTCCTCATTTCACGAACAACAAGCGTGAGAAAGCTGCGAGAGTGCGCTCTTTTTAGTGTTTCCAAAATGCAAGCTCGATTTTACCAAACAGAATTTAAACTTTTCCGACTGTTTTCAGAAAAGTGGCTGTGAAAAGAAAAATATCTCTCAGAACAGGTCCAACCGGGGCTCAAAATATTCATCATTTCATGGGTAATCAAGTGACCCAAACTGCTAAGGTGTGCCTCTTCATAGAGCGGACAAACATCGACTCGAAAGTTCATAAATGAAGCGTACGAAAGTGACTTTTCTTACTCATCGAGTTTATATGGTAGAGTTTGCATCGAATTAATGTGTATTTTGATGTACATCGTTATTTCCAACAAACTTGGATAAACTGGGAGAGAAAAGAAAGGATGTTTTTGAATTTTGAAATTTTTGAATTTTTGAACCGAAAGTTTTGAGCATAATAAATTGGAATTGAAAAATTTGTTCAAACTAAATAACGTTGTACTCGTTCGCTCGCTGCGCTCGCTCACTCTATTGGATTATGATTATGGGTTGAAAAAACAATTCGGATGAAGAGATTGAAGATGTCAACATTTATCTAAAAATATTCATAACGAAAAAATAATTTAAAAAAAATTAAAAAAAAAAATTTGGAGTCCGTGGTACGTTGGCGGGCCAATGTTTGAATATCTATCAGATGACATTGACATGGCTCGTGATCGATATTTTACATTTCTTTTTCTACAAAAGGCCCCCCAAGTACCACTACCTCCAAATCTTTTTTTTTAATTTTTTTTAAATTATTTTTTCGTTATGAATATTTTAAGATAAATGTTGACATCTTCAATCTCTTCATCCGAATTGTTTTTTGAACCCATAATCATAAGCCAATAGAGTGAGCGAGCGCAGCGAGCGAACGAGTACAACGTTATTTAGTTTGAACAAATTTTTCAATTCCAAACTTTTATCATTCTACAGGTACTTGGCAGTTGTATCTGATTTCAATGCTTTTGTATGTTGATAATCATCAACCAATCGAGTGAGCGAGCACAACCTTTGATTATTTTTTGGTGGAGTGATCTACACATTAATGGACTTGGCGGAAGGTTTTTGCACCAAATGTGCTTTTTGGGGTTGATTTCACTATTTTTTGTAAAATTTTGCTTGACCACCTAATAATTGTGCTCGCTCGCTACGCTCGCTCGGTTGTTTTGTGCTATTTCATACCGCCCGAAGTCCCTCGATAAGCAGGAACGTCAACAGCAACGAGCACGCGTGTGCTCATAATTTTCCCCAAGTCTCAAATTTGTAGAGTGACGCGTAATGTACTTTCATAGCGTTTACAAATTGTTCCACTACAATAATTTTTTATACCTACAACATCTAACCCTGCGTGCAGCCCTCCTCCTGTCTCATCTGGGCCTGGGACCGGCAATGACGGAGTTACTTGCACGCAGGGTTATAGTTGCTGCTCATGACTAAATATGTATGGATATCAGATATATGTATTGCAATTCGTAGGTAGTTTTTTTTTTTAATGCAACTAGGTCCTCTGCAAAAAGAACATGTACGCGTCCCGTACTTATAACGTCAACTTCCAATTCGGGTCTGAACAGAAGGTATCAAAATATTTAGAATTGAGCCTATTCATGCAAGACTAGCGTAGAGCATAAAATGGAAATTTATGAAGTCAAACACCCGCATTCTGCTCTCTTCGTCTGACTTTTGCCGTTTCTCGTATCAAATAACACTATCCTGATACTTTGCAACCCAAGCGATTTATCTCATCATCCTCTCGTCTTATATGGCGACCCGCTACAAAATTAAATAATCCATAAATAAGTAATTTCATTTCATTTGTCGTGATAGCACTAATCTTAATTTGGAGAAAGCTTAATAGAGTCGAACATATAGACACAGGTTGCATACCAAAATGTAACAAATTTATTGAAATTTGACATTAAATTATTAATATACATTATGGATTAAAAAATTATCTCCACCGAAGGTCAAGGCACTACGTTGACGTGGAGTGTAGAATAAAGCCTATCAGAGTCCAACAAACAACATTGACTGAAAATCTCATTTTGACTAGATGATACGGAGTTAGATTATAGGACTCGTCGGAATGCTACGTATAACGTTGACTCACAATTTGAGTCTCAGCAGACGAGCCTTCGGAGATAAGCTTAACATGGAGCTTGAAGTAAAATTCGTTGCAATCCAACGCTTGAACTCGGCTTTAATGGTCTGGCTCCTTGCCGTTCCCTATATCGAATAATGCTATCCTCATATTTTTCTACTTCAACATTTTCTCTTGATTTTCTCTTGTCAGACTTCCTCAGGCGATAACTTGCTAAACAATTGAACCGAAAAAACCGTTTCTTCTGATAATTGCATTCATAAATCAGTTAATATTCATCTGACAGTCTTGTCCGTTTATAATTGTTATTTTATTTATCACCATGAATTTTACACGTCAGCCGATTCGCATAACCTCAAAAGCTCGAGATCGTAGGATTTAAGATCAACCCATCGAAACATTTTTATTGGTGACTTTCACATTAATGTACTTGGCGTAAGGTTTTGGCACCCGAGGGGCTTGCGGTGGGTATTCACTAGTTTTTGTACGTTTAAATTTTGTATTAAGCATTGCTCGTATTTCTCTTATTTCCTTTATTATTGGGATTTAAAAACATCAAATGACAATACGCGTCTGCTAGTGTAGGAGACCATAGACATAGAGCATGGACTGCGCATTCGGGCCGAAAATCGCTCGGTCAGTGGAAAGAGACAGCATATACACGCGGCCAAATCTGTTTCTTTCTAACCAACAACGTCAAATGCATAGAAAGAGACAGATTTAGCCGCGTGTGTTACCCTTCTCTCTCACTGTCGGCGTTACCATAGGCTGTATAGGGAATGCGCAGTCCATGCTCTATGCATATGTAGGAGACGGTTTCTGTCTGCGATACTGGCGCTATCTACGTCGGAACTATCTCGTACTGACGTCACTCTACAACTTTTGTGTGGATTTTCCCGTCTAGTGATTGCATGGGAATGGTTTGATGTGAATCTTGGTCTGAAGAAGACTAAAGAGAAAACCAAACATTGTACGAGGAAACGGGGTATCAGAATCTGAAGTTAATCATATCTCAGTACTCCGGACACCGATTTAATCGATCTAGGGCTCAAATGAAAGCTTTTCATGCCCACATCCTAGATAAAATCAGTTTTAATTCGTGTATGTTGTGAGGTGAAAGAAAACGAAGATACTAGTTCGCGGTATAGGTTAGGGTAGCTGCCTCTCGGGTATATAGACTCGTTGAGTCTCGCGCTTGAAAAAAATTTTTTTTTAATGTACTTGGCGCGAGACTCTACCGAGTCTCTTGATACAATCTTGTTTAAGTCCTTTCATATTCCTTTCGTATTCGAATATAATAAATAAATTATAAATACAATGTAAATTCCGACTATTCAATATTTCCGACTAACACGATATCAAAAGTGTAGAGAATCTTTTCGTCTGCAAAAGTACATCTTTGATCGTACCCTGGAAGGAGCGAGACAGAAGCACACTTGGGCGACTAGGACCATCTGATTCTTGATTGAAAAACGAAGATTTTGAGCCCAAACTGGACCTTTTTAGAGAAATGTTATTTTTGTTATAGCGGTTTTTCGGAAGTGATTAGTATACTCCGAGTCGAGTCTGCAAAAGTACATCTTTGATCGGACCCTGGAAAGAGCGAGAGAGGAGCACACTCATGCGACTCGGACCATCTGATTCTTAATTGAAAAACGAAGATTTTGGACCCAAGCAGGACCCTTTTGGAAAAATGTTATTTTTTTTATAGCGGTTTTTCGGAAGTGATCAGTATACTCCGAGTCAAGTCTGCAAAAGTACATCTTTGATCGGACCCTGGCAAGAGCGAGAGAGGAGCACACTCATGCGACTTGGACCATCTGATTCTTGATTGAAAAACGAAGATTTTGGACCCAAGCAGGACCCTTTTGGAGAAATATTATTTTTTTTATAGCGGTTTTTCGGAAGTGATCAGTATACTCCGAGTCAAGTCTGCAAAAGTACATCTTTGATCGGACCCTGGCAAGAGCGAGAGAGGAGCACACTCATGCGACTTGGACCATCTGATTCTTGATTGAAAAACGAAGATTTTGGACTCAAGCAGGACCCTTTTGGAGAAATGTTATTTTTTTTATAGCGGTTTTTCGAAAGTGATCAATATACTCCGAGTCAAGTCTGCAGAAGTACATCTTTGATCGGACCCTGGAAAGAGCGAGAGAGAAGCACACTCATGCGACTTGGACCATCTGATTCTTGATTAAAAAACGAAGATTTTAAGCCCAATCAAGCCCTTTTTTGACTGCAATTCTCTTTCCTACGGCGTTTTTTTCGGAAGGTCTTGAAATGACGTAACTTGATTTTGGAAAATGGCTGTTTGAAAAAATAGCTCAGGCCAAATTTCGGGTACACTGGTTAAAATACATTCTTCTAACCCCAATCAATCAATTGGCATCGGGATTACCCATGTGCTTCGACAAAACTTGAAAAAAAAAATTTCCTGCGCCGGGAACGCTTATTTGGAAATGCCCATATATATGCAACTGTACATGCAGCAGGTCTCTTTATAATTCCGCCGACTCAACTATATATACGTTTTTCATATACACTGTATGAGTTTTCGTATCTGCGGGCCACTTGTTGAATAAAATTTGCTCTATATAATTCGTTGTGAATTCATTGTCAAGCGCATGAACCTATATATATATAATTGAGCCGCCCGCGGATCGAGATATACATAATATTGAAACAAAAGAAAAAGAAAAAAAAAGATTTGCTCTCATTTCATTAATACTAATAATAACCACTAATTTTATTAATATTGATATTAATTTGCCCAGTTCTCATCATCCACGAAATTGCACGTCAGGGACATCCATACAACCTCCATTAAACATCCATCGAAAGTATAGATACTTGGATGCCCCATAGATATCCTTCACGTATCCACCATGGATATAGAGCTCTGATGGACCTATGGATCCTGTACGGACCTCTAATAGATAGACTGTTCCGTGTGGGTATAATCATAAAAAATATCAAGACTATGATACGGTGGTGTGCGGGCATCTGTGCCTCAAATTCCTCAGCGGACTGCTATAAAACGCTTTCCTCCGTCACGCAAAACATCAGTTGAGCGCGGATCATCATGGGTGATTCTTTTACGTTAACACTATCGGGCACGTCATCCGTACTAGAATCCTACTATTTCCCACCCATCGAGCTATCACCGTTTAAAAATTACACGTTAGGACTTGTCGAGTTGCTAACCTTCAACTCGATTCCCAACATCGATGAGGGTAAAAACAAGCTTCACATCGATGGGATTGAAGTTATAACCATACCCACCGGAAGCTACGAAATCGAAGACATAAAGAGTTATGTGCAAAATGTATTAGCCAATCGTGACAACTCCATCGACCTACGAGCAAACAACAACACGCTGTGTAGCGAAATCAAGTGCAATCGTAAGATAAATTCTGAACCCTCTGACTCTATCGGCCGACTATTGGGTTTCACTCCACACACCCTTAAAGCAGATGTCACACATACATCTGACTTACCTGTGGCCATTCTCAAGGTTAACTCCCTACGAGTCGAGTGCAACGTCACACAGTGGGCGAAAAGGCTGAAAATCCGTGCATAATCAACCGTTCGAAGGCCTTACTTACGATTCACTCAAAATTTGGTACTCAGAGGTTTTCGGGGTCGTTGATCACGAAGCCGAACTCAAAATTCGAAAGTTCAGAATGGCGAATCCAATATGGCGGACTTAAATCGAAAAAATTACTCGAATTGGACAAAACTCATAGCTTTGGGGTTTTTAGGGTCGCTGATTACGACTCTGAACTCAAAATTCGAAAATTCAAAATGGCGAATCCAATATGGTGGACTGAAATTAAAAAAACTACCTGATTAGGACGAAACTCGCAGCTCAGGGGATTTTGAGGCCGCTGATTACGAATCTGAACTCAAAATTCGGAAATCCAAGCGTGCGTATGAAACCTGTCAATAACTGCATGATTACATACTTTTTTTCAGGCGATCAAAGGTCGAAGTCCAAGCTTGCCTTCCAGATATTGAGTCGGTTGAAAAAAAACTATACCGAAATTTTTCTCAAATTACTCGAACACCCGCAAATCCCCGCACATGGAACAAGATGGCACTCAATCTTGAAGGTTCGATCTTCTAATTTTTACAGAATTCAGTGTAAAACCTCGTAAAACAAAAAAGATGCAGACCTTTTAAAATTGCAGACCATATTTCTCCTCTTGAAAGAAGAACTTTATTTGACAGGCTATATCTTTTGATAGGCAAAACATAATTTGATTGGTTTTTTACGAAAATTGAGGTTTTTCAATACTGTAAATAGATATGCAAAAACATAACGTCATCCATACTGTACATGATTTTATGCTGTAAACAGTAAGCTTGAAAATTACGAAACACTCGCGATAATTCTTGCGTTATAGAGACACTAAGTTTAATGGTTTTGTTGAAGAACCCAAATTGCAGATTTTAATGCTACAATACTGGTTTCTTTCTCGTCGAAGTATCTTAAACCAGTGTGCCAAATTGCAGAAAGATTGGAATGAAACAATAAATGTCACTCATGCGCGCATTTTCAGCCATTTCGCCCACTGTGCGTCACTACGGGTGCGTACCTCAACGGACAACAAGTGCACACCATTCACGAGTTTTTCCCCGTCGTCCCACCTGGATATAAGATCATCGAAGTACCATCGAACGTCATTTACCTTCCGATCACCGTTCAAGCAATAGATCATCTTCAACTCAAATTAGTCAATCAAGACGGAAGATTGGTTAATTTTCAAGGTGAAGTGGTAACGATAAGACTGCACGTGAAATCGTAATGGGTATCGTTTTTGAAACTAAAGTCGGTCGGAGTTATAAAATAGAACCGGCATGTTGGGGGACGAGCAGTCGTCGCACACCTTCCGGAGAGCTCAGACGTCAAAACATCAAGTTCCTGAAGAGTCTGGGCCTCAGAGTTACTCCAAGAAGATCAACCGGAAAGTAAGAGTACAATTCTGCTGTCTTACGATCGTCTGCTTCGCACCATGGAGGAGATCCTAACGATACAAAAACCAATTGTGTTTGACGAGTCCGTCGCACACTACGAGACTCATGCGCATCAACCCTTCGCATCAACGAGCTTCGAAAACAACGATAAAATTAGGATCGCCGTCCAACATCAAGATTTATGTCTGTTACCGAGTAGGAGCTCGTTGCACGTATACGGTAGATTGACCAAGGCTGATGGACGAACTCTGGTCACTGCCACAAAGTTAGTCAACAATACCATCTGTCATCTGTTTGAGGATATACGCTACGAGCTAAATGCTGTTGAGATCGACCGAAATCAGAACGTCGGTATCACAACCCTCATGAAGAATTACATATCACAAAGTCCTAGCTAAAGGTCTCTGCGAGAGAATGCCGGTTGGATCGACAACGACAATGAAATAGTTGATGAGAACGGTTACTTCGATATCTCGATACCGCTGAGTTGGTTGCTGGGTTTCGCTGAGGACCATCGCCGAATAATCGTCAATGCCAAGCACGAGTTGATTCTTACAAGGACAAACACCGACACGATTGCAATTATACATACAACCGCCGATGGTACTGTGGAACAGTTTAAAATTTCACTACTCAAACTCGAGTGGATGATTCCGTACATCAAGGTCTCCGATCAACGAAAAATCCAGTTGCAGAACTATATTGCCAAAGACGCACCCATCCCTATCAGTTACCGCTCGTGGGAATTATACGAGTATCCACTACTGCCCCCTACCTCGAAGCATGTCTGGGTCGTGAAAACCTCCACTCAGCTGGAAAAACCCCGATACGTTGTGGTAGGTTTTCAGACGGATCGAAAAAATAATGCCGCTAAGAACGCAAGTCATTTCGATCACTGCAGCATCCGAGATGTGAAGCTCTTTCTCAACTCGCAGAGTTATCCCTACGGAAACCTAAATCTCGATGTTTCTCGCAACCAGTACGCTCTGCTCTACGATATGTATGCGAACTTCCAGACATCGTACTACGTCAAAGATCCCGAACCGTTATTAAGCAGGAACGAATTTCTGAAATACGCACCGCTCATCGTCATCGATTGTTCGAAGCAAAACGATTCCCTGAAATCCGGACTCGTGGACATTCGCCTTGAATTCGACTCAACGTATCCCTTTCCGCCGCCAACTTCCGTCTATTGTATGATTTTACACGATCGTATTATTGAGTACAACCCAATCAGCGGTGGTGTAAATAAATTAACTTGAGGAAAATTATGTCATCCTACGATTTTATGATTATATAATCTATAATTCACAAATAACTGTACCTACTTTACCCTATTTTTATGAAAAAACTGTACTCTACTACGATTAAAAAAATATATAAAAAAAGATGTTCATTTTATTGTACAATATCCTTTTCACAGTTTCAGCTATTTGTACGGCAGCCGTTGGGAGGGGATGTATGATATAAAAGTGAGGTTGAAAACTTTTTGAAATTAGTTAACGCTCAATTTTTCTGAAGTCCACATCGTACCATTCTAGAAAAAAAATAAGTTGTTATAATGGAGATGATATTGGATGTACAAGGTTTCCAACATCCTATCAACGAATTCGTTCTGAAAGAACTCGCTGCAATCACCATTCAAGCGTATGAGACAGGCGAGCAAGGCCTGACGCGCATCCTTTTCAAACCGCCTCATTGGCACGAGGACTGGCACGGAAACCTTCCCAGATATCATTGCGCCTTTGAAAACGTACAGCGATTGGAAACTTGGTATTTGAAGGAGTGCAAACCATGTCTTTATTAATCATTGATCATGTCCAGCGAAGTAGGAGGCTTAAAATGAATGAAGGCTGAAGACATCGCCTATTTGACCAAAGATTTCATTCTTATTTACGGTTCGAATATCATCGATGAGGTTATCGGAGGCTATGAAGAAGTATGTAGATATCGCAAACTGTTAGAGATGCCAAATACATTATAGATCGCAGAGCGGAGAATTCGATGAACCTCCTCCCATGATCGGAGACTGCTCTCAATGTCAAATGATTCAATAAATTCATGCTCTCTGTAATTTGTGTGTTATCTGATTTAAAGAATGAAAGAATTCACTGTAAAAATTTTGTACATTCTTCGTACATATGCATTTTATATACACATAAATTATTTTTAATTCCTTTCCGTAGCTTATCTGACTCCTTAGCCGTTGTAGTGCGCTAGCTCAGTTGGTCGCTGTTTTTGACATTCAATATGTTTACAACACTCTGAGGTTTGGATAACAATTTCGTTATGGCATCATGGGTTAAGCTGATGATCACTTCGAGGTATTGAATTTTTATCGCTGTGCATTAGTTTTAGGAAGTCGCATACTAATAAAGGGTTGCGTACCGAGTTCATTCGCGTCTTAGAGTTTGCGAGTGCAGGATCGCTACAGTTATTCGTCAATACAGTTATTCGTTAAAGTTTTCTGAACAATCGTGCAAATAATCGCGGAAAAAAAATGTGTGAGTATCATTGTGAATTTTTGTGATTTAGTGAAGAATAGTTCTTTCGCGTTATTCAGATCTTTGATTTTCCTGGTTTATTACAGCACTTCCGTACATCTTTTCAACCCCTTACACCAAGCAGGTGTTAAGGCTGGTGGAGGGGTGGGCGATACCCCTCGAAAAAACGTGGGCCCTGCGAGAGGCAGCGTTGTGCGCGGTCTTCAGCACCCATGCGCGGTGCTATACAACCCTCAAGTTCAAGGCAAACACCTCGAATTCGGGGCTTTACTGTGAGGGTTGTGTGGTAAAGCTACCTGGGCCGTGGACAGTTGACAGGGAGCATAACATTCTGCCGATTAATCGGATACCTCCGTTATATTTCTGTGAACAATGCGGTATAGCATCGATCAAGATTAATTAGGGGAAACGCGCTCGCTGTCACTCAGCGTTCAAAGCATATATGGTTGCTGAGCAGAGTCACCACAACGATGGAACGGGCCAATTGAAGCCTAGAGTTCCAGTTGGTGAGACAATTCCGGAAAACCCCGTCGATTTATCGGGAGTTATTGCCATGGTTCTGGATGACCAAGGTAAGGGCTCTCAACTAATTAGCATACACTGAACATTTACCTACTCCGTGTAATTTAAAAGTATTTTTTTGTTCATTCTATCAATTAAATATCATTGATTTATGTTTCTAGAAGAAAAAATTGACGAAGTCTCGGCCGAGTTAGCTGGGGTGATCAAGACGGCGTTGAACGACGATCAAGGTAAGAGCTCTCAACTAATTAACAATCACTAAATTTCATGCACAAAATTTACCTACTCTGTGCAATTTAAAAGTATTTTGTTCATTCTATCAATTAAAAATATCATTAATTTATTTTTCTAGAAGCTGCTGCCGCCGCTGCCACTGTTGCGTTGTCAACCGAGGTGACAGAAGCTGCTGCTGCTGCTGCCACTACTGCGTTAAAAAAAAAGACCTCACTAAAAAAGAGGAAGCGGCAATCTCCTAAGTAATTGCAAAACAAAGAAATCGGTCCTTTTCAGGACCATCAAATCGGCCCTTTTCAGGGCCACCAATACATATCTAAAAAAGCAAACAGAACGTTCGAAACTATAAGAAAAAAATCGTCGGTATCGTTTTTCAGAGCGGTTATGTTCTCACTCGACAGTCGGTAAAGTAGGTCTTGACGACGACGATTCAGACAACACGGAGCTCGCATCGATCGGGCTTGCAGCATTTCAGACATCAGATCGCATCGTTTTAGAAATCAGGTCGCATAATTCAGAAATCAGATATCAGGTCGCAGAAATTCATAAAATCAGAAATTCAGAAATCAGGTCGCATTAATTCAGACACGACCCCCCCTTCCGAAATTACCGTTACTGAGGGGGCGGTACTTGCGTTAAAAATTGACAAATACGTACAGGAGGCAGTCCTTGCCGATAGATCCCATTAAAATTGCGAAAGATCCCGTTAGAATTGCAAAATCATAGATTACCGTTAGCGGGACGTCCTTGCAGCGAGTGGGAGGGGGGCTTCGACCAATCAGAACACAGGGGGGTTCTGGGACAAAATATTCGACCTAGATTGTCCCACAACCCGCCTTGTCTATCTACTGGTGTCCAACGAAATTTTGGCGAGCTGGGATAAAAAGTTTATTGTAGGGAGAAGCCTTCAGCTAACGAACATCTGAGGTAATAATTTAGCTGCGGGATTAACTATCGTGTATTTTTGAAGCTGGCAGGTGAGACTGGGATCAGTTGTAACAGGGGTCGATTGAAACAATGCGAATAGCTCACGAAATAATAGAGATAGTGGGGGGGAGGGGGGGGGGGGGGGGGCAAGGAGAGAAAGAAGCGGCTTTTGTATCTGAACGTGCCCGTCTAAGTTTGGTGGCGCTCCGAGTTTCATATACGCGGGCAAGAGGTGTCATTGTATTTCTGTCTACAAGAGTAAGTATTTTTGTTGCTGTTATTTTGTTTTTTGTTACAAAACTGTATAAGTTACAATTATTTTGATTTTCGAAGTAAGAACTTTGGTTATTAGAGTACAATTGGGCATAATAATATTTTTTTCATCCAAGTTGTTTATTTTGGAAGTTATGTCGACAAATTGTCTAAGAGATGTGTCGGGGACGGTTGTAACGTTTTATCCCATGTATTATCATAAGATTTGATTATCTTTCAATCCCATTTAAAAATTCACTTTTTAAGTAGGTACCGAATAAATCATGAAATTTGTGCAAAACAGCGCATCAGTGCGTTATATAAATCATAAGATTACCGCAAATATAATCTAACTAATTTCATAAGTAATAATATTAATAAACTTCAATTAAGTGAATTGAAGTTTATATTTTAATTGATAGAAACTGAATGTCAAGTGAGACGTTAATGTTGTGCATTATTCTGTAATTTTCGTCTCGATAAATAACTATATAACAACATTATTTTCACTATTCCATTAATGTTACAGTTGACCACAGTCACTGTTACAACCGCCCCCGGTATAAGGTCGCTTGCAACATTTTTTCGTATTTTGTAAATTGCCCCCAAACTTTTTTCGCAGTGCATATTTAACGCCATTATAACGTTATACATTAGTAGTCACATGACCATTATCAATTGAAACATGTTACTCGTTACGTTTAGTTGAAATTGTCATTGTGAACAGTGATTTTCTGGAAAATGTTTCAACCGACCCAATTGAGTCTCCCCTACTTTTTGTTAGCATCGCAACAGATTTTGGAATAGTATGAGTCGATGAATCACAAAAGAATTGGCGTCAACGACTTTGGACTTCCAGGCAATGCAATTCACTACCCGTTACAATTTGTGTCACGTCGCCAGATATGCTGACTGTTATGGCAGATATGGCAACTTCAAGAAAATCATAATGGCGCAGCATTCTTCAGCCCATCTTCTTCTTAAAGGGAGGGTATACTCGAATTTTACCGACCGATCTATTTCCCGATTTTCTCCGAAACGGGGCTATGATATAATTTTTTTTTCTTTTCTTTATCGAAAAGTGTCGGCGTGCCATTTATTTCGACTTATATCACAGCCTATGCGTCAAAAATGCAAAATCGGCCGTGGTAGCCCGATTCCATATATGGAATTCCGAACACAACCATCCCAAAACATCTTTGTTTTCGACAACGATGAAGGGGCCAGTTGTAATCTACGATTTTGTGGTAATTTTAGCGATTTCCCCAGATAACCAGATCAGATCGAGCACAAGTGGCAATCCTTGTTGTCTTTTGATGCTGTTTGAATGCTGCTGCTATGCCAGCATCCACACACAACAAGCAGTAATCAAATGCAGGCAATATGAAAGCATGATTTGCCGGCATGTATGGTGCGAAGTAGAATCACGCGTGCTTACGTAATTCGAAAAACACTAGTGATACCGATTTCCACAATCTGCTGCAGAGCTGGGCTGAATATACAGGATTATATACCTATATAGTTGAAATGGGAAATTTTTCAATTATGTATAATATTAGGATCTACATTTTTAATGCAAAATATAAGATTTGCTTTTTGTTTAGGGTAAGTGAACTATTTTCAGTATTATTTGATTGAGTAGTCGGGTAAATATGATTTATACTGTAACTTTTCACAGGTTTGCGATATAGAAGATATCACAAACCGTGCCGTTAGTGTGAGTTCTATTGCTCGGTTAATGTTTTTCGGGACCACTCCTAATAATTAGACTATTGACGCTAATCTTACGGACCTCAAACGCACTGCGTTATCAGCCGTCTCCCTGACGAATAGGTACACGCAGACGTGCAACTACCGTCTTCTTCCCAGTTAGTAAACAAACCTACGCTCAGAACTGTGCCTGCAAGTGCAGACAAAGCCTGTCTCAGACTTGGACAAGGTTATACCTTGCCGAAGCTGTCCCTATGCTATAGTTAGTAAGCTGAATTTACAAGACCTGGGAATTGACGAAGAAGGGAGGCTGCGACAAATTATGCTTTTTCTTGATCAAACAAAAATATCATTTATTTAATAAACTTAAGCTAAGGTTGCAACCAACTAAAATTATATTTACAAAGTTGCTTTTGCTCTCTCGGTTCGAAATATTGTTTCTAGAAGTTTTGCACAATAATAAGTTTTCTATTCTGTGACTTTTATATGATTTCTATTTTTCTATAATAACGATTTTCTGATTATAATGTGAAGCTGAAGGTATATTGCTGTTATAGCCAATATCCAAACGAAATAAAGATTTGAATTTAGTGATCACTCGAGCTCTTTGCTACGAGTGTCAGACAACAAAGTATGAGAAGTGATATTACAGTGAGTCAATCAGGCGATCAGCCGTGTATTGCTTTTTAGTGGTGAGCCAAACTCTAGGCGCTTTGCCGTAGATTTGCTGCTCTGCCTTGCGTTGTCGCGACTTATATACAATTTGTGACGTCACGCGGCAGACGCGTTTGCTCGAACGTTCTAGATGATTTGCTCGTTGCTTGTCGATGATTGGTCGATTCGCAACGACTGTTGAGCTCAAATGCTAACGCCCAGGCCTAGGTGGCCTGACACGTTACATTAGCCCCCTTCGTTCATCGGCTGGTCGGATGCTTTTGATCAAGGCTAGACGATGATCGACTTCTTTAGCTTCGTTCGGTGGTGTTGTTTCCGGTGATATGCAAGTGGCTCGTGACTGTGAGAGTGTGCACCCTGGATTTTCGTGTTGTGCATCGGTGGTCGGCTGCAACAGCATTTTGATGCCGAGATGGTCTATGGCGTCGTGAATGATTGCCAACACTTCATCGCCTCGGTACGTCCATCTCTCTTTCTTTTCCAGTCATCATATCGTCTGTGTTGATATCGTGGTATTATCGTAATATTGTCTATCCTTTTGTTCCAGGTACCCGTCTCTGTCGTCTGCTATAGGGCAGCTGATCTTGTCTGGTGGAATATCATGGGTTGCTGGTGATCGAGAATTGCAGTCATCGAGACTGTTTCGACTGCCCCCTGCACTGAGAATGACTGCAGTGGCTTGTACGATGCCCCCTGGCTCCACATGGTAACATCTGTTTTCGTTAAAATTTTGCATCTTTAACGGGACTAATCCGCTGATAATCGGATTAAGTTCTCGATAGTCCGCGTATGCGATATCTCTATCTGTCAAAATCTGTGTTTTAGTTATGTCCGGTGTTGTCCAAATTAATTTTAGGTTTATTAATTGGTTTTTCTTTTCTTTTTCAGATATGTTCCAGTCGTGAATCTTCATCCGAGTTGTGCGCGTATAGTGAAGTGGTGTTGTGCGCGTCAGATTTTTGTGGATATTGACTAAACACGTCTCTACATTAACGTGAGATGAAGCGATGTTCTTATTTAAATCATACCGGATAAAAACTTGAGTGTCGGTTAGGTCTTTAAAGTTTGCATTTAAATTGGTTTTAGAATTTTTGTGTAATAAATCCAGTGACTTGTTTTGATTTAATCCGATTAGCGGATTAATCGGATTTTCATCAACCTCGTTCAAATTTATATCGAAATATTCCGGTTTTAAGATCAAATTTGTGTTTTGAGTTAATCCTTTAATCGGATTAATCGGATTAACCGGGTTATCTTTAATCCTTTCTAAATCTTTTTCTAAATTCAAATTATGAATATTATTTAAAGTTTCTGTGCTTTCTAGCTGACTGTGTTTGATTTTATTTTCTATTTGAATTAGGCTTTCGAAAAATTCGTTGTCTCTCAGAACTGTTTTTGCTTGTTTTTGATCGGTGTTATGATTTTGGTCGTCTTGACCGCTACTGTTTTGAACTTTAAATTCTTCCGGCTCTATATTATATTTCTCGACGGTTATTTGTTGACTTTCAATGGATTTAAATCCGTCAATCTTTTCCGCGACTTTAATATTTGATATGACTACATTATTTTCCTGAGACTCGAATTTTTCGTCTACCTTTTTCATCTTTTTATCAATTTCTTCTAACTGTTTTTTGTATAGCAGGGATTTTGCTAATAGCTTTTCTTCGAAACTAAGTTCGTTATCTATTAAATTTTCATTTTCGTCTGTTTTTGGCTGAATTTTTTCTTTTTCCAGTGATACTAAATCATCATCTAGCGTTTTGTTTAATTTTTCTAGCCGTGACATAAGGTCGTCAGACACTGAGTATGACCAGTCGCTGTCGACATAGTCTTCTGTATGTTCAAAAATAAAGAAATTATCCATATTATTTGACCTGTGATTTCTATTATGCCTAATCAAATCCCTGCCCCCTAATCCCTGATTTACATCTAGGTTGTCGCAAGCTGCCTTGTCCGCCAATTTCCTCGGTCGTGACTCGACAATTTTCGAGATTTGATTTCTGACATATTCCCCCAAAAGATTCTAATTTTTATAGCAATGAATTTAAGTTTAGTTGACGCAAAAGAAGTTAAGTTAATGAAACAAATGACTCTAAGTTTTTAAGCAAAAATTTAATAGAATTTTAATTAGAGTGGCCCCACGTTGGGCGCCAAATGTAACTTTTCACAGGTTTGCGATATAGAAGATATCACAAACCGTGCCGTTAGTGTGAGTTCTATTGCTCGGTTAATGTTTTTCGGGACCACTCTTAATAATTAGACTATTGACGCTAATCTTACGGACCTCAAACGCACTGCGTTATCAGCCGTCTCCCTGACGAATAGGCACACGCAGACGTGCAACTACCGTCTTCTTCCCAGTTAGTAAACAAACCTACGCTCAGAACTGTGCCTGCAAGTGCAGACAAAGCCTGTCTCAGACTTGGACAAGGTTATACCTTGCCGAAGCTGTCCCTATGCTATAGTTAGTAAGCTGAATTTACAAGACCTGGGAATTGGCGAAGAAGGGAGGCTGCGACAAATTATGCTTTTTCTTAATCAAACAAAAATATCATTTATTTAATAAACTTAAGCTAAGGTTGCAACCAACTAAAATTATATTTACAAAGTTGCTTTTGCTCTCTCGGTTCGAAATATTGTTTCTAGAAGTTTTGCACAATAATAAGTTTTCTATTCTGTGACTTTTATATGATTTCTATTTTTCTATAATAACGATTTTCTGATTATAATGTGAAGCTGAAGGTATATTGCTGTTATAGCCAATATCCAAACGAAATAAAGATTTGAATTTAGTGATCACTCGAGCTCTTTGCTACGAGTGTCAGACAACAAAGTATGAGAAGTGATATTACAGTGAGTCAATCAGGCGATCAGCCGTGTATTGCTTTTTAGTGGTGAGCCAAACTCTAGGCGCTTTGCCGTAGATTTGCTGCTCTGCCTTGCGTTGTCGCGACTTATATACAATTTGTGACGTCACGCGGCAGACGCGTTTGCTCGAACGTTCTAGATGATTTGCTCGTTGCTTGTCGATGATTGGTCGATTCGCAACGACTGTTGAGCTCAAATGCTAACGCCCAGGCCTAGGTGGCCTGACACGTTACAATACATATTACGATCAAATATGATATAAAAATATTTTTATATCCTAATAATATTCCTTTATCTTCGATCAAGTAAACCCAACTGTAGCGAAACTTTACTTTTCGCAATGAAAACCACGTTTTCTCACTCGCATGTCTACAGACGTTGCTTTATCATTATGATAAAATACTTTCAACAAAAACTGATATTCAAAATAAATATTCAAACTCGCCACATGTTCCTACTGAAAGTTGCTATCTGTCAAATCACATTAATTATAATCGATCCATTTTTACTGTAATATTGTTCAAAATTACGATTTGTCATACGTGAAGTGATGCTCATGTGATGAATTATATAACAATTAAATGACATGTCGATTTCGCTCACGATTCAATAAATAACAAATTTTCGGTAGGGTTCGTGTAGTATTGTATTTAGAAATAGTTATTTTTTCAGAATACATGCATTCCGTTGAAATATTTATTTTAATAATTTTTTTTCTAATAAAACATTTTTGGAGTAATATATCGATACTGCCATTCTAATACGTCGTATCCCACAAAATTTCAGAAATTGACTTTTTAAAAAAAATTGAATGATAATAACGTTGTGCAGCTTATGTTTAAGTTTTAGCAGTCAAATCGTTGATTTACTATTTTTAAATAAATATTCCAATCCGTCAAGTCCTATCTTTCCAATGGTAATAGTGAAGCGTTTTCATGGCCTCCTGAACAATTTTACAAATGTGGGATACGACGTATTAGAATGGCAGTATCGATATATGGGGTCAAAATGATTGGAATGAAAAATAGGATTTTCGAGAATTTTTTCGGATTTTTAAAAACTGCCGTTTTTGAGATGGGTTCGAATAATCATAAAGAAACTTACGGTTGGAGTAAAAAATCTGAAGAAATTCAGGAGTGCTTTATTGAGATCGGAAAATCGTATAATAGTAGATTACGATACAAGTGCGCGAAGTATGTGATTCTCGCACGAGTGTAGCTTGTCGCCCGATCGAAGCGAGGGTGACAAAAACACGAGTGTGAGGATCACATACGCGCACGTGTGTCGTATACTATTTTTTGTAACACTGTATGGAAGTTCGCACTTCGTGTACACAACACGCGGTGACGATACCCCAACCTGAATGTTTCGGACAGCTGAGGGTGTGATTGTAGGTAAACATTACCTAACAGGGGTAGATTGTAATAAACATTACCTAACAGTTTTACGACATTACTCAACAGTTTTGGATTTGTTGGCGAATCGGCCGCCTCGCGCACTGCTTACGGCGCGCGAAGTCGAACTTCCCATGCATGTGTTACAAAAAAGATATTTTTTTCACTTTATTTTGTGACATTGTATGATAAATTACAATGGTTTTCTATTATATCTGTCAAAAGATCGAACGGAGGAAAGCGAATGATTGGCTGTATACCGGTCGATATACAATAGGGTTATTCACGAATTTTTTTCATTTCATATTCCAGTGGTTCGGCGAAAAATAATTAGGACGTATTTTTTCCTTTTTTGTTTGAACAAAAATTGCAGTATTTATAACGAATTGAAAACTACTAGTTTATGACGTCACCCATGTTAAGGTATATCTATATGGGCGTTTCCAGCGAAAATGTCATTTTTGTTCTAAAAAAAGTGCTGTTAAAGATTTTGAGGCACATCATCCAAATTTTTTTGGTAGTCTACTTGAATGTTGATCAGTGCATTCCATAGGTTGGCCCATTTTATTTAGCTTGCGCACGCGGTACGGACTAAAAAAAATATATATATATCATTCAGAACGGATAAAAAAAAAGAAAAAAAAAAAAAAAAAGCACAACACGTAGGTCACGAAAAATATGAAGCGGAATACCCGGTGGGATATTTGTCCGTGAAATCATCACTTTCAGAGAGACATTAAAAAAAAAATCGAATTTTCGATGGTAAAAACGCGTGTGAATATCTCAAATTTCGAGGCACACTGTTGACATTTTTTTTGTACGACATTTTTATGGTAACGCTTTCAAATAAAAATTGCAGTATTTTCCTTGCCCTTGCGCACGACGAGTAGGAATACGAGCATGTCGGTCGTGACATTATCGGTCGTGACATTTTTGCCCTAAAACAGCAATAAAAAGTGTGCGCAGTTCAAAAATGACTCATAATGATTTCGTACTTCTTGTGAACACGGTTTCAATTGAGTCACTCATAAATTTTCCGATGTGCCTGTTGGAGGAATAGAAATAAATGCTCTTTTGGTCGTGACATTTTCCGAGAAATATTTAGTTTCACGAACTTTATGTCTGTATTAGTCGTCAAATATTGTTAGCACATCGATGCCCTTCATGCACAGTATTTCTAACGCCAAACTGAACTAATGTAGACTATGATAAAGAACGAATTGCATTGCGCACAACTGTGGCATACGATTATGTCGGTCGTGACAAGTATATCCCAAAAGCTCGGGACACACGTTCCATCCTTTATTTTGAGGGTGCAAGACTTGGCACATCATTAGATCGAATAATTCCACATTCTGTATGGTTAGCTGAGGCCACCCGAATTTTATGCGGTTTTTTTGAAGCTGCGCACAAGTTCCGCAAACAGCAGAAGCAATAAATCTGTGCGTCGGGACATACGTTGCTCAGGAACACTTCGCGTCTTTCCGAGAGACGCTGTAATGTGAGGTAGCTAGAAATCATTATGAAAAGTTGTTTTCCGGGTACATTACACTCATATGTAACAGCTCGTGCTATAGGAATTCAAATTCATACGTTGGCACGGGTTAAAAAACTCGAGGGACCGAAAAATGACATTTTCGCTAGAAACGCCCATATATATCAAAATTAGTGAACTTCAATTGCCTGTAATATTCGCAATTTTCATCGGAAAGAAAAAAGAAAAATTATCTCACTATTCTGAGTTATATTCTACTTGATGCGCCCCAAAAAGTGAAACAAAATTTTTTTTTGAACAACCCCATTCCACGGGAGGCCAGCATCGAGTGGAGTCTCGGAATATAGCACTGATCTCTATATACTACTGGATTGTGAATAGGCACCTTTCCGCTGCTCGGAGCTGAAGCGATTAGAAGCTCTGAGCGGGGTGAGGTGCGGTCAGAGGGGAAGAGAATCTGGAGGCCAAGTCTACGCGGGAAATTTGAATCATTGAGCTCGCGGCTGGGGATCACAACCTTAGGCTTTGAACGTGAATGATAACTAGGAAACGACTGATTCTAGTTCACTTTACATATTGTTATTACCGTCCAACTGTCGTTGGAAATCGGCAATATTTATTATTAATTGATCAATTTTTTTTATTATTCAATGAAAATACATAAATAATAGATGTTCTGAATATGAATTATCATGCTGAGATAAATGTTCGGGGAAAAGTACTGAGATTATTACTCACTATATACCGCACCGCCGAATGTCTGTTTTAAACTTCCCGCGTAGACTTGGCCTCCAGATACTAACAATATCAGCAATATGGCGCTGTTCAATTCGCTTCACTCAGCGACGCGTATTCACAATCCAGTAGCATATAGAGATCAGTGGAATATAGGCTTCCACTGATATAGGCTCCTAACTAACAGCCAATCAGTAGCTTCCATTTGAAATCAGACGTTGTTATTGGCTGAGCGATCACGTGATTCTTATTCAATTGAAGTAGTCGTCGAAGTTGAACGGGCTGCACGTGTCAGGAGATGTGTTCATGCGTTCTTTGTGTCTCAACGAATTTGTGTAGTGCCATATACTGTTATTTGGGATATATTTCAAACCTGAGCCGAAAGGTAAGTTATTCGACTTATTATCGATGAGTGAGCTGAGTTAGTATTCTTTCAATGAGCCTTTGAACATTTTATACTCACGTGTGTTGGAAATCTCGGTTTTCACAGATATATGTGTATTTGAGGTTAGATCCTTTTGAGATATGTTCCTCTTTTCACTGCCAGTACTGCGAGTTTTCCTTGCTTCTCAATTTCTCGCGCCCGTGAGTTCGTGAATACAGCTATCTCTTTCTTACACAAGCTTGTAGTACTGGCAGTGAAAATAGGAACACAGCCATGATATTATGATATTAAACTTTTTATGAACTATATATTTAACCGATTAGGTACTCTTCCAGCCGTCCTATTGCGTTCTACTCTGCAGATCTAAACAGCGTAATGTATACCATCTTCGTCCTTGTATACCGTGAGTATCTCCGTGTGTGAAAGAGTCACACGCCCGCGGCAGGCTATACCTCATGTTCAAGTTAAACACTACGTAGTATAACTGCGGCGAAGAGGTCTTAACCTCAATGACTTTTACCTGTCGCAATTAGATGGTAAGATTGTTATCATATTTATTAGTTGGGTGCAATGAGTGGGTGACAGGACTTTCTGTTAATGTCTTCAATTATTTGGGTTGTCGCAGTTTCAAATTCCTAGCATATTGTAAACAAAATCCTCGGCCCGCTAAAAACAAATGTCTCTGACAGTGTTTCTGTTCTCCGTCACAGTTTCCTCCGATGTACCAAAGACTTCCTTCTCTATTAAACTGCAATGTCATCAGGCTTCGCACTTTCTCATATCATAGTCAAGGGCATGAGCCAAGAACCTTTGAAAAAATCTATTGTTGTTGGAGAGTGCGTGAACCGCAGTCATAGTTTTCGGAATAAAAAAAAACAGCGTCGTGTGAATTTAGAATGCTTTTGCTTCAGTACCTACAGAATCATCGTCATTTGATCAACAGAAAATGAATCAACCCTTAACAGGGTGTCTACTACCTGGAAAAACCTGGAAATGTTTGGATTCTCAGGGAACTGAAGGTTAGAAAACCTTCTTTACAGAGAGTTGGGGTGGGGGGCCGAGGCCCGTTATGTTTCTTTTCAGGGAAAATTCTGGAAATCTCAAGGAATTTCTGGGTCACTCAAGGAATTTTTCAGAATGTATTGTACAATTAGGTCAAGTTCTTTCGAAATACTTACCGGAATGCTATGTTTCTCGATAATACAAGAATGTTGACGTTGAAAAATTCTAATTACATAGTATTTTCTTTTGAAATATCATTTTCGAAGAGATCTGACTATCTTTACTCTATAAGTACATGCATTTGTCAAGTGCGTTTCTGGAAAGTAAAAATATTTTTTAATCAAAATAGTTTCAAATATTTCCATCATTTTATTTTGTCAACGCGAAAACTCTAAAAACACTTTTTTTCGAAAATTGTAACACGAAACCATATGTGTAGTCTCAATGATTTCAGAAAAATTCTAAAAATTCGATTAAATCCGTATGTTTTGGCATTGTCTGAGCCGTCGACGAATAGAAAAAGATATCTTTGATACACCTGGCAATTTGGCAGAGTTACCTGGAAAAACCTGCCATTCTCAGGGCATTTGGTATCCAGATTTTAGTAGACACCCTATTTAAGGTTCAATATTAAACAGATTTTTTTAAAATATTTTTCTGAAATCGTTCACACTATGAAAATCATTATCAATCAGTAATCTACGTGACGCACTGCTGCTACTGAATAAATAGATGAATAGGATATTCTTAGATTTGGAATAATTGATTCCCTATTATTGAACAATTTAGTAGTGATTAAAGAGAATCAATCCTTGGTGACTAGGGTGAATATCATCGAAGGTTGAAGCTGCATTTGGAACCAAAAAGTGATAGTTAATAAACAGTATGGTATTATCGAGAAGAAAATAACTCTCAAATTGAAGTGTCTCCGTAATTTAAGTTTCATCAAGGATCTTGACAAAGCCAAAGGATCTTTCTGTGGCTTGAGGTTTATCGAGGATCTGGACGCAGCCAGTGGATCTTTCATGGCTCAAGATAGCCTCGTGTTGGCTTATTGAGACTTATCGAGGAACTCGAGCAACAAAAATGTTGCTCAGCGACAGTTATTTATGAGTCTGAAACTGACTGCGGAGACAGAGGACAGAAATACTGCCAGAGATATTCGTTCCTATCAGACCGAGGATGTTTTTTTCAGCATTCTAGGAATTTAAAAGTGTGATCGACTAGATATTCAAGACATCAGCAAGAAATCTTATTACCTAATGCACTTTACCAATAAATATGATGGACCTTAACGTCAAATTGCCTTGAGTGAAAGTTATTCTATTTTAAAAATTCAGTTTTTCACAATTCCTGACACTCCCTCAGAATCAGATTATTTTTGATGAATGACCATTGAGATTGCACAGTTGTGTTATCCAGTGCTCAACCTAAACATGACGCATGCCTACTTCTAACGCATGGACGGTTCTTCATATGGAGAGACTTAGTGTGTCATGGTTGCTACGCATCTGGAAAACAGGGAAAACCTGGAACCGTCAGGGAATTTTTCAGTAACCAATGCGTAGCAACCATAGGTATGTATGGGACAAGTTTTAATTTGATTTTCATCTCGTTTCAGAATTTTCACTAAGATTGACAGTCAGTTGTTTGTAGGCTAGCTCTGGTTTATGGGGTGATATTTTCTTTCGTTTCCTTGAATAAGACTGAATCAATAGGTTAGGCCAATATGGATGAAATGATGAAACGGAAGTTGTTTTCTAGTCAGGGCGGTGCTCGCAAACCATTTCATCAACTGTCATCGCGACAACAGAGGAGAATCAAGGCAGAAATGCGTTCTGAAAACGAAAATATAGAATCTGGCGTTGGCTCTGAAAAGCCAATCAAAGTTCACAAGCAGAGTGATTCTACAAAACATTGCCATTTATCAGATGCTTCCACTGCAGCACCTCCAATTGAAGAACTGGTTAATGACGTAGTTTTTGGAGATGATGAAATTCCTCATCAGTTTGTCGATGAACATAGCGATTCTGATAGTATTGAATCCGATGAATTTAGTGAACAAGTAGAAACCAAGCAGACTTATCAAGACAAACTGGCTAGGTGCTTCGCTGAACAAAACGTCACACACGTTCAGGGAAATGCAATCTTGAAGGTAATTAGATCGCACAGCTGCCTTACCGGTCTGCCAAAAGATATGAGAACTCTGCTAAGTACGCCACGAACTCGTATTCCAACAATGAGAATAGAACCAGGGGAGTATTTTCATATTGGTTTGGAATCTAGTATCTCAACGAGATTGTCACGCTTGAGTAACGCATCCTTTCCACCTTTTTTAGAAATAGACATTAGTACGGATGGTGGCACTTTAGATCGATCGGGTTCAAATCAAATCTGGCCAATATAGTTTAGAATCTTTAATACTCCACACCCAAGGCCCCAAATCTTGGGCATCTACAAAGGACCAGGAAAGCCATCTAGTGCAAAAGAATTCTTCGATCCATTTATTCAAGAAGCTAAGCAGGTAATGCTCAATAATGGTGTCGAGTTCAGAGGAAAAAAAATTCCTATTAGGTTCAGATGTTTTATAGCTGATGCGCCAGCTCGAGCATTTATACTTAATCATCGAGGTCATACAGCTGCTAGTCCCTGTTCTAAATGTAAAGTGTTGGGAACGTATTGTCAAGGTCGAATGGTATTTTTGGGTACAGATCATCCCCTTCGAAGTGACGATGAGTATGCAAGACGCATTGACGAGGATCAGCATAAAGAAGGCGAAAGTCCACTATCAGAATTAGGTCTAAATAAGCCATTACGAGTTCCTTTCGAGTACATGCATTTAGGATGTTTAGGTGCCATGAAGAAGTTACTCGGTGCATGGGTTGAAGGGAACTACTCTAGAACAGTAAAACTGTCAGCCAGGGATATTGATCAAATATCTTGCAGACTGGAGATCCTAAAAGAATTTTGTCCTCGTGAATTCGCAAGGCGTCCGAGGACATTACGTGACTACAAACGATACAAGGCAACTGAATTGAGGCAGTTCCTTCGTTATACAGGACCTATAGTATTGTGTGGTATTTTACATCAGGATGCCTACCAACACTTCGTGCTTCTGCATGCGATCTTTCGTGTTCTTGTAGCCCCATTGCCTTTGCAAGATCAGTTATTTTTCGCAGAAATAGCCATGAAGAAGTGGGTTGAAAGATGTTCGTCTCTGTATGGGCCAGCATTTGTAAGCTATAACATCCATGGCCTAACGCACTTGGTAGCTGATGTCAGGGAATTAGGTCCTCTGGATAGTTTCTCTGCATTTCCATTCAAAAATAACATGCCATATTTCCGTAAGTTTATCAGAAGACCCCACCTGCCACTGCAACAGTTTGCCCTTCTAATGGCAGAACTGTCTTCTGAAGAAAGTGCAGTAAAATCCAGTAAAAATATCGGTATACGTGCTACCAAGAGACACAACGCTGGGCCCGTGCCTCTACATTTTCCTGATGACATTCAGCAGTTCAAAATGTTAAAAAACGAGAAGTTTTGTCTTGGGTTGTCCTTACGCGATAGTTGTTTCATGTTACTTGACTCATTCATTTGTCTATTGAAGAATATCATTCTGGTTGATGGCTCGTACAAATTAGTGGTGAGAAGATTCCAAGACGTTGATATTTTGTATGATGTCGGAATACCATCCACGTCTGTCGGTGTTTTCAAATGTTCTTTGTTGTCAACCAATAATGAGGTTATCAATTTTCTTGACGTGAAAAAGAAGTGTTACCGCATGCCCTATTTCAATAATAACAATGGAGATGAAGTGGATAGCAGTGACGATGAATTAGTCAGACCTCGTGTAGGAGTTCACGTTGTTATGCCAATTTCCAATTAAATTAAGATTGCAGAGCAACGAGAGGAAAACATTTGCCAGAACCAGGTCAGCTAAGTTCAAATTGCATGAATATTTACAATTTGAAGTCCTTGCTTGTTCTTTATCACTTGCAATTAACATTATTTGATGCGTTATATTTTTATGGAGACTTGCTCTCAATAATTTTCTATAACACATGCATGAAAACTGCGGGTTTTTGAAGCGTGTGAAGCGGGACAAAGGCTGCTGTTTTCAGATTGGGGAAAAAATAACCAAAATTTGTTGGTCAATGGATAGTATGTTCGCATGCAATACCAACAATTTTTTCTGCCGCTTGCAAGGATTTTCTGTACAATGTTGTCTTGTAATCAATTTTGAAGCGTCCTTAAATTATTTCTTTTACTTTGTCAAATGAACATTTCCAGCATACAGCAATTGTTGATTCCATTCAGAATTGATGCGTTCACATAATGTTATAATTGTTTGCCAACATGAAATGACTTATTCTTGTCTGTCTTGAGTGCAGAACGTCTCTTTCTCAACCTATTACCTATTCCAGGACTCTTTATGTGTTTGATTTTCTTAAAAGCTGATGTCTTCTACCTAAAGCTGAAGCTGCTGATAACTTTTTAGTATTTGCCATATATTTTTACCTCTTTTATCACATGAATTTCTCTGCTCTTTCTATGAATCGCAAAACTTGGTGCACGTATAAACACTAAACTTATATATTGATTTTCAGAGTACTCCTCAATATTATAAGCAATGGATTAACGTCCGAAGCGACAATGTAAAAAACCAATGAGGTTTCAATCAACATCATCATCAGAAGATGACGCAACTGAGGAACGACGTATGAACAAACGAGCCGCAGCTTCAAGGACAACCATACATGATGACATTCAGGACATACGTGCGGCCTGCTTACAAAATATAAATGGGACACCAAACGAAGCAAGAAGAGAGATTTCAAATCCAGTCGGCGATATAATTCCTGCGACCAACATTCCGTTCACAATCAGTACCTGTATCAACAATCGTATTCCTGAAACCTCCGATTCCCAGGCTGTGATTTGATATAATGCGCCCCCTACATACACTACATTGACGCCATTTTCAACAGCTGTGTCATCCACTTACATCCCGATTCCGCTCTGGAACCCATCTTTTCCACAGACTGCACAAAACGTTAGTTCTAGCCTGTACAATCCCCCAAACAATTGCCGTCCTACCCCAGGTAATATGATACCTCCGCCAATCCACCCAGATTGCGTAACCACCTCCGGTTACACTCGTTCGATTTCTCATGAATATATTCATCAAGGTGGTTCTCCTTCTGACATCACTTCTCAGAGCTTCGTGGCATTTCCAGATTATACTCCTTTACCTACCGTCGAAGCTTCACAGGACGCTCATAACATACCTATGACTTGCACTTCCCAGGCAAAGCCCGCATCTTCGCAGAGAATTCCTACTACGGACAGTTTATTTTTCAAATTAACGCCACCACCCACGACCACAGTTCATTACAGCACTTCGTCCGTCTATGTACCATCGCTCGCTGACAATTCAACTTCTGGAACGAGAAATATTTTAACTTCCCTTACTAGTGCGGCACATATATCATCTTCTCGTACTCCAACGGCGGATGTTTCAGCTTCTCATATTGCTTTGGGTCCGTGCCTCCGCTCCCCTGTGAATGATATTCCACGGACGACTTCTACAACTGAGGTAACTGCATCCAGGAAAGCCAGTACTCATACTTTTTCTCATGCAACACGTCCTTCAAATTCCCGAAATACTCAAATTCCTGGTACCGTAGCTTCTATGCCTTCATCGCCGACTGGAAACAATAATACTGCAATAGCTGCACAAATCAGAGTTCACGAAGGCGATGGTGCCGCTCTCGAGTAAGTCAAAATCAGTTAGTGCTTGAAATTATGTAGGCGTATAATTTGGGAATGCCGATCAGCAACAGTCGTCGAGCAATCCTGGAAGTCCTGGAATAGTATGGGATTACCTTGGTATTTCACTGTTACCCTGAACATTTTCTCATATCCTTTGCAAATTATTTAAAAAATCTTCGATCCTCCTTGCTTATAATATCGGATTTATTTCAAATTCAGCGAAATTACTTTCAAATGATATTGCTGCACTCGTCTTTGTTGAATGTACTCCATGAACGAGAATCATAAAAAAAGCGTTGTGAAATGTCTTGTTTTAGTCTTGAAAAAAAGTCTACTAGTATTAGGGTGTCTGCTATTTCCCGAATTGACTTTTTCTACTTGGGTATGGGCCAAATTATTAGATTATAGCCTAAAGACAATTATGCTATTTTTTTTTTTTTCAAGTGCCATAACCCCTGCCCTGACGATACTTGTCCCATTCGATTAACATGGGATTTTTGCACTTTTTATACTTTAATTTTTTTTTTGCTTACTACTTTCATTACCTCATCAAATATTGTCGATTCTACTACTGTTCTGACCTCTTTCGATGGACATATGTTGACATTGATATTTTATCTGCCCATGACCAGCGGAACCTTCAGGTTATTAAGAATATGACAGCTGCGAGGTGGAGCAGAGTCGCGAAGTAAGCCACTGGTCATGGGCAAATAAAATATTTGTAGAAGCGAAATTTGATTTAAAAAAAGGCCAGGAAAAAAAGTGAGCCACGGGGACACCATCGATGAACATTACTGTACCTCTTGATAATGTAATTTGGAGTAAGATGCCATTGTACTTCACGATGAAATGTAAGTGTGGTTCGATACAAGAGCTCTCACGACCTGTTTCAGACGAATATACAATAGGCTAGCAGGGATTGAACAAGCACTGAGACAGAGGCGTCGTGGTGTGAGGCAAAAACCGGAATATTTGCCTTTCTGTCGTGTCGAAGACATCCTGGACTTTGACCGACCAGACCTGGGACTATATGACGAACTTGTGAGACTTTCAACAATTTCAAATACTGGGTATATCTAGTAAGATGTATGTACTGATAGTATTTTTTTCATTTATTAGATCCAATACCTAGAATATATCGGAGGATTCACTTTGAAAGAGGTGTGCAATTTATGCATGAAGGAGCTCATAACTGATGAGACGGTACGTCACTTCACTTGGTGGGGCCGTAATACCGGAAGACCGATCAGAGCAGTACCATTTTATAACACGGTCCTCGCAGCAGCCATTCATGGTATACTTGCCATATTCAATTTTGCGTTGCTTGGTCCATTGCAGAAAAAAGATTTCGTATGATTCTCATAGATTCCTGAATAATTTCTAGATACTGCTTCAAACAACGCCCATTTTCAATCTCCAACATAACGAGATTTTTGTAGGCACATGCGTGAAGCTATTCGTGTCGCTAAACAAAGAGTTCGAAACAACGCTCGCCAAGAACGTGGACCACACAGACGTGGGGGAGTCATACAACGCCAAGAAGCTGAAGCCGCAAGGTTATTTGCCCGGCACCACGATGCTGAAGAAGCTAGTGCAAATGAATCCAACGATGATTAACATTCTCATTTGTCGTATAGTGCTCAGAATGATATAAACACAACGATGTTCAAATATGTATAGTATATGTTATTGTCGAATGAAGATATTTTTATTTTTTATTTTTATACGTTATAAATCAGCTGGTCTACCCAAGGTTTTTCGGAGCGGTTTTTGACCCTCAATTTCGAAATAATAAATACTCCTTTTAGTTTTTTTTTTTTTTTCCGTAGGTATCTCAGCGAAGCTGAGGTCCCAAAAACACTTATAAACTCTTTTTAGTTATCATGAATGTATAATACGTAACTACATACGAATGTAACGTACCGAGACTTTTCCGTAACACCGGACACCCCCTTCCTACGGCCAAACCAACCCAGGTACATGCCGCGTGCGTGAGGCTCGGTCGGGACGGGATAGGCAATGCTACTTACAGTCTATCCCCTCCAGCCCGAGCCTCACGCACGCGGCATGTACCTGTGTTGGTTTGGCCGTGGGAAGGGGATGATCGGTGTTACGGAAAAGTCTAGGTATATCCTGCCAGATACTGTACTTGTGTCTATATATAGATATACATATATACGTACTGAAAATCGTAACCACTTTGTTAAAGAAAATTTATATTCCATTGCATGAAATAAATTTTGTATTTTGTTTAAAATCTTTGCTGCAAATATAGTTATGTATTTGTTATGTGTGTTACCCCCTGGCAGAAGACAATATGTAACACGACATGTATAGCGTGAAATTGTTGTATCTAATTATCGGACACCTATTGAAATTTAAATGAGCCTTCGACAATTAGATACAAAATTTTCACGTCATACATCAAGGGGCTATTCACTTGTGGAAATCGCTAACCACTCTTGATGCAATCGGTGAAGAAAAGATTTAAAAAATCGCCAAATCACTGGGAATCGCTCGAAATAGCGTTAAATTATCAAAAGTCACTTTCAATTGCTTAAAATCACTCGAAATCGTTTGAAATCGTCTGAAATCTTTTGAAATCGCTCGAAATCCCTTGAAATCGGATGTAATCATTCCAAATTACATGTGTAATCACTTGAAATCGCATGGTCCATGCATGAAATCGCGTCCTTCTGCAAACGCAGGGTCGAACTTCAAGCTTGGTGTTTGGTTTTCATTGGTGTTCATTCCCATGGACGCGCACGGATACTTTAATATGAAACAATATAGGCTCACGATCTCACCACCTATTGCCACTAGTAGGGTAAGTGGTGGATGTACCGCTCACCTAAGGTAAATTGATTGTTTTCAGTGCCCAGAAATAATGTAGAAGAATAAGAACTCCACTGATAGTTTCCCTAAACTATTTATATCAAATCACTCGCAACATAAAACATTTGTTACGAACTAAAAGTGAGAAATACAGATTTTCGATACGGTCAGAGAATGAGCGGTACTGGACGCACTTGCCGGTTATACCGCTCGCACTGTTTAAAAAGTATATAATATAATTCATATAATAAATTATATGATTTTTTATATTTTTTATAAAATATATAATATACACTAATATTAATAATAATATAATATTTAATATATAATATATATTTAAAACAATTCAAATCACTTATGTAAAAGCTTATTCCCTGCACGTCAAATCTTACACTGAAAGTAGCCCGAATCTTCTTGAAATTAATTTCGCTGGTAAATTCGATTGGAGATAGAAAATCTCTCCCGAAATTAGTTCGATATCATTTAATATTAGAAAGAAAAAAAAATTAATTTTTTCTGTTGAGTACATATGGAGAAATTAGGGTGAGCGGAATTACCCACTGAGCGGTACAGGCACCGCCTACCCTAGTGGTCTTCGATTAGAACACGAAGTTTTCAAAAAATAAATGAACTCATCAAGTATTTTTCCAGGTGTTTATAGGGTAAAACCGGGGTAGATGGTGGTACGGAAGAGACGGCCAGCGTTAAGGAGGTTTATATGGTTAAGGAATTAACAAACTGATATCGTTAAAAAAAAAATGAATACAGTTATCAGTGTCTACAAAGGCACCTCTTAAAATTTCAAGCCCTCAGGATACCTTGTTCGTGAAAAATAAATAGAAACAGATTTTCTAAATCAACATGATCCCCCCTATGCATGGGTTTCAGTGTTTTTTCCGTCTACACATGAAATTTGCTAACATTAACCAACAGTTTCGGAAGAAACTTCCACAATTGATGAAGAAATATCTAAGGAACGTTAAAAAAAAAAAAAAAAAAATCACAAAAAGAAAAGTATTATCCATAGTGAATTGGTGGATTGATTGAGACCTTCTTCTAAAAATTAAAAAAAAAAGAAGGCTTCCGGAGGGCTTGAAATTTTATGAGGTGCCTTTGTAGATACTGTTAACTGTATACATTTTTTTAACAATATCTGTTTGTTAATTCCTCGGCCATACCAGGAGAGATGGCCAATCACAAGTTTTTTTTGAAACTGCTTTTGTTTTAAATGTAATATCGATCAAAAATCATATACCGTGAATATTCTGTGAGTTAGAACGATCCCCTTCCTACGGCCAAACCAACACGTGCGCGCACCGCGTGCGTGAGGCTCGTTCAGCGGGAATAAGGTGCTGTAGTAATGCATCCCCTCCCGAACGACCCTTACGCACGCGGTGCGCGCCTGTGTTGGTTTGGCCGTAGGAAGGGGATTGTTCTAACTCACCGAATATTCTCGGTATGTGGTAATTTTATAATAAAAATACATATCTTCAAAGCTCGTGATAAAGCCGAAAATATTGTTTCAATCGTCATGGTTTGCCAACCATAAGGTTCCAAAAAAGATATGGCCGTCTACCCCGGACTTACCCTAGTTATAAGATTAGGGGTCGTTCATTAATCACGTGATGAAATTAGCTTGTTTCGACTCGCTAAACAGGTACTGAAAGCTGACGTTTCAGAGCAGATGTTATGAAAATTAATATAAGTCATTTCATGTGTAACTTTTGTTTGTAAAAATCGAGGTAAAAATAGTGAACTTTACTTGATTGTTTGAATCATATAATTTTTAAATTTCTCTCCGTTGAATAAATGATTTCCCTATTTCTGATCACTTGAAATCGAAGGAAATTCGCTTGAAATCGCTTGAAATCAGTTGAAATCAGTCTAAAATCGTATGAAATCACTTGGAAATCGCTTGAAATCACTTTGAAATCGAGCGTGATTGCATGTAATCGTGCTTTGAAAAGAGCAATCATCAAAAAATTCTGAAATCACGTGCAATCCAGTGAAGTCAAAAGAAATCACATGAAATCATTGAAATATTGAAATCGCTTGTCAGTCAATCTGTCAGTGAATAGCCCCTTGCCATACATGTTATGTTACATATTGTCTATATATATATATATATGGGCGTTTCCAGCGAAAATGTCATTTTTGTTCTAAAAAAAGTGCTGTTAAAGATTTTGAGGCACATCATCCAAATTTTTTTGGTAGTCTACTTGAATGTTGATCAGTGCATTCCATAGGTTGGCCCATTTTATTTAGCTTGCGCACGCGGTACGGACTAAAAAAAATATATATATATCATTCAGAACGGATAAAAAAAAAGAAAAAAAAAAAAAAAAAGCACAACACGTAGGTCACGAAAAATATGAAGCGGAATACCCGGTGGGATATTTGTCCGTGAAATCATCACTTTCAGAGAGACATTAAAAAAAAAATCGAATTTTCGATGGTAAAAACGCGTGTGAATATCTCAAATTTCGAGGCACACTGTTGACATTTTTTTTGTACGACATTTTTATGGTAACGCTTTCAAATAAAAATTGCAGTATTTTCCTTGCCCTTGCGCACGACGAGTAGGAATACGAGCATGTCGGTCGTGACATTATCGGTCGTGACATTTTTGCCCTAAAACAGCAATAAAAAGTGTGCGCAGTTCAAAAATGACTCATAATGATTTCGTACTTCTTGTGAACACGGTTTCAATTGAGTCACTCATAAATTTTCCGATGTGCCTGTTGGAGGAATAGAAATAAATGCTCTTTTGGTCGTGACATTTTCCGAGAAATATTTAGTTTCACGAACTTTATGTCTGTATTAGTCGTCAAATATTGTTAGCACATCGATGCCCTTCATGCACAGTATTTCTAACGCCAAACTGAACTAATGTAGACTATGATAAAGAACGAATTGCATTGCGCACAACTGTGGCATACGATTATGTCGGTCGTGACAAGTATATCCCAAAAGCTCGGGACACACGTTCCATCCTTTATTTTGAGGGTGCAAGACTTGGCACATCATTAGATCGAATAATTCCACATTCTGTATGGTTAGCTGAGGCCACCCGAATTTTATGCGGTTTTTTTGAAGCTGCGCACAAGTTCCGCAAACAGCAGAAGCAATAAATCTGTGCGTCGGGACATACGTTGCTCAGGAACACTTCGCGTCTTTCCGAGAGACGCTGTAATGTGAGGTAGCTAGAAATCATTATGAAAAGTTGTTTTCCGGGTACATTACACTCATATGTAACAGCTCGTGCTATAGGAATTCAAATTCATACGTTGGCACGGGTTAAAAAACTCGAGGGACCGAAAAATGACATTTTCGCTAGAAACGCCCATATGGGGCTTTCCACGCCATCCGGGACAGCATCTGACCCTGACCCCTCCCGATTTTTTTCATACTTTGTTCTGATATTCGGTAGACTGAAAGAAGTGCTCGTGATTTGTTTCAAATTTTTATCTCAATTGGTTTTCGATTTACATATTTTTGAAAATTTTCAATTCCTGACCATCGCAAAATGTTCAAACGCCCATATTTCTGGATCTATCAGTCGGATTACGAAATGTGACTATATGAAATTAATCAGAAGGAAGTGTACTTCTCAAAAAAAGTATTTAGGGATAATTGTGCTCCGTCCTTCATAGGGAATTCTTCGTTTAAACATGTAAAATCGATTTTTCTCAAAGTATGACATGATTCATAATTTTCAAAAAATTCTCAAAAATACTTCGAGGAAAAACAAACATTCTGAGCTACGGCCGATCGTGGCTTTCTCTTTCCTTCTAGACTTTTTTCCAAATTTGAAAAATTTTTAAGGCTAAAACCGCTCGTACAAGAACCGCTTGAACTTGGCATTATGTTTCATTCATTGTTTCTCATAAAACTTATCCTCAGATGTATCGCTGCAGTGCTACCACCGGGATTAGGTTAGATAAATTATTATTATTCATTATTTAATTCATTAGTTTTATAAAAAACAATGAATGAAACATAATGCCAAGTTCGAGCGGTTCTTATACGAGCGGTTTTAGCATTAAAAATTTTTCAAATCCGAAAAAAGTCTAGAAGGAAAGAGAAAGCCACGATCGACCATAGCTCAAAATGTTTGTTTTTCCTCGAAGTATTTTTGAGAATTTTTTGAAAATTATGAATCATGTCATACTTTGAGAAAAATCGATTTTACATGTTTAAACGGAGAATTCCCTATGAAGGACGGAGCACAATTATCCCTAAATACTTTTTTTGAGAAGTACACTTCCTTCTGATTAATTTCATATAGTCACATTTCGTAATCCGACTGATAGATCCAGAAATATTGGCGTTTGAACATTTTGCGATGGTCAGGAATTGAAAATTTTCAAAAATATGTAAATCGAAAACCAATTGAGATAAAAATTTAAAACAAATCACGAGCACTTCTTTCAGTCTACCGAATATCAGAACAAAGTATAAAAAAAATCGGGAGGGGTCAGGGTCAGAGGCTGTCCCGGATGGCGTGGAAAGCCCCATATATATATCATGTATATATATATATATGTAAGTGTGAGACAACTCAAACTTATACACGACGGTTAGATGTCGTGCCGAGCAAGGGAAAACGGCTCGAGACGAGAAGCCGTTGAACACGGGAGTAGTTACCACTGCGCGAGCTAGTAGGAAGCACGCTGATATACAGTGAACACACTCACAGCCTTAGCTGATTATTATAAGCAATAATTGTAACACCCGTATATTTAAGTGTGTAATTTATTGTTACAAAAAGCGTACCTGTAGTTGATTCAGGTAAGCTTGCTTTCGTATCTACGCATTACTCTGTAATTACCTGTAATATCTTGTACATAGTGTAAATATAATTACAGTTATCACTACATCAACCTACGGTACTTCTTTGGAGTATTCTGATATCCACTTCCATAAGACAAAACCCCCTGTCTTACAAATCAACTACAATAAAATGGAAGACAAGATACGAGCCAAATTCTGCTTTGCCGCTGAAGCGCAATCCACAAAAACCACAATGGTGAAGGTGAAAACAATTCAACTAGAAGGAGAGGAAACAACGTATGAGTTTCCGGACCAGTTTTCTACTAAGGAATCTCATAAAAAGCTTTTCGAGAATACAATAGTGAAGAATATAACAAAATCGTTAACATCACGAGGAAAATTTCGAAAAGTGATCATCACGTTAAGCGATGAACTGAAAGCCCTATATTTAGATGAAGAGGATAATGTATGTTACGGAGAATTATATTTGAGTGAGTGTACAGAGTACGGTAATCCCAATACTGTTCCAAATCAAAATATTGAAACTGCTTCGCATGTAAACATAGCTAAACGAGCAAAGGACATGGTCTTAGAAAAGTTTAACGGAAGAAATCAGAACGCGTGTATGTTTATGGAGTTATTTGAAGGTGAATGTAACCGTTTACAAATTGATCAAACGAAATTCTCGGAATTGCTAAAATTATTCCTATGTGATTCCGCGGTAGACTGGTTCCAAAGTTTTCTGAAAATAAACAAGATAGAAAAACCATGGGAATTTTGGAAAAGCTCATTCTTAGACACATTTGAGACAATAGGCTGGTCAGAAATTAAATACGCGTATGAATTTCATTATATAAACGGACACTTGTTAGAATACGCGCTTAAAAAAAGAAATCTGCTCTTAGATACAGATGCGAAAATATCAGAAAATACACAAATAAACCTAATTGTTTTGGGTTTACCAGAAAAAGTCCAAACTCAATTAAAAAGAAAAGATATAGCTAATATTGATAATCTCATGTCAAATTTAAGACAGATAGAAAAGCCTTTCGAGTCAGGGAATAAAACAAAAGCAAATTTAAAACAAGAAGAGAAAATGGAGAAAAAAGCATGCTCTTTCTGCGCTCAGAAAGGTTTTCCAAATCGTTTTCATCCGGAAGATGTTTGTAGGTTAAAAAAATTTGAAACAGAAAAGAAAAAAAATAGTAAAATAAAAATAATAAATAATACAAATTTAGAAAACAGTGTAGCATCTTCTGAAGAGTCAAAAAACGAATAACGACTCCACTTATAAAATTAAAATTGGTTGTAGAGGGTTCTCCAGTCGTGGCAATATATGATTCAGGAGCAAACGTCTCTATAATAAATTACAATACAATACTAAAATTAAAAACAAGTAAGAAAATAAGTGGAGTAAACAAATTAAACACTGTTGCCGGTACAACAAATACCTTAGGTGCAATAGAATTAAAAACAAGAATATTTAATATGACAAAAACAATATGTTTCTATATTGTAAAAAGCGAGTCTTTTAATGATGATATTCTGTTGGGTTTAGATGCAATAAAAAATTTCAAATTGTGCCAAGATGAAAATTTAAAGATTTATCAAAAAGAAAAAAATGAACAGAATTTTGTTTTAAAAACGGAATGCGAAGCTAAGAACAAAAAGGTAATCAAAGAAAACGCAATTGATAAATTAGTAGAAAAATATAAAAGTCTGTTTACAAACGATAAATTTAATGTAGGTAAAGTAGAGGGCTATGAAGCAACTATTAAGCTTACTGAAAACAGATATATCGCACGTAAACCTTACAAATGTTCTATAGCGGATAATGATGAGATCAATTCTCAGATAGATTCTTTATTAGAAGCAGGTTTAATCGAACGTTCAACCAGCCCATTTGCATCACCTGTAACTCTGGTTTTAAAAAAAGAGGAAGGGAGAAAATCACGGTTGTGCGTAGATTATAGTGCACTGAATAAAATAGTTATACCAGAAAGTCACCCTTTCCCAATTATCGAGGATATGATGATTCGTGTTCGTAATTGCAAATATTTTACAAAATTAGATGTAAACTCAGCTTTCTGGTCAATAGCTATAAGGAATAAAGATAGATATAAATCCGCTTTCATCACTCAAAATGGTCACTTTCAATGGAAATGCTTACCTTTCGGTTTGAAATCGTCACCAGCAATTTTCCAAAGAATATTGAGTGATATTTTGGTGAAAAATAAACTGAATCATTTCACAATAAATTATATAGACGACATTTTGATTTTTTCAGAAAATTATAAAGATCATTTACAACATATTGAAAGGGTACTCATGGCCATTGAACAAGCAGGATTCAAACTAAATCAAAAGAAATGCACATTCGCAAAACAATCGGTTATATATTTGGGACATGAGATAAAAGAAAACGAGATAAAACCCTTAAATGATAACCTGGTAGCGATAAAAAATTTCCCTACCCCGAACAATCAAAAAACTGTGAGACAATTGCTGGGAAAAATAAATTTTTATCTAAAATACCTTCCACAAGCGTCAATAGAATTAGATCCTCTACATAACTTACTGAGGAAAAACGTAAAATTTAAATGGACAGATGAATGTCAAAAAAGTTTTGATAAAATAAAAAGCTATTTGAGTTCAGAACCAGTATTAGCAATCTTTGACCCAGATATGCCTATTTATATCTTTACGGATGCATCAAAGAAAGGGGTAGCAGCGATTTTGAAACAACCCCAAAGGAATAACACGATTAAGCCGGTATGGTATTTCTCAAAAAAACTATCAAAATCATGTGAGAATAAACGTGCCATTTTCTTAGAATTATTGGCAATAAAGGAATGTATATTATACTGGCAATATAAATTGATAGGTAAACCATTCACAATTTTCACGGATCATAAACCTATCGAAAATTTCAATATAACAAAAAGTAACGATCCGGAATTACTGGCCTTGCTAAACTATATTTCAAATTTTAGTTTTGAAATAAAATACAATCCAGGGAAAAATAATACTGAGGCAGATAGTTACTCACGAAATCCAGTATTAGAGGAAGATGTAGAAGAAAAAACAGCAATAAAAATAGTAAACTTCTTATCGTTAGAAAAACTATTAAACGACCAAAAAAATTTAGATATCAGAGAAGATGAAAAAAAACAAAAAAAAAATAATAACATTTGGTACAAAATCTTAAACAAAAAAGAAAAAATATGGATATCGGAAAATTTAGGCATTGAACTGATAAAATCCATACACAAAGAAAATCACATAGGAGTAAAGCAATTAAATTTAACGTTAACCCCAAAATACTACTTTAAGAATATGCATAAGCACATAAAATACATTTGCCGAGCGTGTGACACTTGTGTGAGAAATAAATCAAGATTTGGAAATTTCACTCAACCTCTTTCACAATTAGGTCCAGCAACAAAGCCTTTTCAAATTGTATCATTAGATACAATAGGGGGATTTATAGGAAATAATTCACCAAAGAAATATTTACATCTAGTAGTAGATCATTTTACTAAATTTGCTTTCATTCTAACCTCGAAAACGCAAACAGGAAAGGACTTTATTAATTTGATAAAAAAAGTTCAAAAGAAAGGAAAAATTGAATTATTATTGACAGATCAATATGTCGGGATAAATTCAAAAGAATTTAAAAATTTTCTAAAAAAAGAAAAAATAACGCACATGTTTACGGCAGTAGATTGTCCATTTTCAAACGGACAAAATGAACGTACTAATCAGACTTTAGTGAACGCAATTAGGTGTAAGATCTATGAAAATAAAAAGGAACCATGGTCTGTCATAGCTGAACGGTGCGTCGAAAAGTATAATAATACAATACATAGCACGACAAAATTTACACCTAATTACCTTCTAAATGGAATCGATAAATCAGTATTTCCGACAGAACTAAATGAAAATAACTTGGAAAATTTAGAGAGTAATAGAAAAAGGGCAATCATAAACGCAAAAATAATACATAATATGAACAAAGATTATTATGATAAAAACCGACACAAAGTGAAATATGAAGTCGGAGATCTTGTCTACATCCAGAACGGAAACCGTCTAAACAGAAAAAAAATGGATCCGATTAGAATAGGGCCGTTTCAGATTAAGAAAAAGATTTCTGATTTAATCTATATCATAGACTCACGTTCCAAATCAAAAGGGTCAAATATGTATCATGCAAGCAAAATGATTCCTTACGAACACTAATTTAGAAATTAATGATTCCTTGCACCACTCGATGTTCACTCCAGGTGAGGGGGGGTGGGGGGGATGTAAGTGTGAGACAACTCAAACTTATACACGACGGTTAGATGTCGTGCCGAGCAAGGGAAAACGGCTCGAGACGAGAAGCCGTTGAACACGGGAGTAGTTACCACTGCGCGAGCTAGTAGGAAGCACGCTGATATACAGTGAACACACTCACAGCCTTAGCTGATTATTATAAGCAATAATTGTAACACCCGTATATTTAAGTGTGTAATTTATTGTTACAAAAAGCGTACCTGTAGTTGATTCAGGTAAGCTTGCTTTCGTATCTACGCATTACTCTGTAATTACCTGTAATATCTTGTACATAGTGTAAATATAATTACAGTTATCACTACATCAACCTACGGTACTTCTTTGGAGTATTCTGATATCCACTTCCATAAGACAAAACCCCCTGTCTTACATATATATGTATATATATACTGCCACGTGCGATGTGGGTATGCCTACAATTTGCCTCTCGTATGTCGTCAAACTACTATCCCCGTTCCTAAACTCGCGCTCTGTGGATGCTTGCTCAATGTCGTCATTTTGTCTTTGAGTAAGCTCACGCATCCATGCTAGCATACTGTTCCGATATTGAGGTTACACCTTGGCGGTCAATTGCTACGTTCAAATGTTTGAGAATGCTCGCACAATGCCAACAACTTGCCGTCAAATTGTTATCTGGGTCCACGGTTGGTAGCGGAATTTCATCCGATCGAACGTACCAGCTCGAACTCATTACTCGTCAAACATCGGTTGCCAAAAGGGCAAGTCGATTGATAGCCCCGTTTCGGAGAAAATCGAGAAATAGACCGGTCAGTAAAATTCGAGTATACCCCCTCCCCCCCCCCCCCCCCCCCCCCCTTAACGATTGAAATACGTACGTCATATGTTTTGTATGTAACAATTTACTGAGCGAATAAAATACAATATATTTGACTTCTCAAGTTTTTTATGGGGCCAGGGGCCCTATTCCCCCACTTTCCTCCATTAGTTCAGATAACCGTTGAAAACCATCAATGTCAACTCAAGGTATTATCAGTCTTATCTGACCGATGCCCGGGGTCGACAAGATGGTGAGCCAGACATCTGTAATTTGCGTCGTCTTCCCGCATGATGCTTAGCAATTTCAGGGTTCCTTGATATCCATTTTCATCGGGAAAATGCGCAATGATTGAAGAATTTGTCAAGTCAACGTATCCGTTCTCGAACCCCAGTAGCTATGTTAATTCCGCATTATGACATTTGGTCGTAATAAAGCACGATATAGATGCAATCTTGGTTGCTTTCATATCAATTCCCTTTTCATCTGCGGTTACTTCACCAGGGTCCGAAAATATGAGATACGTAGATCATGAGAAAATCATTTGTTTACTCAATGAGGAGTTGGTGAATACTTTTTGTATTCCATGATACACCCGGTGTCTGAACAATGATATCAAGGCCGCTCATGAGCAATCAAATAACTTTGAACTATAGTGGACGTCGTTCTAGATACTTGATATTTGAAAAAAAAAAAAAAAAAACGAGCCCTACACCTCAATAGTATATTACATACCTAGGGCAGCAAAATAAGGAAGGTCCCAGATCACATGTAATTGTCGTCCGAGGCGAAGCCGAGGTCGACAAACATGTGATCTGGGGCTTTCTTATTTACTGCCCGAGGAGTGTATACGATTTTTCACATCGACGGAGCCGAAAAACGGGAACTTCGTTCCGCGCAGCGGGACGAAAGTTGTCGCTTTCGGCCCGGAGATGAGAAAAGTGTCTTGCAGCTCAAGCAATGAGTCTATCGACTCATTCAGTTGGGTTTCGAGGAAATAAATCTCCAAAGTCTGCAATATGCGGTGTCGCTGAAACGGGCCATAGTTCGGATGCCGCCTACCGTAAGCTCGTTACTCGGAAGATCTACTTCTCGAAAGCAAGGCAGACCACGTATCCTAAGCCGATTTACAAGCAGGTAGAGACTTCGAAGTCTACTTTGATATTTTCTCCAGTCTTCCAAGCATCTAAAACAACCGTGCTTTGTTCGTGTTAGGAAAACTCAACTTTATGCAGGCCTGTCTTGATATGCAAATAATTTTACTTCACTCAGTGTGATTTTGGACGCTTTACCCACGCTTCGCGTAGCTGAAACCCCCATTTTCACACCTCCTAAAGTAAAATTTTGTACAATACTCGACGGAAAAACTTCTTCTGATCTCGTGTGATTGCAAAACTCGCTTTCGGCTCGTGCTGCAACCTCACACTGAGAAAACTGTATTTTTTTCTATCAAAATACCAAGTATTACCGAGCAAGTTTAGTTGTAGTCAAAATACGTATTGCTCTCAGCAAAATACCGGTGATGGCCAGTCCACAATCAGCCGTACCGTACCGTACCGTACCGTACCGTGAAACGGGCGCACGCGCAATAGGAATTTAGCAACACGTTGCCCGACAGTGATTCTCAGCCGTATCATATTTTTCGCGTAGCGTTTTCTACTTGAACATGGCTGTACGAAAAAGTATATTTGTCCAAATAATCTTCACACGCATTTGCGTGTCTTCCGGCTATCCGCAATTGCCAGGGGTGTATTTGATTATTTTTTGTAGTATGAAAATTGACGAGATCGATGATTCTTCATTCTCGTCTCCCTGAAATTCCATTTCCATCATTCAAATAGGTAATACAACTCCGTTTCATTTTCCTGAATATTTTTTATTCTTAAAATGATTACAATTTTCCTCTTATTGCGATTTTATATAGAATGAAATGATTGTATAAAGTATTAATTAATATTGTGTAAGTGAATATTTTGTCGCGTCTACCCTTCAACTTCGAATTATGAACTCTCTCACTTTCAAAGTAGGTAAGAATGTAATTAATGGAATCTATTAAAAAAAATCTATACATGCACAACAGTGAATGCATACTGACTTTTGATGAGAAAACGTTCACATATCAACGTATGAATTATTATTGGGTCAACATGATTTCGCTCAGTGCTTGTTGACTAGTTGTATTTCGAAAAAAAAAAAAATCAGTGTCACTGATGAACAGATATTCCAAAGTTTGAATATTAGTTGGCTAACGAGATCAATTAAATTAATGAAATCAATGTCATAGATGTCATAGAAATTTTGTCACCATTATTGATAATACTTGTGAGTTTGTGTAAGTCGGGTCGATCGGGTGATCATAGTATATGTATGCGTGTGACATAGTATGCTGAGAATTGTGGTTGAAAGTTATTCGTCTATCCTTGCGGCATATGTTCAAATTCAATGTTGATCTGATATGGGATGAATCTCGTCGGCATGAAACCTTTGCATCTAGCGATTGTCCAGGTAAGTATTTTGAGTATGTATATTAGGGTGTCCGTTATTTCCCGAATTGACTTTTTTTACTTGGGTATGGGCCAAATTATTACCTTATAGCCTAAAAACAATTATGCTTTTTTTTCAAGTGCCATATACCCCTGCCTGTAGGACGATACTTGTCCCATTTGATTAACATTGGATTTTTGCCCTTTTTGAGACTTTACATTTTTTTTCCGCTCACTACTTTCATTACCCCATCAAATATTGTTGATTCTACTACTGTTCTGACCTCTTTGAATGGACATATTTTTGCATTGACGTAAAAAGAAATTTTAAGTTTTGAAGCAGTAAAATTTTTTTTTACCATATTGTTTAATATCTTTCGAATATTTTTAAATCCAAAGAAAAAACATTGAAAAGTCAATAAATTCAAAAATATTCGAAAATTGCTGTAAAATACGTTACAAATAATTTTTGAACAAAAACTTCAAAACTTGTTAAATTTTTTTTTTTACACCAATGTAAAAATATGTCAATCCAAAGAGGTCAGAACAGTAGTAGAATCAACAATATTTGATGAGATAATGAAAGTAGTAAGCGAAAAAAAAATTAAAGTAGAAAAAGGGCGAAAATCACATGTTAATCAAATGGGGCAAGTATCGTCCTACGGGCAGGGGTTGATGGCATTAAAAAAAAAAGAAAAAAATAGCATAATTGTTTTTAGGCTATAAACTAATAATTTGGCCCATACCCAAGTAGAAAAAGTCAATCCGGGTAATAACTGACACCCTAATCAATATATAATCTCAATGTCAACTGCTTTGCAATAATTTCTATTCCCATGTAGACAGGTTCTTCCGTATCATCCACAATCTGTATTCAATGAATCCTCCTTTTCGATGGTCATCACGATCATGTTCCTGTTGGGAAATAAAAATTTTCAGAATCTATCCTTTCATTATTATATCCCTAGTCTAGTGCGGGCGCGAATACGCAGATACCCTTGAGTGCAGTTTTAATCCTATTGCAAGTCAGATTATGTATCCCTCGAAAGGGTTACTGCAAATAATGTAAGGATTCGCACTATTGAAGCAAACATACATGATTCGAATCTGCAATTGAATGCGGTCGAATGATTATTGACTCTAGCTCTGCGGGTCACGCATTGAATGTAACGAATATTGTTCAAATCGAAGTAACCTAGAATCACCAACTTTTAAAAGTTCTTAAACTGGGATATATATCACATCTCTATATTGCTCACCGCATCAAATCCCAGTTTGAGATGCCTTTGTGGTTTCTTACAGGCCATAGGGGGATAAGCAGTGTGAAAAGTCCTTTTGCGAATCTCTGAACGATATATTTTATGGATAAGTAGGTATGCATATATACCATTAAAATACCAATTTACTGTCAGTTTCATACCTCAATCTGAATTGTTGTTCTGATCAAAATTAAATAATAAACAAATAATAATAATATTATAATAAATAACAATAATTTTTTTTAATAAGGATTAACTTCACCGATTTTTCTGAAAATTCTATATGTTATTAAGGTAATTATAAAAAGATAAAGAAAAAATTCTGTATTCCTCGCAGTATGAACATTGTTGTTATTTATTATTTGCGCCGTTTATTATAATCGACAAAAATTGAACAATAAAATGTAATAATGATATATACCGAAAAAAAAAATATAATGAAACTATATGTACTGAATGCAGTATATCAATTTGGCATTTTCATTGATTAGCAATATTTGCCTATTAGGGTGGTCCTTATTTGGGGTATGTTTGAATTTTTTCCGACGATAGTCCTAAATCGGTTCCAAATATATAAAAAAAAATTCCTGCCAAGTTACAGCACTTAATATTAATATTAACCCGGCCCCAAAAACGACTAAGGTTTTAAATGGGAAATTGCATGTATTTTTTCAAACTGAAAATTGAATTTTCATAACTCCGATGATTAGTGATGAAAAAATCTGAAATTTGATATAGTCATTCGTACTTGTATGACGTACAACATGGTGCATTAGAACAATTTTCAGGTAATTTTATACTCACTTTTTCAATGTGATGAAGAAATAATTCATTGAAAAAGTTAAGCATTAAAAGGTAAGTACAAAATTATCTGAAAATTATTCTAATGCACCATGTTGTACATCATACAAGTACGATAAGCATATCGAATTGCTCTACGTTCATTCTCGTGTATTTTGCGAATTCTTCGTGATCGTTGAATTTGAAGATTCTAAATACGGTATTGTACGCTCCTAATTTCTGTCGTACTTCTAATCTTAAGTGTGGCTTCACCCACCACCTACGATTTGTAATTCTCCTCCGATGCACAATCGCCCTCGTCCTTAATGATAATGTATACATATTCATCACGTTGAGAATGATGAAAATGTCTTCCGGATCCATTTTTATGCAGAGGTTAGGAGTAAAATCAGGTGTTTATTTAATTCAATGTTGAATTTCTCGTTATCAATGCGCACTATATTTTTTACCGCACAGTACATGTATTTTTTCCAGATTATAGTCCGAAAACAAACCTTAAATTATAATGTAATATTCCGTTTCACACACAAAAATATTTTCAGTGAAAACACGTCGGTTCATTGAACATTAGAATTACGCTTAGAAAATTGAAGTCATATGGTCTGCGCTGTAATGCGATAGCGCTCGCATTGATCTAATCAATACCATACAGTTCACAAACTGTTATGCAAACATATCATTATTTTTAATTAACGAAAAAATTGATTAACTGTTTGTTAATAACTAACGCAAACCAAATTTAGATTTGGCATTCTTGGGTGAGGGTTATTCTTAAAAGTTCGATGAGAATAACTCACAAATTAATTAATAAATATTAATATATTTATATTAATTATTTATTAATTAATTAATTAATTAATAACTCCTCATTCTTGAGTGAGGGTTATTCTTGAAAGTTCGATGAGAATAAATCACAAATTGCGGGTAAAACATTATCTATGATTGTACAATATTTCAATTTTCAAATTTTGATACTTTAAATATTACGTAATTCATGTTACACCAAAAAAAGAAATCTAATTCATTTATTCAAATTTATTGAATACTTCGAATATCTCAATTAGACACTTGGTCATGTGTTTTTGCGGCACCAAATGGAGACGTTCAACTATAGTTAAAATATAACCATCTTCGTTATAATCTTGAACCCTATTAATTGATTTACATACATTATTCGTTGCTACGGTCAATGTATTGCTGGCCTCCGCTAAATCGTCGATCATATTATTACCATTATACCTTGACCGTTTGCGATTCACAGGTAACCCGGGGAATTGGAGAATAGGGTCGAACAATGTTTGTAATTTTACAAATGGGTGACCGGAATTATTTTTAATTTCAGTTGTTTTACATTTCAGAGTTGAATTTATGGAACTGTTGCAGGTGCTGATTGATTTTGGATTTTGATTATTACCAAAATTTTCGGAATTTTCTGTTTGCACTTCTGACGTTGATCTTGGTTTTCCAAAAGTATCTGCAAAAATTATATTTATTAATCTAGATTATTTCATAACAGAATTTAAATTAAATTTACACGTATTTGAAATTATAAATCAGAATTTCACGTATTTCTATGAAAATACTGTCATGTACTATAGGTTGTGTCATATTATTATCCGCTATATATGATAGTAGATACTACCATTGACGGCGAGCGAGCTTTCGTGAGTAGCTTGCGCGATTGATGGGCTATCCATTATTTCTTCACACGGAATACCCGATTCAATAATTTTATTATCAATTGCCGGTGATTCGATAATTTTCTTTTCAATTTCGAGTTCGAACGATCCTTTTGTTCTTAGAAATTTGAAATTATATTAGTGTATATCATTCCTGCGATTACTTTTAACCGGTTTGTGCAGGTTTGAAAAGAATTTTCAAAAATGGTAATATTATAATTTTTGAAAAGTAAATGCCCTAACTTTCTATGTTGAATATGTTCAGATAAGAATTCCATTGCTTTGTAGAAGGATGATGCATTTTTTGGAATATTTGATGATCCAGATTCGTCTATATTCAATGGTGCAAAAACCTTCCGCCAAGTCCATTAATGTGTAGATCACTCCACCAAAAAATAATCAAAGGTTGTGCTCGTTCGCTCGCTGCGCTCGCTCACTCGATTGGTTGATGATTATCAACATACAAAAGCATTGAAATCAGATACAACTGCCAAGTACCTGTAGAATGATAAAAGTTTGGAATTGAAAAATTTGTTCAAACTAAATAACGTTGTACTCGTTCGCTCGCTGCGCTCGCTCACTCTATTGGCTTATGATTATGGGTTGAAAAAACAATTCGGATGAAGAGATTGAAGATGTCAACATTTATCTAAAAATATTCATAACGAAAAAATAATTAAAAAAAAATTAAAAAAAAAAATTTGGAGTCCGTGGTACGTTGGCGGGCCAATGTTTGAATATCTATCAGATGACATTGACATGGTTCGTGATCGATATTTTATATTTCTTTTTCTACAAAAGGCCCCCCAAGTACCACTACCTCCAAATTTTTTTTTTTAATTTTTTTTTTAATTATTTTTTCGTTATGAATATTTTTAGATAAATGTTGACATCTTCAATCTCTTCATCCGAATTGTTTTTTCAACCCATAATCATAAGCCAATAGAGTGAGCGAGCGCAGCGAGCGAACGAGTACAACGTTATTTAGTTTGAACAAATTTTTCAATTCCAAACTTTTATCATTCTACAGGTACTTGGCAGTTGTATCTGATTTCAATGCTTTTGTATGTTGATAATCATCAACCAATCGAGTGAGCGAGCGCAGCGAGCGAACGAGCACAACCTTTGATTATTTTTTGGTGGAGTGATCTACACATTAATGGACTTGGCGGAAGGTTTTTGCACCAAAGGTGCTTTTTGGGGTTGATTTCACTACTTTTTGTAAAATTTTGCTTGACCACCTAATAATTGTGCTCGCTCGCTACGCTCGCTCGGTTGTTTTGTGCTATTTCATACCGCCCGAAGTCCCTCGATAAGCAGGAACGTCAACAGCAACGAGCACGCGTGTGCTCATAATTTTCCCCAAGTCTCAAATTTGTAGAGTGACGCGTAATGTACTTTCATAGCGTTTACAAATTGTTCCACTACAATAATTTTTTATACCTACAACATCCAACCCTGCGTGCAGCCCTCCTCCTGTCTCATCTGGGCCTGGGACCGGCAATGACGGAGTTACTTGCACGCAGGGTTATAGTTGCTGCTCATGACTAAATATGTATGGATATCAGACACGCAGGGTTATAGTTGCTGCTCATGACTAAATATGTATGGATATCAGATATATGTATTGCAATTCGTAGGTAGTTTTTTTTTTAATGAAACTAGGTCCTCTGCAAAAAGAACATGTACGCGTCCCGTACTTATAACGTCAACTTCCAATTCGGGTCTGAACAGAAGGTATCAAAATATTTAGAATTGAGCCTATTCATGCAATACTAGCGTAGAGCATAAAATGGAAATTTATGAAGTCAAACACCCGCATTCTGCTCTCTTCGTCTGACTTTTGCCGTTTCTCGTATCAAATAACACTATCTTGATACTTTGCAACCCAAGCGTTTTCTCTCATCATCCTCTCGTCTTATATGGCGACCCGCTACAAAATTAAATAATCCATAAATAAGTAATTTCATTCCATTTGTCGTGATAGCACTAATCTTAATTTGGAGAAAGCTTAATAGAGTCGAACATATAGACACAGGTTGCATACCAAAATGTAACAAATTTATTGAAATTTGACATTAAATTATTAATATACATTATGGATTAAAAAATTATCTCCACCGAAGGTCAAGGCACTACGTTGACGTGGAGTGTAGAATAAAGCCTATCGGAGTCCAACAAACAACATTGACTGAAAATCTCATTTTGACTAGATGATACGGAGTTAGATTATAGGACTCGTCGGAATCCTACGTATAACGTTGACTCACAATTTGAGTCTCAGCAGACGAGCCTTCGGAGATAAGCTTAACATGGAGCTTGAAGTAAAATTCGTTGCAATCCAACGCTTGAACTCGGCTTTATTGGTCTGGCTCCTTGCCGTTCCCTATATCGAATAATGCTATCCTCATATTTTTCTACTTCAACATTTTCTCTTGATTTTCTCTTGTCAGACTTCCTCAGGCGATAACTTGCTAAACAATTGAACCGAAAAAACCGTTTCTTCTGATAATTGCATTCATAAATCAGTTAATATTCATCTGACAGCCTTGTCCGTTTATAATTGTTATTTTATTTATCACCATGAATTTTACACGTCAGCCGATTCGCATAACCTCAAAAGCTCGAGATCGTAGGATTTAAGATTAACCCATCGAAACATTTTTATTGGTGACTATCACATTAATGTACTTGGCGTAAGGTTTTGGCACCCGAGGGGCTTGCGGTGGGTATTCACTAGTTTTTGTACGTTCATATTTTGTATTAAGCATTGCTCGTATTTCTCTTATTTCCTTTATTATTGGCATTTAAAAACATGAAATGACAATACGCGTCTGCTAGTGTAGGAGACCATAGCCATAGAGCATGGACTGCGCATTCGGGCCGAAAATCGCTCGGTCGGTAGAAAGAGACAGCATATACACGCGGCCAAATCTGTTTCTTTCTTACCAACAACGTCAAATGCATAGAAAGAGACAGATTTGGCAGCGTGTGTTACCCTTCTCTCTCACTTGCGGCGTTACCATAGGCTGTATAGGGAATGCGCAGTCCATGCTCTCTGTCTATGTAGGAGACGGTTTCTGTCTGCGATACTGGCGCTATCTACGTCGGAACTATCTCGTACTGACGTCACTCTACAACTTTTGTGTGGATTTTCCCGTCTAGTGATTGCATGGGAATGGTTTGATGTGAATCTTGGTCTGAAGAAGACTAAAGAGAAAACCAAACATTGTACGAGGAAACGGGGTATCAGAATCTGAAGTTAATCATATCTCAGTACTCCGGACACCGATTTAATCGATCTAGGGCTCAAATGAAAGCTTTCCATGCCCACATCCTAGATTAAATCAGTTGTAATTCGTGTATGTTGTGAGGTGAAAGAAAACGAAGATACTAGTTCGCGTTATAGGTTAGGGTAGTTGCCTCTCGGGTATATAGACTCGTTGAGTCTCGCGCTTGAAAAAAATTTTTTTTTAATGTACTTGGCGCGAGACTCTACCGAGTCTCTTGATTTACGTTGACTATGTTCTCTTACGAACTTATCTCTGAGCGATATCCATCTTTTAGACGCCTGCTCAGCTAGAAATGATTTGAAAATATTATAGATGACAACAGAAATATTATATAAATTATAAATTATTAATATTATCAATTTGTGATAATATAAATTCAAAAAAAAAAAAACCATCCCTATATTTATTTAATAAGTTATAGCGATTTCTTTACAGGACTTTTGAAAAATATGAAAATATTGAAATGCTATCATCCCTATACCTGACGTTTTTATTTTGTATATTTCTTCGAAATCCATTGACATTTTCCTCCATAATAATGTTTTCAATGTACTATTCTTGTAATTTTTATTCTTTTTTTCGTACAAACATGAATTAGATTTGACGAAAGCAATTAGTATTCGGTCGTAATTCATCTCAATGTCCATTTTTTCAAAAACATTTATGGTTTCGAATTCATTCAATATAATATATTACAACAAATGAAATTCTCAAAATTTGTCATATCTGTGAATGAAGGTTTCAAATGTTCTGTACGCTGCGCGTATTTGATTCTGTCGGCATTGGACCATTACGAAGATGAAGATTCGATCTTCATACAAATACCCCCCTCGATTGATTTGTGATATTCTTTCACCAAGTTATAGCGATTCGTAAACCAACCGCTTTTCAAAAATCAGTGAGGGGCCATTCAACAAATACGTTCGCTTTTTTGGACGATTCTAAAGAAATTTTAATAATTAATTTTATATAAATAATCGATTACCATCTTATAGATTTAATCGCTATAACTTATTAAATAAATATAGGGATGATTTTTTTTTTTTTTTGATTAATAACGATTTTTCATATTCACTGCATTTGTGTAATTGTACAATCATAGATAATGTTTTACCCGCAATTTGTGATTTATTCTCATCGAACTTTCAAGAATAACCCTCACTCAAGAATGAGGAGTTATTAATTAATTAATTAATTAATAAATAATTAATATAAATATATTAATATTTATTAATTAATTTGTGAGTTATTCTCATCGAACTTTTAAGAATAACCCTCACCCAAGAATGCCAAATCTAAATTTGGTTTGCGTTAGTTATTAACAAACAGTTAATCAATTTTTTCGTTAATTAAAAATAATGATATGTTTGCATAACAGTTTGTGAACTGTATGGTATTGATTAGATCAATGCGAGCGCTATCGCATTACAGCGCAGACCATATGACTTCAATTTTCTAAGCGTAATTCTAATGTTCAATGAACCGACGTGTTTTCACTGAAAATATTTTTGTGTGTGAAACGGAATATTACATTATAATTTAAGGTTTGTTTTCGGACTATAATCTGGAAAAAATACATGTACTGTGCGGTAAAAAATATGGTGCGCATTGATAACGAGAAATTCAACATTGAATTAAATAAACACCTGATTTTACTCCTAACCTCTGCATAAAAATGGATCCGGAAGACATTTTCATCATTCTCAACGTGATGAATATGTATACATTATTATTAAGGACGAGGGCGATTGTGCATCGGAGGAGAATTACAAATCGTAGGTGGTGGGTGAAGCCACACTTAAGATTAGAAGTACGACAGAAATTAGGAGCGTACAATACCGTATTTAGAATCTTCAAATTTAACGATCACGAAGAATTCGCAAAATACACGAGAATGAACGTAGAGCAATTCGATATGCTTATCGATCTGGTCGGGAGTAAATTGATAAAGCGAAGTAATCGTGAGCCATTGTCACCTGAACTTCGGCTAGCAGTCACGTTGACGTATGATACAAATATCGTATTGTATTCCGTGCACGTTCATGATGAATTATTCGGTTCGATTTCCAAACAGCACAGGTTTTGTTAATAATTTTACAAAAATTCATCATTCGCAGCTTTTTATCCCACGGAGACAGCGTACCCGTTACATCAACGGCGTACCGCATCGGAAGATCCACGATGTACTCCATAATTGCAGAAGTTTGCAAAGTCATCTGGCTCGTGCTTCAGCCTCTCTATTTAAATATTGACAAAAAATGCGAGACATGGATTAAAATCGGTGACGAATTCGAACGCATGTGGAACTTCCCGAATTGCATAGGCGCGTTGGATGGGAAGCATATACGTATAAAAGCCCCTCCACATTCCGGAAGCGAATTCCACAATTATAAGGGATTTTTCAGCATGGTGTTAATGGCAATATGCGATGCGAATTACAAATTCGTTTGGGTGGATATGGGCGATTATGGTACGTAATATATGTGCTCCCAAACGCCATGATAATATGTGACCAATCATATTACCAATCAAAAGCATTATTTGTTGTAATTTCAGGATCATTAAATGACGCGGGTATATGGGGAGAGTCGAAATTTAAACACGCAATAGAGGCTGATACATTGGGAATTCCTGCGCCGAGGGAATTAAGAAACACCTCAACTAAATTGCCCTTTGCGCTAGTGGGGGATGAGGCGTTTCCGTTGCGGACGTTCCTCATGCGGCCGTATTCACGACGAAATATTGTCAACGACGAGCAACGGATATTCAACTATCGGCTATCTCGAGCACGACGAGTAATCGAAAACGCTTTCGGTATTTTCGTCTCGAGATGGCGGGTACTTGATAAAGCTCTAGCTTTTAAATTAAGCACGAGCGAAAGCGTGGTACAAGCTACCGTGTGTCTGCACAATTTTATGATCGCCACAAACCGCAACGAATACCTGGATCATGTGATGCCGGTTAGCATTGCCGATTGTGAAATTCAACGTACGATTGATCCAGCTCGACAATTATCGTTAGACGATGACTTGGGCGCATTGGGCGCTATTGCACAGCGCGACAAATTGGCAGAATATTTTTTAACAGATCAAGGAAGCGTCGCATGGCAGTGGGACAAAGTTTAATTTTTTTTAATAATTCATTTTCAGACGTAATTCAATTTACAGATTTAAACATTGAGTTTTAATTTTTATTTCATTCTGTTTCGCATTATACTTTAGATTTATTCTTCATCGTCAATTTAATAATTTTTTCGGCACAGGCATTGAAAAGTCACTTTATGACGCCTGTTTTCGATCCACAAAGTAGCACTTTATACGGCTGAATTCAGAAATGCCCTATAAAGTCTTCGGCTCGCCTTTAGCTCGTTCTGAAATCATTATTCTCGCCGAAAAACACTTGGTTTACGGGCATGCCACATAATATACTATTTTAGCTGTCAACCCTCAGACAAAATATTATTTTAGATTTTTTATTTGTCTTCATTTTCATCAAAAACAAATTGGGATTGCGTTATGAAACTTTCAGTACACGAGTATATTAATAGTACCTACTCATTCACAAAATTTCTATAAAATATTCGACAAATACATTTTTACCCCTCTCTTCCCCCTATGACCTTCAAATTTCAAATACCATCAATTCGAATTCGACGACATGCCCGTCAAGGGCGATAAGTCGTTAAAGGATTAACTAATTAACTAACTAATTAATTCTAATTTAAAAAATATATCAACTATAAATCAAATACATTATATAATATATTATATTATATATATATTATATATATTATCAAATTATAAAAATATATTTATTTAAAAAAATTTTATTTCTGATTCAATAAAAAATTTAATAAAAATTTGATTCATTTTTAACTCTACCACACTCCGTATTATAAACCCTCGGATTTGAGTAATATAATCATTATATGTAAAAATTTTAACAAAGATTTTCGCAATAGTTATTAGAGTGAACGTATATAAATTATGAATACATAAAAAAAACTCTAGTTCTATCTAATCTAATGTAGATTGGAGTTGATCAATCCCGAATGAATTATAAAATTAATCTATATTTTATTTACAAACAGTAACATGTAGCCGAGTCCAGCTGTCGTTGAGCGTCATTCAATTCTTTACGCGTCATTCAAATTTTATTCGCTTCGTTTGTAGAAAACACAGATAAAAGGGTCCGATGATAATCTATATCAATCTCGCACGATGAACAAAGTTAACGATATATTGATAAACTTTGTACAAGTTAACCCTTGTTTATACGACAAGAGCCACGCGCAGTATAAAAGTGTGGTTTTCAAGCAATCGTTGTGGCTCAAAGCGTCAACGATGGTCAAAGAAATATACGGCGTGAATATTTCAGGTAACGTCGAGGTTATGTTATCAATTTCAATAAATATAATTATCGCAATCATAATTATATGATGTGTGATCATTTGTAGCCGTTGAATTATTGAATCGGTGGAACACGTTGAGGGACACATTCGTACGCGAGAACAAGCGCGTGAATGCGTATATTCCGTCAGGATCAGGCGATGTCATCCAAAAGGACGAATGGCCGTACTACCGGGAGATGATGTTCCTGAAGAACTGCGTCAAACATAGACAGTAATTATACTTCACATCGTATTACTGTGAATGCGGAATATTATATTCACCAGAGTTTCAAGAATTGTAACATATCAATTCACGCGGAGGTCGGTCTTTTTTTTAAAACCAAATTGTTTTCAACCCTTCAACCTTTGCCGTAGAGCACAGAGCAAATACAAATATCGCCACCTCTCTTCACCATCAAAGCCCTCAAACATTTATGATTAATTTTCTATTTTTTAATCATTCACCTGTATCATGCAATATTGTAAAGAGGTGAATTACACCTTTTTACGGTCTACTAGGTTATTTAATTGTAAATCATACATTAAATCTCATTTTACGTAAACGTGTCGGTCGTATTGTGTATTTTTGATTTTAATAATACAAAATATTAATCATGAATTAATATTCAAACGAATTTCGAACAGAACTGTTGGATCACTGCGCAAACGACTGAGCAATAGCCCCATCAGTGAGGAATCGTATCCGCAGGAAATGGATCCAACGGACCATCAAGAGGCGGTAGCTTCTGCTATAGATGAACCTCTGAGTGATACTGAGGATTTTGATATCTTCGACGGTGGGTTTCATTATATTAGAAATTAATTAAATCATTGTTTAAATCGTTAATTACATAATCATTAATAAGTGAATTTAAACTTCCAATCACAACGTTCAAACGAAGCTAACACTGTTCTCATGTATGATTGTTACCAATATGTAAATGATTACGATGATGATAATCTAGACCTTTTATTATTTCAGCTGATATACCAACAACATCGGGCGCAAAAATATCGACGCCCACCTATAAAAAACCACTTGTCCCCGCCCCCGACGACTTCGCAAACAAGAAACAAAAAAAAAATGACCAACACGACCAACTATTGAAGGAGACCGAGCAGGCATTTTCATCAACGATGAATACTTTACAAAATTTTATCGAGTCGAATAAAATTGCACCACGCGAAGAACCAGACGCTTTTACGCTGGCTATAGGGGAGGGAATGCGACGGGTCCCTAATCAGAACAGGACGAAATGCCTCATTGAAATTTTACAAGTGATCGACAAATACGAAGCGCATTAATTTTTTTTTCAATCTCAATTTTTCATGTTTGGCATTTATAGACAATAGGTTGGTCCCTATTTGGGGTATTTTCGAATTTTTTATCGACGATAGTCCAAAATCGGTTCAAATTATATTAAAAAATATTCCTGCAAAGTTACAGCTCTTAATATTAATATTAACCTGGCCCCCAAGACGACGAAAGTTTTAAATTTGAAATTGCATGTATTTTTTAAAACTGTAAATTGAATTTTCATAACTCCGATGATTATTGATTGAACAATATGAGATTTAGTATAGTTAGTCGTACTTGTATGATGTACAACATGGTGCATTAGAATAATTTTCAGATAATTTTGTACTTACCTTTTAATGCTTAACTTTTTCAATGAATTATTTCTTCATCACATTGAAAAAGTGAGTATAAAATTACCTGAAAATTGTTCTAATGCACCATGTTGTACGTCATACAAGTACGAATGACTATATCAAATTTCAGATTTTTTCATCACTAATCATCGGAGTTATGAAAATTCAATTTTCAGTTTGAAAAAATACATGCAATTTCCCATTTAAAACCTTAGTCGTTTTTGGGGCCGGGTTAATATTAATATTAAGTGCTGTAACTTGGCAGGAATTTTTTTTTATATATTTGGAACCGATTTAGGACTATCGTCGGAAAAAATTCAAACATACCCCAAATAAGGACCACCCTAATAGGCAAATATTGCTAATCAATGAAAATGCCAAATTGATATACTGCATTCAGTACATATAGTTTCATTATATTTTTTTTTTCGTTATATATCATTATTACATTTTATTGTTCAATTTTTGTCGATTATAATAAACGGCGCAAATAATAAATAACAACAATGTTCATACTGCGAGGAATACAGAATTTTTTCTTTATCTTTTTATAATTACCTTAATAACATATAGAATTTTCAGAAAAATCGGTGAAGTTAATCCTTATTAAAAAAAATTATTGTTATTTATTATAATATTATTATTATTTGTTTATTATTTAATTTTGATCAGAACGACAATTCAGATTGAGGTATGAAACTGACAGTAGATTGGTATTTTAATGGTATATATGCATACCTACTTATCCATAAAATATATCGTTCAGAGATTCGCAAAAGGACTTTTCACACTGCTTATCCCCCTATGGCCTGTAAGAAACCACAAAGGCATCTCAAACTGGGATTTGATGCGGTGAGCAATATAGAGATGTGATATATATCCCAGTTTAAGAACTTTTAAAAGTTGGTGATTCTAGGTTACTTCGATTTGAACAATATTCGTTACATTCAATGCGTGACCCGCAGAGCTAGAGTCAATAATCATTCGACCGCATTCAATTGCAGATTCGAATCATGTATGTTTGCTTCAATAGTGCGAATCCTTACATTATTTGCAGTAACCCTTTCGAGGGATACATAATCTGACTTGCAATAGGATTAAAACTGCACTCAAGGGTATCTGCGTATTCGCGCCCGCACTAGACTAGGGATATAATAATGAAAGGATAGATTCTGAAAATTTTTATTTCCCAACAGGAACATGATCGTGATGACCATCGAAAAGGAGGATTCATTGAATACAGATTGTGGATGATACGGAAGAACCTGTCTACATGGGAATAGAAATTATTGCAAAGCAGTTGACATTGAGATTATATATTGATTAGGGTGTCAGTTATTACCCGGATTGACTTTTTCTACTTGGGTATGGGCCAAATTATTAGTTTATAGCCTCAAAACAATTATGCTATTTTTTTCTTTTTTTTTTAATGCCATCAACCCCTGCCCGTAGGACGATACTTGCCCCATTTGATTAACATGTGATTTTCGCCCTTTTTCTACTTTAATTTTTTTTTCGCTTACTACTTTCATTATCTCATCAAATATTGTTGATTCTACTACTGTTCTGACCTCTTTGGATTGACATATTTTTACATTGGTGTAAAAAAAAAAATTTAACAAGTTTTGAAGTTTTTGTTCAAAAATTATTTGTAACGTATTTTACAGCAATTTTCGAATATTTTTGAATTTATTGACTTTTCAATGTTTTTTCTTTGGATTTAAAAATATTCGAAAGATATTAAACAATATGGTAAAAAAAAATTTTACTGCTTCAAAACTTAAAATTTCTTTTTACGTCAATGCAAAAATATGTCCATTCAAAGAGGTCAGAACAGTAGTAGAATCAACAATATTTGATGGGGTAATGAAAGTAGTGAGCGGAAAAAAAATGTAAAGTCTCAAAAAGGGCAAAAATCCAATGTTAATCAAATGGGACAAGTATCGTCCTACAGGCAGGGGTATATGGCACTTGAAAAAAAAGCATAATTGTTTTTAGGCTATAAGGTAATAATTTGGCCCATACCCAAGTAAAAAAAGTCAATTCGGGAAATAACGGACACCCTAATATACATACTCAAAATACTTACCTGGACAATCGCTAGATGCAAAGGTTTCATGCCGACGAGATTCATCCCATATCAGATCAACATTGAATTTGAACATATGCCGCAAGGATAGACGAATAACTTTCAACCACAATTCTCAGCATACTATGTCACACGCATACATATACTATGATCACCCGATCGACCCGACTTACACAAACTCACAAGTATTATCAATAATGGTGACAAAATTTCTATGACATCTATGACATTGATTTCATTAATTTAATTGATCTCGTTAGCCAACTAATATTCAAACTTTGGAATATCTGTTCATCAGTGACACTGATTTTTTTTTTTTTCGAAATACAACTAGTCAACAAGCACTGAGCGAAATCATGTTGACCCAATAATAATTCATATGTTGATATGTGAACGTTTTCTCATCAAAAGTCAGTATACATTCACTGTTGTGCATGTATAGATTTTTTTTAATAGATTTCATTAATTACATTCTTACCTACTTTGAAAGTGAGAGAGTTCATAATTCGAAGTTGAAGGGTAGACGCGACAAAATATTCACTTACACAATATTAATTAATACTTTATACAATCATTTCATTCTATATAAAATTGCAATAAGAGGAAAATTGTAATCATTTTAAGAATAAAAAATATTCAGGAAAATGAAACGGAGTTGTATTACCTATTTGAATGATGGAAATGGAATTTCAGGGAGACGAGAATGAAGAATCATCGATCTCGTCAATTTTCATACTACAAAAAATAATCAAATACACCCCTGGCAATTGCGGATAGCCGGAAGACACGCAAATGCGTGTGAAGATTATTTGGACAAATATACTTTTTCGTACAGCCATGTTCAAGTAGAAAACGCTACGCGAAAAATATGATACGGCTGAGAATCACTGTCGGGCAACGTGTTGCTAAATTCCTATTGCGCGTGCGCCCGTTTCACGGTACGGTACGGTACGGTACGGTACGGCTGATTGTGGACTGGCCATTATGAGAATAATACGCTGCGTCGCCGTACGTATAGTTCTGAGCGATAGTATATTGCGTTGCTAGGGACGAAAGTTGGCGATTGCGACGAGTGTGAAGTTTGCCGCCCGAGCGAAGCGAGGGCCGCAAACACATGAATTTCAATCGGCAACTGTTGGCCATAGTAACGCACGATATTTTTCATAATAAGTGCATGAATGTGGGGCGTGCATGTCAGTAGCGGGACGTTTCCCAATGGACGAAAGTGAAGTAATTGTGGACTGCGCATGCGTCAACCTTACTTTGCAGACCTGGTATGCATTCGGCCACTTTCGTCCCGCTAAACTGACATGCAACGCCCCACTTTTCATGCACGTGTCATAAAAAATACTATGTATTGTTAGTAGAGTTATACCAAGTTTTGTTGTCATAACAAGAAATATTGTCAGTGGAAAAATACAGTTTTCTCAGTGCACACTCGTCAGAAAAAGTTTTACCGGACTCGTATCGTAATGTACTATCTCACCCCTCCTGCGTGAACGAAAGAAAGCATTAACCTAACATCAAAAGTCATGAAACTAATCTTTATCCAGAAGATAGTGAGTTTTCTAAATACTTTACACGATCCTATTCGCAACTGAACCCTCTCATTTCTTACATATCAACTGCGTATTAGCATAATCTCCACCTCACTCTCCTTCTTTATACATATAATATGTGAAAGAGGAGAGTGCGAGGACTTCATATAATTACGATCGAACATCACTTCCAGGTAGGTTTATTTGATCATTCAATTATTCTGCCTCAGAAGAAAAAAGATAACATCATGCATCATTCGACTATTTCATATCAATAACATTACCATTCACGACGCGGAGACCCACTCTTTCAGAATGAAACCGTTGCGACACGAGTTAAGTTTTCACTATAATTTACACGAGGAAAGCTAATTGCTTAACCGCGTGCACCAAGGCTTATATTTTTCTAGGGCTAGCTGTGCCGTTGAGCGCCACCTAATATTTTTCGACGTTAGGCGTCGTGGATTCGGGCTACGATGTGGGCCCTCGTACCTATTGTTTCGTATTAAGGGGGTATAGGACTGCTGGAGCCTTGAAAGCAATTATATTCTTCTGGATGTGATTACAATGAGCGTACTTGAGATGGGAGAATTATATTTTAGTACATGTTTATTGGACTTAAAGTGAACCCTAAAGAAAATATAGATGAACAAAATCTTGATAAATATAGAAATCCGAAGCTATTGAATTAGCACAGGTTTTTTCCGGATTGGTAGCTGGCCCGCATGATAACTCAAGAGCCAAGGCACTTAGAGAGCTGAAATTTTCACGAAATTTTTATGATACCTGTGTGCATGGTGTGAACCAGTCTCATTGATTTACAAAAAAAAATGTCAAAAATATTCGAAAAAAACGAAAATTTTTCGAATTTATTAAAAAAAAATCCTGTTTTTCGTTTACAAAATCCCTCACAGAATTTTGCCGTTGATGCGACTGGTTCACACTGTGCATAAAGGTATTATGAAGATCTCGTGAAAGTTTCAGCTTTCTCAGTGCCTTGGTTCTTGAGTTATCATGCGGGCCAGCTACGAATGCGCAAAAAAACCTGTGCGGATTCAATTCCTATATTTATCAATATTTTTTTTTGAGGTTCATTTTGAGTCTAATAAACATGTACTCAAATATAATTTGCCTACCTCGAATACACTCATTGTAATTCCACCCAGAAGAACATGATTGTTCTAAAGGCTCCAGCAGTCCTATATCCCCTTAAGGGGTTACATACAGTCAGGAGGCCCAAAAAAAAGCAATTTTTCAAGAATTTTTCCTGAGAAGACTTTTAAATTTATTAATGTACAAATTTGTACACATATTATGGTAACTTTTAACTGTATTTCAACATTTTTCATTTGTAAAAATGATAATTTTGAAAGCTGCTATAGCTGATCTCCAGGAGCTCCTCTCAAAAAAAGGCGCCTTGCGGTGACCACGATATCTCTGGACTGGATCATCTAAAATGAAAAAACCAAACGGATTTCGTTGAAGTAATGTATAAACTTGTACTTTATCGAAGGAATAAGCAAAATACATTTTTTTTGACGGAATGGCGGCTTCTCAAAAAAAAATGTTGGTGAAAAATTGATTTTTTTTTTTTTTGAGAAGCCGCCATTTTGTAAAAAAAAATTATTTTGCTTATTCCTTTGATTAGGTACAAGATTATACATTACTTTAACGAAATCCCTTTAGTTTTTTCATTTTAGATGATCCAGTCCAGAGATATCGTGGTCACCGCAAGGCGCCTTTTTTTGAGAGGAGCTCCTGGAGATCAGCTATAGCAGCTTTCAAAATTATCATTTTTACAAATGAAAAATGTTAAAATACAGTTAAAAGTTACGATAACATGTGTACAAATTTTTACGTTAATAAATTTAAAAGTCTTCTCAGGAAAAATTCTTGAAAAATTGCTTTTTTTGGGCCTCCTGACTGTATGTAACCCCTTAAGAGGTTTTCTTCTCCTTATTATGTAAGGAGTAAGAAATGAGCAATTTTCTAAAGACAATATAAAATAACATGAATTAGTACACCAGGTGTAGGAGATCGTGGGTAGAAATCAGTTGAAGCGGCGTGGTCAGTTAAATATATCGATACCTCCGCGGAATAAACGACTATATCAGAAGTTGCTTGAAAAAGCAGCTATCTGAGAAGTTGCTCGCAAAAGCAGCTATCTCAAATTTTGCTTGAAGAAGCGGCTATCTCGAAATTGGCTTGAAAAAGCGGCTATCTCAGAAGTTGCTTGAAAAAGCAGCTATTTCAAGTTTTACTCGAAAAAGCTGCCATTTCACGATCGAAATTTTCTAGCCGCAAATTAAGTTGGTAGCACTTAAGGGGGTATTCTAGTCTAGACGGCCAAATTTTAGGTGTTTTTCCACGTGCAATAAATGAATAACCTTAAACATTTTCACCATCGGTTTTTTAATGAGTTTTTCATTACTATTTCAAGAATACAAGGGAAAAAAATAAAGTAAAAAAAGTCAAAATTGAAAACAGGACAGGCTGGCAAAGTGGGGCCTCAAAAAAAAAGGCGCCCCGTGGTTGACACGATTCCGACCCCCTCAGTTATCTGAAACACAAATTTTTTGTGGATTCTTGAAGACTAGGGATGTCATTTTCATTCGACGAGAGCGATTTGCCAAAAAAAATTTTTGGTAAAATAGCGTCCATGTGAAAAAAAAGGTTGTTTTTCCCATCATTTTTTCGGGTTTGGGAATTGTTTAAAAATGGTAAAATTTTTTTTTTCCAAAAACCCTCTCGTCCAACGAATTTTGAATATGTTAAGAAGCTCTGGAAAAAATTTCAACGCAATCGGTCCTCTAGAACTTGAGATATCATGTCAACCGTGTCAGAAAATGTAGTTTCGAGAAAAACGAGTTTAAAGTTTGGAGTCTTGTTTCGGGCCGTCTGAGTCATTTAATGGTGTGTTATACCTATACTTACATTTGATCAATTACCGATTTCTGCCTCGTACTCAGTTTCAGGTATATATTGAAAATAAAAGAATTCATACGACGTAGGGTACATCCAGGTAGCCGGAGATTGCCTACGGTCCGCTATTATATCGCTAACCGGTTTAGTTGCCGCGTCATGAAAACAGCTGTAACTCCGAAAATAATTCCAATTTCGAAAAATCCTTTCACAGGCATATTTTTCAAGGTCTAAACTTTGAAAATATGCAACAAAAACGAATCGATTTTTTTTTAATTTCTAGACCAGAACACCCCTTTAATAACTTATACATAAAAGTACATCAATTAAATAAAACGACGATGAACAGCGAATAAAATGAGTATTTTCTTACTCCTATTTAGTAATAAAAAATAAAAATACCTAAAAGTATATTAATCAAATAAAACGACGATGAACAGAGAATAAAATGAGTATTTATTTCCCATATAGAAATGTTGAATTTCATTTTGTTTCCACGGGCCTTTTCACAATAGTTTGTCGCACAAAATTTGTGCCACAAATAATATGCTTTTCACAAGGGTAGGTTGCGTACTATCGGTACTACACCCAATATGATTTGTTATGTATATAATATTATATACATTTGCTTTTACAGATCTAAATATCCCAATAACTTCAACATAATAGTACATTACAATATGAGTCCGGTAAAACTTCTTCTGACGAGTGTGAGGTTGCAGCACGAGCCGAAGGCGAGTTTTGCAATCACGCGAGATCAGAAGAAGTTTTTCCGTCGAGTATTGTACAAAATTTTACTTCAGGAGGTGTGGAAATGGGGGTTCTAGCCGCGCGAAGTGTGGGTGAAACGTCCAAAATCACACTTAGTGAAGTAAAAAATCATTGAAATCCGTAAAAATCATTGAAATCCGTAAAAAACCGTTACTCTAAACGATTGCCACGAGTACTACTGTTTACGATGCTAGAATCGTTTCATGAAATTTACGAGAATTTGGGGGAATAAGTCCTTGGTCTAGAAGTGATTGCAAGTCTTTTTTTTTATTTATATCCAATTGTTTTCTAACTCTATAGGCTCTTCTTAAATCTTCATTTAACCACGTTGCAATGCCAATCAACGATGTTTGCGGATCTTCGTCAAATCCATATTTATATTCAATACTTACGTTTGAGTATACAGTCATCTCACGTAATTTTTAAATTTTTATTTTCACCCACTTCTTTTTTTCTGAAAAGGTTGTGAAATCCAAAACTTCTCCTTGGATTATTTCGTGCAGTACGTATGGTGTTTCGTTTACTTTGGCTTCTCTTATTACGTCGCACCATTCGTCCTGAGTGTATATAGATCTGTTTTTACACTCTTTCTCTATTCTGGCATGCATTGAGTCTGCAGGATTTTGGGTATGACCCGCTTCCAGATACCTGTAATAATAACAGGCATTGATGGATCAGTGAAAAATTCTAATACTTGATTCTTATTATTTGGCCAATTTATTTCATCTACCTCTGGGTGATTTTTATGCTGAACTCCATACAAGCTCTCATGTACATACAGTAAAGGATGTGGTTCCGATTTTGCCCACCACAGTTGTCACTGTAAAACCTAAAATCCTTAGTCCCGGACTCAACTTTTGTAGTTATAAATTGTCAGAGGCAGCTGCTAATTTCGTTAGCTCCTCGTTTGGCATGTTGAGAATTGTTACTCAACATTCCAATACATTTCGTAAATTGACTACCTTTAATAATTAAGCAAGGCGTGACCTGGAATGCGGCAAAGCGCAACGCATGCAGGTGACGCCAATAATCGCGTAAGCATATTGAGGTAATAAATTAGGCTAGAGTCTGAGCTGCGCCTCAGTCTTGAGCAGATATTGGAAGAATCGAAGAGTATCTCTTCGAATACTCAGACTCGAACCGGAGCAAGTGCTCCAAGCACTCTTTTGTAACTTTGATAAATATTAAATAAACACTACTTTTGTTGCTATCTTGCACTTAGAGTGATCTTTAATAATCACCTCTGGGAACAACCCCAGATAACAATTTTCATAATTTATTGCTAATAATTATATATCGAATATTATGAGATTGGTAATAATCGATATATAATAATTATGGACGAATCTCATAATTTTGCAACACTATTCGTGTAACTTATTAGTACTCTTCGTTACTACATGAAATTCGAATAAATCCCTAATTTTGCTCAACTTCGGCATGTGTATCGAATGACTCAAGCCTATTACGCAATTCTTATGATTTTTAATTCGGAATAAATACGTCGTGCTGATTACGATGTCTGGTATAATTTTCTATACAGGAAAAAGTGTCGTGTTTGTCACTGTTTTATTACCAATTTTCGATACCGAAAAATTTCATGATTTTCTACTTAAAATAAATACGTCGTACTCATAACGATTCTTCGTATAGTTTGTTTTGTGAAAAAATCAGTTATAGTTGTCAGTGTCTAATCACTAGTTTTTGGGTCGGAAAAATCATAAATTGTGGCTGCTCTTTTCTTGTACAATATATCGTTTGAAATTAAGGGCATTATTCTTCCCTCTTTTATTAGCATTGTTCAATCGGAATAATATACGAATTCGCATTACATCTTGCTTATGTATCTCGTTTGCATTCTCTGCTTCTTTTTCTTATAGAGGTATATACAATATTTTTCTAGGCGAATGGATTTGTAATTGTTATTTTACTAAAATAGCAGAAATGAAGACTGACAAGTTTTTGAAAAAATACTCTGTGAACCGCTAGCCGAGGTAGATTGGAAGAGTTTGAGAAAACGGCATATTTATACATAGTTTTAATATTTATGTCACACATGTTTTATTGAATAAAAATGATACAGTTAATATGCTGGTGAATTGGCTAAATGAAAAAGAAATTAATTTCCGTAACAACAGAATATAGTGTGGAATAATGAAAATTATATTGTAACACCTGTAACGAATTTATTGTTTCTACTGGAAATTGCGCTACGTGTTTCTTTGAGAAATTCAGCCAACTAATTAAGCTAATTAAATCATGGAGATTAAAGAGGATCCTGATAGTAATTTCAAAGGTGCGGTAATGATGGGCGACAGAAATAATTATACTCAATGCGAAATTATGGATATTGACTGATAACAAGATTATTTATTCATTTTAGATGCGCCTCGCTGGCAAAGAATTAGTTGAGTTAACAATGTTAAGCAGAGCGAGAAGTAGTAAGTGAGCTCGTATAAGTCCAACAATGAGGCGACATCCAGATTATATAAATTCAGCACGAGTATAATCCACAAATTAGAAATATCATCGAAATCGTGAAAATAGACCAATATACATACATATGGACAGAAGCTTAAAATAAGATGCGTGAATGAGATGGAAATGAGATGAGGCTAAAAGAGATTATGCTAAAGTACGTGCATAGAAAAGGTTACTTAATACTAATTACTGGCAATAGACCTTCTAAGAATGCGCGTATACCCATAAAGCTAGTAATGAAGATTGTTTAGAAGCGACTATGCAAACTATGATATAGTAAAGAGTTGACCATAGGAAGCTATGTTTAGTTAAACAAGAAAGAAAAAGTGCAAGAGATACATTATGACCTAAAACCCTAATGAGAGAGAGATAGGCGTGATGTATTCGGATACGTTCCTGATTTGACGTAGGAGTACTAAGTTGTCGATCAATCCTCGCCCATCTTCCCACGTTGGCTCAATCTCCCAGTTGGTTTTGATTAATCAAATTTGATACGGATGGCCCACAGCCTGTCGCTTTTATTATGTGGAAGCCAGGATGGTTTCCACGAGGCTAGATGTTGGTGCAGAACCTCACAAGGCATCAGCCGGCGGAATCCAGACGATCCGCTCAGATCGAAGGCAACCGGGAGAGAGAGCGAGCAGAGCTCGCGACGTTGACGATCTGAAATATTAGCACAGAGGCTAATACTTCTAGATGGGTTAGCTTGAAATTAGAGGTGACAACCTGTTGCGGTCTTGGATTGGCTATATTCTGGACATATTACTGGATTAGCGCCATCTCTCCCTCATACCCATCTCTCTCGGCTAACTACTCTTAGGTGTACATATATTATACATATTATAGCTAGGAGACTCGAATGCTACAATATATTATACATATTATAGCTAGGAGACTCGAATGCTACATTATCCCCTTTAATTTCGATGCCAAGGGTGGTCTTTTGGCTTTGCCTGGAGTGCCTGAGGACAGCGAAATTACAATTAACACAATCAACTTCGGCTAGCTTACACTAACATGCCCGTTCTTAAAATGAGACCTTAAACAATAGATTAAAAACAGATCTGGTTGAGGAGGCGCGACTTCGACGGCATCCTCTCTTTTTTTTTTTTTTTTTTTTTTTTTTTTTTTTTTTTATGGATATTTGCCTGAGTCGGTAGTGGACTGGTTATATTTTCGTAGACTAGCATGATTATATGTACCTTTGACTTGATTAGAATCCTTGGGATCAACCAAGCGGTATGCATTATTTCCTAGACAGGTGGCAACACAATATGGCCCATAATACACATGAAAAAATTTATGCGTGACTTTGTCTAATGCGTTTGAAGGGAACGGTACCTTAAGAAGTACGAGATCCCCCACCGCGATAGTAATCGTTGACTTTGTTTTTTGAGACTGACAGCGTCGGTCGAACTGGCTTTTCAGCCGCTCGGACACTAAAATATGAATTTTTTCGCGAGACATCGGCTCGGAAGCAGGAAATTTGATTAGCGTTTCTATCTGATCCTGAGGGCGTACCCCAAAGTGCACTTCCAACGGAGTGTACCCCGTACTTGCGTGTGTAGTTACATTAAGGAATTTCTCAATGTCGGAGACATGTTTCGCCCACCGGGTGTGCGCGTCAGAACACAGCGTCCGAAACAACCGTCCTAACTCGCGCATAACGCGTTCTGCGGGATTACTCTGAGGGTGTCTAATGGCAGAGTATAACACCTTAATATTCGCTTGTTCTAAGCGTCGTTTCCACGCAGGTGACGTAAATTGAGTACCATGATCCGAGAGCAATCGAGTGGGCTTACCGAGAAGCGGTATGTAATCATCGAACAGTTTCTTTAAAACAATTGCGGTAGTGGCCTTTTTTATTGCATACAGCCTCACATATTTGGAGTACGCATCCAAAACGACAAATAGATATTGGACTCCGCCTATAGACCGAGGCAAAGGGCCATAGAAATCAACGGTGACCAAATCATTTGGCTTTGTAGACGCGATCATCTTATATTCGCCGATCATGCTATACGACACATTCTTTACACGCTGACACAAGTCACAACATAACACGTGATTCTTAACGTTTTTTGCCATACCTTTCCAGTAATAAAATTGTTTTAAATATGCGAGAGTCTTAAACACGCCAGGATGGCCTAAGCGATCGTGAGTGTAGCTGACAACCTTCTCGACTAACCCATCCGGGATCATAATCGTCCAACGACGCTGATGCCGGTCCTTTTTAAATAAAACATCCTCGTACACGATATACTCGCGTTCAGCGATATTATTTGATAACTCAGCTCGGATTTTACACTGAAGTGGATCGCTATGTTGCAACAATTTTAGATCTTTAAACGCTTTCTTTAACACGGGATTCATATCCAACGCGGGGTGGCTTAGACTAAACAGCGTCGGTCGAGCTTCGAACAGATGAGGCTCGTCACCCACGTGGAAAAATTCGCTTATGTTTTGATAAAATTTTTCTCAAATTGGCTATACAAAAATTTTGGTAGATATTGGTTATAGCTAATTTAATAAAAATTAATAAAAACTGGACAAAACACAAACTTATTGAAAAACTGATGAAATTTCAATAGAAATTTGTATAGTTACTGAACAAAGATCTTTATAAAATTAACTTTATTTTCAAAACATTACTTATACGTTTTCGGCGTACGTAATTTATAATTTGTTGATATGCAACGATTGAACGAAAACTATTTAAATTAAGGTGAAATACGATTTGCTTTTTTCGTGTGGTTCATTTCTAAGAGCTTCTGGCGAAGGCTGATGAGTATCTTCGATTCGTCAATGGGCGCCCAGTTATGCTTCTTAGCATATGCTTTAGTGTATCCTGCAAAAATATTAAGGTGTTAGTAATTAACAATAACGTATTGCAAGTAGTGATATAATTCTTACTCAGAATTGCATGGACGCCGTCAGCATGAAGACCAGGCTTAACATCAATTTTTGAATCTGAATCGGATTTTTTGCCTTTAAGACAGCATGTTGTTAGAGCTTTTTCTGTGAAAACGGCTTCAAGTAGAGCTCTAGCTAAGACATTCTGTCTGTTAGATGTGCGAACCACATTTTTGAGTTCAAATGTGTTGACAAAAATGTTTGAACCCGTTGTTAGCTCCATTATCTGTAAATATTACAAATTTCGTTTGGATTTTTAAATTTAACCAAATATTGAATAAATCGTACATTTTCATCGGCTTGCGTGTATTTCAAAGTCCAAGCTCTTGAATGTATTGCGTTCTGGTAAGAATCGGGATTGAATGACGTACTGGGAGCCTGGCTGCTGTCTCTGCTATCATCAGGCAACTCAGAAAAATCATTTTCCTCTACTCTTACAACAGCTTTTTCGTTAGAGTTATCATATTTGGCTATTTTTTGTCCTTTTTTTGTGAACGCATTTTCGTCAAATTTGTTCATCTGCAAGTCAGAATTTTTATTATAAACAAAGGATTATTTATAGAATATTAAACTGTAAAACTGTATGTGGAATTGCAGCTCATCTCGACCTGGCTCTGATCCTTGACCCCTCGGACTCGGCCCGCGATTTTTGGTATGATTGTTTTCTCTCTAAAAAGCAGTCATTATTTATTTCGGACTCTTTTGCCACGGTTAAAATTTGCTACAATTCTTGGAAACGAGTATATCGTATACCGCGAGGAACCGGTGTATACGACCGGTATTTTTATGGGAATAGCCACTCGTTGCACTGAAAATCCTTAGGGTGTTTTGTTGCATCGACCTCGTGGCCAAATCACCCTGGGGATTTTTCAGCGCAACGAGTGGCCAACCCCATGAAAATACGAATTATCCGCTGGGTGGGTGATCGGTCCATTCTGTTTCACCGGTTCCTCGCGGTATAGTATATTAGTTTTTCATTTTTCCTAAAAATCTCAACACAATTTCTATAATTGTGAGCGTCGATCAATATACTCGTTTCAAAAAACTGTAGCAAATTTGCACCGTGGAGAAAAAATCAGAAATAAATAATGAGTGCTTTTTTTGGTGAGAACAATCGTACAAAAAATCGCGGGCCGAATCCGAGAGGTCAAGGCTCAGAGCCAGGTCGTAATGAGCTGAAATCCCCCGTATACATCGATGTTCTCACAATTTCATCAGAACAAGAATAAGCTGGGAATTTCTTCATGAAGTCGGTATCGTTGTCGTCAGAGTCAGAGTCAGAGATAATCGTATATGCCCTCTTCCAATTTTTGTCATTCGATGGTTTCCAATGTGAAGAGTGCGATGATCCAGTTGGTAGAATCTTAGCTGGCTGTAAAATAAAAAAAAAAGTATGTTTGGAATCTAAAATATGTCATATTAAAAATTGAATTAACCAACTTTTTTCTTACATTCAATGATGGATTCCAACTTTCAATCTGCGTTATTTCACAATTCATGCTCCTTTCATCGTGGCTATTTTCTCTTTCGAAAATTGGCATGTTAACAGAACGCCTATTCGATACAAATTTATCGGGAACCCTTTCTGCATCAATTGAGGTAAAATCGTAATTGCTGCTACAATCAGAAACGGAACTTTCGCTAGGAATTTTATAAGAGCGCCTCTTAATATTGCGCTGCTCTTGCGAATCATCATCCACAATAGGAAGTGCTTCTTCCTCTTTCGGTCCCTGTAAGCCGTCGACACTTAAAGCTGTAGAAGCAAATGATTGACCTGATGTAATGGCCAACTCCGTATTTTCAGCTGAATTTAAAATTTCTTGTGAAAATTTTATTTTCTGAAAAAGATTGGAAAATCAGTAAGTTGTTATTTAACAATAGGGGAAGGTAGGGCAAAAAGTATTTTATTAGGGAATTAATTTGAAAGAAGTACTCATTAAACTGTTTAACATAATAATGACTTGAGAAACATTCTTTGAACTAACCTTTTCGAAAGCTTGCATATTTTGTTGATGCAAGCTCAAGGAAGATGTACACTGATCAAGGTGAGAAGCCAAGTCATCAATTTCATCAATCAGCCACTGTTTGTCAGGTTTAATCACGGGCTTGCAAGGGCTTTTATGCGATTCCTCACTTGACAGTCTTGTCTCCTTTCTCGGAATAATTTGAGCTTCCATTTCAGTCAGAGCGCGCTTTTCGATCAAACTCGTTACTTTCTGTTCGAGGCGTGCCTCCTTTGATTTTGGAGCAGCCTGTAAAATATCAAAAGTTGATGTTATAATTGCATATAACCTAGAACCAATAATTATACTTACAGTTTGTTTACTCTTTTTTGGTCCTTTACCCTTTTTTATTTTTTTTTTTGCTTCAGCAACTAATTCATTCATTTGATCTATCAGAACCGATTCGTCTCCTATAAAATAATAATAATGAAAATATCGCATATACGATATATGATAGAGCTTCTTTCTTTTTTCATGAGTATTCGTGCATGCGAGTCACTCATGGTATATGTAGGGTAACACGGGGCAGAACGGGCACCAAATCAACAAAAAAATAATTGCACGATTAAAACATTTTTTTTTTTTTTTGTTCATGCCCGTTTTGCCCCGTGCTACCCTGTATATATTTACGTTTAGGAATTATTGGTAAAATTATTAAAATAGTATTATTGAATTACTTGATACTCCCACAATGATTCCTGGAAAAGTTTTCGGATTTCGTGAGTCTTCAGGCCACAGAAAAGTTATTTCACCGCCAACAAGCAACTTTTTCACAGCTGGGTTTTTCACTATTGATTTTCCATAGACAATGCTCCACGTTTTGTCATTGCCTTCGATCAAATATTGCAAGCTTGCCATATTTGTGCTCATAAAACGAAACGGTTTCTTAGTTTGCTGATGCACACACGTCAATTAGCCAACGTAATCTGCGTAGCGATTGATCTTGTTTCTAAATAGTGTGAATGCAGGTAATGCCTATGGTTACGTCAGCAACCACGACGTTCCATTTTTAACAGTAGAAAGCTGTCGCATATCTCGCGTCGCTTGTATTCTCATTAAATAAATACAAATGTTGAGATACCAAGCTTATCGCAGAATTAATAATCGGGTAAATGTAAAAATTATAATACCACAACGAAGTCAAAGTCAATGTTTTATCCTTCTTATACAAATTTGGGACAATAGATGTATATATTTTTATTGAATTGTTTAAATTCGTTCGTCATCATAAGAAGTGGTGATAAATATGTATAATAAGTTTTTTACATTCATTAGATCGGCGAAATTCATATTTCAACACTTCGGCGCTGGCGTAAGTTGCAAAGGTTGGTTGCGGACGATGTAGAAATAAACAGTAGCGATGATGAACCGATACAAGATCATGTTCCCGACCCTAGCGATTTACCTAATTTGGACGAGGTAAAAAGCCATTTAAATTATTCCGAAAAGGGCAGTGCTAGATTTTTTTTTAAATAATTCGATTTTCTGGTATGAATTCTAGAACGCATCATTTGCTAATGAAAGTGCGAATGTTTATAAATATTTATGTATGTAAGATACAACATGAGGTACAAGAAGAAGTGGAAAGTGACTCAGACGACAGTAGCTTTACTTCCGGAGCCTCGAGGGCGCCGAGCTTAGAATCTTTACCAAACAGCGACTCGGGTATAACGGACGATGAACCGCAGAGCTCAGACGTAGTTGTCGAAGATGCTACAATCAATGAACACGAATTAGATAGAAAGTTACACGCTGAAACGGTTATGACTGTAGGCGAAGCGGTTTATAAGTTATTAGATCATTACTTGAAATATTTTACAACAAAAGGGGCTCTTTACAGTTTACTTGAAACAGTAGACTCGTTTTTACCCGTACCTAACAATTTACCTAAAACAAAATATTTCCTGTTTAAATTTATCGACTCTATCCTACCGCAAGATGAACAAATTATTATAAAACATCGTCTGTGTCAAAATTGCGGTGAGTATTTAGGGGAGTGGAAGGATTCATTAGAAAATCGGTCTTGTCCGACTTGCAATAGTTCAAAAATAAATGGACTGTTTGTGGAATATAATTTAAGGTCGGCTTTAAAGGATGCTTTGGAATGTAGAAAACTAAAATCATTATTAGATGAATTTAACGAGAGCAATGAGGTAGACGAAAATGTTATATGCGATATAACCTCTGCTAGTAAATACAAGCAGTTTAAGAAAGAAATTATTAAAGGAAAATATGATCTTTGTCTATTATGGAATACGGACGGTGTGCCAGTCTCAAAGAGTTCAAATGCCCAAATTTGGCTTGTACAAGCGCAAATCGTGAACATACCTAAGAAAAATCGAAGAAATTATCAATTTGTATGCGGTATATACTACAGCGTAGAAAAAAAACCATGTATGACTTCGTTCTTATGGCCATTTGTTAATTCACTTATAGATTTACACGTAGATGGTATACATTGGAAAGATGTGTCGAGTAACGAGCACCATACTACAGCAATAGCTCCTATATCGACTCTTGATGCACCAGCTCGAGCTTCTGTGCAACGCGTGATGCAATTCAATGGCAGGTACGGATGTTCGAGCTGTGAACACTCTGGACAAACATGTCAATCTGGAAACGGCCATATGAGAGCATTTCCCATTAGTACAAATGAAAATCCGACTTTGAGAACTAAAGAGCGTATGTATGCTCAAGCGATAGAAGCAGAAGCCTCATGGGACTTAGAACATGTTATGGGTGTAAAGGGCCCATCAGTCACAGCACTAATACCGCATTTTGATGTTGCTGAATCGTTTGTGCCAGATTATATGCACGCTGTTTTACTCGGTGTCGCGCGCACGCTTTTCAATTTATGGTTTAATCCTAAATATAGAGACCAACCCTTCTACGTTAAAAAATCAGTTAAAGAACAAATCGAATCTGCTCTTCAACAAATTTTTCCTCCAGATTACGTTACACGTACACCGCGGAGCTTGAAACACATAGCTCAGTGGAAAGCATCGGAATTAAGAGAATGCCTTATAAATTACTTCCCTATCTTACTCAAAGGTAAACTCCCACAAAGATATTACGATCACAATTTGCAACTTGTTTACGCTATTCGTTTACTAATAAAATCGAAGATTACAATTCGCGAAGTTGAGATTGCAGATATTTTACTTCAAATTTTTGTAATTAAGCATGAAAGGTTTTATGGCATGAATAAATGTACCTTCAATGTACATCAATTAATTCATTTAGCTCGATTCGTAAGATTATGGGGCCCTTTACCGTCATGGTCTATGTTTCCTTTTGAAGATCAAAACGGCTTCATCAAGAAAATGGTTCATGGGTCGAATAAATTAGATATTGAAATAGCTAATACTCTCAAAATACTAAACGCGCACTTGATTTTGAAACATAAATTATATCGTGATAGGGATTGTGGCGAATATTATGACGAGTCAGATGCATTTTGTTTAGGTAAAACCCAAAAGTTGACATTGATTGCGGATGACTTAGAATTGATACATCAATTTTGTATAGATAACGACATAAATTTTGCCAGTCTGAAAGTTTTTTTGAGAGTTAAAATAGACTCTGTTATAGTCACATCAGAGAATTATCGTAGACAAAAAAAAAGAAATAATTTTTATATATTTTTAGGTGATGAAACTTTAGGATGCGTAATGTACTATTTACAAGCGAAATATAAGACATATGTTATGATTAGAGAACTTGTATATGACGATAGAGCGATTAAGATAAGTATCAGCTCATTGAATTTAGACTTCAAATTACCTCATACCATTTAGAGACACTTATGTTAAGCGAATCGTGCCTACTGACAGCATACGAGGAAAAATGATGCGAGTCGAAAACTATTTATGCCTACCTGCAAATATGCATGAAATGAAATAACTTGGATATCCAATCAATTGTCTACTTATACGTACGCAGAGAATGTAGGGGAGCGTGGGGCAAAATGGACCGACGGGGCAAAATGAACCGCAGGGCAAAATGGACCGCTGAAAAAAGAAAAAAAAAAAACGATTGCCGATGAAAAAACTGGAGTATGAATATGAACTTTTTGTCCCCAAGGGGTCCATTTTGCCCCGCGGTTCATTTTGCCCCGCTAGTCCATTTTGCCCCTTCCTCCCTTATAAGTAATGTTATTGAAATAAAGTTAATTTTATAAAGATCTTTGTTCAGTAACTATACAAATTTCTATTGAAATTTCATCAGTTTGATGAATTGAATTAAATTAAATAAAAATAAATAATAATAACAATAATAATAATATTTAATTTAATTAAATTGATGTATTAATCTAATTCATCTGCAATCAATGTCAAATTGTTATAATTTATTCGACCCATGAACCATTTTCTTGATGAAAAATCCAAAATTTTCTGCTCCAAAATCAAAGGAGGCACGCCTCGAACAGAAAGTAACGACTTTGATCGAAAAGCGCGCTCTGACTGAAATGGAAGCTCAAATTATTAAATGACCCACACGAAAAAATCAAATCGTATTTCACCCTAATTTAAATAGTTTTGGATCACATAGCTTGCATGACTGCGTTCAATCGTTGCGTATCAACAAATTATAAATTAAAAATTATCAATTTAAATCCATGAATTCTTGACTTACTACGTTAATTGTCTACTTATACGTACGGCGAAAATGTATAAGTAATGTTATGAAAATAAAGTTAATTTTATGAAGATCTTTGTTCAGTAACTATACAAATTTCTATTGAAATTTCATCAGTTTTTCAATAAGTTTGTGTTTTATGCAGTTTTTATTAATTTTTATTAAATTAGCTATAACCAATATCTACCAAAATTTTTGTATAGCTAATTTGACAAAAATTTTATCAAACGCTCGGTGGCTACCTCTTCGAACTTTCCTTGGGGATTCCGGCTAAAGAAATCGGCGACCACATTATCTTTTCCTGCACAATGCCTAACTGTAAAAGAATACTGCTGCAGGATAATCCCCCACCGAATCAGACGAGGACTCTGGAATTGAGTGTGATTCAAAAAGGTCAGAGCCTGATGATCAGTAATAACTTCGAACTCGCTTCCGATTAAATATGAACGACATTTCGTTACCGCGTAGACAATTGCGAGCAATTCCTTCTCAGTGGTCGTATAATTAAGTTCGGCTCGACTCAGACAACGGCTAACTAAAGAAATTATGTGATGATCTCCTTGATCATCCGTTTGGTACAAAATTCCGCAAATGCCTTGATCGGAAGCATCCGTCTGCAGCTTAAACGTTGCATTGGGCAATAAGTGTGACAGCATTATCGAGTCAGCAAAATTGTTTTTCAGCGCCGCAAACGCCCGGTCATGGTCCGACGACCATTCCCATGTTTTACCGTCTCGTAGCAGTGTGCGAAAGGGATCAAGATAATTAGCATATCGCTTACTAAAATGTCGATAGTAGTTACAGATACCGAGAAATTGCTGAAGATGTTTTTTATTTTTCGGCGTCTGAAAGCCTCTAATAATATCTAAACGATCAGGGTCTGGTCGAATACCTTCGGTAGACAAAGAAAAACCTAGAAACTTTATAGACGTGCGGCAAAAGAATGACTTATCCAGTCGTAGCGTGAAATTATCCCCTTGTAACCGTGCAAATATAACGTCTAAATGATGAAGGTGTTCCTCAAACGTCCGCGATGTAATTAGTAGGTCGTCTATGTACCAAGTTAAAAAATCCTCGAACTTAGTACTCAACGACAAACTCAACGCGCGGATGAAGCCACTGCCAGCTGTTTTAAGGCCAAACGGGATTCTCTTAAATTGATACAGCGTCGATCCATGCAAAAAGGCGGTATACGGTCTAGACTCCTTGTCCAACGGAATTTGCCAATATCCACTGGCCAAGTCAGTCGTTGACATAAATCGAACACCATGGTACCTTTGCAGGATCTCGCCAATCAACGGGGGAGTCTCATTATCCGACTCTATCGCGTCGTTTGAATTGCGGGCGTCCAAACAAATTCGTACACGACCATCCTTTTTTTTTACTATTCGCAACGGATTACAAAATGGGCTGGTGGAACGCTCGATGATGTTATTTGCCAACATTTCCTCAATTTCCTGACTCACGGCATCTCGCAACACAAACGGCACTGGATACGATTTCCTAACGAACGCGCTTTTACTTTTTAACTTGATATGATGCTCATACTGACCGGCGGCATGAGTTTTCTGCGAAAATAGGCGTTTAAACTTACTCAGCATGTCTATGAACGCTTTCTGCTGCCGATTGCTAAGTGTCGTAAGTCCCGACGCGATCGATCGGACATCGTTGAAGAAATTTTGATCCTCGCCATCGAGGTATAAATTACACACTTGAATCTCATCGAAATTATTTTCCTCTACATCTACTATACATTCATTAATAGCCGTGTCACCGATATCTTCTTCCATGGAGATAGACGGCAGCCCACGGTCTATGATTGCAGGGGTAATTTTACAAGTTTCATTATTATCATACATATCAACCTCCAATTCACTAACAGGTTCATTGCAACTTACACCTAAATCAATTAAACCATTACAAATTATCGGTTCACCAGTCTCCTCAGCGCGAGGCGCATCCTCGGCTAATGGAGGGACCACCGACTCTACTGAGATTACCGATTCCTTAACTATATCTAACAACTCCCCCGGCCTAAGCATGGTATTTATAATCTGTATGTAAGTGATATCATCCGTACAGGAGGATACTAACTTCTCCAAGGAAGTCCGATCGTACGACACTAGCTTCTCGGGAACCGTGTACCGTTCGATCTTCAGCGACAAATCATTAAAATTCAGACACACTCTATTCTCCAAAAGCCAATCATTACCCAAAATCACGTTGGTGGAAAGATTCGGAATAACAAGAAATGGGGATCTGACCCTGTACGCTCCTATATCTAGAGTTAGTAATACCTGTTTTTTTACAGCTGTTGGTTTTTTACTAATCGCGGGAACTACTAGAATCCTCGTGACCGGTAATTCGTCTAGCGGACCATATTTCAGCAAATATTCAGCGAACGATTCTGATACACACGTCACCTGACTACCTGAATCAACAAGCGCAGGTACCGGAATTCCCACCACCTGTATCAAAAGATGTGGGCACGTAGAAAAACGAGTCGCGCGCGATTTCTCCGTTGAGCGCTCGGTCTCATTTTCAAAAGCTCTAGTCATGTCCTCAAAAACATCATACGGGCTGCAGCGCGTCGGTGGACGGGGCCGAGTCGCGCTGCTGTTTAGTTTAAAGAATTCTGATTCCTATTCGACACGTTTTGACTCACAGTATGCAACGGCGGCGGCGGAACTGCGGTATTCGGCAACACCAACTGTGACTGAGCATGATACGTGGGGGTGATCCCTGGCGGAAACGAATATAGATGAGGATAAGCGGTGTAAGATTGCATCGGCTGCAGTGCGGAGTATACTTGAGTCGAATTAGCGGCAGTCCCGCTGCAGCCCGCTGCATTGGCACCAGTCACTGCAGCTTTCTTGTTATTAGATTTTCTGCCACGCTTTCCACTCGCATCTCGCTCGGTAACTTCGATACTACGCGTTTGTACTACGTGCGATGGCTCATCCCCAGACCTACGCTTCTGCTTTTCACGCTCCCCATACGCTAGATCCATGTGCGCCAGAGCGCGGGAGACGGCGTGCGTGTCCGCGAAATCTATCGCGACAAGCGATTCGCGTATCCGGATCGGTAACTGTTGCACGATGCTGTAATTGACTTCATACTCGTCTAGTCCCCATGTGGAAATTTGTCAGGGCACGCCCGGCTCCCGGCAAGGCCCCTGCCGGGCGTAAGCGTGGCAACTTCAAATTCGGAAAACTGTCCGGGCGCTAGCCGGGAACTAGACGGGTCGGCTGGCCAGGCAAAATCGTGGCTGCCCTCACGGGAATTTTCGTGCGGGCCTTTCAGGGCCCTGATGAGAAAATACGAGTAGAGAAAAATCGCTGTATAAATATATTTTCATCAAATCAATATTCAGCAAAAATTGATTGATTGATCGATTGATTGATTGAGTGATATTATTGTATATTACACATAGCTCGAGTGAAAAAATTGAAATTATTATTTCACCTATTTTGATATATCGATTAATTAATTATTTTTTTAATTGTTTCATTTTATTTTATTTTATTTTTTGTATTATGTTTTTCCAATTCTCGCGAAAAAAAATTAAAATCATCACGAGATTCAAGCAACGTGTATTATGTTCATTGGATCTCTGGTGATGGTTTTAGTTTTTTTACGCGAGAAATAAAAAAAAATTTTTTTTAAAATAAATAGAATAATTAAAAAAATAATTAATTAAGGTAACTGTACCAATGCTCGGACGGTTAAGAGCGGTCCTAGATTAGAGGCTTTATTAGTCATTTGAGGAGTGTTTTTTTTTTCAAATGACTGGAACCATCGTCAAGCTCATAATTTCTAGTTTTCAAAACACATACAATAACTGCGAAAATGTTATTTATTCTAATTTTCATGCATTTAAATGTTCAATGATACCAAATGTACCGATCTTCGGACAGCTTTTAGCGTTACGTCCCCGTGTTCGGACACTGTCATGTCTCAATTTTCAGACACGTCCCTTATGTATGTATGCTTGTTTGTTTGCTTGGTTCATTTTTTTTTTCATTGAAATTTTGATCAACTTTCGAAATCCATGATTTTTTTATTTTATTTTTCTTTCTTCTTCTTTTATTTTATTGAATAAAATTTGTCGAACTGTCACGAGCGATCCCGAGGTAACAACGATCGGCGTCCGATTGTTCGGTCTCTGCGGCTACGTACTCTCGTACCAGTAATCGGACACGAGTTCGACCGTGGTAAATACGTGTAATGGATGTCCCAATAATGAGACGCCCAAATTAATACATAAAACCCTAATAAAACCGATTTGTGACGACGGTATCAACAAGCTTGTTCGATTCGCTTTCGATAGGTCTAAAGTCTAGTCTAGAAATCGATAAAAATAAACCCCTATTATATCATAAATTATCGCAACTCGTTAGCTGATCGGTTTAGAAAAGTGCATTCATGGTATGACTGACTTCGACTCGTTAATATCTCTCGTCAATTTTACTCCTAAAGTCGTTATTTAGCGTACAATTTTTTAGAACATCAATAATTAATTGAAGGCTGAATAGTATACAATCGTCACTTTTGGTTACCTGTCAATTATATTGCTAATATAGTGAAATATTTGGACTACCGTCCGAACATTGGGACCCGTCCGAGCATTGGTACAGTTACCTTAATCGATATATTAGAATAGGTAAAATAATAATTTTAATTTTTTTAGTCGGGCTGTGTGTAATATACAATAATAAAACGTATCCGATGCAATCTCGCTGATTTGAATTAGACCAAACTCAAATTAGGATATTTTCGAATTAAATAAGTTCATGTGAAAATAGGGTCCATAGGGAGTCAAAACAAAAATCTGAAGAAATTAGAGAATTATTTTTTTCGCATTTAGAACCGATTGAAGGCCATCCAAGATAACTTTTTTTTTAACGACCACCCTAATGTAACACGTATATTTGCGCATGCTTCACTATACAGGATGTCTCTCAATTAGTCATACAAACATACCTAGGCCGATTCCTCTTTGAAATAGAAAACAATTTTTCGCCAAAAAAATAAAAAAACAAAGAAAATTAAAGATAGGTACTAACTTTAAATTTTTGGGTGCACTTCCGAAAACCCCCCACCTCCGATCGATTTGAAATTTGGTACAGACCTTCCTTTTGATGTTCTAAGACAACCCCTAAAAGGATTTTTGGCGGCTATCAATAGTTTCCGAGAAATTGAATTTTGAAAATTGAATATTAGCAACCGCGGTATATCTATATAGTGCGGAGTGCGGAGTGCGCGTTCGTGTGTGTGTGTGTGTATGTGCTCTATCCCCTTCTGACCTTTCGAAAGCCACAGCCACCGACTGGGTATTTCTGGGTACATTCTTGACTCATAACACCCCAATCTATGACTTAGAATACTCCGTGTATAAACGAACTCTGATCCGAGACCGACCCGTGCTGGCGCTATTCATAGGGTGGTGGTCAGGTGAACTACAGACAGCTGCTGGTTAGTTCAGTCTCGGGGCCACGCCAGTCTTGTCGCAATGAGAGTCTAGATGGCTTTTGTTTACATTTCAGAGTTAGTAACTCTTGTCTTATGATTCAATTTACTAAGTGCTATCAGTTTGAACTATATTATACTCATTCGCAAAGTGTTAGAACGGTAAGTGATTCAACGCCATCATATGGATCAGCAACGATTACTGAAGAAACGTGAATGTGATCGGGCTCGCGCACGAAAATATCGGAAGGTACGAAAAGAAGTGAACCGTGCCCTTCAAAATATAGATTCGTCAAACGATTCGGCGGATAAAGGTAATCAACTATATTTTTTAACATCAACTTCCGATGCGTTTTAAGTATTCGAATTCAGACCCCCATACTGAATTCTCGAAATAAGAAGCAAAGTTGAGAAATCAAGTTTTGTTTGACAGTGTTGGATTTCACCACACTGATGTGTGAGTGTATATACAAAAAGCAACCTCGTTTATCTCATAGACTAAATAGATATAATGAGTCTAGAGAACTCATGACGGTGAGCTGCACCGATACAGTTTATATAATACTGTTTATATTAGAGTAATAAGGATGAGTTTAGGGGATGCATTCTGTAAACAGAATGCATGCGAGAGACTCTTCTAAGAGTCAGTCCTGTTGCATAGGTAAAGCCTTACAGACGTGCCTTCCCAGTGCGATATCAAATAAAGTCTAGATGAACTTTATTATATAATTGATGCGTATTCTTATTTCACACCCCAAAAACCAATAGACAGATTTACAGAAGACATTTCATGTTGCGTTCAATCCTTCAGTATGTCCGTTGACTTAATAACTATACATACATATATGTATAAGTAATACATGTAATACACGTCCTTTTTTTTTTTTTATTCCTTTAGCTTTTCGCGTAATCGCAGGTAGCCAAATATACGTACTTCATTTAACAGGAAAAAACATAGAACCTTGCTAAAATATTCATTCAATGTAGCTTTAGAGTAGAAACTGCTATTTACTCCAAGTGGTATAAGATCAAATTATTGATAACTGATACCTCGTATCAGCAGTGCAGAAGATGGAAAAGAATGTACTCTCAAAATTGTATCAACTTATAGAAATGTATTGTTATGTTATTTATCTAATCTCCTGTGTATAAGCCTAGGAGATAATTGTTTTAACATCTGCTACCGTCAAGTTAAGCGTTCTTATTAAGAGTCATCGACATAATGTGCATTTGTTCGAGTTGCAAATAACATTTGTACTTTACTTCAATCCCAATAGGTAGAGGCCATGATAACGGAGATCAGAGCCTCGCAACATCAGTCCAAGACACATCGTCAGAATTCGCTAACGTCGAGCACAACCTGATTGAGGAGAATGAGCGTGCTGAAGGCCGAGAAGGCATTCAAAATGTTGAGAATGCTGATGGGTTACATTATCAGGAGAACGAACAACTTGAACTAAATAATCAGCATGAAGAGGATGAACAAGATGAAGAGCATGAACACCATCGAGAGAATGAACACCGTGAAGAGGATGAACATCGTGAAGAGGAAGAACAAGATGAGGAAATTGAAGAACATGAGCAGAATGAAGAGTATGTCGAAGACGAGGATGAGGTGGATCAATTACGAAAATGGGCAATCGAATCCAATATTTCTCAATTACATATGGATAAGCTGCTGAATATTTTACGGAGACGCTTGCTTCCAGAACTGCCGAAATCCTCCAAGACATTTTTGAGAACTTTGTCTAGCGATTACCAGATAAAGCAGATGGAAGATGGCGATGGGGGTGTCGCAGAATATGTATTTCTTGGCATTGAAAAAGGAGTACGACAGTGTTTGAATGAAAATTTACATCATGATCGAACCATCAACTTACAAGTGAATGTAGATGGTCTACCATTATTCAAATCAAGTAACAAGCAATTCTGGCCAATCCTATGTAAAATATATCATAATCCTGATGTCTATGAACCATTTGTTGTTGCAATATATTCAGGAAAAGCAAAACCAAAAAGTGCAAATGATTATTTCGAAGATTTTGTAGATGAAATCAATCATTTACACATAAATGGCATAAACATATCCGGGAATCATTTCAATATCAGGATACAATGTTTTATTTGCGACACACCAGCCCGTTCCTTCATCAAATCTGTTAAAGGGCATGGAGGATATAGCGCGTGTAAACGGTGTACAGTACGTGGAGTGAGATGCGAGAATCGTACAGTATATCCAGGCATAAATCATCCGAAACGAACTGATAGGGCTTTTCGTGATCTTAGGGATCCTGAGCATCACAATGATGTTTCACCTTTGACGTCAATCGAGCCTCCATTAGATATGGTTCAATCTGTTGTACTCGACTCAATGCATTTATTTGCTTTAATAATGAAGAAATTATTAACAGAAATGTGGCTTGGTGGTAGGTTACGAGAAAGACTTTGTCGACGGTACAGGGCAGAGCTTTCTCGAAGACTAGAGTATTTGAAGGTACAAACCCCTTGCGAATTTCAGAGAAAACCTAGATCAGTCAACCTCGTAATGAAATGGAAGGCTACCGAATTTAGATTCTTCATTCTTTACTGTGGGCCAATTGTGGTCAAAAATATACTGAGCAAGCAATTATATGATCATTTTCTTCTACTACACGTGGCATGTCGAATTCTCTGTAGCGATGAATTGTGTCTAATGTACCACCATCATGCAGAAATATATCTTCAACAATTTTTTGAAGCCTTACCTAGATTGTACGGGCGTCGATCACAAATTTTAAGTATGCATAATCTAACACATTTAGCAGATGATGTAAGAAATATGCAATGTGCCTTAAGTAGAATAAGTGCCTTTCCATTTGAGAATATTTTAGGTAAGCTGAAAAAACTAATTCGCACACCGCATCGCCCACTAGCTCAACTATGTCGCCGTTTACACGAAACAAGCTTGAGACCATGTAATAAAGCAGTCGTTCCTCGTATTGTTAACATCCTGAGAGCCAAACTTATAGAAGCTGATTCCATACTCTCAATATCAAAAGTGAAATTCAAATCAGCAACCCTCACTACGTGTCTTCCTAACAATATAGTGATGTTGGATGACAGGACGATTGTGCGCATAGACAAAATGTTAGCTTCCATCGCTTCGCCAGACAACGTAAAAATAGAAGGTCGAGTCTGGAAAGTGGAAAGATCTCTTTATTTGTATCCCACAGATTCTAAACATCTTAAAATATTTCACCTACGTGATCAACCATCAGTGACAGTGAAAAAATGCTATATACAGCAAGTACAATGCAAGATGGTCAAATTTCAACTTTCTCTTCAATTATATGGAAGGAAAATGACCTATGTCATGCCTCTCCTCCATCATTAGCTGATAGTTGGAAATTGTGGCGAGATTGAAGTGAAATATGTGGACTTGTTCGATTTTTACTTAGAAAAATTTCCTGTTGGACCAAGGGTTTCAAACTCAGAACTTTTTTAAAATGATGCATCAACAATTGATTTGTTTCGTTTGGAACTTGTGGTAGTCAATTTTGAACACGAATTGTTAAAATTCATAACATAAAAAAAAAATGTTCAAATTAAAATTACATTATAATTAAATTAAATTAAATCAAAATTAAATTCAATTAAAATTAAATTAAAAGCCCCATTGTGATCATCTAGCCAATCATCAGCGTGTGAATTCAAAAATTTACGGTCGAGTAACCCGCCACTGCGCACAATACCGTATACCGCACTACGCGCATCAGCCTTGCTCGTAACAAAACCACGCGCGTGCTTACGTTCGCCACTCTGTTCCGGACGTTTCAGCGAATGAGCTTGTTGCTGGACAGTAGCGAATTGTGTGAGACGTGTTTGATCGTGTAAAAGGTGAGTTCTAATAATAAAAATTACTTCCAGGAAATAGTAGACTACGATACGAGTGCGGCAAAACTTGTTCTGACGAGTGTGAGGTTATCATACGAGATCAGAAGAAGTTTTTCCGTCGAGTATTGTAAAAAATTTTACTTCATAAGGTCTGAAAATGGGGATTTTAACAGCGCGAAGCGTGGCTAAAACGTCCATTATCACACTGAGTAAGGTAAAATATGTTTGAGGGGTTGAAATAGGTTACATTCTGCTGTATTTCGTGTGAAACTTGACGACGCTATTTAGCCTCATAATTATTGCACCATGTGCAAACGTATATTGTACGTTTATACGATACAAGGTTTGTGCTTTGCGAATGCTACAATCCTTATTGTTTCCGAATATTCAGTAAATTTGAGATGTTGTAACGCGGCCAAGCCACGACCTATATAAATAGTAATACAACAAGGCGTATAGCGCGCGCCATCTATCGTTAGCGCGGTCAACCATATCAAAAGGCCATCTGTTGTTAGCGCGGTCAACCATTTCAAAGGGCCATCTACCGTAGGCATGGGTTAACTAACGGCAAATCGCCATATTGCCTAAAAATCTCTCGCTTACAAAGTAACTATATGAATTAGATAAGTTCGGCAATTAAATAGCATTTAATTAGAGAAAAATCTCTCTGGATATAGCAGAGTGAGATACTAGTGGGGGATCGCTTCGGCACACCACCTGTCTTCTCGTTTTGGCATGTCTATTGCTTTTGCAAGTACACGATCTCGTTTGAGGAGTGGGGAATAGCTAGTGGGGGATCGCTTCGGCACACCACCTGTCCTTTCTTTTGCTTCTTGGACACCATCGTGGGAGTCAAATCAGTAAAGTCTTTATATTTTTGAGGTAGAAGATAGCTAGTGGGGGATCGCTTCGGCACACCACCTGTCTCTTCTTTTACTTCTTGGGGGAGTCAAATCAGTAAAATCCTTTCTTGTAATTAAATTCCTCTTTTAAAATATTCAATCAGCTCAGTAATATCAAATCAAACATGAAGTAAAATCACTTGCAGTAAAATCACTTGAAATCAAATCACTTAGCATAGGCATTATAGAGTCCCAATAAATAGTCAGAGAACTGATAATACAAAGCATAATATAGAAGTCCTAATTACTTTTAGGCAAAGCGATTCAAAGAGAGTCATTTTAATTAGCATTAATAGATCACTACTTAGATAAATTCAGGTAGAGCAAATGATATAAACGTCCTAACGAGTTATAGGCAACGAACTCACTTAGAGTTCATACATTATATACAGGCACTAGTTTTTAAGATAACTTTCAACTCTAAGGAGTCATTTCATTTAGTATAAAATATGTTTCGATTCAACTCACTTAAAAGTGATTTCAACGAGTATAGGTAATAGTTATTAAGATAAAAACGCGATTAGATATAGGAGTCCTAAAACAAGCTATAGGACAAGTATAACTCAGTCAGAGTTATGACACTTAGCATTAGGTATTAGATATTAAGATCACGGTTGACCGCCGGTAAATACTTCCAAATAAGAAGTCAATTAATATAGAAGCCCTCAGAAGAGGCACGTGAGGTTTTCACCGACCAATGTTCAAACTTTAATCTTAAAAAACTGTTATAACCATATTACATTTTTATTCCAAATAAAAACGCATTATTTACATGTACCAATATAATCTGAATTGAGTCACCTTCCATAATTCTTGATTTTATATAAGAGTAGGCCCGTGGATTAATTCCTAAACACCCTGAGATTAGAGTTTACATCGGCAGTTCGCCGATATAAGTTAAGTAAAATTATAGAGCAACACAATGTCATGGCAATAATTGCGGCTTATAATATTCATCTAGCACGTGGTTCCGTATGTGATAAATACGAACATAAGTGAATCAGCCAATACGATACGTTTTTTAATCTTTCAGATGAGTAGCTACGAAAGTGATATTGATATGGTGAAATATCCGTATCAATTGATTGAATTCATAGCCGGCAATAAAAAGTCTGATAAAAAAGGACTTGCTATAGTAGACTTTGTGCCATCCGAATGGATCTCATTTGACTCAGAAAGAGGACTACTAACTGCTAGATTTTTACCTCCACCATATACCAAGTCAACGCGTACTTTACTGTGTACATTAATGAAAAATACATTGGCTGCTCCTAACAACTTTCCGGCTTATCCAGTAAAATTACGAGGGGAAGCAAGTAAGTGAATGTTATTTGTATAATTTTTCTCATTCGTTAACAAAATATATATTGGGAGAAGCCGAGGAAATCTCGGTTAAAATGACTGTCGAGATTTACGTTTCCCAGAATCTTATGAAGAGGCTATACAACGGGTCGAAAGGCTAAACAAAGAACCATACGCATATACCACTGATAGTGAAGTACCAGCTGAGAAAGCCAAGCGCATAGAAAAGACTTTCAAGAAGAGGAGCCTGAAAGAAATGATGAGTGTGCCATCTATTACTGACCCTGTATCAAATGGTGAATGTTTCTATTGCAAATGGGATAATTTCGGTAATTGCATTTACTGCTTAAATAAGAATTGTGATCACAAGTAATTTTATAGATTTCAGTCGGAGTAAACCATCTAAATCAACGTCTCGTGACAGCCAACTAAAAACAACAACTACGACTAACCGAATAGAAAAACTAACGTCCGTCAAACAAACAAAGTCAGGCTCGCAAATGTCTGTGAACAAGTCATCAAAACGTCAGCCATTTATATTCATATTTCAAAAATCCATTTATTGTTTTAGAAAAAAATAAAAATTTCTCGGTATATTATCTAGAATGCTTTAATCTGAACATGGAATGAAAACATTTCTAGGGATGTCACTGTCTTGCGTCGACGGAAATCCTTACTCTGTACCTCGAAGTCCTCGATCAAATGGACATCCAAGGGTAGAAGAAGAGGATTTGCCACGTAAGTATATACATTCTGGCTATTTGAAAGTCATCTGCCTTATGAAAATGTATCAAATTTAGTCTACTTCATGGGTAACAAACCCAAAGATGGGTATCGAAGAACTTAACACATTTCTAATATCATACACTCAACAAATTTATATTAAGGGGGGCCTATACTGAAATTTGGAGGAAAATAGTTTTTTATTTCTTAACGGTGTAGAAAAGGTCCAAACAAAAAAAGCCTACGTTACGTTGTAAATGATGCTAGTATCTATGCATAGAAAAAAATTCAATATTCTGCGATGAAAGTGTTGACGCAAGGAACTTTTTGCAGAATCTTGCAGCGCAGCGAAGGAAAGTTTCTGCAAAAAGTTCCTTGCGTCTACACTTTCATGGCAGAAAATTGAATTTTTTTCTATGCATAGATAGTAGCATCAGTTACAACGTAACGTAGGCTTTTTTTATATGGACCTTTTCTACACCGTTAAGAAATAAAAAACTATTTTTTTCCAAATTTCAGTATAGCCCCCCCCCTTAATAATTTATATGTATGAAATCGCGAAAATTGCATCATATAATATACTCTACTTCTTTTTATGTAGGCTTGGATTCAAATTCTGATATGCTCACAGTCAGGAGCCACCACGATCGACCACAGGACTCGAAGACCAAAACCCATAACAAAGGTAATTGAAATGTCAACGCTTCTCTACTACATATTCGACCAACTCGTAAATTTCATTGTGTATAAACTCCATATTGTTCGTGTTCATTTTTCAGAAACAATTCAGATTTTAACGGCTATCAAGGAGCTTCATGTGGAAGTTCAGAAAAATACTAAAGCAATTGATCAACTTTCGTTGAAGCTGCAAAATTGCAAAGCCTTCAAAGAGAATTGTGGTCCCACTATAGATGAGTTTATGGAGAACTTTAAGCTGGTTCTGCCAATAAATAACATCAAAGACTTTGAGACCTTTGATTCCAAACTGAAGAGTGACAAAGATTTGCGTGAAAGTTTCGTACGTATGAAATGAAATTGATTATTACTAAATTATTATTCCAAGTATGGGAATGAGTTGCGGTGAGGGATATTATGTAAGGTTTTCATAATGTTTGCGTTGTTACTTTCGATTGTGTTTTATAGATTTTGCATCACGTAAACCTTTGTAATCGAATGAAATCATTGAATCGCACTTTTAGTAACCAGTCCACCACAGTATATCACTTACGTCAGATGTCTAATCAGTTTGTCACTTGGCAATGCACGACCCAAAGTTAAGCGTCTATTTCTGCTACTAAAACGTTATCTTCAATATTACTTTGGTTACAGATTGCATCCCTCTACCCCCTCAACACAGAGAATAACGTAGCAAAAACCGTTACCTCTATTATAAAAAAATATATATCCAGAGACGTCGCCATGCAATATACTGCTGTAAAACACATTGCAAAGAAATTACTTTTCAAAGAAACGTACTTCTGTCGCTACATGATGGGTAAGAATAATGAATCGCCAAATTTTCTCTGCGTGATACGAACTTGTTAGGCATCAGAGCCCTAGTAAGCCCATTTGAACGACCTGACCTGGATTTGCTTGGAACTGCATTTTTTTTATATCTTTTTGAGTTAGAATCGGCAAACTTTCAAGCCGTTTGTCTGCTTATTCGATACTCTCATGGTTATACACTTTCAATGAATTGAGCAAACCAAGACATAATTAATATGACCAATTTGTATAAGATGAATATTCATTGGACTACTAGATTTGCAGGCAAGCGGCTCGAGGGTTTTTTGCTTTCAATTGTAATGAATATAAAAAAGCATTATTCAAAGCAGATAACGGTTGAATTATCGAAAAATGTCTCTTGTTAGGGCAATATATACTGTCATTGTGGACTTTTCTTCTATATAGTTTTCAATACATTTTTCTCATTCACCAAATGCAAACAGCACAGCATATTAGGACTTGATTATTTTTCAGCTGCGATCACATCGAGCGACAAAAACTGTAAAGAAAACGCTGTAACGTACGACCAGGCCTACCAGAGCTTAGGAGCCTGTTTGTCTAACGCAAAAGACTGGGATGGTTACAGGAAGAAGCGACAGCCTCAAGCGCGGAACAACCTTACACCCCCAGGTCACGGCGTCGACAGCTCGTCGGCTGAGGATTAAAAATATTACATATTTATGTTACCGTTGATGAATAGAAAAATATATAAAGTGCGATTCTGTGGAAAATCAGGCGCCTAAGAATAGGCTAACGGGAAACGCCTGAATTGAGCAGACCAAACATCGACGATTGGTTTTTATTTGCCACCAAATGAATTAAACCCAATCGTCGATGTTTGATCTGCTCAATTCAGGCTTTTCCGGTTAGCCTATATTTTGGGCGCGTGATTTTCCACAGAATAGCACAGTATTAATATATGTTACAATATATATAATAAAACTATACGTTACAATATATATAATAAAAAATATAATATCAAGTTTCTATTTGATTCTCATCTCATTATTCATTGAATCCGAAGAAATGGAACGGTAGAAGGTTTTAATAATGAGGCTGGCATTCAAAAGGCAGCCGAGCCGGGGCCAGCAAATTCTACCAATCCAGGCCCCGATCAGTCGAGCGTGACGTTTTCGATCCGGGCCCCGTCTAGTTCCGCTGACTAGCGCCCGGAAAGAGAATAGCCAAGATGGTCAGGGCCCGGCCGGGGCCCGAATACAATTTCCACACGGGTCTCGGTATAAAATGCTGCGCTTCCCCCAACTGCTTCAAAAAATAATTCTGCAGATTACCCTCTTGCTGTTGATACCGTCGGGCTAGCCATTGAGCTTTAACGCGAACTTGAATAGGTATCGAATGAAACTCTTTTAAAAATTCTTCTTTAAACACTCCGTACGAGAGAAGACGATGTTTATTTGCATCATACCAATATTTAGACCCTCCTTCAAACGCATTTTCCAAGATCAAAAGCTGGTGCTCTACGGGAATACGTTTCAAACGGAAATAGTTTTCTAATTGTCCCAAGAATTCTACCGGGTGATTTTTTAAATTGCTCTCAAATTTTGGCATTTTTATATCCAAATGAATTGATCGCAGACTACTAACCAGTCCACTCACCGAGTCATTGACGTCATCCCGCGGTCCGCGCGGATGTTCCCTGTGCAACTCTTGTCGCAGATGGTCCATCTCAAGCCGCTGTTTCTCAGATTCCGCCCGAAGCCGTCGCACCTCCTCAGCGAGATTCATAGCCGTTCCCATAGTAGCCGGATCATATTGAGCGTTATCATCATTCGGTGGCGGCATAGCTGAAAATACGATTAAATCAGACGGACTTCCTACAATAGGACTATCCAATTTCTTATCAACACTTGGTTTCGGTTTTTTCTTTCTCGCAGTTTGAGTCAATTCAATATTTAAAGCTAAACCGTTCGACCGAGTCTTAACGGGTGAATGCTGAACAGCCATATATAAAAACAGTACACATGCATATATATATATGTATATATCGGACAGACGCTACCAAAGTCACCTCAACATCCCAATACCGTAACTATCAGGTCCCTGTTCGGGCGCCAAATGTAACGAATTTATTGTTTCTACTGGAAATTGCGCTACGTGTTTCTTTGAGAAATTCAGCCAACTAATTAAGCTAATTAAATCATGGAGATTAAAGAGGATCCTGATAGTAATTTCAAAGGTGCGGTAATGATGGGCGACAGAAATAATTATACTCAATGCGAAATTATGGATATTGACTGATAACAAGATTATTTATTCATTTTAGATGCGCCTCGCTGGCAAAGAATTAGTTGAGTTAACAATGTTAAGCAGAGCGAGAAGTAGTAAGTGAGCTCGTATAAGTCCAACAATGAGGCGACATCCAGATTATATAAATTCAGCACGAGTATAATCCACAAATTAGAAATATCATCGAAATCGTGAAAATAGACCAATATACATACATATGGACAGAAGCTTAAAATAAGATGCGTGAATGAGATGGAAATGAGATGAGGCTAAAAGAGATTATGCTAAAGTACGTGCATAGAAAAGGTTACTTAATACTAATTACTGGCAATAGACCTTCTAAGAATGCGCGTATACCCATAAAGCTAGTAATGAAGATTGTTTAGAAGCGACTATGCAAACTGTGATATAGTAAAGAGTTGACCATAGGAAGCTATGTTTAGTTAAACAAGAAAGAAAAAGTGCAAGAGATACATTATGACCTAAAACCCTAATGAGAGAGAGATAGGCGTGATGTATTCGGATACGTTCCTGATTTGACGTAGGAGTACTAAGTTGTCGATCAATCCTCGCCCATCTTCCCACGTTGGCTCAATCTCCCAGTTGGTTTTGATTAATCAAATTTGATACGGATGGCCCACAGCCTGTCGCTTTTATTATGTGGAAGCCAGGATGGTTTCCACGAGGCTAGATGTTGGTGCAGAACCTCACAAGGCATCAGCCGGCGGAATCCAGACGATCCGCTCAGATCGAAGGCAACCGGGAGAGAGAGCGAGCAGAGCTCGCGACGTTGACGATCTGAAATATTAGCACAGAGGCTAATACTTCTAGATGGGTTAGCTTGAAATTAGAGGTGACAACCTGTTGCGGTCTTGGATTGGCTATATTCTGGACATATTACTGGATTAGCGCCATCTCTCCCTCATACCCATCTCTCTCGGCTAACTACTCTTAGGTGTACATATATTATACATATTATAGCTAGGAGACTCGAATGCTACAATATATTATACATATTATAGCTAGGAGACTCGAATGCTACACACCTAATTTTGACCTATTTTTCACACACTTAAAGCACCACAATCTGATGATTCAACCACTGGTTGCTAACTATGCAGCCACAATAGTATATTGTGCATCAAGGGAAGGAAGTGAGATTTCGCTTCCGAGCGTGTAGATAGTCGCCCGAGCTGGTCGGGGGGACTCGGCGAGCCGAAGGCTCGTCGAGTTCACCCGATCGCGAGGGCGGCTATTTACACCGAGGGAGCGAAAACTTCCTCCCGTGATGCACACGATATTTTTTTTCACACATGGGCGGAAGGCCGATTTCCTACCCGCAGAGAGGCACGACGACGCACGATCGCGAACGCGCAATTTTAGGTGGGACAAGGAAGTCATGCTATTTTGTTTTTTATTATTTCACTTTCTTCTTCGCAACGAACAAAGAAACGATCATGAACGACGCGCTTTTTTTCTATCATTTTGTTTCATCCGATGGCGCTGTTACCGAAAACAAACGCAGCGGACTGGGAGGAAAATTCATTACTCACGGCCTTCCCTCCCATGGGAGGCAAAACTCCCCTGGTCGGTAAAACTGGATTTCCCTACCTCTCAGCGGGTAAGGAAATCGGCCTTTCTGGCCATGTGGGGAAAAAAAAATAATGTCTATGCGTAAGAGAATCTATATTCACAGCACATCAGAGCAACGGCACGTTTATAAGCTTTTAATGATTATTTCTTGTAACCCGGAATGTGAGATTCTATTCTTGGCGTATGGATTTGATGTACATTTTGTGGAAAACATTATTATATCATGACATTTTTACAAAATTATATAAATAACGCGTATCTTTTATTATGGATATATTAAAAGTTAAATTATCGTATAGAGTAATGCAACCTAGATTTCTGCTGAAATTATATACTGTGTGTATACTTTTCCACCGTGACTTCGGTAATATATAATCAGTATACATTTATAGGTTTGAAGTTTTAAATGTAAACGTTATTTCAAACCAACTGGACACTTAGCTGTGAATGATTATTGTGTATCGCTAATTATATAATACTTAGATATTCAGCAAACCGAATGTTCCCCACAATGTCAAATCTGCAACAATTATACACTTTATCTTCTCTATTTTCTTGTATGAATATATTAGGACCTGTCAAACCTACACTTATTATTAATTTGTTGGTGTAGACTACAATAGAAACTAAACTTATGCCATTTATTGAACATTTTGTACATACATTGAAGTAACGATGACTTCTGTATCATTATTAGAAAAAAAGAATGATGAATCTAAGTCAGTTCTAAAAATTTGTAAAAAGAATATAATTTGTCTTACAAATTTATTCGTACGTGAGAAATTATGTATAACTTCCAAATTTTGGAGGAGTTAAGTTTTCTACACTCTAGAGTTTGCATAATTTGTACAATTTTCTCTTGTGTAACATTCTCTTATGGAAATTGTTATCTGGGAACCTTATAACTCCCGATCCCTGAGTAACGGGGGTTAAATATTACAACATTGGTGGCAGCGGTCTAGCGGATAAACCAGAGCTTGCAAGATAGTTGACGCTAAAACAAAAGTAGAAAAGTGAAATAAAGAACGAAATAAATAAATAAAAAGCGAAAAGTTAGAAAGGTGCAACACGCAGTGGTTGTAACCTAGTGAAAAATACATCGCAAGGAAAGAGCTACAGCACGCAGCATTCGTGGCCAAGGCAAAGGAACGAGCACGAGGTACCTACGGCAGCAGTAGCAGCAGCAGCAGCAGCAGCAGCAGAACGCAGCGGTTCAACAGTACCAAAGGAATCAGAGGGTCAGCAACAGCCCAGCAGAAGCGGAAAAGCGAGATGAAGATATTCATTTTTATGTAAGTCAGTTTGAAATCCTCGCAGTTTTAGTATTTAAGCCGCAAACATTGTCATTAAGAGCTAGCTGCCAGTTAGAAGCGTGCAAGCATTTAGAAAATCTTCGTGTTTAGAGTATACAAAGAGTTTTAGATATTTTTCCGTCAAAGTAACGAGTCAGTTCAGACTCATCAGGCTTGGATTAGAATTTTCGATTAGAGTAGATGTCTGCTACTTGGAATAAGATTGAGGAACTTGTCGCGCAAGGTCAAACTGGGTGGATACAGGATCTTCGAAAAGAGGTCCTCCTACAAGTTTGCGAAAGATACGGTCTAGCAGTCGGTGATTCAAACACTGTAGAGGAGATTAGGGCAACCTTACGAACATTCATTAAAAGCAATAGAAAGGGACAGCCAACTCCTTCCCCAAAGCCTAAACCAGGCACTTCCTTTTTTCCTGACCAACCTCAAACAGCATCCCGGGAGACAATAACCATTCCGGGTTCGGTTCCTGACGAGAAAGAATCAAGGCAACACACAGCAACCAAGATGACGGACTACCTGTCATTGAAGGAGGTGCGGCAGATGGTCAACGTTTTCGATGGAAGCGAGCCACGTAAGGTGGACGATTTGTTGCAAACAATCGAGTATGCGAAAGATAAAGTAAATCCGAATCAAAGACCAGACGTGTTAGAATTGGTCCTAAAAACGATGATACAGAGCGAAGCAGCCATGGAACTCAGATATAAAGATATAAATTCTTTCGGAAAGCTGAAAGCCGAGCTTTTGGCATTGTACGGAGTTAAAAGCTCTACGCCAACATTGTTGGTAGAATTATTTTCAAGTAGACAGCAAACGGGTGAAAACGCGCATGATTTCGGAAAGAGGGTTACGCGTCTTATGATGGATCTTATTAGAGCATGCGGAGCTAGGACAAATATAGCAGCGGAAAGAAAAGGAATAGAAGACCTACTCAGATACCAAACACTTGCCATTTTTGAGAACGGGCTACATTATAATTTGAGAATGATCGTAAAATCGTACCATTTCTCGGAACTTTCGGCTTCAATAAAGGGCGCGGAAGAGGAAGAAAAATCGCAAAACGGCGTAAACTCTATAAATCGGAGAACGAACCAGCCGGGCGATAGGAATACATCAGCAGTGAAGTGTCTGAAGTGTAATCAAACGGGACATTTTGCACGGGACTGTACCCAGGTGAAATACAAGCAATCGTTACCTACAGCAGGTCGGAGTAGATCGGTGCATCGTGTAGAATTAGTATGCAATTTTTGTAAACGCAGAGGGCACCTATATAAAGATTGTAGGGATAGAATACGTCGCGATGAACGACGATCAGGAAATAATGGTAGCGGATCAGGCGAAAATCAAAAGGCTAGTACGGGTAACTCCCAAAATTCATATAGTAAAAACGCAGGGCATGAAGGATCCCAGCAATCGACGAGGAATGCAGGATCGTACAAATCCATGAACGTCGCCAACGCAGATAGAGCAAGTCGGAACAGAATAGAATTAAAGGCGAACAGAACCACTAAGGAAAAGATGACTCTTTTAGTAGACTCTGGTGCCGACGCCAGCATCATCAAAATAGGGATGTTGAAAGATGATTTGCCAGTTTTAGAAGAAACGACGAGTTTATCGGGAATAGGACAAGGCGTTGTTGAGGCACTTTGTATAGTCATATTAACAATCCCATTGAAAGATAGAAGTATTGAGCACCCTTTCTTTGTGGTAAGAGACGATTTCAGTCTAGATGCGGATGGCATCATTGGAATAGATTTCATAGAGAATCACGAAGCCGCGATAGGTAAAAGCGCTCAAGCATTTTTCATACACGGGCAACGTTTCGAGCTCTTACGACCGTTAAAAACGGAGAAAATTAGGTTAGCGCCGCGAACAATAAGGAAGGTCAGTGCAAAAACAAATAGTAAGTTCATCGGCATTGTAGAGAAGAAGGAACTCGCCGACGGAGTATACCTAGGAAATTGCTTAACTAAACCGGCGAACCAAGAATGCATAGTAGACATTTTGAACCTAAACGATCACGAGGTGATATTGGAGACGCCGACCGTGGAATTGGAGGAGTTATGCGAGGAAAATAGCGAAACGAGCGACGAAGAAGCAGCCTACATAGGTTTAATAACTGGTAAAACGGGTAACCAACGAATCAAGCTAGTACATGATACCATTCGCACAGATCATCTTAACGAGGAGGAGAGAAATACTCTACTTGAGATATGCGAAAAGTATAGCGAAATCTTCTATTTACCAGGGGATAAGCTAGGCGTTACTAACGCGACCAGTCATACAATTACATTAACGGATGGGGGAAAACCGATTAATGTTCGTCCATACCGCCTACCTGAGTCGCAGAAACAAGAGATAAACAAGCAAATAGAAGCCATGTTAGAGAGTAACATAATACGCCCGAGTCGTAGCCAATGGAACGCACCGCTTCTAGTAGTACCGAAAAAACCTGACGCATCAGGAAAGCAGAAATTTAGAATAGTCGTCGACTACAGAAAATTGAACGAGCTCACGGTAGGCGATTCGTATTCTTTGCCAAATATCACAGAAATATTGGATCAGTTAGGAAAAGCGAAGTACTTTACTACATTAGACCTCGCCTCGGGATTTCATCAGATTCCGATGGCTGAAGAAGACAAGGAAAAAACTGCTTTCTCAACAGCACATGGGCATTATGAGTATAATTCAATGCCATTCGGAATGAAGAATGCGCCAGCGACATTCCAACGTTTGATGAATACTTTTTTAGCAGGACTACAAGCATCTAAGTGCTACGTTTATTTAGACGACATTGTAATTCACGGAGCAACACTGAAAGAGCACAACGATAGGCTCATCGAGGTACTAAAGCGACTGCAGGAGAGCAATCTCATCCTCCAGCCAGACAAATGTCAATTTCTTCGAAAGGAAACTAGTTATTTAGGGCATGTGATAACGTCGGAGGGAATTCTCCCAGATCCCTCGAAAATTGCGGACGTCAAGAAATTTAAGAGCCCGACAAACGTTAAACAAGTGCAGTCATTTTTAGGGCTAGCAGGTTATTACAGGATATTCATAGGAGGATTTTCGAGTATAGCACGACCGTTAACGTAACTTACGCAGAAGGGACGCAAGTTCGAGTGGACAACGGTAGAAGAAAGCGCATTCGAAACGCTAAAATCAAAGCTCATCACGGCACCCATCCTAAAGTATCCGGATTTCACGAAACCTTTCTTGATAACAACAGATGCATCCGACAAGGCAATCGGAGCAATCCTCTCTCAAGGACCAATTGGGCAAGATTTACCAGTAGCGTACGCAAGTCGAACGCTTAACAAGGCCGAAAGAAATTACTCGACCACTGAGAGGGAAATGTTAGCAATCGTCTTCGGGACTAGGCAGTTTAGACCATACGTATATGGAACGCATTTCACTGTGATCTCGGATCACCTCCCTCTTAAATGGATCTTCAAAATCGAGGATCCTGGATCAAGGCTACTGAGAATGAGATTAAAACTCGCCGAACACGAGTATGATGTAGTCTATAAACCTGGAAAACTAAATACGAACGCGGACGCGCTCAGCAGAATATATAAGATTTACAGCAATAGCCAGGAATTCGAAGAGGAAAAACCTTTGGAAGAAGGTACGGAACCTTCAGAAGGTACAGATATTCTCGTAATATCAGAAGAAAAAGAAAAAGAAGAAGAAGAAGAAGAAGAGGAAGAAGAAGCAGAGGAAAAAGAAGATGATGATGAATCGGAACCGGAATACACAGAAGACAAGAAGAAAAAGATCTTGTACGAATATCACGACGCACCCATGGGTGGGCACCAAGGCGTATCGCGTACACTAGAACGCATAAAAATGGAACACAGGTGGCCGAATATGCGCAAAGAAGTAGAAGACTACATAGGTAAATGCGAGAAATGTCAGAAAAATAAAACGCAGAGAAAACTGAAAGCACCCATGATAATCACCGATACTCCTTCGAAAGCCTTCGAAAAATGTGCGCTAGATATCGTAGGGCCGTTGACTGTAACTAATACAGGCAATAAGTATGTACTTACGTTTCAAGATGCTTTAACCAAATTTAGCAAAGCTATGCCAGTGGCTGACCAGGAAGCTTCCACAGTGGCTAGAGAATTCGTAAAAAATATTATATGCGAATATGGAACACCCAAGGTAATCCTTACTGATCAGGGAACGAATTTTTTAAGCAATGTATTTAAGAATATGTGTAAGCTTTTGAAAATCGAGAAAATTCAAACGACGACATATCATCCAGAATCTAACGGAGCACTGGAACGATCACATAGAACACTAGCAGAATATCTAAAGAATTATATCGAAGAGGACCAGAGCAACTGGGATGAGTGGTTGCCGTACGCTATGTTTACGTACAACACAACCCCTCACACTGCAACAGGGTACACCCCGTACGAGCTTGTTTTCGGGCACCCGGCAGAAATACCATCATCGGTAAAGCAAGCGCCGAGACTTACTTACGCGTATGACGACTACGTTCAGGAACTACGCGAAAGACTTAGGGCGGCTAATCTCAAAGCAAAAGAGAATCTGGAAGCAGCCAAGGGAAAAGCAAAATCATCCTACGACAAAAAAACGGTGGAGACAAAATTCCAGCCAGGAGATAAGGTTCTTCTACTAGATGAGACGGTTCGGCGGGGAAGATCAGCGAAATTAACGCCAAAGTATGTAGGTCCATACGAGATCACGGAAAAGCATTCGGATGTCAACTACACCATCCGGGAGGATCGGAAGGAGACCAAAGTTCACGCCAACCGATTGAAGTTATTCGTAGAACATTGACTAGAAGGAGAGAAGCACGTCCCCAGCACCTATCCCACCCCTCACCATATTCCTCACAAATTTCACCATATAACAAAGGGAGGGGATGCATTAGTAGTAATATCTAAATTGACTTGCAGATCATGCCTGGCGATGGCGCTGGCAAAAGAAGAAATCAGTCCATCTTTCAAGATCGAGAGGTTCAGGGATAATCCGGGCGTTTACTTCGAGAAAATAGGGACGCTGCAGGTGTACAAAGATAGGTGGAGCTTAGTAATAGACATGGACCTCCGCACGGTATTCGAGAGAGAAAAAAATGTGAAGGCACACCTGAACAATATACGCAAGACATGCGAGATTCCAGATAACGCAGGCTCGCTTTTATGTGAGACTATGAGTGAAACAGTAGGAAATTTGTTGGATAAGGTTGATAGGGGTTTGCAACTAGTCCGCGACGTCACATGCGTCGGGCCGGCACGAAAGCGCCGAGGTTTGATAGACGGTTTAGGCTCGATAGCAAAATCCTTGTTCGGGACTATGGATGCAGCAGACGCGGCTAGGATAGATCAAGAGATCGATGATCTTCGGGAAGATCAAGCCAACCTAAAAACGGCAATGAGTAAGCAAATCCAAATAGTATCGTCAACGCTAGGAGTGTTTAATAATACCATGAGGGTAGTGGAAGAAAATGAGCAAACTTTGCTCGAGATAACTAAGCAGTTTAGTATCAGTCTTTCGAACGGTATAGAGAGAACAGCAGCGAGGCAAAAACTCGCCGAGCATATAGAAGCAATAGGCCTAATAGTAGATGCGTTGCTGAGTGACGTGAAGGATTTGGTACAATTTTTAACAGAAATAAAAAGGGGTATCATCAACCCCACCGTGCTTACTCCAGCCAAAATACTAGAGTACCTCTCGTCGGCACTACCACACCTGCCGGCGGGTCACAGCTTCCCTATACCATTGACGCGACCAGGGGTATCATTGTTGATGACAGTCGCGGATATTAAATCTTACGGGAGGGAAGACACGGTAGTTACAGTAATGGAAATACCTCTGATAGGTAGTGAAGAGTATAGCATCAGCAAAGTATATCCTCTGCCTGTAAGGGCACAAAACGATACCTATTGTTATCTAGAAACAACGGAGGAATTAGCAGTGGTGGACCATGATTTTAGAAATTACCTACGAATGAAGTAGGCGGACTTGGGGACGTGTAAACGATTAGGTGAACACTATTTGTGCGACCCAAGGTGCCCTACGAACTCGATAGGAATAGGTTCACCCTGTGAAATTGCTATTCTCTCGAAGCTGGACGTAGAACTATCACAATGCCCGAAAAGAATAGTTAGGGTAAACAAGGCAATAGTTTTAGTTTTGAATAGACCAGGAACATGGCTATACATAGCTCCAGAGGCCGAGGCAATCACAGTAGCCTGCGAAGGGTTGCCTGCGGCGCGTGAAACATTGATAGGCACTGGCATCATAATTCTCAACGGGAAATGCGCTGTAACTGCGAAGGATTTCCGTATGGAGACATTACGGCAGTATCAAAGCAGGCAGGAATTCAGTTACCTGCCGCCGTATAACCTTAGTTTGCACGAGACGGACTGGCAGGCAATCCCTAAGTCCAGTGATAAAAGTGTCAGTGTAGTGCTAAAGAGCGTCCTGCGAGACGCGAATGAACTCAACTCATTAGGATCTAGCCTTGAAAATTTACATAAGGAATTAGATAATAAGAAGAGTACACCGAAAAACCCGCATACTCGTCTTTAGTATATTTCCATACTAATGCGTTCCTCTAATACGAGCACCTAATTATTTTAGTATATTTTCCCCTTTTATCATAATCATAAAGATGTCCTCTAAACTTTAGTATATCTCCTAATCGACACCACGCTCTGTTGGTCACTGACGCAAAAGGCCAGATGCCCACATGTTTTTTCAGGCGTTTTCTTGTTTTTCAAAGCGTCTTTCTGACATATATATTTAATATTTCGGATACGGCGATTAATTAATATAAAGTGTTTATCTGTGATAATACTGATAAGTTATAATGAATAACGAGGTGCGACAGTGGCTTGTAGAAAACGAGCTGGAAGAATTGAATGAAACATTCACACGTAAGTACAGCGGATCCATCTGCATTGTTTGCTTATGAAGTTTCGCAGGTTATCTTGAACCTGATAGTACAATTAAATTTGTGAAATCAAGGACCACCAAACTAAATTTTTGAATTTATTCAGGTCAGGAAGCATCACCCCTCAATCTTATAACTTTCTCATGTTTGCTGGCTATATAGGTCACAAACTACTGACATTTCGGAGAGTAAAGGCTCTATCCGAGGAACTAATTAGGGATTTAGTGCCAGAAATCGGCCTGAGGGCTGATTTGTTGCATTGTTTGGCAACTCTAAAGGCTGGTGATATACAACCGTCTGTTCAATCGAAAAAATTATTACTTGAGAATAAAACAGACTATGATTTAACAAAAGAAATAAAACATCAAGGTGTACATGATGAAATTGGAAACCAAGTTCAGATTTATCAGCTAGAAGATGTAATAAGTTATCTTCCAAATCATTTGAGATACAGTCGGCTCTCGCAATAGGGCCGCCCGCAATAGGGCCACTTCCCCTAAACAGCGTTCAGCAGCTTCCCCCACTACTCTACCTGCCGGTATTATAGCCGCGCTTTTCTCGACTACGCTCGCAATAAGGCCGGTAATAGAAATGAACAGTTTGCACGAAATGTTCTATCTCTCGCATGCGTGCGGCCTTATTGTGAGCGCCCGACGCCAAACGCGGCGACGGCACACCAACTATTGGTAGGGGAACGGAAATTCTTGGAATTATCTTCCCCTACACCCCCATGACCGGCCCTATTGCGAGAGCCGACTGTATTAAAACTTCAGGAGATACTTTGTGTGAACCCTAAAAAATTGACTAACATAACAAACAATATTTTATTCAGTTTCTATGCAAAACAAGCTAATCAACAACGTTATCCTCCTCAAAAAAAATTCCTATAATATAGTATACTATATTATTGTTTGATATTGTTTGATCGTACAGGTGGTTCTATCAGGTGAAATCACTGCACTTGATTCAAATCGTGGAAATTCTAATAAAGAATCTGAGGGTAAAGTTTCTCGGTCCTCCTCCCTCCTGAACCTGACAGGGTCATCAAAGTCACAGAATTCTGTTTCACTGCCCTCATGCTCAGGAGCAAGATGTTCAAATGCACGTGATACTGAGAAGAAGACCCACTCAGGCAAGTCTGGGGCGAAGAATAGCTTACCTAGACAACTGACTTCCTGGAAATCTTTGGAAACTCTTAAGACTCTGGATTTGAGAACTTTACTCGAGGGTGATATCAATTCAAAATCTGCTCTTGCAAATTATGAACAAAAGGGCACACTTACTGACAAGGATAGGTCAGAGATTGTCACTGTCGTTGCACGACATATGCTGCATGTGAATTATCGGCCGAGTTCGACAGAATACCAGTTGATGACAGCAAAAATTTGTGAATTGTTTTCTTTTGAGAGCCCAGAAATATATTTCTGTGCACCCACGGCTGTTCACAAAAACAGTACTGGAAAGCTGGTCAACAAAGTGAGGAATATAAAATTTGCAATATCCAGCAGAGCTTCTGGATCTCTACCGAATCAGACTGTACCTGATGCACAAGAAATTTTACCATCAACCTCAAAGCAACAGAATAAAACTCCTCTAACTAAGGCAGCAACTCTTCGTGGATGTTCTGACAAAAATTCGATTAATGAAACTGTTAAATGTGCTATTCTTGCTCTGAAACATCAGAGTACTGATTCTTGGCCTGAAATTCTGAAAAATTGGTCAATAACTCACCCCCTCCGATATAGGTATCTTCGGGAGAATAGGCCAGCTGCGACACAAGAGCTTCCACACAAAGTTCGAAAAACTCAACATATCGAAGATGCTACTGAGGCTGAACATGAGGGAATTCACAACGAAGAGACGTTATCATTAGTAAATGAATACTTTTTGGAATGGTCTATCCTTTCAGCTACTAATGGGCACTTACTGATACGCCAAGATTTTAATGAGCTATACCCAGGAAGGAGTAACAGTCTTTTTGCCAAGTGGGAACGAACGAAACCACTTATTATCACTTTAGCTCGTCGCGAAGTTACAAAAGCTGATGCTGTGACGGCCCAATTACTTTCTGAAATTGGTGAAGCTCCTGAAGAAAAGCACGATGTACTGATCCTGTATCTCCTTGTTGGCTTGTGCTCAAAGACAGGGCGTGGGAATAGTGCATCAAGCAATCCCTCTGCGGCAGAGGCTCGCAAATCTTTTATTTTTCATGTAAAGACTCCTGGTGATTTGAACAGGGAGATACGAAACCGCCGCCAATTCCTTGTCACCCAAGGTTCGAGAGTCCAGCCAACTATTGTTTTAGTTGGACCATCCTTGACTAGTATATCTGGGTGCTATGTGCAAGTGGACAATATCAGATACAAGTTGCGAACTCCACTTGCTGCTGTAAACCTATGTTTCCAGGCCTTCTTCTCATTGGATGCTGCATACCCAGTGGAAGCTTATGCAGTTTGGCTCTTCATCCAGAGATATTTATTTGAAATGTATCTTGCGGAAGATGTGAGTAATGCACGTGTTACCAGTATCATCAGCTCATTCCATGCGTTAGCCTCAAAGTGTGATAAGAATACCGCACCCTGAATATTTAACATTTTGTTTGGTTTATGATATTCTTCTCTTATTATAATTGTTTATACTTGTGACCCAAACATACAACGAATTCGCTCATCACTATGGTTTATACATGCAGTATTTGTGATGTCGAAGTTGAGACAATATCTGGCTTATGCACTCATATTCGGTTTATACATCCTATTAATATTTTATCATCCTACCAATGTTGTCATTGTCCAAAAGAATACAGTTCGATTCAATACCTTCGAGATCACTTAAAGAAAAAACATCCAGAAGGGAATATTCGGGAAAATATGCCTGTAAATCTAGAAGATAATTTGGTTGATGATGAAATGCAAGTAGAGAATGAAAATGACATATTAGTTGATGAAAATATTGTAGAAGAGGTGCATGTCGATGAACATCCCATTACAGTTCTTGATTTTAAAACGGCTTTGTATAAGTCTTCTGTAGCTTTGTCAGCCAAGCTCTACTCAAGCACCACTTTGAATAGGTCTCAAGTGCAGGAAATTTTGAATCTTTGTTCCGATTATGCATCCAGTGGATTTCTTGATGTTCTGAAAGCAAAAGCGATGTCCCTGTTAAGAGAGGTCAATGGTCATGATCAAAGTATCCAGGAATTAAATGAGATGTTCTCTTCTATGCAAGATTGCTTCTTTGGCTTAAAAACTGAGAAGCAGAGAATAAGTGCTCTAGAGGGAAGTGGAAGTTTTATTCGTCCACAGTCCTTTGTGATGGGTGTGAAAGAAGTAGTTAGATATGTTGAGGGGGAGCCAGTACTTACTCCTGTTGAACTAACAGGTCAATATTTATCTATGAGCAGGGTCTTGAAGCAGTTTTTTGAATTACCAGGTGTTCTGAACGCAACTCTGAGCAATATTCAAACACTACAGAATAGTGAAGTGTTCTCAAATATAGTGCAAAGTCCTCTTTGGAGGGATATTGAAGAAACTCAATTTCAAAATCGTTTAGTATTTCCTCTGATCGTGTATTTTGATGATGCAGAGCCAGACAACCAGACTGGTTCTCACTCTGGAGCTCACAGCCTTGGAATGGTCTATTATCAGGTACCTTGCATTCCTCAGCATTTATTATCATTACTAGATAATATTTTTCTTGCATCAGTTTTCTTATCTGATGACAGAGTTCGCAACAATGCAGCAGCATTCCAGCCCATTATAAATGATCTCAAATTATTAGAAACTGAAGGAATCCGTGTTGAAGTAGGTAATCAAGTCCACTATATTTTTTTCGGTCTTAGTCTTCTTATTGGAGACAATAAGGGTATCCATAGTATGACAGGTTACGTTGAATCCTTCAGTGCAAACTATTGTTGTCGCATTTGCAAAGAGCACAAGGCGGTCATGAGGGTTCAGTTGAGAGAGAACCCCATTATGCTTCGAGACCCAGTAAATTATGCAGCTGATCTTTTACTTGACGACTACTCTCGGACAGGCATTAAATCTGAATGTATATGGAATGTGCTAAATTCTTACCACGTTGCAGTTAATATTGCACTTGAAATAATGCATGATCTGCTGGAGGGAGTTTGTCACTATGACTTATGTGCTGTTTTATTAGAGCTTCTACGACTCGAATTTTTCACTTTGCAAACGCTAAACGAGCGTATACAGCACTTTGACTATGGGCTCGATTCAGGTAACAAGCCATCTCTTATAACCGTTGACCATCTTCGAAATCAGAAATTGAGAATGTCGGCTTCTGAAATGTTCTGCTTCGTTCGTCATCTTGGCCTTATGATAGGAGATTTGGTACCAGAAGAAAACGAGCAGTGGACATTGTATGTTCTTTTGACTGAGATTGTTGATATCGTAACGGCACCTTATGTTAGGACTGAAGTAGCTCCTTACCTGGCTACTTTGATTTCAGAACACCATTGTGTTTACCAAAATGTATTCAATAAAACATTAAAACCCAAATATCACTTGATGCTTCATTACCCGAGGGTCATGAACCAAATAGGGCCCTTGATTCATATTTGGTGTATGCGGATGGAAGGTATGCATCGGCCTGTTGTCAAGAGAAGTGCTAGATCACACACATGCAGAAAAAACCTTCCACTTTCAACTGCGCGCAGATATTGTCTCAGCTTAAGTGCTAGATTTATTGCCTTAAGGGGGTTTCCTGACGATGTTAAGTTCCATCCCAATGAAACCAACATCCGTGATGTTGATGATTTTGAACGAATTCAAAACATATTACCTGCTGGCTATGAAGATTGTGTTGTTGTCAAGCAAGCAACCATCCGTGGGACTTTGTACAATCGTAACATGGTATTAGTATTTAATTATGAGGACGATTTGCCATTGTTTGGATTAATACTCTGCATTGCTAAGCCATTGGGCGAAGGAGATGAGAAGGCATGGTTTCTACTTTCTGGACTTCAGACAGTAGGATTAAATCAACACTTGCACTCTTATGAGGTCATATCTTGCACTGTTGCAGAGTGGTTCTTCATTCAGTATGATGAGCTTATATCCTTTTATCCGAGTAAATGCCGAATAGGCGCTAATGGTTTATCGTACGTGACATTCAGACATCAACTTTAATTTTGTTGGAGCTGATATCAATTTTTTTTATTGCTCTCGTAATGTAAATTGTGTTTTGATGTATCAACGTTCCATTCAATAATAAAATGAGCATTTTTCCGATGAAAATTGTTGTGTATATGGCTTCATGTTTTGCCCGTCATTTGTATAATACGTCATTTCTTCTGAACTCCCTATTATACAAAAGACTTTCAATATTTTTAGAATACAGTAGATTCTCGTTATATGGCCATTCCATATATGGGCAAGCGTGCGGCTCGCCCTCCACACGTACAAACACTGACTTACATGCCGTTCCCCACTATACTCTCCACTAAGCCGTCTGCGTTGCCGTGCTTTGCGCAGCCACGAAAATTGCGCGCGCCGCTTACTGCTCTTCCCACCACGCCTGGCGCGCACCCGTACCTCGCGTGGAGAGGGCATTCGGTATATGGCCATTTCTGAGAATTTGCCTCTCCTATAGCCCAGCCAGATGGCCATATATCGAGAGTCTACTGATCATGGTGTTCCAGAACTAAGTATACGAAATGATAGCGGTAATAGAGGGGGTGGATCAACCTAAAAAATATGTGGTCTCCGAAGTGGAGTTCGTAGGATACAACCGGTTAAAAAATTCCATATAACACTTTAAAATTTACGGATTTGAAAGCGTTGTGCGGGATTTTTTCACCGGTCGTATCTCGCGAACTCCACTTCGCAGACCACATGTTCTTCAAGTTAATTTACGCTGCTCGATCCCCACTATTACTAATATCATTTTGTACGCTTAGTTCTGGGACACCCTTAATATGCTCATGACGTTACAGGATATTATACTGGAGGATTAAAGGAAAATTTACTAAACGCCACAGGTACGAGGATTAGAGATATACTAATGTTTTAGAGGAAAGCATACTAAAAATTTCAGATTAGAGGAATTTCACCTTGAAATTAGGGGATATACTAGCCTCGTATTTTAAATGAAAATATACTAATGATAAGTATATTATACTGAAGATAAGTATGCGGGTTTTTCGGTGTAGTCATAGGCGGCACCTGCCGTATGTGGCACCGTTATATCCAATAAGTGGGTTAGTACTAGTAGGCATGATAGGTTACATTATATATAATTGTGCAACTTCAGGAAGATTTAGATGTAAAGAAACATCACGACAAACAGTGGCACCGGAGCCTCCGCAGCCGCGGAAACGGACCCCGATAGCCAAGGAAACTGTCATTAATTTCAAACGTAGCTCGTCTATCACGGGTACGACGTAAACAACATTGAGTATTAATTGGGTGTCGCTAGTAAAAACATATAATAAATTGGGATAAAACATTATATATAGGTAATTACAGATCAAATTATTGTATCTTTTATCGAAATAATAAAACCGGGATTGGACTAAAATAAGATTAGCAGATAAGGTTAAGACTAAGGGAATTTGTACTTAGTAAATAAGGGAAAAATAGTCCGGAGGCCTATTCTCCTAAGGGGGGAGGGATGTTTAGAATTGTTACTCAACATTCCAATACATTTCGTAAATTGACTACCTTTAATAATTAAGCAAGGCGTCACCTGGAATGCGGCAAAGCGCAACGCATGCAGGTGACGCCAATAATCGCGTAAGCATATTGAGGTAATAAATTAGGCTAGAGTCTGAGCTGCGCCTCAGTCTTGAGCAGATATTGGAAGAATCGAAGAGTATCTCTTCGAATACTCAGACTCGAACCGGAGCAAGTGCTCCAAGCACTCTTTTGTAACTTTGATAAATATTAAATAAACACTACTTTCGTTGCTATCTTGCACTTAGAGTGATCTTTAATAATCACCTCTGGGAACAACGCTATAACTCCCGATCCCTGAGTAACGGGGGTTAAATATTACAACAGGCAATAGTCTCGTTCCATACGTAACAGATACCCTCCTTTCTTGCCATATCAAACACCGTAAAATTATATACGCCAAGTTTTCGTTTTCAATACATTACAGATGTCTCTGAACGAGGCGTAGCAAGAACCTATTGGAGAGATATTCGTGAAGATAATTCAAAATATATGTCAAGCAACCATGCCATCATTTTATTTTCTCAAAGATAACCCTTATAGCTAATAGATATTAGCAGTTTTCAGGCAGGAATGAAGTTGATATGGTAAAGTATAATTCAATTACAGTGTAAATAGGAAATTGTGAAATTTATTAGTCCGGTTAAATCAATTGCGTGAAATATAATACTACAAAACTGTATCACATCTGGTGAATTTTTAAATATGGATCCACAGGAGATTCCTCAAGAATCAAGTCTATAATCACTCTGAAATACCACAATGATCAAGTAACTGAGAAAATAATAGTTTGTTTCTGAAATTGTAACTGTAATTGAATTATCTTTACTATATTCTATAATAAATGGAATCAGATGTAACTCAAGTGTGAACTGAATATACCTTTTGAAGGTCGAAGCAAGCCGTACATATAGTTTCATCCTCTACTGCAATGTCTTTATCCTCATACATTAATTCGCGAGATTTGGTTTTATTATGGATATGCTCATCGTAATTTCCTTGTTTCAATTCTTTTTGTTCAGTTGAAAGGAACTTGAAGTGGTTGCAAGTTGTGCATTGGTGTTTTTCGGCTTGTGAAAGCTCAAATTATATTTATCAAAAGTATCTCTGTAATGATGTGCAGAAGCGACATTCGAATCTTCGTTAACAGCCATCCACTGGACGTATTTTCTGTACATTTTTTCGACGTTGAGGTCTTCACTCAAATACTGTCGACTACTTTTTGCTCGAGAGTAATGTGAGTCAACTCTATTGAACGTTTTGATATGCTTATGTACAGATTGTGTAGTAGCAGCAGGTATTCTTTTTGGTCTGGTTGTATGAAATCCACGCTCATCAGATACTATAAACTGTCCGTTAGTTGTCTTTTTCTTATCCACCGTGAACAACCAACTGCGATAAATACCTATTCAGGAGAAAAAAAAACATGATTTCCTGAATACAGCGTATAAGAAGTATTACTTGAATCATAGCAGGTACAGGTCTTGATTACTATCCAAATGCTTTATTATATTATGCTGTATTTATATTTACCCAATGTGTCTAGAAACATTCGCCGGCAAACTTTTACTTCCTCCGTAGAAGTCTTAATCACGAATTTATGAGTACGGTTTCTGGTGTTGGGCTTTTCATTTTCTATATCAACTCCTACTGCTTTAGGTTTTCGTGTCTCCATGTACCGAGCAACGTAATCCCATTGACGGGTATGATCTCCTAGTTTCCAAAAAGAATCGTGAATTTTCTTCCTCTCTGCAATATTTATTCTTGCATGGCACTTGAATCGGCAATTCTAGTTACATCCGACACGCATGTGTTTGGCTGCGAAGGGAACTCCCGACCTAGAGACACCAGCTTCGCCGGAATTTCGTGCTCTTTTTGCCGAAAAGTCCTTCCATTCACTCGGGCACCTTCGTCGCTTTATTGACTGCATTGATGCATGTGCAGCGTTATCATCGCCGTTATCATCGCCGTTGTCATCGTTATCATCGCCGCTGTGATCGTTATCATCGCCGTTATCATCTTCGTCATCGTCATAATATGGTTCGGAGTCAGACTCCTGTTGATAAGGCGACTCATCACTTGAATCCCCATTCGGAGTATCGATATTTTCAGTATTGCTACCTCTATTCGGTGAGGTACCTGACCATGGTGGTAGGATTAGGTCAGGCGCGGACTGGCGTCATGAAACCGGCCCGGGCAAATTGATGAAACCGGCCCATGCAAGGAAAATATTTTTGTTGAGTTAATGAATATGAATTATTCTATTTATTGATGGAATTTCATTAAACTATGTAATATAGCCATATAGGTTATCAAAGGAGCAAACAGATAAGATTTGTGTTGCTTTCTTGAAGTTCATACTTTCAAGTTTCTCTGATTGCCGCTTGGACGCGCATCAGTTGCTATTGTCTCGCTATCGATGTCGCTCTTTATTCTGTATATAACACCGCGCTACTCCAGCCCTGATACTTTCTTTATTGCTGCTCAATCAACTTCAAGTTGTGGAGTTAAGATTCATAAACATGGAATCAAGTGGAGGAAAAAAAAAATTGAAAGGCGGTGCAGAAAAAGAAAGAGAGAGAAAACGTCAAAAGCTTGAGGAGGATGCAAGTCATTGTAAAAACTTGACAGATTTTTTCCTTGTACCATCTTCTAAAACCCAAAACAACCCTGTTGCATCTACAACAAAACATAGCGAGCCTGCAGTTGTTTTACACGCTCAAAGCGACGACTTACAGCAAGTTAGCTCCGTTAGATCTATCGCGTCCACAACAGATTCTGATCAAAAAATTTATAACCATGAAAATAAAATTCCAGAACATTCTTCCGTTCCCTCTACATCCCAATCCTCCTCTGACATTGTTCCATTGATGCTGGATGTATGTGATAGTAAAACTGTAGATCTTTCAAGCTCTGCATCAATTCCATGCAGATATTTCCAAACTCCTGAGGTGGAACAATTATCAGACTTTTTTGCGAAGCACCCATGTCAACCTAAAGAGTCTTCGTTACCATTTAATACTAATGTCTACATGAGAAAGAATGGAAGAAAACGTGAATGGTTGTCTTACTCTTGTAAAAAAAAATCTTTTTTCTGTACTGTTTGCCTTGCTTTTTCTGATCGCGAAAACTCTAGTCCTTTCGTTAGAGAAGGCACCAACGATTGGAGACACCTCAAACAGCGCGTGGAAGAACATGAAGCAAGTCTCGCACACAATAGATGTGTTGATGCTTACGTCATGCACGCTAACAAAAAAGATGCAATAAACTTTTTTTTTTCGCGCAAACTAATCAACGACTAAAAAAAATGCATGAAAATCGTGATGTTTTGTTAAGAATAATAGAGGTTGTTAAAACGATCGGAAATAGCGGTCTTGCCTATCGTGGCCATCGAAACGAGACTGCATATTCATTAGAAAATGAGTCCGAAAACCATGGAAACTTCTTGGATATGATACTACTTTTGTCAAAGTTTGATCCGTTGCTGAACCAGCATTTAACTAAAGTGATCGAAAATAGTAGGCGCCGACATGAAGGCAATTCGAATAAATCGGGAAGAGGTAGTACAGTAACAATGTTGTCAAAAACTACAGTTAATTACATAATTTCAGCCGTACGCCAAATCATACAGAAGGTTATTACAACTGCAATTGAAAAAGCCGGTATGTTTTCGATTCAGATTGATACAACGCAAGATGTTACTGTAAAAGATCAGTGCTCCATTGTCGTACGGTTTGTTGACGACGATTGTGATAGTGTGCAGGAACGTTTGATTGATGTGGTCAATTGTACATCTTCAACTGGCAAAGGAATGTTCGAATTAATTAAAGACTGCTTGACAAAAAAAAGAAATCAACATTCAAAACTGCATTGGTAACTCAACAGATGGTGCTGCTAATATGTCCGGGGAGTACAAAGGTTTTACAGCTTGGTTGAGCAAAGTAAATCCCAATCAGTTACACGTGTGGTGTTATGCCCATGTGTTAAATCTGGTTGTAGGTGATGCTACAAATGCAGTAAGTGAAGCTAATTCCTTATTTCAAAGTTTGAATTCATGCGCTGTATTCTTACGAGAATCATATAAACGGAAGGATGTATGGAATGATTTAAATCAACAAGCTCGGCAGAAGCGATTGAACACTATTGGTGAAACGAGATGGTCTGCTAAAGATAATGCACTAAAAAAAATATTCGCGACATTCGATAGTTCTGAAAATGCCTTGTACATTGAATTGATCCTTACATTAGATCATTTAGCCACAGCAGACGGGTTCAATGGAAAAGTAAAAGAAACATCGAAGAACTTATTGCAGCAATTTTTACAATTTGAGACATTGCTCACTGCATTTACGTTTCTGCGCTTATTCAATCATACAGCTCCGTTATCGAAATATTTGCAAACATCGGGATTAGATATTCTGCAAGCAGCTCGTATGTCTCAGTCAACTTTGTCTTCAATAAAATTGATATCTAGGGATTTTGATATAGTTTATCAGTCCGCAAAAAAGTTTGTTGTCTGGGCAAATGAAGAACTAGAAAGGAAAGACTGTGAGCACATCGTGGAAGATAAGTTTCAGGAAAAACGAAAAAGACGGCCTAAAGTTTTCATTGGTGAAGACGGTTTAAATAATAACAAATATGATCTTGCCCTATCCGATCCTATTGATAAATTTCGTATTAACGTGTATAATCGTATTTTTGATACTGCGATTCAAGCTATAGAGGAACGTTTTGCAACAAAGAATGAGCTATTCGCCGACTTAGCATGTCTTGATCCACGAAATTTCAATAAAAACAAAGAATGTCCCTCTACTGCTATGACACATTTAAGTAAAGCGGTCATACAGTTCTCTCCTGAAGCTACAGCTAGCAATCTCCGAGAAGAATTGAATGATTTTATGACAAAATGGGATCGGCTGAGCATGTCGTTGCCCGATGAATTCGAGTATAGTAATCTGGAAGCATTCAGCGACGAAGAAACGTTAGAAACTATTACGAAACCAGAGAAAAAATGCTCAAAAACGCAACTGTGCAAAAAATGTGTCCACTGTTGCTATTTCATATTAAAAAAATATAATTTGTATTCAAATGCATATAGCAACCTTTTTTTAGCATATAAGTTCGTTTTAACACTCTCATCCACCCAGGTTGCTTGCGAACGAAGTTTTTCGAAATTGAAAGTGATTAAGAACCGTCTCCGCAGCACAATGACGCAAGAACACTTGTCTGCATTTATGTTAATGTCAATTGAAAAAGACATATTAGTCAATATTGACAATAATGTAATAATTGACATTGTGGGAGAGATGGCCCCAGGCATAAAGAAACAAATTTCTTTAGACTGAATCTGGTTCGTTGAAGGGTAGAATTATTAAACAAATATCTCTGTCGCACATATTCTGCCTGCATCTGTGATAATAAGATAAAAACAAAATGAAAAAACCAAAAAAAAAATTAAAGAAAAAATTAAAATGTAAAAAAAAAGTAAAAAAAAAATTAAAAATTAAAAAAAAAAGAAAAAAAGTAAAAAAAAAAAGGAACCAGAACTCCCCACACGTCCACGTCGTTAGTTCCGGGTAACGCAAAGATGGGGAATGTCGTTAACAAATAATGGCCCAAATTTCATGGATCCACACACTGAGAAAAAATCTTGAAAGTATACACTGGGCGCCAAATAATTCAATTTCTATGATCCGCGGGCTCTTGATTTTTGGCCATATTTATCCGATGGACAGTACCAACTGACTTGGAATCAACTTATCCTTGAGAACTCGTATTTCAGCGTTTGATAGCTGAAGTTCAGAGTAGTTAGCGTGCATGGGCAGATTGCAAAACTGGCGCACGCACAGTCGACTGTATACTTTCAAGATTTGCTCACGGTATGATCTGTTTGCCACTGGCCTACCGGCCCACCAGCCCACCGACCCACCGGCCCACCGGGCATTATGCCCGGTGTCCCGGCGGCCCAGTCCGCGCCTGAGTATGGGGTTGGTCAAAGACGCACAGGTGAATATTGTTCTAATGGTTTTTTATGCATATCATTCAATATTCAGAAAGGTAAAGATTCAAACTTATATTTACTAAAAATTATGCAAAGGTTCAAGCTTATGGTGACTAAGAATTATTCAAAAGTATTTCGTATAAAAATTACAGCTAATTATGTTAATAATAAAGTCTCATTCTAGATAAAGTTTATGAACAGTCGTGCCCAGTGCACGCAGAGAAACTCGAGTGAACTAACCTCCCGAAAAGCGTAGCGCCACTCTCCTAGAATTCAGCGCGCTCACTTTCTTTTTTTGGGAGACTCAGTCACCCGAACGGAAGGTGAACGATTGTCTCGCGCAAATAAAGAAAGCCGTTTGCCCGATGCTTCGGGAGACTCAGTCACCCTACACGAGCCGCTCAGCTTACCTGGAAAGTAAATTCTCTTTCCTTAAGCGTGGTGGCGCTAGTCTACCACGATAAAGTTAAGCTATATGACCTCTCGGTAGAGTCAGTCCCCCGAGTTTCTCTGCGTGTGGCGGATTTAGGGTTGTCGCCGCCCTAGCCTACGTGATTTCTGCCCCCCCGCCCCCCCCATCCGAAGAAATATTTTGCAAAACTAATAAAACATTATTATTAATCTGGAACTAGTAGTCGTATAAGTGACAAGTAAATGATGAAATTGTCTTTCAATGTGTTATTTTCAGCTAACAAATCCATATTGATACATTGCTATGATTTCGAAGTAACTTTCAAATCAGACCGGTTCTATTTGAATGAAAAAATTATACAATTTTCGTATTTTTTGCTTATTTTTGGCAAAAATTTGCCGCCCTCCCAAATTTGCCGCCCTAGGCTGCAGCCTACTTAGCCTACTGGTAAATCCGCCACTGGTCGTGCCTTATGACAAACTAGGCGTTGATTTTAACAAGTGCTCAGTGCCGGTATATGCGTGTCGAATCTATGTGTGCTTTAATTTCTTTGGCTATAGCAACATCAAACAGAGCCTTTAGTTCAAGCATAACAGTTTTATACATATTCGTAACAAAACTCGGTTCAAATTTCCTCTTTAACACTTCTTGCATATCGTCGAAATCCTTCAAGACAAGCTCTGTGAAACGCTCGAGCGGAGTATTCACAAAACCAAACGCATAGGACAGCGTAGTGAGTTCCCCCACTATATCTTCTTCAGCCTCGTTCACAGCATTCACATGGTTTGATAGACGATATAAATGATCACTGACACACGGTATTATAGCATTCAATCCATCGATTGAAGTTTTCTGCAGCACGATAGACGGAGAGTACAGTTTTCGTTTCTTAAAACTGGGGGAGTTGTAGGCGGACGACTCATCGTCCGTGGTTCGATCTTCTTCCTTTTTCCATAGCTCAGCTGGTTCCGATAGCTTGATGGCTCTTGAGCCGTGAGCCAAGATGAACGAAACAGTATAACCATTCAGATCTACGGGTGTAGTATCGGCAGAAATGTCGGAGTTATAGTCTGTGACCGTTGGTTCAGCGAGGTATTTGTTGATATCGTTCCAGGCGTTTAAAAACTTCCACCAAATTTCAGCTCTCATTGCGATCACACTTCCACCTTGGCCGCTGAACTGCACAATAGGCTCAAAATGTTCTCCGACTAAAGAATATCCGACCGAGACTGTTGTGGAAAACGAATAGTTTACCCCGTATGTGGTTGATAGTAACATCCGCCTGGTTGGTCGTAGAGGGTCAATTATGAGTGGTTTATCAGATGGATGAGGATTTTCTGATGCACGCACAGTTTGAGGGTTAAACATGATGAAATTATGATTCAGGCACTGAATATTATTAAGGTATAGTAACTGATGTTCACTGTTGCAAGCACGGTCGTTCTTCAACTACTGGTGTAGTTGCAGATGAACCTCTCAATATTTCAAGAAAAAACCCCCCACCACTAGATGAAATTTTACTATTAGCCAGCGGGTAAGGAGAAGTGACCGTTTTCAGCTAGGCTGAGGGACTTCACGCTCGTAGTAATGGACACAGTACCTACAACTAGAATCACCGTGGCTCTGGGATGCCATGGGTGTCGACCTCAGCATATGCCAGAGGCAGTATTAGACCGGGAGCCCATAACACTTTTTTCATGCCTCATTGGTTCACACTCAGCAGTATATGAACCACCCAAATCCTACCTTTCTCTACACGGAGGTCACTTCGCCGAACATGAATCGTGGACCACAAGGTGGGGGCCGCGCTGGTCAAGTTGTATTAAAAAACCCGGGATTTTAAATTATTACTTACTGTTCGGCGTATGTCGCAAATTACTGCAATTGAAAAACAAGTTTCGGCGGACGGCATCGCCGAACGTGTAGGGTGGATATGACGCGCAGTGGCGCTGTTTTTTCTTGTAAAAAATTGTTAATAAAAAATTATCATTAGTTAATGTTCGGCATTTTGTTAATTCATCTAGTTATTCACTAAAACTCGAGATTATATGATCGCCGAATATTTTGGTTGGATCGGGGGCCAGCTACCCCCGCGTACTTTTGTCGTCAGGGTGTAGAGTATGCGTGAATCATACATTAATGTTCGGCATTGATTTTATATGATTTGTCACATAAAATGGAAGTATAAAAAATACATGCCGAACAAATTAATTGGGTATTGACTTTCGTAGAGCTTAAAATCCAATTTTAGTTAACAATATGATTAGTTACTGTTCGGCGATGGTGTTTCATGAATAATAATAGTATAATAGACGTAATAATGGAACCCCCGAACAAAATGATTGGATCTGTTTCATGTAACGAATGAAAAAAAAAACCATAAATAATTGTTTAATACAACGGAATAAACGGCCGATTTCGTTATGTTATGGGTTTAAAAAAATAGCATGACAGATATTTCTAGACTAATTATGGTGTGCCGAACAAAAAAACGTAATCGCCGAACATTAATATTGCTAAGGGTGGACCCCTTCCTCCATGCGCTGCTGTTCGATTTTGGTTATATTATAACATCATAGTACCTTATTGTTCGGCGTTTGTGGATAATTTTTCATCATATTGAATAATATATAAAAATGTTATTGCCGAACGAAATGATATGTTACAAGAACAGAATACTGTCATAAAAAAAAATCCAAAATCGACTTACATCTCGGGCTCCAAGCTTATGCAGAAGGTATCATTCCAGTTCGACGGCCATGAAAACAGCTGATTTTCAAGATTTTTCTTCTCGTCAAGAAAATTAAATAATCAGATCGATTCTATTTTAGTTTATTTGAATGACGTATGTAGTGTATAAAATTATTTTTTAATGTTTCATTATAATTTTATATAAATTTTTTTCTCGCTGCAAAATAATGAAAAAAAATAGCGCCAAGAAACTTACACTATCAAACAAATCGTACGTGTCAGGTGTTGTGAATGATTATCAGACTTTGAGTACAATATTATGTTGATTATGTTTTGATAATGTACATTTCAATCAAGATTTTTATTTTTAATTTTCAATAATCTTCTTCTTCTTCTTCATCGCTTGTCTCTTCTGGCAACTCCGTCTCGCGTGTAGTTTCGTCATCTGCAACGTCTATAAAAACATATTTGTTGCAATTATTATCGACTATAATGCGAGTAATTAATATTATAAAGATTGAGCTGTTTTTTACCTGAATTTTCGCTCTCTGATTCTTCGGCGATTATAACGTCATCGACGGATGACGGCACTTCATCTCCGTCAAACCAATTGAAGACGTATCTATCGTTTTCATTTCTCCAACCATAGTCGGTTGGCTCCAACAGTGCTGGTATTCGTTTCCTGCTGTTCTTCCATATCTGCGCGATATATATGGTTCGCAGTATATGCTGTTTTAATTCTGCCTGGGAAGGGGGGAAACTGGAACCCTCCAACGCCGCACACGCTTTTTTGAATGGCTCATTGCTCTTTTTTGCCTTGTATATTCCGTTAAAAATTGCGAGCCTTCCTTCGTTCACGTTCTGAACGCTCTTCAAACCGTACATACGGCACACAAATTTTTCGATGGTTTCGGCAACCGTTTTCAATTTGTTCGAATCCACTAAAATTTCAGGATCGCCAACGGCTGAGAAAGCATTTTGAAATTCAGGCTCTTTCTGCAAGATAGCGAACGGTCTTTTTTTTGCTTTCCTATAAAACGGACGGTTAAAATCGCAGCCGGTGAACGCGTGAAACCCTGCCAAAGCGCCACACATTTCTTCTCCCAACGTATTGTAAATGTTCGAAACATCGAAATTCCGTACGTTATTGCCGACACCCATCTGCATCCAAATTTTTCGACGAACCGTCCTTTCATGAGTTTGCTCATCCACCAAATATTTCATACTGGACAGCATGATGATTAAAATATCTGTATCCGAGCATCGAATCAATGCTCAGGAGTTTGGCGATAAAGCACATATGTGGTGCACAATTTTAGTATCAGCCTCTTCGTGACCCACGCTCAAATCAGAGAATATCCTTCGTACTACTTTATCGTTGGAGACTTTGTATTCGTAGCAGGAGTCATAATTTAGGAGAATAGTTTTGTTGTTGCCAATTATTTTCGCGGCGTCGCGAGCTTCACACCAATAAGAAATCAAAAATTGTACAAAACTTTGCTTAAATTTGATACTTTTGAGTTCTGCTCAAAAATTTGACGGACGGTGCGGTTCAGGACCTTCTATCACAATGTCAGTATGTATGCAATTTTCACGAAGCATATGTTCATTATCCTTGATTGAAGGTTCAGGATACATGTCAAAAACGATATCTATTCGTTTCGCTGGAAAGTGTGTCAGCATCAACAAGATCTTCATTGCGACGCCGCCAAAAGTTGGTGGATGATCTTTCAACAGGTAAAAAAAAAAAAAAAAATCCATCGACGACCGCCACATCAAGATTTTATACTGTATCTAGATACGGACATTGTTTATCTGTTATTATCTTGATCATCGTTGATTTGTTTGTTCTATTTATTGTGCCATCCATATGACACAATGACAAAGGTACTGGGGTTAGCGGGTAGCACAAAACTTTTTCTATATCAACGTTTTTGTCTAAAGCGATTCCAAGGAGTCTCCCAAACAAGTCCCTTTGGACCTTCACTTCTTGTACTTTATGATTGATTGAAGTTTTCACTTCTTTTTTTTATAGTTGCGAAATTTAGTATCTTGTGTCTGGTGATGGGTCTTTCGAATCGTTTGCTATCGATTGCGCATTCGCTGATAAAAAGATTTTTCTTTTCGTTCCCCAAATTGTGTATGTTCAGTAAGAAATCTGCGACGTCTCCAGATGCGGCTTGGCCGTTGTTTATATTGTACAGCAGTTCTTCGTTCAAGTTTGGCGAGAATGGATTAAGTCTGTTATTCACACTTTCCGTGAATTCTCTTATCTGCGAGGTGCTCCTATTTATTCGATGCGCACTTAAGTCATTCGTCGTATCTTCCTTCGGGAGTAATCCCGTATCATTTAACACATGCGAAATGATGGCTGTTCGAATGCCGTGGCTTTTGCTCCACCGTTGACGGGCTGCTAAAGAGTTTCGGAGACACGTGATGCCGGTCATCCTCCGAGCTGCATCAGCGTTTATTGTTTGCTCGAGCGTTAAATCTATTGGTTGCTGCGAAAAAGGTTTTCCGGTTCTTTTTACTCCGATATTTAACTCCAATCCGGGATGTGTTTCATCAACATCCATTATGTGTTCATGGTATAATACTGATGATTGCAAGCAAAAAATACATTCGTTTATTTGGGGAGTATATATTGGAATAAATCCACATCGCCTGTACGTATGCTCCGAGACAGGATGAAGTAGTTTTCGATGAAAGACACATACATCATAAAAAATTGGGGTGTTTTCCCGTGTTTGCCATTTAAAGTTCTCTGTCGAAATTTTTCGTACGTACTGATTAGATTGCAAACGTCTTCGTTGTCTACTCGAGGATTGCTTGTTCTGTTGTTTTGGAAATCTTCCACTTACTTTCTGATATCTTCGGTAATCTGAATGTCACATTTTTCCATAAAAAAATTGAAATGCATCATCTCGAAGGCCAAACTGATTGCTGGATGCAAGCGTTTGCATCTGTTAAAATGCTTGCCTTGTAAGAACGCTGACACTGAACCGTTGGCTAGTAAATTGCTATCCGTCATAATAACTGTGATGCCTGAATTGTCAATGAATTTCCCGAGCGCTTTAAAATATGACAGCATTATATGAAACGACCCTAAGTGAATAAATACTTTGTTCAACGAATCATCCATACTTTGCTGTTGCATAGCTATTTTAGCAATCGCCAGATCGTATGTGACTTCCGCATAGTTGTTTTCACACTCATCCGCCGCTTGTACAGCTTGCTTCATCGTTTCTAAGACAACCGCATGATTGGTCGGTGAAACATTCATGGGTGTGAGGTACGATACGATTTGTTTTGGAGATGTATCAGTCAGGATTTTTGCATTAAAACCCACCCACATAGGTGTTCGTATGCCGCATGCATGTGAAATCATCCACAGCAAATCTAACTCTTTCACTTGTTGCAGGTTGTCAGGAATTTTGTTACGCTTTCCATAATCCAGAGGGCTCAATGTTTTATCCAACCTTGGTTTTTTTTTAATATTCCGGTAGTTCGAGAGCGATTGCTTCGAAATGTCGGCGTCTTCGTTTTCTTCCTTCAGTGATAGTAGATTGTGAAGTTCCAGAATCGCTTGTCAAATTGTCCTCTTCGCGTATATTCGACACATTGTCAGGGCTCACTTCCTGAGAAACGATGCCTACCGTATCGTGTAGAGTGTCTGTTCCACTCTGCGTTTCAACGTAACGGTCAAAATTGTCAAAGGCGAAACCGGTTTTCAATTCAGGGTTTCGTATGATATTAGATGGGCAAATTTGTCCCAGCTTAGTGGCGGCGAATGTTGCTTCAGTTTCCAGCTCTTCGATCGTGGTATATGATATGCAGTGACCATATGAATTGACAATGCCAATAATTTTTTTGATGTTGGTCAAGCTTTTCAACGACATTCCCAGAGTGATGTGCTTTGAGGGTTTTATCTTGCCATTTGTCACCCCATAGATGGCATCTGCGGTTAAAGATTTGACTACCCTTTTGTTCTTGATACTTTCGGCCTTCTTTGTATTTCCACCATTCTGCAAAATATTAAAAAATTCTTTCACGATCCTGGGCGGGTTGCATTCTCCATTTATTAAATCCGTTACTGTTAATTTGTCGGGCAGGTTTTTTTTCTCAATGTCGCCGATCACTTTACGTAATCAGATTGCCGCTGACCGTATTGTGCTTTCATCTTCGCATTGTGCGTAATTGATATTGCTTAAATCCGCTTCACGATGAATCACAATTTTGTTTTTGTTCGATGAAATTATTTGAATCGAATCCTTGAATGTGTCTTTTATTTTACCCTCAATATGTCTTGACGTAAATACTTCCGGTTGTATGGTTTGGATCGTCATGTATTGTTCACGAAGAAAATTGATGAAAAGTTTGCCAAGGAATTTTAAATACAAGAAACGTCGTTGATCGATTACGTGTACTTGAATAAAATCGCACAATTTTTGACCAACAAATGATTATTTCTTTTATCATGCCATGACGTACTTTCATCTTTCATTGGTGTTTTGCATTTGCCAATGTCATCTACTTTACAAATTTGGTGATATGGAATACATTTATTTTCAGTCGTGGTTTCTCGCAGTTTTGTTAACAATTCGGCATCATTCTTTTCCATTGCTCAACGTTCCACTGTATAAAATGTCGTATAGTCCGGGGTTTGAATTACGTTATGATAGCGACCTTTTCTTTTTCGCCTACTGTTATTGCATAACACGCACAATGCTGTTGCTGAAAACTCCGGTGTTATAGTTGGCTCCTGCTGGCTTGCGCTATCTTCTGTATTTTCTTTGTTAAGTTCCGCTGTAATATCGTCTTCATCAATGCGGTCAAGATTTTCGAAAGTTTCTTGACCATGCTGCGACTCGTCATTTTCGTCGGTGCAGTCACTGTTATTGAAAAGAAATGAAGAAACGTCGTTAACAGAGGTTCGAGGTGAATACATTAGGGTGGTCATTAATTTTGACCATATACTTGCCACCCCTTGAATCGGTAGATAATGATGAAAAAACAATGTGTGTATCATTTCTGATTTTTAGCCTGATTGGAAAGGGTGCCTAAATCGATTTAAAATTGGAAAAAAAGGTTTTTACTGGAGAACGAAATCTGTCAATTTTCGGTAAAAAATAAACTACTTTCGAATCAACGTTATCAGATTAAAAAAAAGTCGTTCTCTTCCAAAAAATTCTATGCAACTTTTTCTCGAAAATTTTTTTCTCAATTTTCGAGTAAAACAAAATGAAAACTATTTTTTTAGGACCAAATCAAATTAATTCAAAATGAATTCAATCTTCGATTTAAAAAATAAAAACAATTTTTTTATAACAAAATCAAATTAATTCAAAATGAATTCAATTTTCGAGTTGAAAAATGAAAACCGTTTTTTGCAAATACATTCAAACTTTGAACTAATCAAATACAAAAGAAAACGTTGAAGTATTGAGAATGACGAATATAATGAGCACCTCCAAAGCATGTAATAAAATGAGCACCTCGAAAATACGTTCACTATACACAATAGGGTTTTGGGTGTCAACACTGCGTTGATCGAAGCAGGTAGTCGGAAACTTGTACCTTTGCCGGACAATGTCGGCGGCAAAACTCTCCGGTCTTGTAAACGGAGAAAATATATTGACTATTTTTCCTTCTAGAATGTATCAAGAATCAATCTATATGAAACTAATGTTCTCATAGCGAAACCCATATTATTATGAAATTGACTTTAATTCCTGGATTCCGATTCCGGATCTTTTGGCGGTAGCTATCGCCTGGCGGTAGCTAACGTCTTGTTTATAACAATCGAAGAGCAACGTCAATTTGACCAATAAGAACACCGCATGTGTGCCTTAACTACCGCCAGGCCATAGCTATGGCCGGCGATAGCTACCGCCAAAAGATCCGGAATCGCACTGCTGGTTATTATTACATTCTCGTGAATTCTATTTGGAAATTGATTACTTCAATTCAAGGCCTGCTCCGTCGGTTATTTTCCTGGCCTAATACGCAGACACGAACCCATACTGTTATACACGCACATGCAAAGATACTTACACCGCAATCTCCCTTTCTTCCTGCTGGCTAGTACCGATAGTACAAGCAGCTGGTGCGTTATCTTTTTTGTTTGTGGAGGATGGTAACGGTTGTATTACTATAGACCGATCACGACTCCTCCTCGACTCTGCAGTATTTTTGCCCATTTTTCCGGATACTTTGATGAATTTCGCGTAACACTCGGCATGGTATCCATGAATACCCTCAATGTCTGTTGGTCATTTCAAATCACCAAATTCCCAACCGTTTTCTCTTCTTATTTTCAATTTTTCGTCGCACAAATTCAATTTTTTATGATCGAACGCTTCCACTTTTTTGAATATCTCTGAACCTTTATTACATAAAAAACACAACTGCGCAGTTTTTCGAGTCTACCCCTCGGGAGACTCACCCTCTTGCCATTCCATCACGTACGCGACTGACGAAATGGAGCACAGCATAGACATCTGCGTGTATCCATGAGCGGCACAGTAGCGTCACCGCCGTGCGCTATAGCTATATCTAATATATTTTTTGGAATAATTTCGTTTGTATCCATCATTTTGTCGTGCAAATTGACAAATTGCTTACTATAATGAATATCTGTAAAATGCAATAGACGCCGAACAGTAGGTAGTTATTATGATATATGAGCTTTTTGCGAACAATTTACAACTGTTTTTTACATCCTGCAGATCCATTCAAATTGTTCGGCAATAGTTGGTTCTTAATATTTTGCATTGTATTGAGTTGCTATAAAAACTCGAAATGTAAATGTATGATTCACGCATACTCTACACCCTTACGATAAAAGTACGCGGGGGTAGCTGGCCCCCGATCCAACCAAAATATTCGGCGATCATATAATCTCGAGTTTTAGTGAATAACTAGATGAATTAACAAAATGCCAAACATTAACTAATGATAATTTTTTATTAACAATTTTTTACAAGAAAAAACAGCGCCACTGCGCGTCATATCCACCCTACACGTTCGGCGATGCCGTCCGCCCAAACTTTTTTTTCAATTGCAGTAATTTGCGACGTACGCCGAACAGTAAGTAATAATTTCAAATCCCGGGTTTTTTAATACAACTTGACCAGCGCGGCCCCCACCTTGTGGTCCACGATTCATGTTCGGCGAAGTGACCTCCGTGTAGAGAAAGGTAGGATTTGGGTGGTTCATATACTGCTGAGTGTGAACCAATGAGGCATGAACAAAGTGTTATGGGCTCCCGGTCTTTATGCCGTTTATGACCCAAGGGCTCGCAGGTAGCTGCAGAGTTGGGCCTAATGTTCGAGGGAAAAGTTTGCAAGGTCTCGACTTGTTCGGATAGGTTCAAGCAATTGCTTTGGGATATATTACCGTCTGTTGTAAAACTCTCCACTAGCCATGAATACCGAGTGTATTGCTGTACAGACTTTTTGTCGATGTCTCGGTCCGTCCTTTTCTGTTAGCTGATTGTAAAACCAATCCTAGAAAAAATGAAGAGACCCCCCGTCTCTTTGAAAACTGTTTGGCAGGTCAGGTCTACAAGTTTCAGCATGTCTAATAGCACAGCGCGACTATGGTCGGCTAATAATTCATTGATTAAACGAACTTACCTAAGTGAAGTTCAATCATAATTGTATGGAGCGCCTCTTCCGAAAAGATCAAATGTAGTACCCTTACTATCCGCCAGGTGTCGCCACATATTCAAAGCCATCCGAAAGATCCTTCTGACGCATGGCATTGATCAGGATTTCATTATTTTAAAGCATTGCCGTATTGGGGAATCTATTTGTTTATAGAAACGGGATTAAATGGGTGGGACTGATCTTTTCGGAAGAGGCGCTCCATACAATTATGATTGAACTTCACTTAGGTAAGTTCGTTTAATCAATCAATTGTATTTTGCGCCTCTTCCTCAAGATCAAATGTAGATGTTCAAAGTTATACGGCAATATAGATGAAAATGAGTGGTATAGATACATGTAAATTAATTAATAATTACTTTCTCTTCAGTGTGAGCTTATATCAAGTTTATTTTCATAATATTATGATATATGTTAAGTTGTACTTATTTCAAAATCGCTTTGGCGAACGCAGTCTTATCGGGTATTAATTGTAAATTGTAGAATTTTGCGAAAGTCTTGGACTCCTCAGTCCAGCCAGCCGCTTTTCTTATACTATCGACATGCACGCCCCCTCTCTCGGCCGCAGAGGTTGCGGCGTGGCGAGTGCTGTAGACAGAGAATTTTTGAATGTCTATTCCGCTAGCTTGTAGGGTCGTCTTGATCCATCGACTCAGGGTTTGAGAGCCAACTGCCTTGTACGGCCTTTTGTAGGAAATAAATAACCTATCTTCAGAGTTACGGATAACCCGCGTTCTCTCTAAATAGGATTCTAAGGTCGACATGGGACAAATAGTCTTGTCTTCGTTATATTGAGGTATGATCAATAGAGGTTGCTTTCTATTTTGCCCTGATGTTTTGATTGTGTCTGTAATTCTGATTTCCAGGGAATCATGATGTCTTTATGTCTCTATGTTGTTGATCTTTATGAGAGATAGTGTCTGCATTCGGTGACCAGTGATCAAAGCGAGTAGCGTTGTTAGTTTTTTGGATAAACTCTCCAATGGAATAGTGTCGTTAGGGGATATTATCGATAAATGGTTCAGGACAATTTTTGGGTCCCATGTTTGATTATATTTTGGAGCGGTAGGTCTTAATTTTGATGCCCCTTTGAAGAATTTCTTTAGGCGGTTATCTTCAGCTATCTCTGGTCCTAGAATCAATGAAATTGATGATCTGAGTGTATTCAAGGTTCCATATTTTGCTCCTCTTTGGTACTCCTGTGTTAGGCATTCTAGGATGTCCGGAATCGCGCCTTTATATGGATCTATAGTCTTGAAGTTGCAAAATGTCCACCATCTCTTTAATGCGCAATCGTATTGCTTAATTGATGATTTGCTTAAGGATGAGATCATGATTTCCATTGAGTCTGCAGGGACTTGCTTCAGCTGGAGTCCTTTCCGGATAGCGTTGCAGCAACTAGGGTAAGGCTCGTCCAGAGAGGATGCGGTTCGCTATTTGAGGACATCAACAAATTAATGTCTGGTTTGAAATAGATCGGCTCCGATATAAGCATGGCGCGAAAAAGGGGAAACCATGGTTGAGACGGCCAGTTCGGGATTACCACTATACCGCGGGCTCCCTCACTTTGGATTTTTTGTAAAACTTTCAGAATAATTATGAAGGGAGGGAACGCGTAAAAGAAGAGTCTGTCCCAAGGTATAGTGAATGCATCTACTGTTTCACAATTGGGTTCTTTATGCCAAGAGACGAAACGTGGGCACTTTGTGTTAACTCTACTTGCAAAAAGGTCGATCTCGGGTTTTCCGAAACTCTTAATAATCTCTTGGAAAGCATCGCTCGATAACATATACTCCGTTTCTGGTTCAAGTCTGCGTGACTCTCTGTCCGCCTCGATATTATCTTTTGAATTAATGTATGATGCAAAGATCCAGATATTTCTTTCTTCGCACCACTCCCAAATGGAGCGGGCTAGTCTGTTCAAGTTCTCGTATTGGATACCCCCCATTCGATTGATGTACGATATTGCTACTGTGTTATCAAGGCGTAAAAGTACATCACAATTGCTTCGATTTTTTGTATAGCATTCTAGTCCAAAGTATGCTGCCTTTAGTTCTAATGCATTGATTGGCCATTGACGTTCTTCGTGATTCCAAAAACCATGGGATCTTTCATCATTGCAAGCGATGCCCCATCCCGACAGTGAAGCATCAGAGAAGATTTCTATATAGAAAGCTGGTACTTTGATAGTATTATCAGTATTAAAACCCTTGATTGACCACCACTGAAGGTCTGTTTGAATAGACTTTGATAATGACATGATGCTATTGTGATTATTGTTATTTTCTAATAAAGCTGAGTATTTCTCTCGTTCTAATCTTTTAGTGTGACCCCAACTATATTTGATGGCAGGGCAGCAAGAGACTAGGTAGCCTAGGAACTCTGCAAACTCTCTTATTTTGCATTTTTTAATTCTCAGGAATCTATGAACTAACTTTTTTACTTTATCTTTCTTTTCTTGTGGTAATTCTATTGTCATCTTGACGGAGTTGAAAATGAAGCCTAAAAACTTGCACCTCTTCTCAGGAACCAGATTACTCTTTTCAGTGTTGATAATGAAACCTGATTTTTTCAGTAGTGAGAGAGAACTCCTGACGTTCTCTTCACACTCTGCCAATGAATTGCCGATTAGGAACAGGTCATCTAAGTAGATGACTGATCTATGACCTTGCCTCCTCAACTCTGTTACAATTGGTTTCATAATTTTAGTGAAAACGTAAGGGGCGGTGCTGAGCCCAAACGGTAAGCAATTAAATTCGTATAATTCGTGGTTAAACATGAATCTAAGATATTTTCTATCACTTTCTGTAATGGATACTAAGTAATAAGCATCTTTTAGATCCACTGTGGACATGAAGCAATTTTTAGTTATTAATTTAGAAGCGGTTCTACTATCTTCCAACTTGAAGTGTTCTCTTTGAAGGAACTCATTTAATTTCTTAAGATTTAAAATTAATCTGTGAGTTCCATTTGGTTTGGGGACTAGAAAAATGTTTGAAATGAACTGAACTTTGGACCATTCACATCTTCTGATTGCCCCTTTTCTAACTAATTCGGATATTAATCTGGATATGTTCTTTCTTTCATGAAGCGACCAAGATTTTTCACTTGGAGGAGATGATTGAAAGACTTTTGATATAAATGGTATTTTGTAACCTCTTATCCATGATAATATCATTGGATCAGTTGTCAATTGTCGCCAAGCTTCGATATAGCCAGTAAGTCTCTCCGCTGTTATACCTACTCTTTCTATATTCGCTTCTCCGTTGTGTGATCCCTTACGGAAAACAACCTCAAATTTTGGGGGTATACCCCGAAATTTGGGTGTTGAACCCCAAAATTCCGAGGTTAACCCTCAACTTTGAGTGTTGACCCTCAACTTTGAGCGTTAACACTCAACGGTGGGGGTATACCCCCAACACTACGGGGTATTCCCTGAAACATTTTGGGGCTAACACCTAACGTTGGGGGTATACCCTTAACATTTCGGGGTTGATCCTCAGATTTGAGGGTAAATCCTGAATTCGAGGGTTACACATAATAGTCTTTGAGGGTATACCCTCAGACTTGAAGATGACCCCTAAATTTGAGGGTTAAACCCAACGATTTTTAGGGGTATACCCTCAGACTTGAAGGTAACCCCCAAATTTGAGGGTGACACCCAACGGTCTCCCACAGGCTCGAAGGTAATCCCTAAATTTGAGGGTTACACCCACTGATCTCTATAATACACTAGATAGGGTATTCAAATGGGCAGACTTGTGCCTATTTGGACGCCATGTTGCTTGTAGTACATTTGTCAATTCCAATATGGCGGTGACGATAATCGACTTGTCGCGCGTGATTCAATCAGATTGTTAGGTTATGTAGACTGTAGTATGTTTACATGCTGGATTGAGAAGAAACAAAAGTGTCAGTGGTGTTATTGCAGACATTGTGACGATCCCAGAAGGATCTCACCATCAACAGCCAACCATCCCCTTAATTATAACATATATTCATGATTACCATTTCCACTAAAATAAGAACCTCAGCATAAGACAACATCATATATTAAAACTATAAAATTATATCATTTGATAATAAACTACGGTATTGATGACTGACCAGCCATGCTAATCTTGAACTCCAACTGTGAACCAAAACAATAATCTTGGACCACGGATATCAAATTCACTATCCCAAAACACCACGTGCAGTCAGTTATCAAAACCGCGAAACATAACATAAGCAAACTCAGAAGACAACACAAGTCACTCTCCATGGTCCGCACTATGCGAATATAAGCAGCCTCCCTAAAAGAATCGACACACACGTCAATTAGCCAGAGTCAGAGCTGAATCTTTGAAAAGTTCAGACATTAAAAAACAAAGTAAATTTACAATTCTCCAAGTCAAGTAAACTTCAAGTCTGGCCGCGTCCAGCTCCTAAATCTTTCTACTAAATTCACCACTTAAAAGGACCAGCCAGTGCTCTGAGTTTGCTTAAAACCCATTTATCAATTTAACAATTTAACAATTTCTAAAAGTGTAAATTACCATCCAATATCTTGAATAAACCATATAAATTTTTCATATATATATATATATTATAAACAAAGTTATTCTAACATCACCTCATCGTAAGTTCTCAGCATTCTACTTAATCACAGCTCTATAATACTTCACCATTCTTACCATCTCGTTGAGCCAAAGCCCCGACAGGCGAAAGTTGAAAACATAATAGTACAGAACTATCGCCAAGCCAGGCTCTGGCAATTTACGAGTCTTCCTTAGAATAAATCCAATCACTCCACATTTCTGAAATAAGCCAAAATCATACAACGGGCAAAGAATAACAGTAATAAGCCTAAAACCGGCTAATACTAGTTGAGTCATTGCCACAATTGATCCCAGGCTAATTCAGAAATTCCTATCTTAAATATTAAAACCCAAATCCCTTACAATAAAGGCGATGTGCTAATCAAAGAACTCGCCATAACCTTATTCTTCCCCTATAGATGAATAATGGAGTTGTGATTAAAAGGAAGAAAAAGAATAGACGCGGGGGTAAGGCCGTTAAAGCTCGAATTGCAAAGGCAAAACAAAGAGATAAGGAACGTGTCAAACAAGCGTTAGTAAATACAGAACTAAAAAGTGATTCAGAGACAACTATCAATCACCCTGGTGCATATTCCCCAATTTCCGATTTCGAAAACTATCCTCCCAGAAGCCCGTCACCTGGACCTTGGGACTATATTCACGAGCAGACTCACGAACCTACCGACCAAACCCCCAGATTTACCACTACTCAACACCTAGTAGATTACCAGAACGGGGTCTGTATAGTGGAAACGATTGAAACTACCCATTCGACCAGAAGGTACAGCGTTCCTGAACATCACCCGGCTTCACAATATTATTCCCCTACACCCTCTACGCCCAAAATTGTGGAGATTATCGATTTGGACTGAACACAAACTTAGCGAGATAGTAAGTACCTATTACTTTGTCCCAATAAATTACGCGTATAAGAACCGCTCGAACTTGGCATTATGTTTCATTCATTGTTTTTTATGAAACTAGTGAATTAAATAATTAATAATAATAATTTATCTAACTTAATCCTGGTGGTAGCGCTGCAGCGATACATCTGAGGATAAGTTTGATGAAAAACAATGAATGAAACATAATGCCAAGTTCAAGCGGTTATTGTACGAGCGGTTTTAGCCTTAAAAATTTTTCAAATTTGGAAAAAAGTCTAGAAGGAAGGAGAAAGCCACGATCGGCCGTAACTCAAAATGTTTGTTTTTCCTCGAAGTATTTTTGAGAATTTTTTGAAAATTATGAATCGTGTCATACTTTGAGAAAAATCGATTTTACATGTTTAAACGAAGAATTCCCTATGAAGCACGGAGCACAATTATCCCGAAATACTTTTTTTGAGAAGTACACTTCCTTCTGAATAATTTCATATAGTCACATTTCGTAATCCGACTGATAGATCCAGAAATATGGGCATTTGAACATTTTGCGATAGTCAGGAATTGAAAATTTTCAAAAATATGTAAATCGAAATCCAATTGAGATAAAAATTTGAAAAAAATCATAAGCACTTCTTTCAGTCTACCGAATATCAGAACAAAGTATGAAAAAAATCGGGAGGGGTCAGGGTCAGAAGCTGTCCCGGATGGCGTGGAAAGCCCCATATACAATCGCGAGGTTATGTTCACTTGTTTAGATCTAATTTTGAATAAATGAATACTTGCATGCCGTATTCATTATTTTATAGATTTCCTCTGAAGGATCCAGATACCCTCCAAGTGTGGTTGGAGGAGATTACTTTAGGACCTACGTTTTTCTAGCCTATGCATACTTTATTATATCATTCCTAGTGACTGTAACACGAATTTACCTATCCCATATGATGTTTGCAATATTTCTGCATTGGTCAGAAATATATTTTATGAGTACATTTGGAAAGACTTTTGTTCTTTAGTGACGCTATTTTCGTTGCTTCAACGAATTCTCAATGTAAATAATTTTGGTCGTAAATTACTAGTATCCACTCTTTGTATTTCATATATTCTGAATAAATCTGTGATGAAAATGCAATGTCAACTCCATTTCAATCTCCAGGTGGAAATATTTTTATGATAATATCTAAGTTTCAATAAATTTGCACCGTTTTCTGCACATCTGTTTGCGGCATCATTCGAAATTCCCGGTAAATTTGACAACTGTACTACAAGCAACATGGCCGCCGCACCGCTTCAAGTCGGCACAAAAGTTTCACACGGGATACCCTATCCAGTGTATCATAGAAACCCCGAAATTCAGGGTTTAACCTCAATTCGGGGGTAAATTCGCACCCCGAACGAGGGGTCTGAGCGTGAATCCTCAATCCAAAGAGACCCCGAAATTCAGGGTTCAACCTCAATTTGGGGCCGAATTCGCACCCCGAACGAGGGGTCTGAGGGTGAACCCTCAATTCGAAGAAACCCCGAAATTCAGGGTTTACCGCGAAGTTGGGAGTGAACCCTCAATTGGGGGTGCGAAATTACCCCCGACATTAAGGGTATACTTCGGGGTTATTTTGAAGGTAAATTCAGGGGTTAATTTAGGGGTAAATTTAGGGGTTTTTTTCCGTAAGGGGATCAGCTGATTTTGGGAAACCAAAACCAAGAGCTTGGCAAGGAACCTGACGAAGAGCCAGCTTTGGACTCTGAAATCTGAAAGATCATTGGCAATCGGTTCTTGAAGGACAGGGTACTGGCGGCTCCTGTTCATCACGATATTGCCATAAGATGGGAGGAAATCTTGAAGAAAGGCCTTCCAAAAGAACACAGAGAGGAAATTTTACAAAAATATCCTCCACCAAAAAACTGTGTGAACATCGATCCCCCCAATAGTCCAGGCGCGCTAGATATTGACTTCGGAATACGTGGATCCTGCATGGATTTTGATGAAACTTTGGAAATCCCTTCGAAATCCAATTAGAATCAAAGTTTACCACCTGAGAACACTTGCTTTTTTTTTTTTTTTCAAAAATTTCACGCAGAAAAATGTGCTTATTTCAGAATCTAAAAATCTGAAATAATTCACAGCTGTAGAATAGATTAAAACTGATGAAAAACTCCAATAACTTTCCCTTCTGTCACGAACCCTTCGCGAGATAAATGCCGACTTACAAAATACAAATAAAATAATGAAATAATTTTTTTGGAATCTAAAAATCTGAGATAATTCAGGGCTGTAGAGTAAATTAGGACGAATTAAAAACTATGATAACTTTTCTCTTTGCCGTGTTCCCTTCGAGAGATAAGGGTCCAGGTGCGCTATAGCCGATATAACGTGTTCTGTGTGTCGGCGCTTATCTCTCCAAGGGAAGGTGGCAGAGAGAAAAGTTATCATAGTTTTTCATTCGTCTCAATTTATTCTGCAGCCCTGAATTATTTCAGATTTTTAGATTCCAAAAAAATTATTTCATTATTTTATTTGTATTTTGTAAGTCGGCATTTATCTCGCGAATGGTTCGTGACAGATTGGAAAGTTATTAGAGTTGTTCATCAGTTTTAATCCATTCTACAGCTGTGAATTATTTCAGATTTTTAGATTCTAAAATATGCACATTTTTCTGCGTGAAATTTGAAGAAGAAAAAAAGCAAGTGTTCTCAGGTGGTAAACTTTGATTCTAATTCGATTTCGAAAGGATTGCTGAAGTTTCATCATAATCCATGCAGGATCCACGTATGTATTTCGATGCGACTTTTTGCAATCTGTTCGAAATTTAATTATGATCAAAGTTTACCACTTAAAAAAGCTTGCTTTTTTTCAAATTAACACTATTATTCGTTGAATCGCCTTTATAGTGTGTGTAAGTACCGATGTTTGAAAAACAAATTCATCTGAAATCAATCGATGTTCAATTGTATCGATTGTTTAAAACAAAAAAAAGATTGATTATTTATGCCATTTATTTATGAAGACGGATACGCAATTGTTTAGTTAAGCACAGCGTGCAGATGGTGCATTCACATTTTATTCACATTTTATTTATCTCATCGATTAATCGTAAAACATCGCCCATCGCTATTTGTGTCTAAAGTGCTCCTAGAATGGGTGAACCGACTAAAGATTGTAGAAACTCCAATGATGGGGATAAGTGTTTCATTTGCGAAGAAGCTACAGGAGATCTCATCCAAGTTGAGAGAGGGATGGCTAATTTGCGAAATGCCGCAATTGAGAGATCGGATGGAAAATTAACGTTTTTAAACAGCGTTGAATCTGTTCACGTTCACTCCGGATGTCGACAAAAGTACGTTAATATAAAATACATCCATATCTTGAAAAATCAAAAATTCACCGAGGAATCAGAATCTCAAACTTATAGCCCACCTCGGAAAAAACTGAGAAATTCTTGTCCTGAAAGATTCGAGTGGGAGCGTAACTGCTTTTTATGCAATCAAGAAGCAGATGAGGTAAAAGATAAGAAGTTACCAAAGAAATCGCGAAAATAGTAGATTATGCTGTTAGGGAGAGAGGTGAGCGATTTTGATGAGGGTGAAGTTTGCTGCGCGAGCGAAGCGAGGGCAGCTTCACCCGAATCAAAATCGCGCCTCTCTCCCGAACGACATACAATATTTTTTCTCATACATGCATCAAACTAACCCCATTTCAAGCGTGTTTTACGACAGAGAAGACTCACATATCTCATTCGGCCGTGATATGTAGTCGTCGCATGCGCTTTCACGCGATTTGGTTAGGTATGAAGCCTAAGAAGCAAACGTGCGCGTAGGCATGATAATATGAACGCATTAGTACACGATGCTGTTGGGGTGACGTACGCGATTTTGATTCGGGTGAAGTTTGCTGACCGAGCGAAGCGAGGGCAGCTTCACCCGAATCAAAATCGCGCCTGTCTCCCTGACAGCTTCATGTAATGCGTTCATATCATGCCTATGACGCGCACTTTTGCTCCCTAGGTTTGATAAGTAACCAAATCGCGTGTCTGCGCATGCGTCGAATAACATATCACGACCGAGGGAGATATGTGAGTCTTCTGTCCCGTAAGACATGCTCGATATGGGGTTATTTTGACGCATGTAGGATAAAAAGAATTAAATACGTAAGTGAGTATCAATTCAAAGAAACAGTTATTAATCTTTTAAAGAAACGAAGAGATGATCCAGCTAGAGCAATTCTTAGGAGAATTTCAAATGCAATTGACTTGAAATCATTGGGAGCTCGATATCATGCAGATTGTTTTCATTCGTTACAAAAGTTCTCAGTGCAAAAAAAAGATAAAGAGTTGACACAATCAACGATTATAGTAGACGATGCAATGGACCAGATTTTCAAGTATATTGAAGAGAACGATGATTCTCAATTCAGCTTACAAGAGTTGAAGAGTAAAATCACAACCCCTTATATTCCTGACGATAAAACTTTAAAAAATAGGCTACTATCAAAATATGAAGATAACATAGTCATATCTAGTAAACTCAAGACTAACACGATCATCTGTTTTGCGAATAAACATCATGAAATTTTAACGAACAATTGGTATAATCATCGCTTAGAAAATGATACTGAAGAGGAATTTCGTGTTCTCCAAGCTGCTGCCGAGATTATCCGTAGAGGTATCAGAACTGAAGTATGTTGTAAGGAGAGCTACCCAGCGAGCGATCAAATGTTCGATAATGTTAACGAATCCATTCCGAGCACATTGCTTCATCTTGTTCGTGAAATTATTTTAAAGGATAAAAAAGGAGATCAAAAAAACATCGATTGTTATGATAGGAAGTGCACCTCCATCGCTCATGCTATTATGGCTGCAGTCAGACCACGAACTTTTTTATCGCCCTTGCAAGTTGCACTATCTGTAACACTTCACCGTAAATTCGGTTCTAAAAAAATTATAGAAATATGTCATGCTCTAGGATTTTGTAGTACATATACAGAAGCGAGATTATACGAAACTTCAGCTGTATTTCAGGATTCCCCTAACATAAAACCCGGGACTTTTGTGCAATTCGTGCACGACAATTCAGATTTTAATGTGAATACCATAGATGGAAAAGGTACCTTTCACAATTTGGGATCAATTTCCATTATTACTCCAGGAAACGGACTAGACCCCAGAGAACCGATTAAACGATTGAAAGAAGTTCCATCGGAATCTGAAGTTATTCGGAAAAGTAACATACCAATTGAAAACTATACTGCCTCGACGGGTGACGGATTAAAAAAAATTTGTGTCACAATACCAAAACCAGCACTTAAACTACAACCAACATTAACCACAAAATTGAATATTCTCTGGATGTACTTGCAATACAAGAACTGCGGTGGTTTCCCTGGTTGGAATGGCTTTATGGAAATGTTGATGCGTGGTGAGAATTTTGAGGTGTCTAGGATAAATTTCTTACCGTTCGTCAATGGAAATCCTAGTGATTATAGTACGCTATACACTGCGATAAAGAATTCCATAAGTGAAACAGAATCTCTAGGCTTGAGAACGTGTATTCTTACGTTTGATCAACCCCTATACATGAAATCTCGTGATATAGTTTCGGCCTTGTCGATGACAGATCAATTATCAGTCGTTGTTAGACTAGGGGGATTTCATACACTGATGTCATTCTTGGGATGTATTGGCTACATAATGGGAGGTAGTGGTCTCCAAGAGGGCCTTGGAACCGTGTACGCCGAAAATACTTTAAAGCACATTTTATCTGGAAAAGCTTATGCGAGAGCAGTACGAGCTCATACATTATTTCAACTAGCTCTACCGCGACTAATGTTCTCCGATCTCATAGAAAATAATGCGGAATTTCATACATTATTTAAAGACGAAGAATCAGATAAAATTTTTTGCATGGTTAACATTAACGAAATACAAGACAATAAAGTATTCAAAAAAATTGCCGATTTGTTCGAGGAAAAATTAATGGAACTCGAAAAGAAGAGCAAGACGTGTAAGTTATGGGTCACATATTTTCGGATGGTGTCCATACTGAAGGATAATATTGCCGTTGAACGAATGGGTAATTGGGATTTGCATCTCAGTACCACCGAACTAATGATTCCTTACTTCCATGCAGCAGGTCATTTTCCTTATGCAAAATCCACTCAATTATATTTACAAGATATGAAAGATTTAGACAAGAAAATGGACCCGGGAGAATTCCAAAAATTTACAGAAGAAGGTTATTTCACCGCTCGACGTTCGAATAAATATTTCGCTGGTATTTCTTCGGATCAAACTATTGAGCAAACTTTAATGAGAGCGATGAACTTTGAGGGCGGTCCTTTTCGACGTGGTGTTACAGAAAGCGTCGTTTATCAGTGGGTTGAAGGAACTATATACTGTAGGGATATCCTCGAAGCTATGGAAAAATTCTGCAACCAGTCTTTCGATAAAAGTCTTCAGCATACTGATGCAACCGACGCTCGCATAAAAAGAGACCATTCGGATCTACGAAAAATTGAGGAATTTCTGAACCAACACCATCCTTTCTCTGACACTGGTCCCATAATGTCCATCGCAACGGGAGTAACAGGGGACGAGACAATAAATTGCTGTGACGCTTTTGAGGTGGGTGTCAGGGCGATGAATAAAATGGACAAAGCCAATTTCAAGGAAGTGAAATTGTCTAAAAAAGATAAAGTTGTTCCTTTATTGGCTGTACACAGTAAAATAAAAATTCACGAGGATATTATTCCAATCGATCCCTTACTGCTGTTTCAAAGAATCTGTGTCTCAAAAAGATCGGATGAAGAGTTGAAAAATTATCTACAGTTTGAGTTGGCTCCTTACCCACTACCTCTTTTTGACGATGCAGGCATGCGAAAAACTAAAAAATCTTCATTTTTCGATCTGTTCTCGCCATTATCGATAAACCTTAGAGACGACGATCAATACATGTTTATTATTGATGGAGGAATGCTTCTGCACCACGTTAAATGGCAATTAGAGCAAAAGTTCGAGAGTATCTGCGGAACTTACGTGAGATACCTGAAAAATAATTATGGGAACAATGTCGTCGTCGTTTTTGATGGCTATAATGAAGATGGAACGAAATCTATTGAAAGAAATCGTCGTTCCATGGAAAATGCTTCGGTTGATTTTATATTTGAAAAAGACATGTCATTGAAAATCGCACAAGACAAGTTTTTGGCCAACAGTCACAACAAATCTCGACTCATTGCAATGTTGAGGGAGATGCTCACTGAAAATAACATTTTGTCTCATCAAGCGGAAAGTGATGCAGATAGATTGATCGTTACTACAGCTATTGATATCGTTGGAGAAGACGTAGTTGTTGTAGCTGAGGATATTGATGTTCTTATTCTTCTGACCGCTCTTACGCCTGATAGTAAGGAAATTTATTATTTAAAACCAGCTAAAGGAAAAATAGAGCAGAAAGTGTTGTCTTCGAAGGGTTTAAAGAAATCACTACCGAACTGTCAACAACATATACTTTTCCTGCACGCACTGACAGGATGTGACACCACTTCAGCTTTTCACAATAAAGGAAAAAAATGCATTTGCAAAAGCCTTCGAAAAAAGAGCGGATCTCCAAACCCATGCAGAAATGTTTAAGGCTGATAATCAAGAACTAACAAGGCTGCTAAAAGCTGGGGTCCCATGCATTCTGGCTTTGTACGGGGCACCTAAAACCAAGGAATCATTGAACGAATTTAGGTGAGAATTCAATTTGAAATCTCAAGATAGTTTGATTTTAATGAAAATTCTATTTTTTTATATCAATCTAGGTACGAGTGTTTCATCAAAGCGACTACGAAAAATACTAGAGCTGCTCAATTAGCTGCTTTGCCCCCTGCCAATGATGCATCATCTGAACACTTGAAAAGGGTGTATCTTCAAGTACAGTTATGGCTCGGAAATAACATATCTCCAGAGAAATGGGGTTGGAAATATGATAGGAAACTTCTGATGCCCGTTAGAATGAACCAACAACCGGCCCCGGGGAACATCTTAAAAATCATTTTTTGCAACTGTAAAAAAGGGTGTGGCTCAGCTTGTGGTTGTAGAAAAAGTGGGCTGCACTGCACTGAAGTTTGTGGTGTGTGCAGTGGAAGTAGTTGCCAGAATTCAGAACCGTTTGTTCAGATAGGAGACTTGGATGCCAAGGACGAAATAGATGATGACAGCTACGAGTGAAATTTCAATAATAAACTGTGAATACCGCGTGAATTATTCGATATTATTTATTTTCTTCACAAATATCACACACAGTATCCTAAAAATATTCTATTCATGCAATTTTTCTGTTTTAAAGGGAAAGAAATTAAAAAATTTTATAGAAAATTTTCTTTGTGACGTTTTTTTGATTTCCAAGTACAAAAAAAAAAAAGCAAGTGTTCTCAGGTGGTAAACTTTGATCGGCATAGTATTGGTATGTGATTCCAACAGGTTTCATTCAAATCCTTTTGGGATCCACGTATTCCGAAGTTTTAACGTTTTATCGTCTAGCGCGCCTGGACTATAAGGTAAATCCAGAGGTTAAAGAGTCCTTACAAGAGCCAGTAATTAAAACAGACACTAGAATTGTTGAAAAACAAGAGAAGATTGCTGCCGGATTAGGTGCAGTCGCAAAAGCTCTAGGCACTCTCTTCAAACTCGAAAAGAACGAGTCAAACCTATCACTTATAGAACAAGTGAGCGATGTTGGTCGTCTCCTAGCTGAGCTTCAGCATGACGAGACAAATATCCGAAAGAGCCTGATCTTGTCCAATGTTAACACATGCTTCAAGGATACCCTTGGCTCAACTATTCCTGACGAATGGTTGTTCGGAAAAGACGTTGAGGACAAGATAAAAGCAAAGAAGTCACTTCAACGCTCAAGCACAGATTTAAAAACGGCCTCCAAGCCCCAGAGCAATTATCCAAAAAACGCAAAGACCCTGCTGCAGAAACCAAAACCCAAGACGATGCCATCAGCGCACAGTGGGCCAGGCGACCCGATGTGGTGGCCAAAAGTCATTTTTTTCAACATTCGAAATTATACAAAAGAATTAGGCCAATATAATCACTGATAGTTAAAGTATCTTTACCATAAAATATTTAACAATTGGTGAAATCCTGCTCCGTTCACAATTATTCAAAGCCTGAAAATATACTGAAATCTGTCATCTGCTTTACGTTTGAATATTCAGTATTATTATAATTTAGCTGACAATAATGACATTGCTGCTTCTTTGTATTCATCCTTAGATACACAGAAGTGGAAAATATGAAGATAGAAATCGAATAATTATTTCTTAGTTGAATTCTGTAGCATTAATGTTCACAAATAATCAGTATTTTGGTAAAGTACCCGCTTCTCTTCGATTGTTCTCCGTTGTTCCCCTAGTTATTGAGAAGTATCACCAACCAAATTGTTCCTTAGGGTTTGTACTATAAGGTAGAGTTGCGCACTTTTGCGCATTTTCATATGCCGCCCTGAAAAACGCCTATGATGGAGCCAGCGTCCGTGCGCCGAACACTGGTCTTAACCGTGCTGCAGCCCTGCGCCGCGCCTCATAGAGCACACGTATCGCCGCAACGCAACGCCGCCGCACCATATACTTACGTTGTTCGTCGTTACATATGCATTTCAGCATTTATTTCGCTCGGGATTATTAACGAATTATCAAAACTTTTCTTTCATCTTTCCGTCTACTTTATTTGCCACTGCTTTTAATGATAGACTTATAATGACAAAATTCACGAAAAGAGAAATTCTTGAGTTTCTTATTCCAAATGATGTGGATTCGACTGTTCAATACATTTTGTCGAAACTGAATATAGATATTGACAATGTCCCAGAACGCGATATAGCATCTCTAAAAACCGCCATACGGACCCTAAAATCTAAACGTTCTACAAAATGGCAAGTTGCTAATAGACATCTAAAAAGATTTGAATCCGATAATGCTGCATGGCTGAACTCAGATTTTTCTGTTTCTCTTGCTACGCCACAAAGTCCTACTACATCTCAAGCAAATTTTGGTCGCCCAGTGCTCGACTTTTCTGAAAAATCTGATCGCTCAAAACGTCGAGAAGCTGCCCAAATCAGTGCTGATCTAAAACATGATCCCGAAAGAATGATAGTGGCTTGTAGGTATGCAGCGAAACAATCTTCTCATACAAACTTATATAATGTTCTCGGTAGTATTCTTGAAGATTCAGAAACTCCCCTAAAAAAAATCAAATTATCAAACGAACCAACGGTTTCTTTAAGAAAGAAGACTCCACCAGAAGCCTTAGCCTTTTTATTGGATAATTCTCTTTCTAAGAACGTGTACCAAAATATACGTTTGGAAACAAAGTCATGTGGAGCAGATATTTGGCCAGCGTACAATGACGTCAGAGCTGCTAAAGCAGAGTGCAGGCCGCCGAAGGAAACAGTTTTTATTTCAGAAAAAAAAGCGGAGACCACTGTTCAATCCCTGCTGAATCACACTGCTGAAAGGATCACGGATTTACAAGCGGAAGTGATTGTTCAATACATGGAAACCAAAGGCGTTAAGGAACTGGAAGCTGTAATGATGTGTTCTTGGGGATTCGATGGAACCTCCGGGTTTTCATGTTTCAAGCAAAACTACAAAACCGCAGACCAAAATACACCACAGAGTGATCAAAATTTATTTGTTACAACAGTTATCCCATTGCGATTATCGACAGCAAGCAATGTTATATTGTGGAATAATACAGCATCACAATCTCCAAGATCTTGTCGTCCTCTTACGATAGAATACACGAGAGAATCAACCGATGTCGTTTTGAAACAGAAACGACACGTGGAAGATCAAATAGATAAACTGGAAATTTGCCAGGTCAAATTGGATGAGGATCATTGTATCCGTATCCATTTTTCTTTGTATCTCACTCTGATAGATGGCAAAGTATTAAATATTATCACAAATACTAAGTCGATGCAATCGTGTCCAATATGCCATGCAACTCCTAAAATGTTCAATGATCTCAGTAACAAAGACAAAGGGCTCTTCCTACCCGATCCAAAATCTCTTCATCACGGACTTTCTCCACTTCATGCCTGGATCAGAATCTTCGAAACGTGTCTGCACATTTCTTACAGGATCAACATCGGGGTCTGGCAAATGAGAAGTTTTGAGCATAAAGAAGGGTTTGCACGAAGAAAGAAACAGATACAAAGCATTCTCTGGGAAAAGTTGGCACTTATAGTGGACAAGCCAAAACCAGGAGGGTCTGGTACGACTAATGATGGCAACACAGCACGCAGGGCCTTCGAAAATCCAGAAATTTTTGCAGGGTATCTTGATCTCAATCCTGAGTTACTCTGTAATTTCAAAACTATTTTAATCGCTTTGTCTTGTCATCTACCGATTGATCCACAAAAATTCGAAACGTTATGTGATACGACTGCTGAACTCTACGTTAAGAACTACCGTTGGTATCCTATGCCAGCGACATTGCATAAAATCCTCATGCATGGTGCTGATGTCATGAGAACAAGTATTCTACCAGTAGGTATGCTCGCCGAAGAAGCTTCCGAATCTCGAAATAAAGATTATAAAAATTACAGGTCGTCTCACTGCAGAACTTTCAGTCGCGAAGCAAACATAGAAGACATGTTTTACAGAGCTATGGATAGCACGGATCCGATAATTTGTTCCATAAGTCTTCGATCCCGGAATAAACGCAAAAAAGAATTGAACCTTACTCAAAAAGTAAGGGATTTGCTTGCGGTTCCACGACAAGATGAAGCGTGTGATGCAAACGTAGAAAGTGGTAATGAAGATGTTGAGTTGCCAGGTATTTCTCGAACATTCCACCTTTTAGATGATATGGAATTATCGGATGATGATCGGGAGATTGATGGAACGTGAGTTTAAGGGGAACTCCCTGAGAAAGCACCCTGACGTGACTCCACACATCAAAATTTTTTTAATTTTTTTTTTTTCAATCTTGCTCGCTATTAGCTCTGGTTTTCGATTTTTTTTTCATTTTAAACTTCAAGGGCTCAGTGACCCCAAAAATCGGCATAATAGCGATTTTCGTGAAAATATCGATATTTTTCACAATTTAGGCTACCATATTGGGTTGGCCATTGTGAATTATGAATTTCCCATATGGAATTTGGATGCAGCAACCTCTAAAACCCATGAATGGGAATTTTCGAGGAAAACACAGTGAATTTCAGAATTTTGGCCGTCATATTGGGTCCGCCATTTTGAATTATGAATTTTCAATATCAAATTCAGATTCAGAGACCCCGAAAACCCCCGAGTAAACATTTTCAAGTCATTCTAATAACAATTTGACTTTTGGCCACCACATCGGGTCGCCTGGCCCACTGTGCAGCGGGCGGACACAGACCATCGGCATCATACAACAACAGCAGATCCCGGGGATCTCATCAACAACAGAGGTCGAACCGGAAACCGTATCATCCCTTACGGAAAAAAACCCCTAAATTTACCCCTAAATTAACCCCTGAATTTACCTTCAAAATAACCCCGAAGTATACCCTTAATGTCGGGGGTAATTTCGCACCCCCAATTGAGGGTTCACTCCCAACTTCGCGGTAAACCCTGAATTTCGGGGTTTCTTCGAATTGAGGGTTCACCCTCAGACCCCTCGTTCGGGGTGCGAATTCGGCCCCAAATTGAGGTTGAACCCTGAATTTCGGGGTCTCTTTGGATTGAGGATTCACGCTCAGACCCCTCGTTCGGGGTGCGAATTTACCCCCGAATTGAGGTTAAACCCTGAATTTCGGGGTTTCTATGATACACTGGATAGGGTATCCCGTGTGAAACTTTTGTGCCGACTTGAAGCGGTGCGGCGGCCATATTGCTTGTAGTACAGTTGTCAAATTTACCGGGAATTTCGAATGATGCCGCAAACAGATGTGCAGAAAACGGTGCAAATTTATTGAAACTTAGATATTATCATAAAAATATTTCCACCTGGAGATTGAAATGGAGTTGACATTGCATTTTCATCACAGATTTATTCAGAATATATGAAATACAAAGAGTGGATACTAGTAATTTACGACCAAAATTATTTACATTGAGAATTCGTTGAAGCAACGAAAATAGCGTCACTAAAGAACAAAAGTCTTTCCAAATGTACTCATAAAATATATTTCTGACCAATGCAGAAATATTGCAAACATCATATGGGATAGGTAAATTCGTGTTACAGTCACTAGGAATGATATAATAAAGTATGCATAGGCTAGAAAAAAGTAGGTCCTAAATTAATCTCCTCCAACCACACTTGGAGGGTATCTGGATCCTTCAGAGGAAATCTATAAAATAATGAATACGGCATGCAAGTATTCACTTATTCAAAATTAGATCTAAACAAGTGAACATAACCTCGCGATTGTATATATATGTGCTGATTTGTGTAATGTTCTTCCTTACACCCCACCTTTTTTGCCACAGTATTTGCACACCAGCACCGGCAGTTTTTTATTTTACATGTCTGCAATAACACCACTGACACTTTTGTTTCTTCTCAATCCAGCATGTAAACATACTACAGTCTACATAACCCAACAATCTGATTGAATCACGCGCGACAAGTCGATTATCGTCACCGCCATATTGAAATTGACAAATGTACTACAAGCAACATGGCGTCCAAATAGGCACAAGTCCGCCCATTTGAATACCCTATCTAGTGTATTATAGAGATCAGTGGGTGTAACCCTCAAATTTAGGGATCACCTTCGAGCCTGAGGGAGACCGTTGGGTGTAACCCTCAAATTTGGGGGTTACCTTCAAGTCTGAGGGTATATCCCTAAAAATCGTTGGGTGTAACCCTCAAATTTAGGGGTCACCTTCAAGTCTGAGGGTATACCCTCAAAGACTATTATGTGTAACCCTCGAATTCAGGATTTACCCTCAAATCTGAGGATCAACCCCGAAATGTTAAGGGTATACCCCCAACGTTAGGTGTTAGCCCCAAAATGTTTCAGGGAATACCCCGTAGTGTTGGGGGTATACCCCCACCGTTGAGTGTTAACGCTCAAAGTTGAGGGTCAACACTCAAAGTTGAGGGTCAACACTCAAAGTTGAGGGTCATCACTCAAAGTTGAGGGTTAACCTCGGAATTTTGGGGTTCAACACCCAAATTTCGGGGTATACCCCCAGAATTCGGGGTTTTTTTCCGTAAGGGTCTTGATTTCCATTGTTACGGGGTGGTTCTTTGGAGGGCCCCACTCGGTTGAACTAAGGGTTAACGTTCTCCTGGTCTGTGTCACCGATCTCTACCTGTGCAGTGAGGTTGTGGTTGGGGCTGCGAACTGACCTCGATCGACTTCGACTGCGGTTGTGGCTACGGCTATGACTGGGACTGCGGTTGTGGCTACGGCTATGTCTCCGACGATGCTTTGATGCATAGTCGACTTCGGATCCAGAGAAGTCTTGGTATTCTAAAGCAAGGGGAACCAAATAGCTGTTAGAGTCCCCGTTAGACAAGCAGTGTGTCGATTTGTGATTTCTCTCATAACAGTCACAACTCAGTCTCACTTGGGTTAGAGCCCCAGTGAGCTGTCTTTCTAGGTCTGTTGAAAGTAATAACTTTCGAGTGGAGACTATTCTGGTCTGAGTAATAACTCGGTCTCATGGGTTAGAGCCGCATGAGTGACCTTGGCCATTGTTTCATTCGCGAGAATCTCTAGCATAGTACATGATCTTGTCAGTACCAGTGCATTGGTCTGAGTAATAACTCTCTCATCTAGGTTAGAGCCTAGACGAGTGGCCTTGCACTTATTCGTATGCATGTAAGCGATTGCGATCGCTTCTGCGATGGGTGTTGCGAAGACCCTTCTAGAACAAAGGAAATTGTTTGGTTAACTTACTTCGTTTGTGTTTGCGATGTTTTTTCCTTGGTTTTTTCCGTAATTCTTCCTCCAATCGACGAAGTCGTCGTTCCAGACTGCTTTCTTCTCTGGAATGGTCTGGTGTTGTACTTCTTTCACTCATTTTTCCCTCAGTACGTGTGGCTAGTCCGGCACAAAATAAAGGAATGAAATCCTGATCAATGCCATGCGTCAGAAGGATCTTTCGAATGGCTTTGAATATGTGGCGACACCTGGCGGATAGTAAGGGTACTACATTTGATCTTGAGGAAGAGGCGCAAAATACAATTACTTTTATTATCATCCGAACAATATGAATGTATTATACACTGTACGGTTCTCAAACAGGCGCTCGACCATTCAACGTCATGAACTATTGTTAACGTATCGTTCGAAAACAAACACTGAAAGTAATATATACACGCAAAATTCGTGGAAAAATGACAATTATACTCTGCTAGTTAAACAATGTAAAATTTGTTTGTCAGGGTAACCTACTACGTCAGCAAAGGAAAATAGATAGGTGTACGATGCAGCTGTCTTTGCAATTAGTCTTTTTCAAAATGTAATCAAGTGATTTCTATTTTCAAGTTTACGCTCTGACGACCACCGCGAAGGCGCAAGTGTATATTCTTTTGTCTCGCGTGCAATGGTGCGATTGAGGATTAGAGGCGACGGTTATGCAGGTTCAGACTTGCGGATGTAAGGATCGCAATGAAAAATACCGATTTCTATGTCCAACTTCACGCTTCGGCAACCCTTGCCAAGGTATACGAGGTACATTTTTTTGTCTTGAGTGCAAAGGTACGATTGGGGGGATTAAAGGCAGTGTGCATGCAGGTGCAGACTTGCCGGTGTAAGGGGCGGTCGGGTGAAATTCTATGTGGAGGTGACGATAGTCAAGGCGATGGATAGTGACAGTGTTTCAGGTAAGTAAAAATGGTCAAGGGTTGGCGGGGGCGGTGGTAATATCACGGATTGGTTCATTTTACTGAGTGGGGATCAGCAAGCTACCAAGCAAAAGATATATAGGCCTGCCAAAAGTGTGTAATTTTATCAGTTTGAAAAACTATTCAGTAGAGGAAACTCTGCTGGTTGTGATCTTCTGATTTCGAGTGGTTTAACAATTACTGTTGCGTTTGTTTTTTCATTCGTGAAAGGCGTTGTGACCAAGCGAACAAGTTTGGGCTTCGAGAAAATTTTGGACAAGTCCTTATTTTTCTTTTGTTTAAATTTATTTTGAAGAGTATATTAACGATGAATCGTGTGGAAGATAAACGTGTCATATCAACCGTGAGGGGTTTAATCCTGATGGTGATACGGTACCTCATTGCTTCAAGACCGAGTTGCATTACTCCGCGTATTCGTGAGTAGCATGGTCAAGTCAAAGGAATGCGTACAGTGCAGGAAGTGTCCATAGTTCTGCGCAATATTCTGGGTATGCTTGACATGGCGACGGTCATGGAAATCATGACATTGCCGTGCTTAGTGAGTAGGCCTTCTTGGATGGCGAAAATGCTTGAAATCGCGAGAGTTGCCCTTATACCAACCGATATTCGAATACTGAGGGATGTGATCAAACGGCGAGGACGGAAGACGAGGACGGCTGCACAACTGGATTCCACGAGAAGAAGCGATTGCTATAGATGCTGTCGAGGCTTATGAACTGGTGGCAGAAAGTATGATGGCATTTACTCAGGATCATCCTGATGTAGAGATGGACGGTAGGGTGACGGTAGAGGAGACTACACTGAGAGAAAAGTTTAGTAGCCACAACCTAAAACTCAAGTACCGTCTACTTGAGAACCCCGGTAGGCATAGGTTAAGTTCCGCTTACTTGGAGACCAAAGTAGCTGCTACTTTGCATCAGGTTGCTACAATCATCAGGTGGCGCTATACGTAGCAGACCTCAGTTGTCTCTACCAAAACTTTGGTAGCCACAACTGGCGTCATCGAATAGCCCTACTAAGCGATAGTCAGAGCTACATACTCGTCAATCTGCAGTAGCCTCTACTAAACTTTTCTCTCAGTATACGGAGCGGCTATCACAAATCTCAGTTAAAGATGAGGAGGATGCGAGAGAGACGAGGGTGATCGAAGAATCGACAGACGAAATTTGTCGATATGCACCGCATCTATCGAGTGAAAGTACGCGGTATACTCCTGTGAGCGGTAAGTGATTTCAGAGAATATGTCACGAGTACACTCCTATCCGAAAAAAATGTCAAATCTTATTCTCAGCCATTCAAATTTACGTTGTTTTCTAGAGCTGTGAATACTTTTACAAATGCTGGGAACATGCCGAGAGCGAAACCAGCGGCATGTCTGTTCAACGTTAACGCTGGAGCTTCTACCTCAACGTCGGGAATTCCAGCCAGGCTATACATAGTCAACGAAGGGGCTAGTACTTCAGGAGTGCAGCAAGGCGGAGCAGTGTCTTTCGTATAGTTATTAAAGTCGAGGAGATCTTATGATATTGTAACGTTTTAAGATAAACGTTGAGTTAATAAGTTATTATGTAGGTTCTCCAAGAGAAATAAAGTGAATCGTAGAGGAATTATATATGTTTTGCAATGAGATTATGTATTCAGAAAATACAGGTCTGCTTCAGTAGTGAGCTAAAGACAGACTGATTTGTTTTACAATAATCGTTGTTGACGCAGCAACCGAGTTTCTTATATTTTAAAGGATGTCATTTATCATATAGGCTACTAGATGGTGTTTTATAAATTGAATAGAATATGGGTGATTTTACCCAATGTAACACTAACCCCCCCCCCCCCCTTAGTAAAAGAGTCGTCCCGACTCTCGAGGTGAGTATAATTAAATTCGTAAGTGTGTAAAATCATCTTAAACATCAACAAGTTGTAAAATCAAAGTGTTCAATTTGGGAGAATTGGAGCTGTGGCTCAAGAAGTTAAAAGTTTCCCCAAATACTATCCGGCATTCGCCCTCTGCCTCAAGGTAAACCACAGAAAACCTTGAAGAGATAGTGAATCTAATCAAACCAAAAGTGTATAATGTGATAAGTGTGAAATATTCTTCGGATCTTAAATGGAGGATCAGGAACCAGGAACCAGGAACAAGAAGGATGATCCGGAACAAGAGGAAGAATTCCTTAGTTACTGCGTAGAGAGTCCTGCATATTGGAAGTGGTTGGAGGGGTAAAGGACCAGGATAGAAAGACTCAAGGATTTCCAAGAAGTCCAAAAGGGGTCCAACTCCATACCTCTTCGAAATAAATCAAAAACGACCTAGACAGGAGGACAAATATTATTCTCTCGAAATATTAGGTCATAAATTAGAGTTCTTCAAAACTCTTTCAGATTCTAAATTTCTTTTAAAGTCTTTTTGAATTATAATAATAAATTAATCCTTTTGGATATAAACTGAATAGTTTTTGAAATGAATAAATTAAATTATTATATTGAATAAATATAAAGAATATAAATTGGAGCAGCCTTATCTGGGAGGAAGTAGGGAAACCGGATTATTAGGTCAGGATGGGATGGGTTCGGCTTTCTTCGTGTCGTCTCAGAATTATTTTCATCATTTTAATAGAAAATCTTACTCTCAGAATATCAGGAGCTGAAAAACTTGGGTTATTATTTGTTAACTACAATATAACCTATAACTAAAGTTTTCCGCTCGGATCCCTTTTTATCTAGAGTCATTATTATTTAATTTTATTACAGTGACACCTAGCGTTATTTTGTCTAATACTTTCAACGAGATTCGATATTGAAATAAAAGAGGGTCTTTCAAACGACCTATATCGAAAAAGAAAATATCGTGTTCGCAGTTCGGAACTCCTAAACAGCTGTAATGCTGATGAAATGAAAGAAAGGTTAAACCGATTAAAAATCACAATAAACGATCGGTTACTAACTAGGGCTACTACCAAGACCTAGTTCTTAGAAGTTATGAGTTGAGTATCTGGAGAGGGATCTTTATCTCTCCAGGAATTTTGATTTGAATCATTATTTTTCTCGTCGTCTTTTCGCCAAGACGTCCGAGAGTCCGAATAATTATCATTAATTGAATTATTTCTCCTCTCTAAAGAAAAACATTTATCTGTCACGTGACCTATCTTATGACAGAATTTGCATTTCGGTCTTTCTCCGTTACTTTGTCTCCTATTATAATTATTATTATTATTTTGATTATAATTATACCGAAGAAGGTCCTGTTAAGCTCAGAGTATGTCTTAGGTCTGGATCCGTTATGGCGTTGATAAATTTGTCGCAAGCTAACATGTCCCTAGTGGACTCATCACAATTTGGCAAAGCTATTCTCGCTAGTCTTTCTATTTCTACACTGAGCGAAGGAAGACCTTCTTCTTTGCCTTGTTTCCTAAGTCCCAATTGAGTTAAAGATAATTTAGAAATCAGTTGATTACCGAATCTTAGACGTAAGGCTCCGCTGAGTTTATCGTAATTTTCAATATCGGAATCGGCAAGAGTCGATAGGACGGCTAAGGCAGGGCCTCTCAAACTTCCGGCTAGTTGCCCGGCTTTAGTAATTGAAGACCACGAATTAACTTTAGCTATTATTTGGAATTGTCTTTCGTAATCTGCCCACGGTATTGTCCCGTCAAAGAAGTTCAATTTTAGGTTAGACGATTTGGATACAGTCTCGTTATTTATGACAGTCGTGTTGTTTAATTGTTTGTCGCGACTACTCCCGGCGCAAGACAAATTAAGAGGCACAGTGTTATTAATAATTCTATTTTCTACTGTATTATCGCCAGCCATGTAGTCAGCATGGTGTACATTACTTGCGTCCCGAATTGATCGCTCAATTCGGTCGCTTTGAGGGATGGTACGAGTGTGCGGCGTGAAAGTCGCCGCTCCACCCGTACGTGGTCTACGAATAGTTGGGGAGGGTTCTTCCTCCCTATAGTTATGTACAGACCGAATGACAGTAGGCTCAACGACTTCCTCGATCCTCATCGGGGAACGTCTGGGTGTCGAGGTCTGCGAGATCATCTCCTGTGGTTCCAGGCGTCTCACGAGAAGGGAGAGGGTAGCTTGTTGGGCTGCCAAATTTGCCTCACGATCCGCTCGTTGAGCTGCCAAATTTGCCTCTCTTTCCTCCCTCAGACGAAGAGTCTCGCGTTCCTCTCGTTCCCGTTGAGCCATCAGATTTGCTTCACGTTCTTCACGAAGACGAGTCGTCTCCCGCTCTTCGCGTTCGCGCTGAGCTGTCAAATTTGTCTCGCGTTCTGCTCGGCGCTCTTCCCTTTCTTCGCGTCGAAGTTGGGCTTCTCGCTCTTCTCTTTCTTTTTGAGCCGCGATATTGGCCTCTCGCTCTTCTCTTTTAGCGATCAAATTAGCTTCTTGTTGTGCTGCCTGAGCAGCTAGACTTGCCTGTTGTTGGGCGGTTTGAGCCGCTAGCCTTGCCTGTTGTTGGGCGGCCAGAGCTTGAAATAGTCGCTCCATCATGTCGACTTGAGGTGGTATTTGCTGGTTTCCAGCGGGTTCGTCAGTAGAAGCAGTAGCTTGTCGACGAGACATTTCGTTTTTCGTTTATAGTAGATTCACAGTTGATTCACAAAATATTCACTTTATCGGTCTCGGAAATTCCCGATTCTGACACCAATGTAACGTTTTAAGATAAACGTTGAGTTAATAAGTTATTATGTAGGTTCTCCAAGAGAAATAAAGTGAATCGTAGAGGAATTATATATGTTTTGCAATGAGATTATGTATTCAGAAAATACAGGTCTGCTTCAGTAGTGAGCTAAAGACAGACTGATTTGTTTTACAATAATCGTTGTTGACGCAGCAACCGAGTTTCTTATATTTTAAAGGATGTCATTTATCATATAGGCTACTAGATGGTGTTTTATAAATTGAATAGAATATGGGTGATTTTACCCAATGTACCAATATTATATTATTGTTTGTGTGTATACGGATTAATCTCAATTTATGGTAAGAGATCAATTTGATTTCACGATTTATCATAGGGTCAATCACAAGTGACTTATATTCATTCAGTCATTTGGCATAAGAATTTAGTGTTTCAGTATAGAGATATTAAAAATAATATATCAGACTACGAGTATTTGTTAAAACTGTGTATCGTTGGCCGATGGATAATTAATCGATGAAAAATGAAAAACAGTGTTAATTATTGTAAAATTCATATTTTTTGCAACACCTGCTTCGAAACTTTGATGTTCGAGGCCTCTAAAGCGAGCGTAAAGTACCTGAGTTCCGAGGAGTAAAGAAAAGAAGAGTTAGCGCATGCGCATACCGCGAATACTCTACTTTACGCACTAGTTCTTTTTTCGCGCACTGTGTCATGGCGGCGGGCAGTCGCGATGTGAGGTGATATTGACTAATTAATTTGTCTCTCAAATCAAACTTTCTTCGCAGGGAGTTACAAAAAATATCGTGTGATACACATGCGGATAGGCAATATCTGTCTCGTGTCATTACGGCACTCGCCTTCGGCTCGTGCTGCAAACGACACTCGTCGGATATTGCCTACTGTCCGCACGTGTATCACAATATACTATTCTATTATCACAGTTAAAGTAGATAATTAACTTTATTGACATAATTCACAAATGAGCAATTTGCTGTTCAAGACCAAAAAAAAAAATTCACGTCAATTAATATTACATTTTGCTAACATTTTTGAAACTTACTGTGTAAAGATAACAGACGGTGTATCAGTGATATCAATTGACAAGCAGCATCCACCCATAAGGTAATACATACATGTGAGTATTACCAAATGAAAAACTATTGGTTTTATTGAAAAATAAAACAATTGTACAATTTCTAATTGGCGAATAATAGTTTTTCGATTATATATAATTGCCCGAGGGGCTATACACTTGTGAAATCGCTTGTACACCCACTATTGAAATCGATTCCGAATCTATTCCATTCTTATGGAAATCACTTGAAATCATTTTTTGTTCATTGGAAATCGGGTGCAGTCCTTAAGAATCGTAGGAGACTCCGCGAACTCAAAGGAAATCACACAAGATCGTAGGAAATCATATGAAATCGCTTGAAATCGCATGCAGTCGCTTGAAATCGCTTGAAATCGCTTGATATCGCTTGAAATCGCTTGATATCGCTTGAAATCGCTTGAAATCGCTTGAAATCACCGTGAAATCACACGGACTCCCGTGACCGTGATAAAAAAAATTCTATGCAGTCACACGAAATCACATGAAATCACATGAAATCGGTTTGAAGCGATTGAAGCTCAGATTGAAGGCAGTCCAGAATCGTATCCAGAATTGTCTTGGAATAACAAAAGTTCGACCAAAGTTCGTCTCTCTGTTCTCACTTCAATTCTCCCGTCATTAACGCACGTGCAGGCCGAGGTGCAGGCATAGCAGGCAGGCATATGTAATATAAGCGCCAGCTTGTTGACTGTTTTAGCATCGGTGTGTTTAGTGTCGGTGTTTTATCGTTTGAACTCGGATTCGACCGCAATAGATTTGACCTTACGTCCGAGATATCTAGCAGGCTTAAGGAGACGAGAAAAGAAATGAAATGGATAAAACAAATGAAGATGACGATGGGTCCAAAGAGGGATTTTCAGTTGAAAAGGTGAGTGAAGGCCACACGATTTCGATTATATCTCTTTTGTTAAATATGGCATAACAGTAGAAGTCGATATAAAAGTAGTAATAAGTAAATAATGAAGCAAAAAAAAGGTGGAAAACAACGTTAAAAAAAAATCATAAAGCTTAGAGTTGTAAGGCGGGCCCTAGTCCCGAAAACTTGTCATTTTTTCGAGCATTTTTGACTCATGGTGTCGGTATTGATTGCAGCAAGTTACAATTCTTATCTTTTAATCTACAGTTTATTACGCATTTTCAAAAAATGAAGCCAGAAATATATTCGATTAAAAGCTTCTTGTTATATGGGCTACTCTCTAAACATGAATAAGTGAATATTCACTTATTTGTGAAATTTTCACTTATTCATGTTTAGAGAGTATAGCTTGCAAGCACAATAAACACTAAATTCCGAGATCTTTTATCACGATGATAACCGAGTTCAAAACGTTGGTATCGATGTTTGTAACACTTTATACCGACTTTATTCGGAGCAGGGACCTCGGCAGGGAGTCTCGGTAGACCTTATTTCGAGTCCTATTTATTTACAACAATGTTGCTCCGACAGTGCAGTGTCATTCGTTCCAATGAGAAAATATCGAGGTAAAATATGCAAGCAATAATATTCCAAATTTTTGTAATTGCACACATTTTACTACAATGCATACCTAGGTATATGACGCTTGTGATCATAGATTACACGTATAACAAATCTTTCACGGGTATGCCAAATGTTGTGATTATGGGCATAAAGAAATGAGTCCGATTGAGTTTAAGGCCCATCCCTAGTCGCCCACCTCCTTTTAGTCGAAATGTGTCACATTTCGATTATTATCCAAGCTCAGGCGTCGAAAACGCAAAAAGGCCAACTTAGCGCAAATTCTATTTCAATTCCGAAGACATACATCCAAACAAATGTTCGTTTTGTGCGAAAACAGAGTCTGCAGATGATTTTTACATTGTTACGAAATTATTCGAATTCGATTTCCTCGGCGGACAATGTAAGAACCATCTGTAGACTCGATTTTCGCACGAAACGAACATTTTTTTTGGACGTATGTGTTCGGGATTGAAATAGAATTTGCGCTAAGTTGGTCTTTTTGCGTTTTTTACGCCTGGGCTCGGATAATAACCGAAATGTGACACATTTCCACCAAAAGGAGGTGGGCGACTAGGGATGGGCCTTAATTCAAAACGCAATTTTAGGTATCCTTTTATAGAAATGGGTTTTGCATTGCAATGTGTTCGCAATTTTTAATTTGTGACTGAAAAAAAGAGACATGAATAGAAATAGAGAAATACACTATGTATATTAGAGCGGTTCAAAAAAACGCTACAATTTTTCCCAGTATTGCTCATCGATATTTTTGTTCCTGTTCATAGAAAAATGGCTCTCGCATAAGCTGAGGCCCACACGATTGTTTTGACTACTGCCGCATCGATGTTGAAATTTAGAGAAATTTCAGGTTTCTGGGAATTTCAAAGTTCAGATATCGAGGCGCTCTTCGAGGTTCTCGTTCGTCCCAACATGTGAAGAAATTCCCTTCAAGCGGGTATCTGGCGGATGATATTCAGTACTGCCGCATTGATATCGAAATTTGAAAAATCGTGAAAATAAGTTAGGTAATTATTAAGATGCGCCCCAGGCTCATTGAATTCCTCGTTGAAATTGTGGTAAAAAGGGATTCAATGAGCTGCTGCGAATCTTAATTATTAACGAACTTAATCTCACGATTTTTCAAATTTCGATATCAATGCGGCAGTACTAAATATCATCCACCAGATCTCCGCTTCGAGAGAATTTCTTTACATGTTGAGACGAACGAGAACCTCGAAGAGCGCCTTGATATTATCTGAACTTTAAAATTTCTGAATACCTGCATTTTCACGAAATTTCAACATCGATGCGGCCGTAGTAAAAAAAAGTCGGGTGGCCCTCAGCTTGTGCGAGAGCCATTTTTCTATGAACAGGAATAAAAATATCAATGAGCAATACTAGGAAAAATTGTAGGGTTTTTTTGAACCGCCCTAATGTATATTCATTGTGCCTGAATTATTAAATTATATTGTAGAAAAATTAGCGACAAAATCGAAATTACGGAAGTTAACCGTCAGGTCGCTGCTCTTGAAAAAAGGCAATGTGTAATGGCTTGCAAGAATTATTTGTATTCCAGCTTTTGATATTCCTCAAATTATTTTGGCAATAATTCCGAGAATAATTCCTTCCATTTATACATACAGCCTATCATCACGAGCGATACATCCAAGGTAACAACTCTCGAAAAAAAAACAATCAATCCATGTTTGGAGTGCAGCCGGCGCGATCGTGAAGAAAGAACGAAAGCTGCAGTCGAGGCGGCAGCAGTCATTTCGAAGGAAAATGCAATGGTGTGCCGTTTTTGGACCAAATTAGAGGCTGACCTTGGGGTATTTGTCCCTCTTCACATCAAGAACATCATGCGATTCAACAACTTGGACAATCCGTTGTCTTTTCGGAACCTTACTGAAGAACTTTTGGGTGACGTAGAAAGTTTTGCCAAGGATGTCATGCCAGACCTAATAGAAGACCAAGCCGATAGAAAACAATCTATGGGAATTTTCACAAATGTCCCAAGAAATTTAAGTTCCTGATGGAAGACAAACATTTGTTGAAGGAGTTGATTACTTACGTCAACGATAAACCTAAAAATTATTTTCAATCATCGGAAGCGGCACCACCGTTTAATATTCTCAAACAGGTTAACATACCTAAGAAGAAATGTGTCACCCTCGATGCATCGTCTAGCCAGCAGCATCTCGAGCAGCATAGTTCAAAGGATTCAAAGAGTGCAGAAACGAACATTAATATAGCGGGTAAAACGAGAAAGTTAATAACGTAGATAAAAAAATTCCTCACAAATGAGCCTGAGCTGGCTGATCAAACTGACATATCTGTTGCAATTCGAATACCAAGCTATTGCGACACCTCATATCCGGTATAGCAGGGCAACGACTCTATCGTTCAGTGAAATACATAGCAATGTGCAGACGCAGCACCAAAAGAGTCGTTAAAGGGCAGGCAGACGACGCGCCCGTCGTCAGAACATCGCGACCAGAAGCAAGACACATTATATAGAGATTAGTTCGAAATTAGTAAAGCCTTTGTAAAACTTCATATATTAAGGGGGTATCTACACCTTTGAATTTTCAAAAAATCGTTTTTTTTTTTATAATTTATTTGGAATGCTAGTGACCTACTCTACCTGCAAATAAATCGGTGTCAAAATATCTAGAGGATTTGAAAAGTTACAGCCATGACAGTGCCAGATTGCGAAAAAGCCCCGCGGCGCGGCGCGCGAACCGTCAAATTGGTGCCATAAGTATTGTACAACACCGCCAACACCACTTACACCACTCCTTAATTTTATGACGTTTTTATATATTTCGATTTTGAATTTGATTCTGTGATCTTTTAATTCTTCGTAATTATCATTCTTACACATATTTAATTTTCAATATTCTTTTGAATTGTGATCATTGACAGAACACATGGCTGCGATCTACATTTTTTCGAGGTTAGGTGTCCACTTGTTTGTAAATATTATCGTGCTTTCATTACGAATTCAAACTACTGGTAATTTCCATTATCGAATAAACACAGTGTTTATTTATCTGACATGAGACTTCGGAATCGAAAGAAGATGATCCATCAAAAAGTGCGTTTGAAATCGATGCCAGGAAAGTACACATTTGGATTTCTAAAAAGATGAGTATTTCTACAATACATATATTAATTGCAAGAGTTTAATAAATATTATAAGAAAAAAGGTATGATTGATGAAAGATGAAAGAATTTTCGTAGTATTGACAAAATTGTGCTAGCATCTTCTGAATCTCAAAAATATTGAAAATCAAAAATTGTAGAGAATTTTTATGTTGAAAAATTTTGATCAGATTTTTTCTAAAGCAATCAATTATTTTTCTAACAGCCTCACCGGACACCTAACGGACACTGCTGTTGTACAGAACAGGTCAAAACTCACTACGAACCTCCCCCTGGCACATGTGTCTAGACTCGACTCGACTCATAACTCATCGATACGAGAGCAGCTGCGGATCCAGCATATTAGTCACAAGCAAAATCTTAAAACTTAATTTCCTGTAACTACATTTTCTTCTCTTGGAAAAGTATGAAATAAAAAAAAAATTTTTGATAAAAAAGTTTAAAAGTTGATTTCTGGAGAATGAATATTTTGAACGTTTGTCGTAAAGAATCAGGAGCATCGCTGGACCGATTCTGGTGTTTGTGGTCTTCAAATTTGTAGAATCGAAACCTCTATCAGATGAACATAGAACTTTTTGATAAACCCATTTTTAGTTGAAATATTAGAAAAATAAGCAAAATTTTTTTTCAAATTCAGAAAAAAAATCGAAAAAATTCAATAACTCAAGTAATTCTTGCAATATCAAAAAGTTCTATGTTCATCTGATAGAGGCATGTCTTATGAACAATTGAGAACCAAAAATTCCAAGATTGGTCCAACGCTGGATCTGATTCTTTACGGCAACCGAGTGATTTTGTATTTTCCTGTCTTCAGCGCAGCCACTATTGGACTGGAAGTAATACATGATGTAAGATATGGATAATGAAGGTCAAACCCTCCCCAAACATGATGATTTTTTTCAATTTTATCAGAGTCTTCAAGGCGAAAAAAAAAGAAAAATCGTTTTTCAGAAATTCAACCCATTTAAAGGTGTTGTAACTTTTCACAGGTTTGCGATATAGAAGATATCACAAACCGTGCCGTTAGTGTGAGTTCTATTGCTCGGTTAATGTTTTTCGGGACCACTCTTAATAATTAGACTATTGACGCTAATCTTACGGACCTCAAACGCACTGCGTTATCAGCCGTCTCCCTGACGAATAGGTACACGCAGACGTGCAACTACCGTCTTCTTCCCAGTTAGTAAACAAACCTACGCTCAGAACTGTGCCTGCAAGTGCAGACAAAGCCTGTCTCAGACTTGGACAAGGTTATACCTTGCCGAAGCTGTCCCTATGCTATAGTTAGTAAGTTGAATTTACAAGACCTGGAAATTGGCGAAGAAGGGAGGCTGCGACAAATTATGCTTTTTCTTAATCAAACAAAAATATCATTTATTTAATAAACTTAAGCTAAGGTTGCAACCAACTAAAATTATATTTACAAAGTTGCTTTTGCTCTCTCGATTCGAAATATTGTTTCTAGAAGTTTTGCACAATAATAAGTTTTCTATTCTGTGACTTTTATATGATTTCTATTTTTCTATAATAACGATTTTCTGATTATAATGTGAAGCTAAAGGTATATTGCTGTTATAGCCAATATCCAAACGAAATAAAGATTTGAATTTAGTGATCACTCGAGCTCTTTGCTACGAGTGTCAGACAACAAAGTATGAGAAGTGATATTACAGTGAGTCAATCAGGCGATCAGCCGTGTATTGCTTTTTAGTGGTGAGCCAAACTCTAGGCGCTTTGCCGTAGATTTGCTGCTGAGCTGAGCAGCGTCACGGCTTTTATATCAGTCGTGACGTCACTCAGCTCGACGTTGCGATGGAACGTTCACGATGATTTGCTCGTTGCTTGTCGATGATTGGTCGATTCGCAACGACTGTTGAGCTCAAATGCTAACGCCCAGGCCTAGGTGGCCTGACACGTTACAGTGTATATACCCCCTTAAATAAACTTGAATTACTTTGTACGACTGAGTTCCAACTCTTAATTCGACAACGAACCCTTCAAATGAATTATAGTTGTATGAAAGATCTCAGGATCCCGATTACAACAACTGGTGGCAGCGGCGGAGATCGTCGAATCGTACAAATAAATTAAGTGTCAAGTATCGAGCAAGTGAATTGAAAGAATAGTGATAGTGGCACCGGAAGCTGGCATCGTTAAAGAAATCACCGTGAAATCACATGTCGAAGAAAAGAATAGAACGTTCAGCATCCGTAGACTCTCCGACTAAACCTGAGTTACAAGGGGAAGTAAGCTTTGGGGATAATTCACCGTTGTTTGGTGTACTACCTCCCAGCCAGAGGCACGCCTTGCATTTATCACTGGCTGCAGCAGCACAAGAAGCTTCGGGCAAAGAGCAAATGCCATTGAACTGGGACTTGGTGGGAAAACGCATTGCAGAAGGTAAAACCGCGTGGATTCAAGAATTACGAAGAGATCATCTTCTCCAAACCTGTGAGCATCTTGGCATAAACGTAAGCGAAGCAAATACAGTTGACGAACTTCGTGCGGCATTACGCGAATTTGTTAAAAGTAAGACTCGGGAGCAAGTACCACCACAACAGAATCAGAACACAGCAGCGAATCAACCTCCAATCAATATGGCCGAAGACACCCCCACCGTGAGACAAGTGCTGAAGGACATCGAGATCTCCAATAACGATGACCGAGGAAAAGTTTGTGATTTTATTCGCTCTTGCAAGTATGCACGTGAAATAATACGACCTGCAGATACGGGAAATCTATTGAAAGCTGTTCTGAGCACCCGAATCAAAGGTGCTCCGGCACGAGCTTTAGAATACAAATCAATTGACACCTGGAACGCACTGGAGGAAGAGCTGAAGTCGATGAGCATCGATACACGGACATTAGCTTCATTACAAGTGGAATTCAGTAGCTGTAGACAACGTCAGATCGAGGACGCGAGGTCATATGGAACACGAGTCGAGAAACTAACTGCACAGGTCATCGAAGTAACGATAAAGGAAGCCGCAGAAGAGGATTCGAAATCGACGCTGGAACGCCAGGTCAGAAAACAAGCTGTCAATATCTTCATCAGAGGCTTGAACGACAAGCTGAGGATATTGGTCAAGAGCCGACGGTGTGAAAATCTTAGAGAAGCCATATCACTCGCGATAGAAGAAGAACGAGATTTAGGCCCCATTCGTGGATCGGATCGGGAACACAATCAACCGCGTAACAGCAGAGAAGGCAACAGACAAAATAATTGCTACAACTGTGGGAAGACAGGACACCTAGCACGAGATTGTCGCTCAGTAAAGACGGGATCCAGTTACCCTCAACGATTGCCGACACCAAGTAACTACGTAAGAAAAATTCAGGTAATTTGTCATTTCTGTAGGAAACCAGGGCACGTCATACGAGACTGCAGAACTAGAATAGCAGAAGAAAATAGACAAGGCTACGAGAGAAATCGGGGACCTCCTAGAAGAGAGGAACGGGTCCAATCAGGTCCTTTCAGAGACGCCAGCAAGCAAAACGAAGAGACTCCGGGAAACGAGGAGCAGGCGCGGCGGACAGGCAACCGTATCGCTTCGTACCAGTAAATTGCCTAATAAATGGATCAAGACAGAAGAATCACGCAACGATCGAGGCAGATGAATTCAAGACGAGACACGGAACTATGCTATTAGATTCAGGAGCTGAGGTAAGCCTAGTAAAAGTCGGAAAAATTGACGGAGAAGTGATGGCTGAAGACGGTGTGATGACGCTCAGAGGAATAGGCGGAACACCGGTTACGACCTTGTCTAAGGTCACGTTGAATATAAGGGTTGGTGATAGGCACATATCGCACCTTTTTCACGCAGTTGAAGACGATTTTCCACTAGAAGCAGACGGTCTCTTAGGAGGCGACTTCCTCGAGAAGCATGACGTCGAGCTTAGATCTGGGAAATACGCAAGATTGTACGGAACGACATGGAATTTAGGAGCCACAGGAGCTCACATATCGCTCGAACGGAGAAGCGAGAAGATAATCCGTGCAAAGACACGCGACGACGCGGAAGGCATCGTCGAAGGAATCGAGTTACAGCCTGGAGTATACCTAGGGAGTTGCATCACCAATGCAGTCGACGGTGAGTGCAAAGTCAGCATTTTGAATACGAACGATTATAATGTAGAACTGGAACAGCCGTGTGTACAAATCGTAGCACTAGGCCAAGAGCACACAGATATGACGCAAGTGTATGCATGTCGGACGATGACACCAAGTAACGCTAGCCGAATGCAACAGCTGAGAGACAACCTACGTACGAGTCATCTGAATCGAGAAGAAAACGAGAGCTTGTTAGATATTTATGAAAGATTTCATGATGTATTTCACTCAGAAGGAGACTATCTGGGTTACACGAACGCAGCTAGTCACAGAATTACAACGAGTCCAGATAATATCGCACCAATAAATGTAAGACCTTATAGACTTCCAGAGAAACACAAGCAGAAGATAAACGAGCAGGTAGATAAAATGCTTGCCGACGGGATAGTCAGACAGAGCAAAAGTCAATGGAACGCACCACTGCTAGTGGTACCGAAGAAGGCAGACGCATCAGGAAAAACGAAGATGAGAGTCGTAGTTGACTTCCGTAAGGTGAACAAGGTTACTGTAGGAGATTCCTTTCCACTGCCTAATATCACGAAAATATTGGACAAGACGGCATTTTCCACTTCACGCGGTCATTACGAATACAATCGCATGCCTTTTGGACTGAAGAACGCACTCGCTACATTTCAACGATTAATGAATACTGTACTTTCAGGAATACAAGGCCTTAGATGTTATGTCTATCTCGACGATATTGTCGTACATGCTCCTAGTTTGCAGGAACATAACAAACGACTGGGAGAGGTACTGGAACGCTTACGACAATATTCATTGAAGTTACAGCCAGACAAATGCGAATTTCTGAGGCAAGATGTCAACTTTTTGGGACACGTCATCACTAGAGACGGGATAAAGGCAGATCCAGAGAAGATCCGAGCAGTAGAAGAATTTCCAATTCCAAAGAGTGTAAAAGATGTTCAAGGATTTCTGGGTTTGGCCGGATACTATAGACGATTCATACAGAATTTCTCGAGTTTAGCAAAACCGCTAACACATTTGCTGAAGAAAGAGGTAAAATTCGGATGGACTTCGAGCGAACAAGAAGCTTTTGAAAATTTGAAGAAGACATTGACGACAGCACCAATTCTACAGTATCCAGATTTCGAGCAACCGTTCATCGTGACGACAGACGCATCCGACAAAGCCATCGGAGCAGTCCTGTCGCAAGGTATAATAGGAAGTGACTTGCCAGTAGCATACGCAAGCAGAACTCTAAATTCAGCAGAAGGAAATTACAGCACCACAGAAAAAGAATTATTGGCCATAGTCTGGGCAGTTAATCATTTCAGACCGTATGTATATGGTATCAGATGTAAGATTGTTACAGATCACAAACCACTCACATGGTTATTCGGAGTCAAAGATCCAGGATCACGACTCATGAGATGGCGACTGAAGCTGGAAGAATACGACTACGAGATCGAGTACAAGGCAGGCAAGGCTAACACCAACGCAGATGCCTTGAGTCGCATGTACGCAGTGACCAGAAGTCAGCAGAAAGAAGAGGATGAATCGAACAACCGAGAACAAGAATATTCGGAGGAAGATCGGAACAGGATCATCTATGAGTATCACGACACGCCATTAGGAGCTCATCAAGAAGTCAACCGAACGATTCAACGAATTCGATTGAAGCACGATTGGCCAGGATTACAGAAGGACGTCGAAGAACACATCTCGAGATGCGACAATTGCCAGAAGAACAAACTTAGCAAAAAGACGAAAGCACCAATGGTCATTACCGACACTCCGAATCAACCGTTTGAGAAATATGCATTGGATATCGTAGGACCACTGACAGGAACCGAACAAGGAAACAAGTATATTGCAACCTGCCGTATTATTGGAGTCCCTTGAACGAGGGTGAGACCCCAATAACCGGGTGCACCAAGGCCTTGCGCTTTATTTTGGACGCCACCTAATTTGATAAATTAGGAAATCTCTCTTATCTGATACCTAATGTTTAGATATTCGTTTGCCAGGGAAGCTGGTTTGAGACCCTCAGGGTGAGGTTCGGGCACGTAGGCCCTCGTACCTATTCTGTTCTGACGCTGAGGCGTTCTTAGCTCTGTTATAACATAAATCTTTGACAATCTGTTCTAATAATCTACGTCACCGGACCATGTTCTCGATGGTCTCTGGTTGAAGGGAGGAATTGGGAGATCCAAGGATTGAGTAATTCTGACTCGGTGATTTAGGATTAATAACTGATTTATATTTAACTCGTCTTTCTTTTCACATGTGATTTCCGTACACTCACTCTATATGACGCTTAGTGACATATCTCACATTTTCACACACTCACGTAAATTGGGGGTGCAATTATGCTTCTCAATTCCTAAAGAATTGATTAAATGATAGTTATTTAATAAACTAACTGATTCTGAGATCGCGATGACCACTTATCTTTCTCTTAGAGACAATACCATACTTTGCGTAACGGTTATATTCAATTCTGAGCAGGACGATTCTTAGCCGCGGTGTAAACACCCATCTATCTCGTAGCAGAGGTGATGCCATACTCCATTGCTTTTATATTTCTGAGCAGGACGATTGTGAGTCGCGGTAAACACCCATCCATCTCGTGGCAGAGATGATGCCATACTAATGAATTCTACGGAATTCATTAGGAATGTAGAGATTAGTGAAAATCTATAATACCGATTGTGATCTGAGTGATGGCGTTACTAGTATGATTTGAGAAGGCATGTAGTGAATGTGGGCTACGGAGCCTGAGCTCGTATAGCCGCACGGCGGTAATAAAGTAGAAATGTGCAGACACATTGTCACAGATCCCCCCACTAGACGTAGGCTATGGTTGAGGGTACGTTTTCTCATTCAACAATGCATTCTTTCATACTTAGTTCAGGGACATAATTAGTAAGTTAGAATAGAAGTGCATGGTATAATATAATAATTTTATTATTATTTATGGCGAGCAGAGAGCGAGTGTCTATGAGTATAGTTAGCTTAGTGCTATGTAGCATAATAAGATGATTAAAGAAAATGGCGTTAACAAAAAACGATTTTGAAAACTTATATAAATGGGAGTACGTTACTCAGGACATTATCCAACAAAAAAAACATATTTTTCTCCCTTGTTTTTGACTTATATTAGATTATGTGGGTGTAGAGTGAAAATTGGAATTTCAACCCTTATAGTGGGATATAGGATTCCATTGAACCTATCTCCTAACGTGGTTAATTATGAGTATAGCTTAAGTAACTAGGACAGTGAATACTGTTTAGGTTGGGCTTTGACAATTTTTAGTCTAGGGTAAGTAGCGAAGCTAAATGTAATAATTATAACTAATTGAGTATATGTTATCATAGGTCTAAAAAGAAAGATACTATAAGATTGTTTTTGGTCATGATCGGGTTAATGGAGGATTTCTCCTTTTGTTGTGGGAGAGGTGTCTTTGGTATGGGATAGTGAAAGACTCCACGACTAGTTGTAGTGGCGTGTCGCGGGCCTTCCTTTTAGACGACGACGAAGGTCGCAAATCGAGGTCTGACTGGACGTCGATGGTTTTGGCTCAGATTCTTCGTTGCTTTCGGGATATAAATCTTGGAGGGGAGTTTTAGCCATATTGGGGAGAAACTCCGTTTGCGTATTTGTAGAGACAGTTGCCTGGTGGGTAGGTATAGGTCCCTTATACTGGTTCTTCCACTCCTGATGTTCAGGGAAGCGGTTTTGGCACTCAGTGCAGTTTGAATTAAGTAGATTGAGATCGGTTCCACAGCGGTGGCAACGTCCTCGTACGATTTCTAACTCCTTGTCGTGTGCAAACGGACAATTGTTCTTCGAGTGATGTGGGGCTCCACATCCATGGCAAAAGCCGCTTCGGTAAGGGAAGGGGCATTGCTTGAATTTGTGTTGCTTGGAGCGGCAGTTTAAACACCCTTTCTCTGTTGTTTTCGGTCTATATGTAAGAAAGGTGTTAGTGTTGGCGTTCCGTAGTGTGGTCTTAGCTGCGGCGAGACTCTGGTCCTGGACATATTCGTTTAAGATTCCTGACCAGTCACTTCCAGAGATGCGTCTGGCGGAGTTGTCATTCGCTTGGATCCTAACGGTGTCGGTTTCTGATCGAGGTGCAGTTGGTGCGCTTAAGAGGCGTTCTAACAAAGATTGACGTGTTCGGGGCGTCTTGGGTAGCAAGACACTGGCATATTCGGAAAAAGAACAAGGTAGTGAGATCTTCCTTGGCTCTTGACTTCTTATTTCCTGAGGTTTCGCGTCCCATTCTTTAATTAGTGTACTCCGGTCTATTCGTACGGGTCCTGGGTTTGGTGGTGTTCGGCCAGAGCGTTCCGGAGTTGATAGGAAGAAAGGTTTCGGTATCTGGTCACCCAAGGAGTCATGCTTGGGTTTCGGTTCTGGGGATGGCGGCTTCTCGTCTGATGGTTCGGGATCAGATGATAAATAATCTGAAAGACTTTTTGGACTGGTTGGTGGGGTTTTTGGTTCCATCGCCGGTTTTGGATCGTCAGAGTCTGAGCTCCCGGTAGACGGTGATCGTGGTCGCTTGTGCGGTGCTTGTCTCTCCGGTGTAGGTGTTGGTTCAGGGTGAGTTTTAGACAGGTCAATTGGCTGTTCTTGAATAAGATGCAGTGGCGAGCTAGTGGCGGGCGAGTTACCACTGGGTGACAAATTCAAGGGGTGTGCCGGTGTGGCATCGTGTACGGGGATCCGGGGTCTTAGGTCGGTGATACGGGCTAACACGTGTGTATCCGTTAGGTCCGAGTCGTGAAGGCGGAGGAGCCGAACGACGGGAGAGGTCCCCTTAGGGCTGGAGGATTGACGTGCTCCTCGTCTGGCGACCTGTCGGGTTCTGTTTAATCTTCCCATGTTGCGAAATCGTCCTTCGTATTGTATCGGCGTGGTGATCTGGGTAAAACAGGACTGGGATATCAGTTCATGCGTCGAGGATTGCGACGGGGGAATTTTAAATCTTTAATATCGTATTTTCCTATTATCTTCCTATTCTTATCTACTATTTCTACGGTGGTAGGTGAGAAATACCTTGATACGTAAGCTGGTCCGTCATATTTTGGAGCAAGCTTTGCGCTGTAATTCTCTCCTTTTTTACTTAGCCTTTTCCGAGGAAAGTACACCTCGTCGCCCTCCCGGATATCGGGAACAGTTGACGGGATGTTCGCGTTATGGCGATTTATTTGCCGGAATTGTGCCTTAAGTAAGTGCTTTTCAGCTAAGTGCCGTATGGTATCGAGAGTGATCATTCTGCGGGCCCATGGGTCTTGTGAATCTAATTTAGATAAGTCTAGATCCTTATCAGGTGAGCTATGGCAGCGTGTCTCTCGACCAAAGTTTAGAAAATGAGCAGAATACTGAGTGGTAGCACTCTTAGTGGAGTTGCAAGCAAATTGCAGATCGGAGATGAACACAGGCCAGTCTGTTTGCCTAGGTGAAGTGAATGCAGCTAGCATTGGTTTTATAGCTCGGTTAAGGCGTTCTACGGGGTTTGCACAGGGATGTGCTAATGCAGTGGTCTTGTGTTCTACTCTGAATTCGGAATTTAAATAGTTTACCTGTTTATTAATGAATTCGGTTCCATTGTCAGTGATTAGAGTAATAGGATTTCCCCAACGATTATAAATACGACACAATTCTCGGGCTACTAGTTTTCCGGATTGTTCGCGTAGAGGAATTAGTTCGATGTATTTTGAATATAAGTCTTGTACGACGAGGATGTATTGCATTCCATCCGTGGATCGCGTGAGTGGTCCAACGGTATCAGCTGATACGACGGCCCAAGGAGCGATTGGTGGTCTGATATACATCTGGTGTTGTACCTTGTGTTGATTAAATTTGACTAATCTACACGTTTCGCAATTGGAAATGAATTGTCGAATTTCTTCATGCATACCGGGCCAATAGTGTTTTTGACGAATACGGTCGCATGTTTTATCGGTACCGAGATGACCGGCTTGTGGAGTGCAATGGTAATTTTTTAAGATATCAATGATTTGATCGCGAGTAGGAACAAGTTTCCAAGCGTCGGAATCACCTATATCGATTTTTCCGGGGTCTGGTCGATAGTGATACAACTGATCGTTTTCTAATTTCCAATCGGTCAAGACATCGGTGTGTTTCTTAGTCATAGAGATTTTCTTTTTATACCATAGGGCAGAGGTCGGCAGGCTTGGCGCAATGCGCCAACCTGGCTCTAAGTGTCAATTACTACAGCCGTAAGTCCCCTCGGTCTACCTGAGAACGGTCAGTTGTCCTTACCTGAAAGTTCGATGGTAGGGGCAGCGTTCAGGAGAAATAAAAGGAACTAAGGGGTGTGCGGTCTATTTGGGACGGCAAAAACTGCGTCTGACCGTCCAAGTCTTTTCATACCTGCATATCCCTACCCATACCTGCCAAATTCCTAGAAACGGCGTTAAAAGGATTAGTGCCGGTGAATGGGTTAAGTGGATTTACGGCTTTGGCTCCTTGGCCTAATGAGTGTGCCGACCCCTGCCATAGGGTATGTGAATCAGGAGGTGTAGTTGGGATTTCAATATTCAGGACTTGACTTGGTTCTTCTGCGGATTCGTATTGACGCGACAAGGCGTCAGGAGCTTCGTTTTCCGTACCTTTGCGGTGAATTACCGTAATGTCGTGGGACAATAGTTTCATAGACCATCTGGCCAGTCGGCTAGTTGGATCCTTATGGGTGTACAACCAGGTTAACGCGGCGTGATCGGTCACGACAGTGAAGGGCGCACCTTCTAGGTAACATCGCAGTTTGTCGACGGCCCACACGATCGCAAGACACTCTTACTCGGAAGTAGTGTAGTTTTTCTCCGCAGGGAGCAGTGGTCGACTAAGGCACTGAATAAAATATTCGCGGTTATTATCAAGCCTATCAATTTGCGTAAGTACCGCACCTAATCCAGTATCGCATGCATCGGTATACAGGACGTATGGTAAGTTTGGATTCGGCGTATGCAGAACTGGTGCATCTAAGACGCGTTGTTTAGTTTCTTAGAAAGCCTTCTCTTCAACTTCAGTCCATCGCCAGGGGACGTTCGGACTGGAAAGTTTATTAAGAGGACCTTGAACTCGTGCAATGTTTTTCATGTGTCTATGGTACCAGTTAACTAAACCATTGAAGCGGCGTAGTTCTTTTCGGTTGACAGGTCTTTTGAGTTCGTGAATGGCTTTTAATTTTTCGGGATCGGGTCTTAATCCGTTTTTATCAATAATGTGGCCGAGGAATTTTACTTCGGAGCGCGCAAATTTGCTTTTGTCGCGATTAATTGTTAGGCCTGCCTCACGGATTATTTCGAAGACTAGTCTGAGCATTTCTAGGTGTTCATCTAAATTCCGGGAGACGATAACCCAATCATCTAGGTATGCAAAAATGCAGTTTTCCCAATGACGAGGAAGTTTCCGGTCTCGGAGTTTTTGGACTAAGTTACGTTTAAGCGCATCCATAAGCATTTGGAAAGTACTCGGGGCTCCGGTGAGTCCATAAGGCATACGTTCCCAGTGGTATAGGCCGCCATCTTCGAGGACGAAGGTGGTGTATTGTTTACTACTCTCTTCCATCGGGATCTGATGGAACGCTTCGCTGAGATCGATAGTCGAGATTAAGCAAGCTTCATGTAATGCAGCCAGGATTCGGTTCATGTTGGGTAACGGGTAGGCTGGTTTCGCGGTTTGTTTGTTAACGCGACGGAAATCTATACAGAACTGATATTTCCCGTTAGGTTTAAGAACCATGACTGGGGGACTGGCCCAGGTACTACCTTCGCTAATGGTAATGTATCCTTTGTCTAAGAGTCTTTCTACTTCTTCTTTCATTAATTTATTTACAGTTGGACTTCGTCGATAAGGCTTGAGTCTAACGGGTGTCTCATCGATGAGGTCGATTTTATGGTTGATAAGTTGAGTACATCCTTGGGGATGTTCAGATTCTTTTGCAAATTCGCTATCTAGAAATTCAGTTAACCGTTGCTGATCAGTCGGAGTTGCCTCGTGGAGTGATAGCAAGGCTGAGACAGTGTCGCGAGGTTCGCATCGCTTGTATCGGATGGGGTAGGTCATGTCGCTACCGCTCATCTTCCATACTCGGTTTCCCATGTCGACGCTAACCATGAAATTTATCCAGAAGTCCATGCCTAATAGAGCATCGGTAGCTAATCCGTCTAGGACAGTAAACCATTGTTCGCCATATTTATCCCCAACATCGATTAAAAACGGAGCACCATATTTAGTTTTTAGAACCGTACCGTTTGCGAGTCGAACACCGGTAGTCGAGGTGTTGTCAGGTCTGGCAGATCCGAGACTTAGTTCGCGAACGCGTTCGAAAGCGGCGGGGCTAAGGTACGAACGTTCGCTTCCACTATCAATAATTCCCGTTAACTCTTCTCCGTAAATCCAAATTTTAATAGGTAACTTGGCTGTGACTTCCGGAGGGGAATCGCCAGTTCCTCGCGTATAGACGCGTCGGTTTTCGATTCGGTCGATTATGTCCGGGTTATCTAAACGAGTTTTTAATTTGGACGGTAAGTGATATTTACGTTGCAAGGCTCTAGGCACTTCGGAGTTTTCCGTGGAATTATTGGAGACGGTATTGGTGGATGTAAGGACGTATAGGTTGGCAAAGTCGTCTTCAGAATCAGGCTCGTCAGACAAGTTTGGATGGTGGTCGTCCATAGGATTAGACTTGGGGATGTTCATTGAACCTTCAGTTTGGTCGACTTCCGTGACATGGTATGAATCACAGACAAAATAGGCGATATTGTCGTAGTCATCGTCAGAATCATCATGTACACGGAGAAGGAATTGGGTAGATGACAGCGCCAATCTCGATAGCGGTGGCTTATGACTGTCAGGCAACGCCACGCGCTCTCCTTGGGAACGCTGAGCTCCCAAACAGTAACGTTGCGATACGCGCGGTCAAGGAATCTTTGGCCAACGCCATCGCAACGTTACTGTTTGGGAGCTGAGCGTTCCCAAGGAGAGCGCGTGGCGTTGCCTGACAGTACATAAGCCACCGCTATCGAGATTGGCGCTGTCGTCTACCCAATTCCTTCTCCGTGTAGGTCAATGTCGATGTCAGGTTGGGAAGTGAATTCGGATTCAGGAATCTGACCAGATAGTTCGTTAAGTTTGGAAGCATTTTCGCTTCTGGTTTTATTGGAGTCGCGAGCAAGCGTTTGTATTTTTACAGGTTGGACTATAGGGGTTGTCTTGTTAGAGGGATTTGAGTCGGTATCCTTAGCTCTCGGGTTGTTACGAGGACACTTGGCGTTGCGATGGCCAAGGCCGCGACATATATAGCAGGCAACTCGATTAGGCTTCGTACAGGCACGTGAAAGGTGTCGGTATCTTCCGCAATTAGCGCAGAAGGTGGTGCTCAAATCTCTATTTGCGTTTGGAGTAAAGTTAGAATTAGACCGAACATTATCAGATGAAACTTTCTTCGGGGTATTATTGTTAGGACGTCTCGAAGAATTAGTATTGCTGTTAACAGCATTGACTTTAGTGTTCTTATTCAGTCTTTCGAGTACGCGTTCTACAAGAGTATCGATGTGATCTTTCTTATCGTTAGCACTTAGGTTCCGACAATCCGTAGGGTTGGAAGTTAGAATATCTTCACTATCAGAATCTTCGGTATCGTCGTTTTCAGCGATAGCTGAGCTCGCAGCGTTTAGACGGGATGAACGTTGTGGCAAGTGACGCTTGTCTTGGTTATTGGTACTACTTCTCGCCTGTCGACGATACATAATAAGTTCATCATATTCACGCGTGGCTTTCAAAAGACTAAGGAAAGTTTTGAACGTTCCTCTATGAGATAGGAATTCTTTATAACGAGTATTGAATTGTTTTTGAATTGTACGAATTTGTTCTTCCTCAGAAGGAGGATTATTCATTGTTGAGAATAACTCGGTTATCTTTGCTATTTAATCAAATCCGGTTTCAGAAGGTCCTTGATCGCAGAGGGCGATTTGTCGGAGAATTTCAGAGTCAGTTCCTTCGATACCAAAGGCAGCGGAGAATTCTTCGATGAATTGGCTCCAAGTATGCCACTTATGAAGTCTGGATTCTAACCAGATCAGCGCAGTACCGGTAAAGCATTCGGTTAGAACTAATAACTTATCGTTACCGACAATACCTTCCTGTTGGCATCTTTGTTCAAGGGCTTTTAGAAAAGCGCGGGGTTTCTTATCAGTAGGGAATTTTAATTTCCAAAGTTGAACACGTTTAGTTAATCCGTACAAAGAAGGAGATCTTTGCGTGGAAGTTGGACGAAGAAGATCGTCAGGGGTTGTGAATGGATTGAATGATCTGTTAGGTATGTCTTGTTCGAATGATTGTCGTTGAGGGATTTCACGTTGTTCATTTTGCGAGGTATTAAATTCTAATGAAGTTAGAGGGTTACTCGCAAATTGTGGGAATGAATTCGCTTGAGGTATATGATTTGATGTATCGCTTATATTAGCGTTTGGTCTATTGTTACTAGATGGCATGGCAGTGCTAGCAGTAGAGAGAGACCTAAGAGGTCCTCGCTGGGTTGTAGTCTGATGCACTGGTGCAGGGACGGAGACTGATTCGAAAGTATAGCCTTTCGCTTGAGCTTCTAGTATAATTTCAGTAAGGTATTCGTTCATGTTAGCGGAATGCTCACTGACGTTTATAAGATCAGTCAGTTGGTTCGACTAAGATGGTATTTGTGAACTAGTGGTCGATTGACTCGAGTTTCGGGAAAGCATGGTACGCGGTATCGTTCCAGTAGGCGGACGATAAGAGTTAGTCGTTCGTGACGGCGGAGAGGGGTTTTCAGCCATAGCTCGGGCAGTGTTCAAGGCGGCTTGTCTAGCTATGCGATTACTTTGCCTCCGGTCAGCGATAAGAAGTGGTGTATCCTGAGGAAATCCTAAGAGTTATAACAGACGAGCTCTATCGGTTTGATATGCTGGAGGAATGTCGTTAGTGACTTGTTCGATACCATTGGTATTTAGATTCATTGGATGACTCGCAGAATGATCTACCTCGCTTTCCTCGATAAGAGTTTGTAAAGGCGGAGAGGCTGGATGTCTCTCTGGATTTTCCCTCGTCCTCGCGTGGAATAATTCTCTAGCGAATTCAGGATTCATTGGCAGTGAGAATTGGTAGTTATTCGCTGTGTCACGGTGGGGTTGAGGTGTACTTCCCTGAGAGCTTAGTTGGTCTTCCATTTGAGGATTTTCCAAATGATAGTTAGATCAGCTCGTACCAAGGTATTCCTCAAGACACCTGATAATATTTTTGTGTATCAGTGATTTGTAATAATAATTTCCTGTCACTTGTCTAGATTGATAGTATTTGTTGTGTGAATTGATAATGATTATTAATTTGATCAGTTAGTATTAAGTTCAAGAAAAGATACAAGCCAATATTTATACCTGATTAAGTTGAAATTTGGAATCAGCTGTTAGATAAAATATATAGGTCACAGCTGTACTATATAGTACTGGCAGAAATGATGTGCTCTATATAATAATTAGTAAGCTTGTGTTATATATTCGGGAGAATTAGTATAGAGCTGTACGCCTCTGTTGACATTATTTCAATAGCTTTGCAATCTATGGCTGCCGTTGGACTTTGTACCATGTGTGTGAGCATATGGCGTAGCACGACTAATACAATGACACTATGGTATCCATGTGTTTCTTGGTTTAAGATGGTAAATTTTTATTCGTTATAGGGATACTTGATATGAGCAGTTCTTTTATGAATAATTTCAATTTACAGATAATTTCGGGTTGATAAAACAAATATATACTTATTATAGCAAAATAGTATCGGCAATTTAGCCGGTTGGATAAAGCCTTGTATATTGTGAACCACGTGTTGACTTTCAAGCACGGGTACATGCAGCTAAACTTTTCAATTTAGTTGCGGTCAATTTAGAAGACTTTATACAGAATTAGAGTAATAGTATTAGTGAAACGATTATTTATGCAATCATTTATATGTTATTGTAATTATTCAGCAGATACGAGAAGTAATAATACCTTTGTTAGCGCGTTGAACGGCGTGTAGTCGGGTGAATCCCAAGATGGATGGTAGTTTCGAGTGATCGATTCGCGGATCGATAGTTGGATCGAAAGTGACGATGGCGCGCCTCGTGGCAGCGTCCGTTACTAGTATCGAGATCTCGCGGTAGGTTTGAATCAGTGGTTTAGCTGTAAATTTAAACTCAACTGTCTCGTATTTGCTGTCTCGCTCTCGCTCTCTGTTTATCGCGCTATAGTTATGGCTAGGTGTTATGAATATAGCTTAGAGTATAACATATCTATAGTGCGTCAGAACGAAGAAAGCCTCAGCGACTAGAGCTGTTGCTGTTATGTCGTATAGAGAGGTTGTCCTTTATTATTCGTTCTATTATATCCGGATGGCGTGATATCAGAAAACTGAGCTAGAGGAGCGGATTAGGCTAATACCTGAGAACAATGATTATAACGGCTATGAAATATCCGTTATAACGGGAAATTTTGAATTTTATAATTCGCGATATGTACAATTTTTATGAGAGAACTCAGAAAACAAATTAAATATAGAATATATAATTTAAACGAAACAATATAAATTAACATGCATTAATCCTAGTGTGAGTATGGGTACTCCCTATCCTACTTCTTATCCTAGTTTTCGTTCGTGTGGGTTTTCTCGTGTGAGATTTTTCTCGTTTGAGATTTTCCTCTTTTCTTTTTTCGCGCCTGCCCCACGTTGGGCGCCAAGAATGCAACCTACCGTATTATTGGAGTCCCTTGAACGAGGGTGAGACCCCAATAACCGGGTGCACCAAGGCCTTGCGCTTTATTTTGGACGCCACCTAATTTGATAAATTAGGAAATCTCTCTTATCTGATACCTAATGTTTAGATATTCGTTTGCCAGGGAAGCTGGTTTGAGACCCTCAGGGTGAGGTTCGGGCACGTAGGCCCTCGTACCTATTTTGTTCTGACGCTGAGGCGTTCTTAGCTCTGTTATAACATAAATCTTTGACAATCTGTTCTAATAATCTACGTCACCGGACGATGTTCTCGATGGTCTCTGGTTGAAGGGAAGAATTGGGAGATCCAAGGATTGAGTAATTCTGACTCGGTGATTTAGGATTAATAACTGATTTATATTTAACTCGTCTTTCTTTTCACATGTGATTTCCGTACACTCACTCTATATGACGCTTAGTGACATATCTCACATTTTCACACACTCACGTAAATTGGGGGTGCAATTATGCTTCTCAATTCCTAAAGAATTGATTAAATGATAGTTATTTAATAAACTAACTGATTCTGAGATCGCGATGACCACTTATCTTTCTCTTAGAGACAATACCATACTTTGCGTAACGGTTATATTCAATTCTGAGCAGGACGATTCTGAGCCGCGGTGTAAACACCCATCTATCTCGTAGCAGAGGTGATGCCATACTCCATTGCTTTTATATTTCTGAGCAGGACGATTGTGAGTCGCGGTAAACACCCATCCGTCTCGTAGCAGAGATGATGCCATACTCCATTGCTTTTATATTTCTGAGCAGGACGATTGTGAGTCGCGGTAAACACCCATCCATCTCGTAGCAGAGATGATGCCATACTAATGAATTCTACGGAATTCATTAGGAATGTAGAGATTAGTGAAAATCTATAATACCGATTGTGATCTGAGTGATGGCGTTACTAGTATGATTTGAGAAGGCATGTAGTGAATGTGGGCTACGGAGCCTGAGCTCGTATAGCCGGACGGCGGTAATAAAGTAGAAATGTGCAGACACATTGTCACAATATCCTAACGTTTCAAGATTGTCTAACCAAATACAGTAAGGCAATACCCATTCCGAACCAAGAAGCTAACACTGTAGCCAAGGAATTTGCGACCAGGGTTGCGATTCTGTAACTTTTTTCGCTAACTCGCTAACTCGCTAACTCGCCAACTTTTCGTTAAGACCGCTGGTTGGCTGATGAGCGTCGAATCGGAGATCGTTTCAACCCGAAATGATCTCTGATTCAATGCTGCTCAGCCAACCAACGGTCTTAACGAAAAGTTAGCGAGTTAGCGAGTTAGCGAGTTAGCGAAAAAAGTTACAGAATCGCAACCCTGGATCGTATGCGAACACGGAATACCACAGAGAATACTCAACGATCAAGGTACGAACTTTTTGAGTAACGTTTTCAAAAATACCTGTAAGCTGTTAAAGATCGACAAGATTCAAACGACGGCCTATCATCCTGAATCCAATGGAGCCTTAGAACGTCCAAATAGGACGTTAGCTGAATATCTGAGACACTACATCAACGAGGAACAGAGCAACTGGGACGAATGGTTACCATATGCTATGTTTGCATATAACACGACACCCCACACTGCAACGAGATGTACGCCATTCGAGCTGGTGTATGGGCACCCAGCTGAACTACCAACATCGCTGAAGAAGGATCCAGAAACAACGTACACCTATGACGACTACGCACGAGAATTACGACAGAGATTGCGAGCCGGTAATCTCATAGCCAAAGAAAATCTGCAACAAGCCAAGGAGAAGTCAAAAATCGAGTACGACCGACGAACCAAACAAAAAGGGTTCAAGGTTGGAGACAAGGTACTACTGTACGACGAGACTATACGCAGAGGACGATCGAAGAAGCTATTATCTCAATGGATTGGTCCTTATACAATCTTAGAGGTAAATTCAGAAGTAAATTGTACCATAAAGGTAAAGAAGAAAACTCTTAGAGTACATGTAAATCGTTTAAAGCATTTTATAGAATAAGAGCTAATCATTTTGTAACATTCTCATCAAATAATATGTCAGGAAAAATTAATTATACTAACCTAAATTAAGAAACGATTATATACAACATTGTAAACGGGATACATAATGTAAACCACCAACCTAGATATAGCATCATAGGCAAGCGTACAGACGCAAGCCAGCAGATTTAACTGATTTCAGGAGAAAAATCCTAAGGGCTTTTCTTCCAAGGGGGAAGGGATGTTGCAATTCGAATACCAAGCTATTGCGACACCTCATATCCGGTATAGCAGGGCAGCGACTCTATCTTTCAGCGAAATACATAGCAATGTGCAGACGCAGCACCAAAAGAGTCGTTAAAGGGCAGGCAGACGACGCTCCCGTCGTCAGAACATCGCGACCAGAAGCAAGACACATTATATAGAGATTAGTTCGAAATTAGTAGAACCTTTGTAAAACTTCATATATTAAATAAACTTGAATTACTCTGTACGACTGAGTTCCAACTCTTAATTCGACAACGAACCCTTCAAATAAATTATAGTTGTATGAAAGACCTCAGGATCCCGATTACAACATATCCAATAACTTGGACATCACAGTATCTATAGTAGAAGAGTACGATGGAGAAAACCTGCCACAGCGATTCACCTATTCAGCGAATATAAAGTGTCCTCTTTGTAGATTCGTCGTGAAAATTAAGAAATGTGGGGCTGAGAGACAAAAGGAAAGTCGATGGGTGATTTCTAATTTCAAGAGACACATACACTGCCACTTTAAGTCGCATGAAAACCCGAAAGTCGCCCGGAAGCGGGTTGGTAACTCCTCTCATGTCACTTCAGCAAAAAAACACCAGAAGACGGAAATACCTCCATCGACCAAGTCTTCGTCTTCCATTCAAAATTGGGTCGTCAGTAGCGAGCAAGGATCTCGAGATAGCAGGTTTGCGGTTCAGGAAGCGGTCCCACTGATAGCTATTTCGATGCCCGCTGAAAATTCCGCTACATCGGCTCTCTTATCAAATGAATTCACGCCGATTATTTACCAAGAGACCACCGCCGCAAACAGTAGTCTCAATCAGAATGACCATGACATCGTAGATGTTGAATCTTTCTTGCAAACGCCAGTGGATACTCGGTCTCCAACCGATTTAACCACGTTGATAAATCCGATCACAAGCGCTGATGAGATGACGGGGGAATAATAGGTCGAAACAGTTTCCGGGCGAACTGTTTCGATGAAAATATAACCGGTTGTGGTAGTCAAGCCAAAGAAAATGTAGCCGGACCGTCCGAAACGTATTATACTAAAAAAAAGAATCTTGAAAATAACACTCGTTCATCACGTGAAATTCGAAGAAGATTGGCAGCCATTACTACTAGTCAAACGAGAATAACAAATTACTTTCCACTTGTTAATGAAATTGACATGCTAGTGAAAAGAAATAAATATTTGTAAAATATGCTGCACTCCTCGCTTCAATGTTTTATCGAATCCAGGCCGACTATGCAAAACGGTTTGCACGTAACCGATAGTCGCAATCAAGATGAAACAAGGTCGCGTAGTTTTCTCACATTTCTCATGACTATAGCCACTGATAAATGTGCAAAGAAAAAACAGGGAATCCGTTATGATGAAACGATTAAATTATTGGCGACATACCTTTTTACGATCGGTGGTAGGATGCTGTATGAGACGTTATCCGCTAATTTACCTCTTCCTTCACTCAGTACTGTCAGCCGTACTATCAGTCGTAATGGGTGTGTCATTTTGGAGGGCGAATGTAGGTCCACACAATTAAAATCATTTCTGTTGAAAAGGAATCTACCTCTTGCGGTATGGCTAAGTGAAGATGCGACCCGTATTACGGGTCGTATTCAATACGATTCTCAATCCAATCAATTAGTCGGCTTCGTTCTACCCCTTGATAAAAATTGTATGCCGGCAAAAGGTATGTTTATCGTGACGTCTGCGAAAGCAATTCAAAAATTTTTTGAAGAAGGGAAATGCGCAAGTCTGGTTTATGTTATAATGGCGCAACCTATAGCAGATGGTTCTCCTAGCTTTTGTCTTTGTCTGTATGGTACTGTTCGGGCAAAATATAATCGATCGCTTAGATCAGCTGGACGGCCAGTCTATATCGAGAGCACACACACCATCGTGCAGTGTTTACCTGCCTCAAATCGAACTCTCAACTCTCATTATTGCGCACCGAGCGTTAGAACTATTCAATGTATATGTATATGTGTATTCCTGCGGACTGAATCAAAGTCCATATGTATATCAGTATGTCTCAGATCTCCCTGTGGGAAACATTGTAATATCATCTATCGGCCTCGTGGTCAAATATCTGTATATATCTCATCGTGAGAATTTAATAAAGACACGAGTTTTAAGAAAATACGAATAAAACCCCGTGTAAGGCTTTTCTTAAACAATCATCCCGTCAGTCACTCATCCTAGGCTTCTCTCTCGCTAATTTGTTCACCCACATCTAAAGAACCTCTTATCGTCTCTCGCAACAGGTACAGATAATAAATTTACGGCAAATGACGTCATAAAACGGTGGCAATACATCATAGGTGAATCAAACAAACAGGGGATCACAGTTTTAGGTATCTCTTCCGATGGAGATCCCCGTTTGCTCAGAGAAATGCGCTTGGAAGCTAACCTAGGAGTTCAAAATAAGAATGAGAATCGAGCTGAAAATAGTATAGGAGAAACTTTACTTATTCAGGATACAGTTCACGTTGGTACCAAACTAAGATCGAGACTATTAAAAGCGTCGATTGTATTGGCCGTGGGCAATTTTGTGATTTCTCTTACGCACCTAAAGATACTCATGAACTCGGTGTCCAAAGACAAGCACTCCTTGAATTTAAAAGATGTTTCTCCAAAAGATAAAATGAATTTTCCATCCGTCTTGAAAATAAGCGACCCAAAAGTATGCGCTTTACTGAAAAGCCACGTTCCTGGAAGTGAGGCTACTATAGCTTATCTCGATATCATGAGGTTAACATTGTCAGCTTTCTTAGATAAGACTTTAAGTTCGTTAGAGCGATTATATAATATTTGGTTTGCGGTATTTTTTTTACGTTTACGGAGGTCATGGATTGTGGATACACCAGGTTACACAGTAAATGATAATTTTGTAACGTTGAATACGTACCTTTGCATAGAACTTAACGCTCAAAGCTTACTTAAAGCTATAACCCAACTTAGAGACAAGGATTCGCCAAAGTTTTTTATTCCCTGGCTATGGAGCAGTCAATAATGTGAAAGTTTCTTTCGGTCTCTAAGATCCATGAGTTCAACATATTCAACAATTGTAAATTGTAGTCTTCTTGACACTATACACCGATTAAGACGTATTCAACTACAAGCAGATATTTCTTAAGATGTTTTAGACGATTCATTAGAAGGGTCTAACTTCCCTCGCGCGAAAGCCAGTTACGGTCCTCTAGATCCTACGCGAATTAACAACGTTTCTGATACTCTTCCAGACGATACTGAGATAGAAGTTACCATAGCGAGAGCAAAACGGGAAGCGATTTTATTGATTAATTCTTTGGGAGTACCAGCAGATGCATCGAAATGCGATAGTATAAATGTCAATAAGATCTTTGCGACAATGGAAAGCAATTTAGTTGCAGAAGCGGAAGCGGAAGGTGAAGATGATTCATATGAAATAGCATCATCTAATGAGGGTGATCGGAATCAAACCGACGATTCCACAAATTTGTTGTCAGATTTGTCGACCCTCACAGGTATCCAAGGAAGACTCGAATTTCACAATTATACACAATGCAGCGACAAAATAACTCTGGATAGTCAATTTACTACAGTAAGCGATTCTGGTGGAAACGAAATGGTTGTCAGAAAATCGTCCATATGCTGGCTTTTAAACACTAATTCTGGTAGCTTAAGTAGCGATAGACTACAGCGAGTTCGGGAATCGGAATTTAAAAAATACAACCGCAGTATTTCAAGTCGGGATGTCACTATCGAAATGTCTATTGAGGAACGGGACGAAATATATATCGGTGATTGGTGCTTATTTAATAAAGATTTGAGCGCGAAGGATAAGTATTGCGTAGGATGCGTTCTCAGTTTTGCTTACTTTAGTGAAACCACATGAAAAACTCGCGAATTCTCCAATGATTTCGCTCGACTCAAAGGAAATAAAAGAAAGATTGGCGTGCTCTGTAACCTTTATAAAGTTACCGGCACTGGAGCCTTGGAATTTGTCTTATCAAATAAGCATGAATATTTTGATATAAAAAGCTATGTGTGCAGTTTGCCTCCACCTGTTCACACAGAAGAAGGAGTAAGACTTCAAACAAATGTATGGGAGAAAATAAGGTGTAAAATATAAATTCTTCGTTACTCATTTCAATACACATGTCTGTGAATTTTCAATAAATAAATATATGTATGTACCATGATCATGAGAACTAAATTTGCATGATGTTATACCCTACCTGCTCTATTAGGACAATCTTTTAAATTTAGTTAATTCAGAAATATTGGGTACAATTTTCACCTCGATTTTCACAAAACTTGATTAGGATTTCGAAAAATGTGGAGTACGCTCCAATTATAGTTGCAAATTATCTAGGAGTTTTCATAGAGAATAATTTTCAATTTTTATATGTGTACCTATAAATCGAGGGAATGAGTCAAAATAATTAGGGCGTATTTATTTTTTCTTTTTCATTGAAATTTTTTTTTTGTTTCCGGAAATCATCTGTCTCTGTACGAAATCGGTACAAAATTGCTAGTAAACCTGTGAAATCACCTCATACTTGTATGAAATCACATTAAACTTCGCGGGATGACTCGAAATCGCAAGTAAAACCATATGAAATCGTGTTAAATCCAAAAAAAATCGCATAACATAATCTGCAGTTACAAAAAAATTCCACGAAATCATATGCAATCACTGAATTCCCATGAAATCGCATGAAATCGCATGAAATCGCAGAAAATCGCACGAAATCGCACGAAATCGCTTGAAATCGCTTGAAATCATGAAATCATGTGTACACGTAAAAGGCAAGTGAATAAATTGCCCTATTACGGTAAGAGAATGCCGGAAACTAGAAAACTAAGCTACAAACAACGTAGGGAACGGAACAATGAAGCTAGTCGGTTGTCCAAAATCAATGTCAATAATGATGTGGATTGTAATGCGGTTACTCATATAGATATTCTAGATTCACCGGATATAGCAGAGATAAATAAAGATAATATTACCCATCTAACGGTTCAAGATGTGGAACGCAGAATCAGCGCAGAAATCACAGAGTGCATTTCTGATGTACAAAGGCAATTGGACGACATGTGTATCAATGCATTCCTCAGGGTTCTCACAAATAATTCAGCTTTTGAACCACAAGATCCGTTGCTTTACCAGGGTATACATTGGTATCGACGGGTGAAAAATAATAACAGAGATATACAGATACTCTATGGAGGAAAAATCGGAAGAGATAAAATAGGTCGTCGGACCTGTATATGGGTAAATCCAAATAGAACTTAAAAAAGCGTGTCCCTTGGCCTTTTGAGGCACTCAAATTATGAAATATGACAAACTATTGCTATCAACAGACTCTTTATAATATCCTGCACTAGAGGCATATAACGCATGGCCCGGAATCAAGAAATTATACAAGATATTTCACCAAAAGTCACTAAAATGTCCTTACCGTCCCTGTCCCTGGCGGACGGTAAGGACATTTTTCTTGCAACCCTTAACCCTTGGAACGATTATCTATTGAGAACAAAGTGTGCCGTTGTAAGAAAATTCCGGCAGAGTATTAGGAAAAATTGTTCTCACAGAAATTTTTGACAGTCGAAATTCACGAATAAAACATTTCACTGTCGATCCATACCCGAGATATACGAGATTAAAGATACGATGAATAGTAGTAGTATTTATTGTCTTTTTGTCTGCCTCTCGGCGTTACAATTTTCTCCTTCCTTTACATGTCATCTATCTATCTATCTATCTATCTGCTTTTTCTCCTTCCCTCCGTTTCCTTTCTCCTCCCTCCTTTACTTCTTGTTTACTGTCTTCCCCCCTCCTTTCCTCCCCTCTCCTTTTCTCCTTTCTCCTTTTCTCCTTTCTTCTTTTCTTCTTCTTCGCTCAATTCTTTGCACTCTCTTATCGCTCTCTCCATTCTCTCTTTTAGTTCCCTCTTTCTTTCCTCCTCCTTCTCCTCTCTCTCCCTCTCTTCTCTCCTTCTGTGCCTTTCCTCTCTCTCCTTTTTTTCCTGTTCTTCTATTAGTCTTTCGTCCTTCCATGTTCTTTCTCTCTCTCTTCTGTCCTGTCTCCTCCACTCTGCTTTCATCCATCTCTCCTTTCTCTCTTCGTCGGCTTCCCTCTCCCTTTTTCTTCTTCTCGCCTCCCTCTCCCTGAATGTCAGATCCTCTTCCAGGATCACCCCGTATTCCTTCTCTACTATCTCCTTTCCCTTCATCACCTCATCTTTTTCTCTCTCGCTCCATAGCCTCACCACCGTCACCCCGCTTTATTTGTCCTCTGTCCCCATTCCACTCTCCCACTCCTTATCTATCTGAACTTTTCTTCCCGCCGTTTCTCTCACTATCCTTGCCGCCACCTCTCTCCAGTCCCTTATTCCATATATCCCTTTTATCACCACGTTTCTTTTCTTTCTCTCCTTTGCTTCTCCTCTGTCTCCGTCATGCTCTCCGTTCTCTGCCTCTCTCCCCCTCTTGCTTCCTACACGTCGTCTCCCCCTATTTCTTCCGTCTACGTTCTTTCTATTCTCTGTATTCTTTCCTCCGGCCTCCTGTGTCTCCTTTCTTTGTCGTCCTCCTTCTTTTTCCATTTCCCGACCTCTACTCTCAACTCCCTTATCTCCGCTTTCACCTCCTTCATCTCCTTCAGCACCTCGTTCACTACCTCTTTCATTTCCTCCGTCTTTTTCTTGTTTTCCTTTCTTTGCTTGCACGTGCTCACACTTCGGCGTTTGGCTTGCTACTGCCTGTCTTTACCCATGCTGCGCCTGCCTTCTTTCCCCTCTCCTTGTCTTTCCGCTGTCGTTGCGTGTTCCCTCGTTTCTCTCCGCTCGCTAGCTGTCGCTTCCTGTCCGTCTCTCTTCTCCTGCTCTTCTGTCTACCTCGTCTGCCGTGCTCTGTCGGTAACTTGCCGTCCTTATGCTTGCCTGCCGGTACTTATCTGTCGGTATCCGTCTCCCTATTTTCCGTTTCTTCTCCTGTCTTCCAATCTTCTTCCTTTCTCTTTTCTTTCTTTCTTGGCCTATTCCCACTGCTCTCTTTCCTTCTTTTCCACTCCGCTCCTCCTCTCTTTCAGCTCTCTCCACCATCTTGCCCCTTTTCCTTCGTCGTTTAGAATCTCCTGTATTGTGCCTTCTACTCCGTCCATTTCTCTGCATGTCCCTGTTAGATGTTCTAGCGTTTCTTCCTCCTCCCTGCACATTCTGCATAACCTCTTCTCTTCTTTCAGCCAGTATTTTCCTTCTCTTTCTTCGTTTCCACACCTTAACCGCGCTACTGTTTTCACCTCTTCCCCCCTCGTTCCCCTTTTTCCTATCATGTACCTCGGTCTTCCTACTGTTCTTATCTCTTTATATCTCTGTACGCTTCTCGACTTCCATATCCTGTCCATTCTCTCTTGCTCTCGAACTTCTCTGTCTCTTTCTACCGCTTTCTTCTCTACCGTCTCCCCTCTGTCCCAGGCCGCGTCTGCTTCTCTTTCCCCGATCCCACACCTCCACATGTACCTTCTCCTTTCCTCTCCCCATCTATCATATTTTCCTTTTTCTTCTTTCTTCTTTCTTCCTCCTTTCTCTTATACATTCCATGAGTATCTTTCTCTTTTCGTCTTTCCTCGCTTTCTCCTCGTATCTTATTGCTCTCTGCCCTGCCCCCACTCTTATCTTGTCTATCTTCATCTCTTCTCTCACTATATACCCTGGCGTCGTCCTCTCTAGTCCTAGTATCCATCTCACGTATCTCTCCTGTAGCCTCTCTGCTTCTTCTCTCTCTTCCCATCCCCATATCTCTGCTCCGTACATCAGAATTCCTTTTATTATTGAGTCGAACATCTTCATCCTCCATCTTATGTCCTCCTTAAACTTCCTTTCTCCAATCCCCCATATTCCTCCCATTGCCTTCCTTGCCTTTCCTATTCTTTCTTTTATATGTGCGTTTTCGTTGTTCGTTCTGCTTAGTGTATAACCCAGGTACTTCATTTCGTCTACCTCTTCCATCTCCTTCTCCCCCCACTTCCACTTTTGCCTCCTCCTCCTTCCTTTACCTTTGCTACATATCATTATCTTTGTTTTCTCCTTATTTACTTCTAGTTTCTTTCTTTTAAAGTATCTGTCTGCTCTGTCTATCATCTCCTCCATCCCCTTCCCGTCTTCTGCTATTAGCACCACATCGTCGGCGTATACCAGTGTCCATATCTTTTCTCTTCCTATCACTACTCCCCCGTCCTGCCCTTTCCTCATCGTCTCTTCCATATCCGCAATGTATATATTAAAGAGCGTGGGGCTTAGCGGACATCCCTGTCTTACTCCTTTATCTACCCAGAACACCTCCGATACCTCCTTTCCCACTCTGACTCTGCATCTCGTTTCTTTGTATATTTCTTTCACTCTCTCTATCATCTCCTCTCCTATGCCTCTCTTTCTCATCGCCTTCCATAATATCCCTCTGTCTAGTGTGTCAAATGCTGCCTTCAAGTCTACGAACGTCATATATACTTTTCCTTTCTCTTCCTCCAGTTTCCTTCCTACTATGTGTTTTATTATGTATATATTGTCTATGCCTCCTCTCCCCGCTCTAAAGCCCATCTGCGTTTCGTCTAGTCCTCCTTTCTCTTCTAGTTCATTTATTATTTTCCCGTTCAGTAGCATCGTGTATATTTTATACGCTGTCTGCGTTAACGTCACCCCCCTGTAGTTCTTCACCTCTTCTGTGTTTCCTTCTTTATGTATCGGTATCACTATCCCTTCCCTCCATTCAGCTATGTATCCTGCTCCCTCCCATGTTCTCCATATTATCTCTGCTAGTCTGTTCTTCAGTCCATTCCCTCCTGCCATCCATGCTTCGTTCTTTATTCCGTCCCCTCCTTCTGCTTTTCCTCTTTTTATCCTACTCATTATCTTCTTCACCTCTTCTTTTATCTCTCTTTTCTCCTCTTCTTCTCGCTCTCTTCCCCCCCCCCCCCTCCCTCGCCGTCTCCGTTTCTTCTTCCCCCTCCTCCCCTTTCTTCTTCTCTTTCCGCCTCCTCCTCTTCTCTTTCTCTTTCTTTCTCCTCTCTTCCCCCTAATAGCTGCCTGAAGTGATCTGTCCATTCTTTCATTGTTATCTTTCCACTTATTCCTGTCTTCTTTTTCCTTTCTTTGTTCATGTACCTCCATATGTCCCCCTCGTCCCTTAGTTCATTTATCCTTTTATTCTCTGCCTCTTTCCATTCTTCTTCTTTTCTTTTGCATGTGTCCTTATACTTCTTTCTTTCCTCTCTGTACCTCTCCATCTCTCTGTCTTTATTACCTCTTTTCCTCCCCACCTCTCTCCATGCTTTCTGCAGTTCTTTCTTCTGTCTCCTGCATTCCCCGTCCCACCACTCTTTCTTACCTATGCTCCACCTCTTCCTGTTCTTTCTTCTCGTCGTGTATTCTCTTACCTTCTCTGTCATCTCCTTCCACGCTTCTTCTATTCCTTCCTCTTCCCATACTACCTCTTCTGTTTTCTTTCTGAACTCCTCTACTTCTTTCTTGCCCCACACCTGTCTTTCTATTTCCTCCTCCCTCTCTTCTTCTTTTTCTCTTTCTATTCCCTCTACTCTACCTCTATGCTCTCTATGTCCTCCCACGTCCTTTCATTCACTATCCCATAATCTATCGTTGTTTCTACTCCGCTCTTTCTGTACGTTATCTCCCCTTCCTCGTCCCTCTTCATGTTTCCGTTCAGCACCGTCCATCCTCTTCTTTCTATCATTTCGATTAATCCATCCCCCTCCTTATTCCTTTCTTTGTCTTTTGCTTGTCTTTTTCCTCCTCCCTTTCCTTCTTGTTCTTCTCTTTTTCCCTTCTCGACGATCCTTGCATTGAAGTCCCCGCCTATCACCATTTTGCCTTCGTCTTCTTCTTCGCCTACTACTTCTTCCAGTCTTTTCAGTTTTTCTCCCTCCCCTCCTCTGTTGTATATCGTTATTACTCTCCACCTTCTTCCTCTTATTCTCGCTTTCCTTTCCTAAATCCCCTCTATTTCCTTCTCCTCTCCTTCTTTCTCTGCTTCGTCATCTATTTCTGTCCTTACTCCTGTAATTATTCCTCCTTTTGCCCTTCCGTTCCTTTCCGTTCTTTCTGCTCCTTGACATTTCCATTTCCAGCCTTTCGGCATTTTCTTCTTCCACCTCTCTCACTCTTCTGTCTCCATCCATGTCTCTGTTAGTCCTATGACATCAAACCTCTTTATATATTCCCAGAATTCTTCGTCTTTTCCTTTTAGCCCCGCTACATTCCAGAATATCATCTTCGCCCCTTTTTCTTCTTCTACTTCCTAGCTTGCTCTGCACTCCCTTCCTCTTCCCCTTCCTCTTCCACTTTACCCTCTGCTGTGGTCTATCTGTACTAGCTCTCCTCTCTCCTCTTTCCATTCCCACGTAGTGTTCCCTATCCTCAGTTTCTTATATCCTATCGATGCTCTTTGTCCTCTCTCTCTCTTTCTTCTTTGGCCTTTTCCCATAGTCCACTCTATATTTCTCTTTCTTTCTTCGTTAAGTCCTCGTCTATGTATATCTTTCTTCCCCTCAGTCTACTTCTTTCTACTGTCACTCTCCTCTTGTCCGTCCAGCTCATCATTCTTACCAGGATTGCTCTCCTGTTCCCTCCTATCTCCGCTATCTCCTTTACCCCTTCCTTTTGTCCTGTTAGCTGCTCTATTACCTTTCCTACTATTTCCTTCGCCGTTTCATCTACCTCTATCTCCTCTTCCCTCAGTATAAAATTATTTCTTCTCTCCTGTTTCTCCTTGCGTTCCCATTCCTGTTCGAGTTCTTTCATCCTTCTCTCTTTTTCTCTTCCTTCTCTTTCCTCTCTCTCTCTTGTTTCGCTTACTATCTTTCGCCTCTCCTCTGCCTCTCTTCTCTCCCCCTCTTTCCTTCCTGCCTCTTCCGTTTCCCTTCTCTTGTTTTCCTCCTCTAGTTTTTCTATTCGTGCCTCTAGCCTCCTTTTATCTTCGTCTCCCTTTCTTTTTACTTCTTCTATCTCCCTCTTCATCTTGTTTTGTTCCTCTCTCATCTCCCTTTTTCCTTCTTCTATTTCCTCTCTCATCCGTCTCAGCTCCTCTGCTACTCCGGCCATCGATTCCGTCATCCTCATTGTGATTAGTTCTACCCATTTCGTTTCGTTGCTCCCTACTCCTCCTCCGTCTGTTTCCGCCCTCCCTCCTTCCATGTCTTCTTCCTTCTTCTTTCTTTCTTCTGCTGCTAGGCTGCTTTTCTTGACACTTCTCTCTAATTCCCCTCCCTCTGCTTTCCTCTTTCTGAAGCTTTCTAGTAGCGATCCGTCCGACGAGGATCTCTCCCTTACCCAGCTTTCTGCCTTTGTCAGTCTCCCCCTCTTCCTCGTCTCTCTTAACTCCTGCGATCCACGTGGGGTTCCCCACTCCTCCGCCTGTTCTTCGTCGCTCTCCTCCCACTCTCCTTCCTGTCTTTCCATACGCTCGCTCTATTCGCGTAGCGCCTGCGCGCGCCTCCTCGCTCTTGCACCTTGCTCCTCTCTCCGTCCTGCCTGCGCGCGCCTCTTCGCGTCTGCGCTTTGCGCTTCTCTCTGTCCCCTTACTTCTTACCTTCTAGGTTATGTACCTCTTCTCTTCCTCCGTTTTCTACCTATTTCAATTTTTTTCACTCACCCTTCTTTGGTCTCCTTTGCCCTTCTCTGCTCTTTTTCTCTTTCTCCGTTGTTTCTTTCCTTCCACTTATGATTAACCGTATTTTCACCTTTTGCATTCACTCTTAACTTTCCGCTCTCAACTCTACGGTGTCTAGACCGGAAGTCCATTCCACTCAAAGTTTGTATATTTCTCTTCAAATACTGCATTTTTTAGAGTGAGATGGCGATGAGATAATTATTTAATTAAGGGTGCATTTTTTTCAAATTCCATTTATTTCGGCAACTTCAGTTAAATTGAGGTGAGAAAGATTACATACACGGAGAAAAAAATATCGCTCTCAGAGCGATATTGTGTCGCTACAGTAACTATACGCAGTTGACTATCTATTAGATCGTTACTGTAGCTATCTAGTAGATAGCTCTGAGATTAGATTAGATTAGATTAGATAACGTTTATTATACCCTAACCTCAATGGGTCGTAGGCAAAAGGAAGAAAAATTTCTGATACATATAAAGGCATACAAGAAAGAATATTTAACTACATAGATAACAATGAGAAACTTAAATCTAAATTTAGAAGCAAACAGGAACAAAGAAATAGGTAAATAACAATGAGCAACTTAAATCTAATTGAGTAACAGAAAGAGACTTAAGACTAGTATACAAGTGACTTCGGAAAACAAAAGGCTGCAATCAACCTGCACGACAGACTAAAGCTAAGCAGAGGGCAGCGCAGCAGTCTCACCTGCATCTAACGCTATGAGGTGGGCCCAAATACGTGACTTGAATAAGCCAAGTGACGAAGCCTCTTTGATGGACGAAGGTAAGTCTCTCCACAAGTACAACGCCGATGTGACAAAGGAGTTCTGATAGGTGGTAGTGCTGAAGGAGTTCTGATAGGTGGTAGTGCTAAAGGACGGAATTTCAAACACCGGCATCGGGCCGGTATCCGCTAAACGAGATGAGCGCCGCAGATTCGGATCGAGCTCAATAAACAGTGCCCTGAGATAGGGCGGAGTAGACGTCAGGAGCAGCTTAAAAAATGCTACACCTAGAAAATAGAGGCGCCTATCTGCAACGGATAACCACTTGAGTTGCCGCCGAAATGGCGTGATGTGCACATCCCTTCTGAGCCCAAAAATAAAGCGCAAGCCGCAATTCATTAGACGCTGCAACTTAAGATTCAGGCGATCGGGGAGGCCATGGTAGACCACATTGCAATAATCCAGATGCGGCTGGACTAACGCGACGACTAGCAACGCCTTGACACGGGGAGAGAGCGAAAAACACTGACTCCTCAGTTTGCGTAGCGCAGCATGCGCCCTACGCTGCACCTGAACCACGTGGTTATTCCAAGACAGGTCAGCAGATAAAAGAACCCCAAGGTCACGGACCGTATCTACATAAGGAATAACCTGATCGTTAATGCTAATTAGCGGAGGGTCAAGGTCAGCGATTTGCTTGACGTAGCCCGAGCTGCCAAGGATAATGGCCTTTGTCTTGGATACATTTAGTTTGAGCCCATTATTCTCAGCCCAATCAGAAATTGCCTGCGCATCAATTGTAACGGTTGCAATGGCCTCAAGGATGTCACCTGGTTTGGCGTGCAGGTAAATTTGCAGGTCGTCGGCAAAGATGACATGCTTGGTATACTTGAGGGCTAATCCAATGTCATTGATAAATAATAAGAACAGCAAGGGCCCCAAAACAGACCCTTGAGGAACACCAGCCTGGATACCAAGATAATTTGAATTCCCACCAACCGGATCCTGCACAGCCTGAGATCTACCAGACAAGTAGGAATGCAACCAAGTGACCGCGCTATCTGCAAACCCATAATGTCGAAGTTTGGACAAAAGTAACCGATGATTAATACTGTCGAACGCTTTACTGAAGTCGAACAGTAACAGGATAGTAACACATTTATCATCCACTGCCTTCTTAACATCACTAAGTACCTTAAGCAGAGCTGTCTGCGTGCTATGCCCTCTACGAAAACCCGCCTGCACCGGATCCAAAATGTCATTACTATCAAGAAAGTCAGTCACTTGATTCGCCACAACTCGCTCAAACACCTTGGAGAGATGAGAGAGATTGGCCACAGGCCTGGTATCCGATACCGAGCTCGGCTGGTTACACTTGTTCAAGGGGATTACATAGGCTTTCTTCCAGATCGTCGGAAAGACACCGGCACCGAGTGACGCATTAAAAAGCCTGGTGAGATAGGGCGCTGAAATGTCTAAAGCAGCTTTCACATGCCCTAATTGAACCCTATCGGGACTCTGCCCCCGTGACTTTGCAAGAAAAGCCTGCATAACCAATAAAACTTGATGCGATCGGATCGGAGTAAACTGGAACAGAGCCCTCGCCGACGGGCACTCCTCAGCAAGAACCTCCAACAACTCAGAAGGAGAACAAGGAGGGTGAACGCTGGTAACAGATGCATAGTAAACATTGAGTTCCTGAGCAGTGAAATGACGCAGAGGTGATGCCGAGGGCGCAGCAATGAGCCCTAAACGCCTGAGCTCCGACCAAACAGCAGAGGCATCAGCTAGACCATTTAATCTATTAGCCACATAGGCATCCTTGGATTGCCTAATCTGGTACTTGATAGCTTTGCGCAAGTTACGATACCGATCGAAAATAGTCGAATCCCTTGAGCGCTTATCCTTATTGTAGAGCGAATTGCGCAATTTAATGCGAAGTTTGAGATCCAGACTTAACCAAGGAGAACGAGGTTTAGTCAACTTCCGCGATGTAAGAGGTGCATGTAAGTCGAGTGAGCGCAGTATAGACTCACAGAGAGATTCAGCCAAGGCATCTACATCATCATCATCAGCAATAGCCGACAAATCGGCTAAGTTAGCACAGAGGGAGTCGTTGAGAGCAAAAGGGTCACAGTCCCTAAAATTACGAGACACAACAATCCTATCAAAAGGGGCCGGCACCGAAAGCTTATATTCGAAGTCGATCCAATCATGACCCGCGATGAACGGAGCATCAGACTTAGCAAACGAGTGCAGCTTATCGGGTAGATCAATTATCGCAACGTCCAGCCAGGAATCCGAATGAGCAGTATGATGCGTATTACCGTGCGGGATGAGGTAGAGAGCAAGACCAGAAATAAAATTACGCAAGTGCTTAGCCTCATCACTATTACTACTAAGGTTACAATTCAAGTCTCCCATAACAATGATATTCGTATAATTATGTAAAAGCGCAGTGAACTTATCAGTAAAACTACGTAGCAAAGCAGCATGCGGTCGACGATAGATAGTGGCGAAGAGAATTTTGTCCGGAGCCGAAATGATCTCGATAATCAAGAATTCCGGTGAATTCGAGAACAAGGCCGGAGACGAAGCAAGGATCTTATAAGACAGTGACTCATGGATATAACAAGCAACACCCCCGCCACGTTTGCCAGTTCTGTCATTTCGCACCAGACTATACCCACTAACAGCAACGAGCTCGTCACCTATATCCGGGTCCAACCACGATTCGGAGATGGAAACAATCCGATAGTGAGAAGCAGATAGCAGTAATTTGACGTCATCTAGATGGCCCATAAGTGAAGTGGTGTTGAGATGGGCAACCTTTAGGAGACGGGCAGTAGGAGGTGCTGGTACGGTGACGGGGCCAGCCTCAGGCCTAGACAGTCAGGCCCCGGATACGTTAGATAGCTAAAACAGCTATACAGGATCGTTGAAAGAGCTATACACTGCGCTGTCGTATTGCGCGTTGACACATTTTATAACCTCCAAAATTTCAAGATACATTTATTTTGTTGATGATTAATTTTGAAATGACCAACATTATATAAAATATTATAACTAAGTTTAATTTATTATAACAAATACAGTCCAAATATATTTAACAAATCTGACGTAAATAGAAGATATTTGAATAGGTATATTTCACACAATTTTATAAATCATTACGTAGTACAATGAAAGTTTTACTTGGTTTTGTTATTAAACCTGTTGGACGAGGATAAAATAGGTCTGCATATTTAATTACACTGTGTAACTCCACGGTTTCTAAAACTATGTACGCAAAATAATGATAATTAAAAATAGTCATCATTTCTTGATAAATAAAGTGTAGTGTATTATTAATATGATAAATAAATTTCACTAAACCAAAGCGAGGAATATTATTAGATTCTCCAACACAGATAACCATACCGGGCTTATATATACTACCATTTTTTCTTACCCAATTGCAGACATTTATTGCGCTTTCCTTAGATAGGTATTTTTTGAAATTTTTATCGCATGGAATTGATAAATCAGAAACTTTATAGACTGTAGTTGGCCCAGTTTCTAAACTTTCAGTAAATAACGTTTTGAAATACATCATGTGAGCCAATTTCAATTCTTGTTTTTTCGAAATCGTTTTACATACATTAACTTTTGAATTTGATGAGTCTAAAGTAGCCTTTGAACCTTGATGCACCGATTCAGAACGCATACACCACATAAAAATTAGAGGTCCTGATTGATCCATAACATTACCATAGTGAAGAAGATGATGATCAGTAGCTATTAAGTTCCGTTTAAAAACTTTTCTAGCTAATTGATGGTGTTCTCTAACCAAATTTCTCAAAGTTACACTACATTCCGTTTGGATAGAAGTAGAGCATACAAGAGCAAGAATTTGGCGTAAAATTATCCAGAGTTGCCATGGTTTATCGTCTTCAGGAATAAGATCACCAATTATTATACTAAAGTGCCGAACAAAAGTCCACATTTCGGATGCTGACATTTTAATGTTATCATTCTTCAGATGATTATTATTTATTTCTGGCGGAATATTACTGTTATCGACCATACCAAAATTATGATTTTTAATCCGATTATTCAATTCATCTAAAGTAAACACACCGTTTTGAATATAAAATTTAATAATTGCTGCCATATCTGAACGACACACACCTTCAATTAGATCATGCATTATATCCACAGATAAATTATTTGTCACATGAAATCCGGATATTTGATGGAAAACACATTCAGACTTAATTCCAGTTGAGTAAGGATCATGCAACTTCACGTCTTTTTCATAAGATATTTTATCTCGTAAATAGAATTTATCTTCTTCAGTTGCCAATGATCGTTGGATTTTATTCATTTTGCACATACGACATGAATAGTTCGCTACAAAACACTCAACAAATCCAAATAATGAGTGTAATCCAAGGTTATCTCCAAGTAATAAACTTAATTTAGAATAAACCCTTTGCTTTTTCTCTGGTAAGTTGAGCTCTATTCCTACTGTTTCCAAAAACTGCAATTCTTCAATTAATTTTCTGAAAACAGCATTATTTCCAAAGTGTACTCGGTCCTTTGTGTAGAATAACAATGCATGAAAGATTGAACCCAAGGATGATTGAAACTCAATTGGAAAGCAAGGAATAGAAATATATGTACCTCCAATTTTGTTGACTCCTGAATGACTACCTAGCGCGTTACCTGTTTCATAATCATCGTAGTACAGAAACAAAGGAAAAACTACTTTTGAAGGAAAATTAATTATTATAGATTTCCACAGTTTACTTTGAACGAAATTTGAGATTACTGGTGAATTAGATTTTTCTAACTTTTCTTTGCAATTTAATACAGTGTCATACACATTAGGGATTTCAAAAATTTTCTTAAAAATGTCTCGCAATGGAAATAAATATGCTTTAGCATTAGTAAACTGATCTTCAGTATTCTCATCATCATTGTTTTTAGGAGGTGCGGGTCTTCTACCAATAATTAATTCGATTGGAGGTATATAATAACTACTACTTTCCAAAAATGCTAATCGTTTATGATCTGTATCAAAATTGTCAAAACTTTTAATAAAAGTGTTGAACATTAATTTAGTGTCAGATAGTATTTTATGATTATTTGCGTCATTTTTGTAAACAGTTTCCAGCTCTAATCTAATAACCTCTAATCCTGATGTTACCATTTCCTTCGTGATACAAATTGTATCTTGAATATGTTGATGTGAAACATTTGTTTCATAAAATTTGATGAATGTTTGTATTAATTTTAATCGAACCTGTTCTTGAAGTTTTACTAACGATATTTCTGCTTTATGATTCGTATTTTGATCTGTAGTATGCACTCTTTTATGCTCACCTAATAAATGACGATACAGTAATGTGAAGTTCTCAAAAATAGATGAACACTGTAATTCAGCACATTTAAACGTTAAGTGGTTACCATAATGATGATAATTATTAAAATGATTTTGTAATTGATTAATAGAAATATTTGTCTTACGAATAAAGCAAATAGTCATTGTGATGCTAACTCAATACACTGATAATTCTTAAAGTAAACTAATAACTTAGTAACTTAGAAACTTAAGTAGTCTAAGATAACGAACATAAATATAAAAATAATTTTCATTAAATATAGAAAAATATTGCCTGCAATCTTATAAGTTAGTCTTTAGGCTTGCAATAAAAGCTATAATATGGGGCCTGATTTGGTCAGTTCCCCCTCTAATTTTGTAAATTCTTTCCTGCAAAACAAGCCAAGAATTAATTGCTATTTTGGAAAATTGCGATTGAAAACTATAGCAACTTTTAAAATTTAAATCAATGACTTCTGTAACTGATTTAGCTTCGTATTTTATATTATTTATTACTAAATAATATGATTGTATTGACTCCAGTGTTTCGCCAACAATCACTGATAAAGGTTGTTCACTGATGCCGTATAGGGTGAAATTTTCTTTCCTTTTTTTCAAAAATGATTTTAACTCTTCTTCATCCTGCAACAATTAATAGAATTGTCATAGATGTTATGATGCAAACTTTAAATTCATAATAAGAAAATAAACAGATAACAATTACTTTAGCGTAGTGAAGAAATTCTTCTTGAACTTCCACCTTCTTTGGACGATGCGGCTCTTGTTTGAGCTTGTAGATTGGTGGTGGACATGGTAGTAATAATGGAAGTAGTCGAAAAATAATTACATCTTCGTATTCTATGGAAAGATTAATATTTCTATAAATATTTTACTTGCTTATTATTTACTTGCTCCATTTTTTTTATATTTGTAATTCATACCTTCGGCTTTATTTGCTTTAGCACTTTCCAATTGTGATAAAAGTACTTTGACTTCTTTATCGTGTTTTTTTTTTGACTTGCAGAATTTGTAAATTTCACTTTTAAAGGACTTGATCTCGTTTTTCAGTTGATCGCTTTTCTCTGGATACTGGGTCTTAAAATCGATATTTATCTAAAAAAAAAAATATACATCAAAAAAAGGAAAAATTTTGTCAAATAAACAATTATTTACCAATATAAGCGCCTTCTCAGGATGTTGTAAAATTGGAAAGCTATTTATATAAGCCGTACTTGTTGTTGTTTTGTCTTCTACGAGTCTTTTTATGCGTATAATGGATGTATTTTCCCAATATTTTTTAACAGTATCCCATGGGTCAATATTATCATGCACGAACTCCAATTGTACATTTATTTCGTCGGTAGCTGCTATTTAAAAAAAAAAATTGATAACAATAAACAATTTTTTTTTCTTCATTATCAACTAATCAAAATATAAAATTACCTTGACATTCCAAATCATCGTAAAATCCTAAGTGTAACAAAGATTTGTCGATGATTTTTCGTTTCACTCCTCGTGAACTTACTACAACACCTGACTCCAACAAAATACCCCGCAGGCGATTATATCTCTGGTATAATTTACCTTTAGCAAGCACTTTATTTCTTGAGACTTTGTCGAACTGATAAGGAACGTAGTACGTCTGGATATCCTCCGTACAATACACTTCGACAATGAGCTCACTTAGATCTATGAAGCGTTCTGGTGAAATTCTGACAAAAGTAAATGAATAATTAATGATTGAATCTGATAATTAGTAATTCAAATCTGTTGAAGTTATAATAAAAAGTTGTTGAAAAGAGAATAGTTGTACGTATATATTCAGTAAGAAAATTAATCATTCGATTGAATACTTTTGTTAATAATGAAGTAGCTTACTGTAGCTCTGTATTTGATCGTATTTCTACTTGCAAAACTGTGTCGCATAGCAAATTCCGATAGTAATCATTCAGCATGCGGTTTTTTTGATAATAACTTGAAACAGCAGCGCCTAGAATTGACTGTTTCATGCATTCTAATAAATTTGTAATGGGGTTGCATAATACTAAGGATATGTCAGCGTTATCTATTTTATGAAATGGATCTATGACTTCAGCTTGCACTTCTGCATTCAATATATCAGTTTCAATGCTTTCTACAAAATTGAGTGAAAGATTAATAACGTGATAAATGCATACAGATAAATAAATTATAATAATGACATAGAGAGTAGACAATTTTTAAAGAATATGATTAGAAGTTACCTGAAGGATCAAAGTCAACAACAATCATTTCAGAACTATCATTTGTATGATCTGATAATTTTTTATTCTAAAGAAATTTAAATAAATTATAAAATACTCAACTCATTTATAAAAATAAAATTTAATAATAAATTTTGCCTACTTCAGAGATTTCCAGCTTTATATCACGTTCTTTCAACGCTGTTAACTTTTTCTTGAAAATCGCCCGCGGTCCGGCTTTTGGGAACAAAATTTTTATAGTATCATCATCCAGACATTCAAAAGCCTCCTGATTAATTTCTTGTTCTAAATATATATGTGTATGTTAGTAGAAACAGTTATTTAATATATATTTTTATACAATAGTACATGAAGAATAAATATAAGTAGGTATCATCAAAAACTCGTTGAGTAGTGGAATTTGTAATTTACTTCACATTTTTTAATTACTAATTTTTTTTTTTTATTTACGTCGATAATATTCAAATAATAGAAGAACTACAAGAGTAGAATTTTACTATCAGAAATATATTTTCTTAAATTAAATCAAAATAAAAATTATGTCTGTTCATTTCAGTATCGTTAGGTTATAGGTTAGAAATGTATATTTGCTTACGAAAGAAAAGTACTCACCTGCGAATGTATCAAGATAATCCACAAGACTCCACTCTATCAATATATTTTGCACCCACAAATCCATATTTAATTAATATAATTATTCATAACATTATTTTAACTAAGCGTCTAAAACAACAGCACTACACTCGACTTGGCGCGGAAATGAGAGGGCGCTGTAAGAAGGCCGTCGAAAAATGTGGTATAGCAATTCCAGCTATCTAACAGATAGCTGGAATAGCGATACCGTGTTGTTACCAGAAGAAAACGTATCGCTACAGTAGCGATCTACGAAGAGCTATCTATTAGATAGCTCTGAGAGCGATATTTTTTTCTCCGTGTAGTAATTAAAGGCTCTGCTACCAGTAGTTTTCGGGATACGCATTTTTTTTTACGTTTTTCCCGTTTTCGATCAACACAATTAATGGGTAATTTTTTTTCGCTCATTCCCAAAAGTAATTTTTCGGATTCTTCAGTGCAAATGACGTAAAAACGCAGTACAGTAATTATAGTTACGACCAATAATTTTCGAGGTTGCATTTTTCAAGTAGTAACGGGCTGATTCCATCTCAAATCACCCAGGCAGGTCAAGACCAAAAATTCAAATCACTCGATAATTTAATATACCTATCATTCTACGACTTATTTGACGAGACCCCTATTTCAGGTTTTTTTTTCTGGTATAAATTGCCAAGCCCTGTACAGATTTTTCAATTTTTTCGAGAAAATACCCGGTTTTATTGATTTTGGATTTGTCCTTTTTTTCAACGGCCATACCCAGCAAACCAAAATATGTATCAAATACGTATATATTATGTAACGAATGTTACACGTTATGTATCAAACTCATAAGAAAGTATGTTACTGGTACAGCACGATGTCAGCAACATTGGATGTATCATCAATGTATTAGATATGTGCTGGTGATACATATCAGCGACGGCTCACCGATATATCATAGACATATCAAAGATATGTCAAAGACATGTTGAAAGATGTATCAGATACATATTGGAGATGCATCTGATACAATTAACTATCACACTGGAAAAGCTAAATAAAAAGCCGTTATTATTACTAATTTCCATCATCCATGGTGTATATATGACATGGTAACAATTTATAATCAACCACAGATAGATTAAAACGCATTTTTAGTTCATTCAAGACGACATCATTATTTTGACCTAACCCGGGCTCGAACCATGATCGCTCGGACTCGCTTGGATTAGTAGTCGCACGCTCTCGCCACTACACCACAGTATCGTGTAGTGAATACTGCCAGATTTCTCTATATTTTCGATCTAGCTATCTAACAGCTCTGAAGCGTTTATGCCTCGATTGATGCGTACTATCATGTTAGTCACTTACATACGTTTCAGAAATTATCGCCAGCAGATACGGATATCCTATTTTGCGATGTTTTAATTGCAGAACTAAAGATATTGCACGTATCATAGATGTTATTATGTTATGTGACTCTGTTCCCTGGTGTTGCCATCTCTGTTACGTATCATCCATGGGTCTGATGTTATATATACGACACATGTCATATTTGCAGAAATATTATGTCCCATGTATGTAACTATGTTATATTTCCGGATCCCTGAAAATGCTTTCAATTTTATGTATCACTTGTGGGTCTCATGTAATCTACATGATACATCACGGAATTGAAGTTATGTTATTTCTCCTCTACGTAACTTTGTTATATTACATTGTTACTTCGTGATGCCCTCAATATTACGTATCATTCATGCATCTTATGTTATGTAAACAATATGTTACATTCTAAAGATATGTCGCATATCAGAGACATAACTATGTTACATTACTCCGATCTCTAGATGTGCTCTTACAGTTATGTATCAGTAATGTATTGGTTTGCTGGGTAACTTTTGAACAAATGGATCGATTTCGAAGTTTTTTTCAACATGCGCGGAATTTGATGGACTTTCAAAAAATTTCAATTTCGTCTATATTAATACAGAACGGAGCACTTATATGAGGGGGGGGGGGGGGGGGGGGGATTCAGGCGTCAAAAACACCCGAACAGTTCAGAAACTGTTTTTTTTTCGAAAAGTTCAGGGGGTTGATTCTGTAACTTCAAAACTGCAAAATAGCTGGAGAAAACAATGTCAATTCATCAAATAGGAGCAGCTCATTGGCCGCCTGTTGTTTTTCATGATTTCAGTGCTATTTTGCAGTTATTTCCGCTACAGAATCAACCCCCAGACTTTTTCACACGTAAAAGCATATTTATACTTTCATTAAGCGATCAGTAGAACAAAAAAATAATAGAGAAAAATACTTTTTGATATAGTATGCGTAAAATTCCATTTTACGCATACTATGTCGAAAAGTATATTGTGGTATGTATGAAAACAATTAAAAAAAGTATCTCGAGAACAAATAGAGTCAGAGCGCTATAACTTGCCACAGCATCACTTCTTATTACGTATAATACCATGTGAGAATGCCAGACGAAATACTCATTTGGTGCCGAAATTTTGCCCACGTTCCGAGCATCAAATTCCTTTTGTTTGACACAATCATCATTGAAACTGCTGAAAGGGGTTGAGATTTTACGAGACAGAATATTTCAAAAAAAAAAATGTCTGTACGCGCTTCAATTTCCACAAATATTGTGGTATCGAGTTAACTTTATCTGCACGAATAGCTCAGAGGACATTGATTCTTGGTATTGAATTTAGCGAGAATCGCTCTGAGGGCTCAGGACTTATACAATTATGAATTTTCAAAAATGGTACTTTTGCTCTAACTTCTGTAAATTTATCACCATAAAACCAGTACTGGCACGCAAAGAAGTTGGGGAATAGAACTATTTGGTATTTAGTTGAAGACGAATGAGTTAATGGGTTTAGATTTTAGAAAACTTCGAATTCTTAGCGGAAATGGTCTATGCGCTCCAAGTTTTTATTGATCATATTAACAAACGGGATATGCCCATTGCAGAGTCCGGCACTTTTTATTCGCATAATTAACCGAATCAAATTGATGAATTTGATAATTAGAATATTAAATCGATGAGTAGTGCTTTAGTTGAACTTCGATTTTCCCTTTGAAAGATTCGTAATGTGTCATCTTTATTTAATATTAGAAATTAAAAATTTCTTTATTCGAATGAATGTCCATCCCTGACCCATATATGAAGGGTTCAGTGCCAGAGTAGCCTGACCCACATTATCGATAAGGCTCATTTCAACTATCATCAGCCATTTGAAATAGACTTTATTGACAATGTGAGTTAGGCTAATCTGGCATTGAATCCTTCATCGGTATATATCGAACATGGTATATATTCAATATCTTCCGTCAAGGTCTATACGTCATCATATTTGGGTGTTAAGGTGGTTCTTCCCGTACAGTCCCGCCAAACGTAGGTTTCAGAGAAGTTTTTGAATACTTCTCGATGGGAAAAAATCTGAAAAAAATCAAGCATGTAAAAGATCCTCGGGAGATTGATTTTGCATAATGATAATTCAAAAAAGTTATCAACAAATAGATGGAAAAAAAAACTGTTCAAGAAATTAGCCGATGACCCAAATTTATTTCAGGTGAAAAAATTCATACGTATTTAGAAAAATGGACATCATTTCCACCTGAAAAAAAAGTTGGGTCATCGGCTAATTTCTTGAACAGTTTTTTTCCATCTATTTGTTGATAACTTTTTTGAATTATCATTATGCAAAATCAATCTCCCGAGGATCTTCTACATGCTTGATTTTTTTCAGATTTTTTTCCTATCGAGAAGTATTCAAAGTCTTCTCTGAAACCGAGGTTTGGTGGCACTGTACGGGAAGAACCACCTTAAATTCATTCTCAAGTAAAAATTGGTAACCCTTTGCTAACTTTATACAGGGTGATTCGGAATTCGTGACGAATCTCTCGAGGGGTTGATCCCCATGAAAATTGGGATCGAAAGTTCCTCAGCCATTTTTCCGAAAAATGATGTTTTTCCTTGGAATTTTTTTTTCCGAAAAAAGATTTTTTTAACAATTTTTTTTGTTTTCATACCATTTGTGAATTTTAAAGTTTCTCAAATGATGCCAATGAGTTTTTTTATTTTCAATATTAAAGAGATTTCTCGGTGAAAGTTTCTTCTTTGGTTGAAGATGTTGGAAAAATGCGTTATGGTCCCAAGGAAAGAAATCGTCTTTCGCAAAAATGGCAGAGAAACTTTCGATCCCAATTTTGACAAGGGTTAACTCCTCAAGAGATTCGTCACGAATGCTGAATCACCCTGTATACCCACTTAATGCATATTTTGGGGCTTTGGCGTAGGAACCTGCAAATGCGGAAACACGCTCCGCATCGATATTAAAGATTGCGGTGATGGTGATATCGCATTCCAGTGCAAGGTCACTCCAGGATTATTAAGTACTAACCAGAGCCGCTGTGGGAAGGTATACTTGAGGCAACCTATTCGAGAAGCTGTTGCGGTCGAGGTATCTTCGAAATCTGTGGATGTATATCGTTCCGAGAAAGTCAATCAACTGATGAAGCCTGAAGATCCTGAGCCCCCGCACTTGCCGAAACCTTCAATCCTCCATGCAGCGAAACACGAGTATGTCGTTAAGCAGTATATGGATGCGAATCCAATAACAGCCATTATAAAGATGAAGGCACTCACACTGCAAGAGACGATCCATAACATCGGAGCCGATCCGTTCTACGTGCATTACTGGACGAACCATCAGAACCACGTATATAGGAATTACATGTCTTTGGAGGCGGGTTGCATATGCATTGACGCTACAGGTGGCGTGTGTTCAGAAGTAGTGAAAGCGAATGGAGAAAAATCCTCACATATTTTTTTGTATATATGTGTCGTTAACTCGAGAGCCGGTCAATACACCGTTACTCAAATGCTCTCAGAAACCCACAACACCAACGTAATCCAGTATTGGCTGATGAAGTGGGGTCGTTCTGGCTGCCCGCCTCCAAAAGAAGTCGTCACTGATTCAAGTAGGGCCCTTTTGACGGCTGTCATCAGGTGTTTCACACAGTACTCAACACTTGAAGAATGTGCTGATCAATGCAAAAACTTTTCCGTCCCGAAATGTTATGTGCGAATGGACGTGGTACACTTTATCAAAAATTATGCGTCGTTTTTGAAAAGACTTCGCCGCAGCATCAAAACTTTTTACCTCGCATCTTTAGGATCCTTGCTGCGAAGTACAAAACTGGAAGAGAGTCGAGCTATTTTGCACGACATATTCGCGGTAGCTCTGAACGAAAAAGACGGTCATGAAACCAATGGTGATCCATGCCCGTGTGAAGAGGCCCGAATAAGACTGACAAATCTAATAACCGGTATGGTATTCGAGGCAGCTCGTTAAAAATTTATTCTCAAGGGGGTAAACCACTCTAAAGGCCAAAAAATAGATCAAACTTTGGTATTTTTTTTTGAAAAAACTAAACAACATATGAAAATTCGGTAATATAAAGTTTTACAAAAGGTTTTACTGATATCGGAATAATCTCTTATATAATGTCTCTTGCTCTGGTCGCGATGTTCTGACGATGAGCGCGTCGTTTGCCCCCCTTTTAATGACTATTTAGGAGGTCAGTGCTGCGTCCGTACATTGCTATGTATTTCGCCATACGACAGAGTTGTTGCTCTGCTATATCACGTTAGCACATTTCTGGATTTGAGGTGTCACAATTAATTGGTATTCGAATTGCAACATCCCTTCCCACTTGGAAGGAAAAGCCCTTGGGATTTTCTTCTGAAATCAGACAAATCTGCTGGCTTGCGTCGTTGTGCGTACGCTTGCCTATTATGCTATATATAGGTTAGTAATTTACATAGTGTATCCCGTTACAATGTTTTTGTATAATCGTTTCTTAGTCTAGGTTAGTATGACTTATTTTCTATATCATTTTTCTATCAGCTAAATTGGTTCAAATTTCATACTCAAATCATATTATTCAATAAAAGGTTTCAATCGATTTACATGTACTCTGAGATTCTTCCTATTAACTTTTATGGTGTAATTAACGTCTGAGTTTACCTCTAGAATAGTATAAGGACCAATCCACTGAGATAATAGCTTCTTCGATCGTCCTCTGCGTACAGTCTCGTCGTATAGTAATACCTTATCTCCAACCTTGGACCCTTTTTGTTTAGTTCGTTGGTCGTACTCGATTTTTGACATCTCCTTGGCTTCTTGCAGATTTTCTTTAGCTATCAGATTGCTGGCTCGCAATCTCTCTCGTAATTCTCGTGCGTAGTCGTCATAGGTGTACGTTGGTTCTGGATCCTTCTTCAGCGATGTTGGTAGTTCAGCTCGGTGTCCATACACCAGCTCGAATGGTGTAAATCTCGTTGCAGTATGGGGCGTCGTGTTATATGCAAACATAGCATATGGTAACCATTCGTCCCAGTTGCTCTGTTCTTCGTTTATGTAATGTCTCAGATATTCAGCTAACGTCCTATGTGAACGTTCTAAGGCTCCATTGGATTCAGGATGATAGGCCGTCGTCTGAATCTTGTCGATCTTCAACAGTTTACAAGTATCTTGAAAACGTTACTCAAAAAGTTTGTACCTTGATCGGTGAGTATTCTCTGTGGTATTCCGTGTTCGCATACGATCCTGGTCGCGAATTCCTTAGCTACAGTGTTAGCTTCTTGATTCGGAATAGGTATTGCCTTGCTGAACTTGGTTAGAAAATCTTGAAACGTAAGGATATATTTATTTTCTTGTTCTGTTTCCGTCAGTGGTCCTACGATATCCAATGCACATTTCTCAAACGGTTGATTGGGAGTGTCGGTTATGACCATTGGTGCCTTCGTCTTCTTGCTGAGTTTATTGTTCTGACAATTCTCGCATCTCGAAATGTGTTCCTCGACTTCCTTCCGTAATCCAGGCCAATCGTGCTTCAATCGGATTCGTTCGATCGTTCGATTAACTCCTTGATGTGCTCCTAATGGCGTATCGTGGTACTCATAGATGATCCTGTTCCGATCTCCCTCTGAATATTCTTGTTCTCGGTTGTTCAATTCTTCCTCTTCTTTCCGCTGACTTCTGGTTACTGCGTACATGCGACTCAAGGCATCTGCGTTGGTATTTGCCTTCCCTGCCTTGTACTCGATCTCATAGTCGTATTCTTCCAGTTTCAGTCGCCATTTCATGAGTCGTGATCCTGGATCTTTGACTCCGAATAACCATGTGAGTGGTTTGTGATCTGTAACAATCTTAAATCTGGTACCATATACATACGGTCTGAAATGATTAACTGCCCAGACTATGGCTAATAGTTCCTTTTCTGTGGTGCTGTAATTGCCTTCTGCCGAATTGAGAGTTCTACTTGCGTATGCTATTGGCAAGTCACTTCCTATTATTCCTTGCGACAGGACTGCTCCGATAGCCTTGTCGGATGCGTCTGTCGTCACGATGAACGGTTGTTCGAAATCTGGATATTGTAGAATTGGCGCGGTCGTCAACGTCTTCTTCAAATTTTCAAAAGCTTCTTGTTCCCTCGAAGTCCATCCAAATTTCACCTCTTTCTTTAGGAAATGTGTAAGCGGTTTTGCTAAACTCGAGAAATTCTGTATAAATCGTCTGTAATATCCGGCCAAACCCAGAAATCCTTGAACATCTTTTACAGTCTTTGGAATTGGAAATTCTTCTACTGCTCGGATCTTCTCTAGATCTGCTTTTATCCCGTCTCTAGTGATGACGTGTCCCAAGAAGTTGACTTCTTTCCTCAGAAATTCACACTTGTCGGGTTGTAGTTTCAATGAATTTTGTCGTAAGCGTTCCAGTACCTCTTCCAGTCGTTTGTTATGTTCCTGCAAACTAGGAGCATGTATGACAATATCATCGAGATAGACATAACACCTAAGGCCTTGTATTCCTGAAAGTACAGTATTCATTAACCGTTGAAACGTAGCAGGTGCATTCTTCAGTCCAAAAGGCATGCGATTATATTCGTAGTGACCATGTGAAGTGGAAAATGCCGTCTTGCACTTATCCTCCTCTTCCATTGGAATTTGGTGAAATCCTGATGCTAAATCTAATGTAGAGAAATATTTTGCCTTACCCAACTGGTCCAATATCTCGGTAATATTAGGCAGTGGAAAGGAGTCTCCTACAGTAACCTCGTTCACCTTACGGAAGTCAACTACGACTCTCATCTTCGTCTTTCCTGATGCGTCTGTCTTCTTCGGTACTACTAGCAGTGGTGCATTCCATTGGCTTTTGCTCTGTCTGACTATCCCGTCGGCAAGCATTTTATCTACCTGCTCGTTTATCTCCTGCTTGTGTTTTTCTGGAAGTCTATAAGGTCTTACATTTATTGGCGCAATATCCGGATTTGTAGTAATTCTGTGACTAGCTGCGTTCGTGTAACCCAGATAGTCTCCTTCTAAGTGAAATACATCATGAAATTCTTCACAAATATCCAGTAAGCTCTCTTTTTCTTCTCGATTCAGATGACTCGTACGTAGGTTGTCTCTCAGCTGTTGCATTCGGCTCGCGTTACTCGGTGATATTGTTCGACATGCATAAACTTGCGTCATATCTGTGTGCTCTTGGCCTAGTGCTGCTATTTGTACACACGGCTGTTCCAGTTCTACATCATAATCGTTTGTATTCAAAATGCTGACTTTGCACTCACCGTCGACTGCGTTGGTGATGCAACTCCCCATGTATACTCCTGGCTGTAACTCGATTTCTTCGACGATACCTTCCGTGTCGTCATGTGTCTTTGCACGGACTATCTTCTCGCTTCTTCGTTCAAGCGATATGTGAGCTCCTGTGGCTCCTAAATTCCATGTCGTTCCGTACAATCTTGCGTATTTTCCAGATCTGAGCTCGACGTCGTGCTTCTCGAGGAAGTCGCCTCCTAAGAGACCGTCTGCTTCTAGTGCAAAATCGTCTTTAACAGCGTAAAAAGGGTGCGATATGTGCCTATCACCAACCCTTATATTTAACCTGACCTTACATAAGGTCGCAACCGGTGTTCCGCCTATTCCTCTGAGCGTGATCACACCGTCTTCAGCCATCACTTCTCCGTCAATTTTTCCGACTTTTACTAGGCTTACCTCAGCTCCTGAATCTAATAGCATAGTTCCGTGTCTCGTCTTGAATTCATCTGCCTCGATCGTTGCGTGATTCTTCTGTCTTGATCCATTTATTAGGCAATTTACTGGTACGACGCGATACGGTTGCCTGTCCGCCGCGCCTGCTCCTCGTTTCCCGGAGTCTCTTCGCTTCGCCTGCTGGCGTCTCTAGAAGGACCTGACTGGACCCGTTCTTCCCTTATAGGAGGTCCCCGATTCCTTTCGTATCTTTGCCGATTTTCTTCTGCTATTCTAGTTCTGCAGTCTCGTATGACGTGCCCTGATTTCCTACAGAAATGACAAATTACCTGAATTTTTCTTACGTAGTTACTTGGTGTCGGCAATCGTTGAGGGTAACTGGATCCCGTCTTTGCTGAGCGACAATCTCGTGCTAGGTGTCCTGTCTTCCCACAGTTGTAGCAATTATTTCCTCTGTTGCCTTCTCTGCTGTTGCGCGGTTGATTGTGTTCCCGATCCGATCCACGAATGGGGCCTAAATCTCGTTCTTTTTCTATCGCGAGTGATATGGCTTCTCTAAGATTTTCACACCGTCGGCTCTTGACCAATATCCTCAGCTTGTCGTTCAAGCCTCTGATAAAGATATTGACAGCTTGTTTTCTGATCTGGCGTTCCAGCGTCGATTTCGAATCCTTTTCTGCGGCTTCCTTCATCGTTACTTCGATGACCTGTGCAGTTAGTTTCTCGACTCGTGTTCCATATGACCTCGCGTCCTCGTTCTGACGTTGTCTACAGCTACTGAATTCCACTTGTAACGAAGCTAATGTCCGTGTATCGATGCTCATCGACTTCAGTTCTTCCTCCAGTGCGTTCCAGGTGTCAATTGATTTGTATTCTAAAGCTCGTGCCGGAACACCTTTGATTCGGGTGCTCAAAACAGCTTTCAATAGATTTCGCGTATCTGCAGGTCGTATTATCTCACGTGCATACGTGCAAGAGCGAATAAAATCACAAACTTTTCCTCGGTCACTGCTATCGAAGATCTCGATGTCCTTCAACACTTGTCTCACGGTAACGGTATTTTCTGCCATGTTAGTTAGTGGTTGCTTCGCTTCTATGTTCTGAATCTGTAGTTATGAAAAAGTTGAATGAAAAATGGTTTATGTCTAAATTTTTCATTTTGGTATAATTTACAAATCTTACATACAGATGATATTAGAAGAGGAGCTACATGACCACTTTTACAATTCTCATCATCTATCCGTTCTATAACAGCTTATAGTATTATAACACTGGGTTATGAAGGATACTTAATCATAAAAAATGTGATAACTATCATATTGACTCCTGTGAACGAAAATATTCCGTATTTCAATCAATGTTTAGTCAAAAGAGATGAAGCAATAAAATTGTGGATGGACGATCTGGCAAGCTCTTAATTTATATAATTCGATTCACGGTCAAGCGATTGCGTTGGATTTTTTATTTCAGGGGCTGTTCTCTCGCGCCTCAGAGTGAGAAGGTGAGAAGGGTGTTTCCTAGCTCAAGGGGTGGCCTGACAAATTTTCCAAGTGCATATTTCGAAAGCACTGAATGAGCACTAAATCGCTGAGCTGATGAAAAAAAATACATTTTTTTTTTTCAATTGTGGCTGTGCTAGCTTTTTTCAGAGCTGACAAGAAGGGTGGTTTTTCGCTCAAGGGTCGGCCTGATTAATTTTTCGTGGGCATATTCGAAAAGCACAAAGTGAGCACTAAATCGCTGTGCTAGAGAAAAAAAATACATACTCTTCTTTTCATTGTGGCTGTGCTAGCTTCTGTCAAAGCTGATACAGTCATCATTTTTTATAGAAACGGCAAGAGCGAAAAAGTCGTGGATAGAGCAAATAATTAGCACAAAAAGAGCACTAAATTTTCATGTCAGTTAGAACCGATTGTGCTCATTCGGCTGTGCTAGCTTTATAGACGTGGCGCAATGATGCAAATATGAAAAATCCAACTTTACATCCAGGATACTCCAGTTTAAATAGTTCATATAACTCTTTCAAATTTGAAAAAATGAGCCTTTTTTGAATGTGCTCACGTACGCCTTCATTGTTCCTAACAGACACGAAATCTTTCATACCCGGCATATTAATACTCGTTTCATCATCAACAAAGAACTTCAATACCTTTGATTTAACATCTTCAGATAAAGGTCGGCCTAGAAATGAATGTTTAAATGCAGAAATAGGATTAGTTAGAAACATTTAAATATCAAATGAAGTTTGATTTACCTGGTTTTGAATTAGGTAATGATAATATTCCACGTCGTTCTCTCAGAGCCTTCGAAACTTTGACAATACCTTCCCTGGCGAAAATGGAGTGTGAAACCAAATGTGAACGAAGGTTGAATTAAGATGTTCCGGTGATGTGACTGAAGTGTGACAGTAGTCTTGAATAAAGTGTGCTGAAAATGTAAATTGAAACATTGCAAGTGTGACAAGGTGTTCATACGGAAATGTGTATGGAGCGTCCACGTAATGTGCATGAAGTGATGCACGCGATGTGCACGGAGTGTGCCGAATTGTTTATTTTCGATATTATCCGGACAAAAAATATTTTTTTCACCAATATTTATTTATTTATTTATTTATAGTTGATTCTTTTTCGAGCGGTAGAAAACGCAGTTAAATATTTCCTGGATGTTAGAAATCATCTCTTCAAAGACTGATTTTTTTATTTTTTTTATTCATGTGTGTCACCCATCCGAATTCTGGCTGCAGTTGAAGCTGCTTAACTTCGTTGTTCGGCTGATGTCCGGTTTCGATCTAGAGCTAATTCTTGCCTGTTAGAATACTTGACACTTTTTGACTCTATAGGTAAACTTTGATTTGTAAGGATTCACATCAATATGTACCTACTTGAAAATGAATGATAGCAAAATTTCACGGTCACTTAGAAAACCAATTGGATAAGATTCTGATTAGGCAGCCACTTATTACTCGTGAATTTCGCGAATAAAATATTCCATTCAAAATTGTTATGACACAAATGTTATTAGAGATCTAAGTGTGCATGAAGTGAAAACGCACTGTGCGAACTGTGCAGGAGCATTAGTTGTTTCAATAATGCGAACGGAATGTGTGAAGAAAGTGAGACCCAATGTGTCTGGAATGTGCGCGAATGTTCAACTACTTAGACTTCCGAAAAACGTGCACCGGGTGTGCACGAACTAAAAATCGAGAGTGTGCATTAAATGTGTGGAAGTGGTCACGGCTTCAAGTGTTCACGAGCTGTTCGCGAGCTGTGACCAAACATTTCATGAACCGTGCAGACACTTCCCGAACACCTCTCGGACATCTCTTTGCACACTTCATTTTCGCCAGGGTTTCGTTGTTTCCATTATATCACAAACTTTATAAACACTCCAATCTGGTGGTAATAAAGTGAGAATTTGAATTTTTTCTTCTTTAGTAATCTGTTTATCATGAATTTTTTTTTCAAGGCTTCAATTGTGTCTGAAAATTCTTGCGCGAGTATTTGATCGTTAGCTTTTTTCTCTAAGCCAAAAGCAGTTGACAAATACGTGTTTACGTCAGCAATTTTTTTTTCTAAATATTTTCGATTCGTTAATTTTTTTTTCGCAATAGGAGAATGATTTAGTAAATTTAAGGCATTGTTCATGACAGGTAATTGTGTATTGATACTCAGTTGAGAATGACTACTACTACAAGTTGTAGATTGACCGGATAATGTATCTATTCCTAAAAAAATAAGTAGTGCAAATATTATTTCAAAAAATAACAAATCGATAATTTATAAAATCAATTGATAAGCACAAAAATTATTTTGAAAATGATACCTGATAAGGTTCGGTCGAGAAGTTCTGCAACAGCATCTATCTCCTTAATATCAGAAGTAGCTTCATTACTACTACTCACAGATATTGTTTCTTCGTCATCTATTTCTTCTGTTTCTTCTTCTTTTAAACTGAGATTCAACTTTTTCCCACAAACTGTACATAGATAATCGGTACTACCAATATTAAACTCCGATTGCACATTCATAGACGCTAACCTCAAAGATTTTTTTACTACGTGATTATTTAAATTAAATGGATTACAGCACACAGAATTTTTTGCAAGTTGACATTATGTTGTATTATATCGTAATCTGTCTTTTGTCTTCTTTATCATTACACTTAAGTAGATATTTTAACTTATAATCACTTAATTTTTAGAAGCGTATCTCGGAATGTGATTAATGCTGTGTCTCAATTCGTCGTTCTCGTTCTAGTTCTAGTTCTAGTTCTCACGCGCATGCGCACCGCGGTCTTGCGGCTGCTGCTTTTTGCCGTTGCAGCAATTCTTTTTCAAATGAACATCCCCTGGCGCTGTCGCGCTCAACTACGCATAGTGCACTCTAGTGGTATGTCACAATACTACAAAAAACCGGTAAGTATGAATGCATTTTTCAATGACTTCATAAGAAAAGAGGAGGATACGATCTCGTGAGCATGTTTTGTTTATTTTAGTGTTTGTTTGTTTGTGTGTTTGTTTGCTTTACGACGAGTGAACTACGCAATCGTCCCTGCAGCGAAATATTTGATAAGGATAATTTATAATTAGGGATAATATAACGAAGCTACAGGTGGTGAATAATAGAAATACTGAATCAATCAACAGGTAAAGGTAAGTAATAATCACACCAATTAAAACTATATTACTATTTTCACCAACAACCCACAAGCACTCGCGCAAGTTCTAGAGGCACACTTTCAACGCAGCATTTTCCATCAAGGTGTCTTGTGTGCGTACATTAAATGAATAATGGCGCTAATCCATTTTTACATTAAAACTAGTCCGGGTATTTCAAATACCCACAAAAAATCTATTATAATTAAAATCCGTCTTCTTTGTGCTAAATTACCAAATTAAATGTCACACATTTTTCGAATGCCTCATATCAACGTAGCTGATGTACGATATCATTCATTTTCATGTTTCCTCAGCTCTGCGTTCTGATCCCCCTGTTCCAATATTCGACACGATATTATCCCGATTCTTCTTTGTCCCGATCCCCGTCATCCAATAATTAAATTGGATAATCAGCATGAGTGCCCAACATACTTTTTATTCTTGTAAGTATTATCATTTCTTTACGACATTAATGAAAAAATAAAACGCGTATATAAACTAATACATCGTTTTTTTTGATAAAGTTTTTATAAAATTTCAAATTTAGTAAAGAAAATTTATTTGCCGTCTTCGTGTTTTTTATTCTGTCACATCGTCAATGCCCCAAAATCCCACATAAATAATATTTAATCATCTTCTCAGGGAAAGATGATGACGTCAAAAGGCTGATAGGGCATCGGGTGAAATATAACAACTGGTTTACCGGAAAACGAGAATCCGGCAAGTACGGTTGGGTGAAATTGGCCAGCCTCCTGGATTGCGGCGCAACTGCCGAACAATGCCAAAAAAAATGGTTGAATCTCTTGAAAAAGTATGAAGAAATCATCATTCCGACGACCGGGGTTGGTCTCGAAGGGCATTGAACGAATACATGAGCGATCTGCACACGATCAAGCCGATAGCACTCATCAACTCGATAACGCCAAGTGCTGCAAGCAGCGGTACAGACCATGCTACAGACATCCCGTCTACATCTGGACTAAAGACGATGCCGCGTCATATCGTAAGTGAAGTACGATCAGATGACGACGGTACACCAGAGGTTGTAGTCCAGCCAAAAAGAAAAAAGAAAACCACGTCAACGGCAATCCAAGTAGCTACGTTAGAATTTCTTTCAAAGATTACTGCACAAATCGAAGTTCGTAATGCTCAAATCCAACGAAGCTTTGAAGAACAGGCGGAAGCGCGACGAAACGAGAAAGCCATGTTCGACATAATGGCTAAATATTTCGGACCGAAATGAATTTTCGCTTTTTTTATGAGTTTCTGTTTGTAGTAGTGACCGGGGACGCTAGGCGCACGGAGCGGAGGTGCAAAGTTAATGACTCCCATGTTATTTAATTTAAAGCGCTGTTATTTACACATGCTATCCGTTATGTAACGCCCAAGTCGCCATAGGAAAAAGAATACGGCCGGCCGTGAATTAGGGATGAAATGAATAAAGTTAATTTTTGCCAGCTGCGAGTAATTTCTCATATCATTCTATCTATTTAATTCTGAGTACCTAAATGCATATGAATTCAAACTCAGCTGTGTAGGCACATACCTCATTTTATATTTCCTTGCTTTTCGTCCAATATTTTTACCTTCGTGTTGTTTATTTCAAGTTATTGCTAACCAGTGTAGTTTTATTTGGGTTTCTGATATCAAATTCCATTTTATTTTGGAGTTTTCGATACCCAATATTTTTTTTTTTTCAAGTATGAGATATCGTATTATAAAACAAGATATTATTATTATTATTATAATAATTATTCAACAACAATCGAAGGTTAATGTTGCATAAGACGTTATAAAACTCTGAAACCTTATACTTTATAAGACTTAGATCAGAATTGCAATGATTTCATGAGTACTCTTGAAATATGGGATTTTGTGAAAAGTGCGCCTACCGTCCCTGGTCTTCCCTACAGTGTTGTAATTAATTCAATTAAATTTCCATTTTCATATTTTACATCCGTCATGAAATAAAATAAAATAATCAAATAATTACTGCAGTTTAGTAATTATTGTCGCTTATCTCAGCACACTAACATAAAATGTTCAAAATATTGTACCATTAGACAAACTTTATAAAAGTTATAAATTATAAAAACAACAAATGAGTAATTTATTATTTGAGTGAATTCTTTTTGATAGACACGATTACCTGATAGATTTTATTTTACATGTTTATATTCATATTTATATAATTTTTATTTATAATGAATGAAAATGATGAGCGAAGAGCTGAACAATAATATATTTGCCTTGCCTACATGAACTGTACAGAATTGTTGCTGAAAATCGTAAGCGATCGAAAAATTGTACGTATAGGGCTGTCCACGTCAATAATTATTAATAATATTTAATGATATTTATAATAGTAATAATAAATTATTGATAACTTCAAACATTATCTTATACATAATTATATCATCATCATCATCATCATCATCATCATCATCATCATCATCATCATCATCATCATCATCATCATCATCATCATCATCATCATCATCATCATCATCATCATCATCATCATCATCATCATCATCATCATCATCATCATCATCATCATCATCATCATCATCATCATCATCATCATCATCATCATCATCATCATCATCATCATCATCATCATCATCATCATCATCATCATCATCATCATCATCATCATCATCATCATCATCATCATCATCATCATCATCATCATCATCATCATCATCATCATCATCATCATCATCATCATCATCATCATCATCATCATCATCATCATCATCATCATCATCATCATCATCATCATCATCATCATCATCATCATCATCATCATCATCATCATCATCATCATCATCATCATCATCATCATCATCATCATCATCATCATCATCATCATCATCATCATCATCATCATCATCATCATCATCATCATCATCATCATCATCATCATCATCATCATCATCATCATCATCATCATCATCATCATCATCATCATCATCATCATCATCATCATCATCATCATCATCATCATCATCATCATCATCATCATCATCATCATCATCATCATCATCATCATCATCATCATCATCATCATCATCATCATCATCATCATCATCATCATCATCATCATCATCATCATCATCATCATCATCATCATCATCATCATCATCATCATCATCATCATCATCATCATCATCATCATCATCATCATCATCATCATCATCATCATCATCATCATCATCATCATCATCATCATCATCATCATCATCATCATCATCATCATCATCATCATCATCATCATCATCGTCGATTGTGAACAATATTAACAGAAGATCTCTGAACGCGCTTCCATCTTCCTCGTTCCGTTGCACTCTACGTGGCGGAAGCGGCGGAGGTTCAGCGTTGACCCTAAGTACATCGCCTTCAGCAACACAAATGTTGTGCAGCACGGTGCACCCAGCAATGACTTTTATTCTAGTTATTATTTTGACCTCAATTGCTTTTGTAAATATTATTCGCCACCTTGCCTTCAGTAAGCCAAAGGCCTGTTCAACAATGACTCTTGCTTTACTGAATGCAAGGTTGAAGGCTCGCTTCTCCGGTGACAACGGCTCTTGAAAGGGCGTCACAATGGTGATAGGGTTACGTCTACACGGGTAACCACTATCACCAATTATGTAATATCCCTCCGGTGGATACAGGTGATCTCTGTACAGAGGGCTATTTCTGAAAATCCGACTGTCGTGGACAGAACCCGGATACCCAATCAAAATGTCTATAAATTTTCCGGTATGATCCACCATCGCTTGTAAATTTAGGGAGTAAAATTGCTTTCGGTTATAATACTGGTCATGCAGTGCGACCGGGCAAATTGTTCTGATGTGGCACCCGTCGATAGCACCCATGCACTGTCGAAAAATTGCGCTCCCTCCTTTTCTCTCAAAGTGAAGTCCGATCACTGGGAGGTTTTCCTCTTGTGGCAGTCTCACTATCCGGGGTATCAGCGATATCACCTTATTTAATACACGGTGCACTGTTCGGTGTGCTGTTGACCGGGGTATGTCAAAGCAATTTCCAACCACGCAGTACGATGTCCCACAGGCAAGCCAAAATAAAAAAATGATGACCTGAAAATTGATACCTTCATTATGAGCTGATTCGGTACCTTCATTGCCCTGGTTAAAATACCGGATAAGAATCCGGAGTCTAAATTCTATATGGCCCGAACCAGCAAAGTCTCGTATTTTGAATGCCAATTCCTTACGGTGTTATGCCATTCTATTCGGACGCCCGATAGATGTCCCTATCCGGATCTATGCGTGACAGATATTTCTATACGAAATTCAATACGTTCCTACAAAATCCTATACGGCATTTTAACCAGGGTGTATATTATACCTCCCCCCCTATATATAATATACTAATGGATTCATCTGGTCATTCTAAATTCTTATGGATTCCATCTAAAATCCAATGAATTTCATCTGAAACCTGCTGGATTTCCAGCAAATTCCATATGCATTTCAAACGACCAGGTGCACTCAAGTAGGCGAAGGCGTACCTGCAGTTCGATAGTCCATCCCGACCGTTTAGGAATGTTTGAACAGTGCAGCACTAATCGACGAAGGACATTGGGGTTTATTCGCAAATTTTCTTTAGTAGCGCGTTGCTCACCACGTAAAATAGCCCCCAGAAACCGGTCGACGTAACCAACAACTCTGCAGTATGGTCCACGCTAAAACATAATTGTACGGTAATTGTAATTATCCTGTATTTACATGTAACTATAAGTTTTACCTGTCTATTTTCCATTATCATCAGCCACACCTGCACTAACATTAAGTTGCGATTAAGCCTCAACCGCTCGTTGATGAAAATCTCGCGTTGCCTCTGAATCGCACTATTCGCTACCACCCAAGCAGCAAGAACTGCAGCACAATGAGGCATTTCTATTAAATCAAAACCGATAATTTCGATCAACAAATTGTACGTTATACATCTAGAACGGATGAGTTATTGAACAATAACTGTACTCTACTTACCTAAGTATTTGAATGAACAATTATCTAGTTTAAAAATTCGAGATAAAATAGCGTGCGGTTGAATCATAAACAGATCGCCGGTGAATTCGAAGAGGATCAAGTTATTTAGTATACAACGCAATTATGTTTAACGCGGTTTTTTTTTTTTTAATTTTGTTCTAGTGAGTGATATCAGATTGATGATCAACAATAGTGAAATAGTCTCTCTGGAAATAGTATCTTATACCCACACCTGTTTTTTTTTTTTTTGTTTTTCCTTAGTTGGTTCACACCTGAACGATATCGTTTACTATCCTTATAATCAATCGTTATACTTATTTAATCTTTGCCTGTAAATTACGTTTAGTTCACTCGTCGTGAAGCAAACAAACAAACACTGAAATAAACGAAACATGCTCACGAGACCGTATCCTCCTCTTTTCTTATGAAGTCATTGAAAAATGCATTCATACTTACCTGTTTTTTGTAGTATTGTGACATACCACTAGAGTGCACTATGCGTAGTTGAGCGCGACAGCGCCAGGGGATGTTTATTTGAAAAAGAATTGCTGCAACGGCAAAAAGCAGCAGCCGCAAGACCGCGGTGCGCATGCGCGTGAGAACTAGAACTAGAACTAGAACGAGAACGACGAATTGAGACACAGCATAAAAATAAAAACAAATGTCAGATGACAGTCGGAAGCAGCACCACATAGTGGTTGAGTGGTTAAATACTAACGACACCAGTGAACATCACAAATGTTCTTTTTTTTCATATATGGGTAATTAATTTACGTAATTGGCATATTGTGTTTGGTGATTCGTGACCCGAGAAGATTATAGTGAGAAGTTTTCTTTCTCGTCGGAGTAGGTCAGGGAAGAAAAATGATTGTCCACTTTATTTGTGACGACGTTTCGGTAATTGGCACATTAGGATACTATCAGTTATTATTCTCTATATTAAAATTTCTGTAGAAAATCGCCAATAATACATAACTAGTAAAAAAAAAACTGGGAAAAAAAAAATTATTAATCAATAAAAATTTGATAATTGATTTTTTTTAATTTCAAAATTAAAAAAAAAATTATAACCCATGATTATCCTGTTAGAACGTTTAGTAACTATTTCCGAAGGTTGGTAACAACTGACGGTAGAGAAGCTAGAGTGAGTTGGCAGGCGTGGAGAGAGCCAGTAGGAGCCAGCGGGAGCCAGCAGGAGCCAGTAGAGTCGAGAGAGTCGTAGGGGAGAGACTAGCGAGTCGAGCGTTAAGATAAGAACAAAGGAAAGAATATAAAAGAGGCAGTGGCCGTGAATACATTCTGAAATATCCAAACATTCAATAAACACAAATAAAAACCTATTTGAACTAAAAATATCGAGTTCGTGACTCATTTTACATCCAATACCCGAAATTGTCTACTTCGAGGCGAAGGACGCCGTTCATCATTTATGTATTTAACAAATCAGAAGTGGGATTAAAGACCTAAATCGGGCTGAACCTGTCGAAAATTGTCGGTGAAAGTGATTTCGAGTCTAAAAGTGACGGGCTTATGAGTCGAAAAATATTGAAAATCATCAAAAATTGAGTGTGCCTCGTGGCGTGTGTGCCGGTTCGAACTTGTTTGTGTGGCGTCGGTTGAGTCTACAACAACGAAGTGCGCGAGTGCGCGCGCAGAAAAATTCGAAGTAGTACGCGTTACCTCCGTCTTCGAGAGGGCGTAGTGAGACAAAAAGGCTGTGTTCCAAAAGTTGCTCTGGTGAGCCGACATAACAGTTAGACAGTGGTAGTGGCGGACATGAGCAGTGACGACAGCGCTGCAGCGACGCTCTTAGAAATGTCCAAGGGCCAGGGGACAGCACCACCGGAGAACAACGCGACGGGTGAATCTGGACAACAACCCCCACCAACACCCGACATGGCGCAATTAATAAACGCCATGGCGGAAATGATGAGACAAAACGCCATGTTGATGGAAACAATGAGCATAAATCAAAATAGCACTCCAGCACAGTACAACATACTCCCTGACCTGTCACATAATATAGATGAGTTTGACGGGTTATCAGGAGCAACGAATGCAAAAGTTTGGCTAAAGCAGCTTGAATCGACAGCAACTTTACACAGATGGACGGAGGCTATTGCATTCGAGACGGCGAGGAGTCACCTCACCAAAGCAGCGAAAAATTGGTATCTAGCCAATATGGATACGATCGTAAGTTGGCAAAGTTTCAGGCAAGCGTTTTCCAATACATTCATGATAGAGAAAACTATGACAGAGAAGTGGCAAGATATGGTGAAACGTTGTCAAAATCAAGGAGAAGACACACGGGAATATTTTTTTGACAAAGTACGCTTGTGCAAATTACTTCGATTAGAGTTGGAGGAGACCAAGAAACAAATTGCGATCGGGCTTTGGTCAAAAGACACTAGTACTGCAGTTATGAGTAAGACGCATTTTGATGTGGACGACTTACTGAAAAACATAATGGAGGTTGAAGCTACGGAAACGGCCAGGACGCAGCGAATCAGCCGCCAAAAGGACCCACCCAAGACAACCGCAGAAGAAGGGCATAAGACGCTTACGGAAAAGAAGCCAGCTACGCAAGGAACCGGGGGCGCTCAACAGGCTCCAAGGACCACTTATAATAATACTCGTAGTGATACTAAAATAGATCTTGAATGTGATAGGTGTAAGGGTAAAGGGCATATAGCGAGGAATTGTACAGTTGAGCGGGAGGTTAAATGTTTCAATTGTCAAGGTATGGGGCACATTGCAAGGGATTGTCCTAAACCAAGAAAACTCCCCAATGGAGAGGTCAAATTTCTGAGACCGGGGGTACAGAATAGTGGATTAAAGTACCACAAGAAAGTCACAATTGGACAAATTCAGGGCCTAGATGGTATAGTTGATACTGGGAGTTCAGACTGTACAGTTCGAGCGTCAGTAGTATTAGAATATGGATTTACCTTAATTCATAGTCCCAGTATTTTAATAGGCTTTGGGAAGGCAGGTAACGAGGTTAGATCAAGCGGGATCATAAGCGAAAGGCTGACAGTAGATGGCTGTACGGCCGAGGATATTAGGTTTAGAGTTGTACCGGATGATGTACAGCCCTACGATATCATAATTGGTAGGAATTTTACAGAGTTACCTTATATTACATACTTTAAGATAGATAATAAGTTAGAATTCCGGAGTAGGGATGAATTTATGCACAATATAGAACCGATGCTAGATGCAAGTCAGGACAAGCGGGTTAGTCCAAAAGTTATTGAGGGGATAGGGATTCCACCTGCGTCAATTAATTTTGTGAAGGTCCATTTAGGCGACGGTGAGTTACATTTACCAATCCAAAGCTCAGGACCGAACCAAATGTGGTTAGAACCGGGTAAGGAATTGACAAACGTTGTACTAGCAATTAAAGGGAACGTCCCACCGATAGAGCCGAGACTAGAGCCAGTCACGGAAGCAGATACAAATCTAGCACCTACCTTAGAGGATACGCAAAAGACAGAGTTGCTACAACTCTTGAACGGATATCGCGTGTGCGCAGCCATGAAAGATTCGGAGTTAGGGTGTACCAGGGTAGTGGAAATGGACATCATAGAAAAGCCAGGAAGTGAGCCTGTCTATAGCAAACCATACAAAGATAGTGCGGAACAGAGAAAAACGATGCAGAAAATAGTTAGGGAATGGAACGAAGCTGGACTGGTGAAAGAAACTAGTTCCTCATACGCGAGTCCATGTCTATTGTTGAAAAGGAAGACGGATCTCCGAGACTAGTTGTTGATTACCGTAGGCTGAATAAGAATACAGTTAGAATGAATTTCCCCTTGCCAAACCTTGATGATGGACTAGAAGAGTTATGTGGCGCTACAATCTTTGCAATTCCAGACTTAGCGCATGAATACTTACAGATGCCCTTAACTGAGGGGGCGAAAGAGAAAACGGCTTTTATTACACCAGATGAGACGGGACAATTTGAGCGAGCTATGTTTGGCTTGATGAACCCCCCGTTCTACTTCGCTAAACTGATGAAAAGAGTTTTTGGACCTCATGGAAATAAACTAGCACTTACCTACTTCGATGACATCCTTCTACATGCACGTTCCTGGGAGAAATTGATGGATAAACTCGAGCAGGTATTAAAGCTATTGAAGGGAGCAGGGCTGACGCTGAATCTAAAGAAATGTAGGTTTGGGGTAGAACAGGTTAATTATTTAGGGTTTACTATAGGAAAGGATGGTATAGGACCAGGGGAAAGAAAAGTTAAAGCCATCCAAGAGTTTCCGAAACCACAAAATGTGCAGGAGGCACGAAGGTTTCACGGGTTAGCAGGCTTCTTCCGTAGATTTATTTATGGATTTGCTCAAATAATCGCACCTATAATTGAGTTATTAAAGAAGGACAGAGAGTTCGTCTGGGGAATGGAACAGGAACAAGCGTTTCAGATTATTAAGGAAAACTTAGCGTCAAAACCGGTGTTAACGCACTATAACCCAAACGCAGAACATACCGAATTACATACCGACGCATCGGCAGAGGGGTTAGCAGCAATACTGCTACAAAAAGACGACCGAAGAGAATTACACCCTGTATACGCGATTAGTAGACGTACGACGGACGTCGAAATGAATTATCATTCAAGTAAACTGGAACTATTAGCTATTATATGGGCAATGGAGAGGTTGAGACCATTCTTAATAGGAATACATTTTATAGTAATAACTGTTTGTCAAGCGTTAGTTTATGTAAATTCAATGAAGACGAAAAATGCACAGATAGTCAGATGGCTCAATCTCATCTCAGAATATGATTACGAAATACATCACAGGAAGGGTGAAAGAATGGAACACGTTGATGCGCTTGCACGTGCTCCGGTCGAAAGGGCAGACGAGACTGCTTTCATGTACAGAATCACTTTACATGAAGACGAAATCCTCATGTTCCAAAGGATAGACGAGGATCTAGCCAACAAAATTAAAATCCTACAGAAAACAGAGCGTGAGTGAACGCGTAGGGAGAAGGGGGAAATACATGATTACATACTACGAGAGGGAATACTGTATAAAAAGGATCAAACTAATGAGGGTAAGGAATTATACGTAGTACCTCGAGCAATGAGGAAGGCACTAGTCATCAAAAACCACGACTTAAGTAGCCACTTCGCAGCGGAAAGGACAGTCGCTAAAATCCGCGAATTCTACTACTTTCCAAAGATGCGAACTTATATTAAGAGGCACATCGCCTCGTGCATAGAGTGCTTACTAGCTAAAAACAAGTCGGGTAAACAGGCAGGGGAACTGCACCCAATTCCGGCTGGGACGAGACCATTTGAAACGGTGAACATTGACCATTTGGGGCCATTCGTAACTTCAACAAAGGGGAATAAGTATATCCTGGTTGCTATCTGCAACCTAACGAAGTTTTCACAACTATACGCAGTAAGAGATGTCCAGGCAAGAACGACAATCCGAAACCTAGAAAAATTGATAGAGTGTTTTGGAGCACCAGTACGCTTCATTACCGATAGAGGAACCGCATTTACGGCAGCAAAATTTGGAGAGTTTTGTAAGGAGCATGGGATTAAACACACACTCAACTCAAGCCGCCATCCCCAGGCAAATGGGAAAATAGAAAGGCTCAACCAAACTATTATACCAGCACTACAAGCAAATCTGTCAGACGCCCAAGGGAAAACGTGGGATCAAGGAATAAAGAAGCTAGAGCGCGATTTGAATACATCGATCTGTAAGACAACTGGTCGCACACCTTTTGAGATTCTGTATGGGTATATACCTAGATTTAAGGAGGGTTTGAGCCGAATGTTAACTAAGCATGCTGAAACGTACAAGATACCGGTAGAAATTCAGAAGGAAGTACGAGAGAGAATAGAGCGGGAACAAAACAAGTCCAAAGAGCGTTATGATCAAAGCCGCGTGAAAAATGTAATCTTCCAAGTAGGTGATATTGTATTTATGAAGCAGAAACCGATAGCTACAGGGGAATCAACCAAACTCCAGCCTCGTAACAAGGGACCATTAGTTATAACAGAAAAACTACCGTCCGATACATATCGAGTTCAGAACTTAGGATCTAAGAATGTAAAACAGTCACAAGCGACAGCCCATGTTAGTCAGCTTAAAATATGGAAAGGGTTCGATGATGAAGAAAGTAGTGAGGAAGAGGAAGGAAACGTAGAATGTACAGGCGAACCTGCAGTTAGCAGTAAGGCCATAGAAGATAAGTCGGTTAATATTAAGGAAACAGAAAATAAGTCTGATACTATTGAGGATACACGAGATAAGTCAGTTAAGATTAAGAAGGTACAAAATAAGATAGCCACTATCTATACTAAAGTTAACAAAAACTTGTCAAACGATTCGTGTCAAAGAAATTCTGTACCTGATACTTGTAATGATTCTAAAGCTAAGAGAGTAAGGCAATTGCCACATAAGTTTAGAGATTATAAGATGTATTAAATTTCAATAAGATAAGCTTGGAGGCCAAGCTACATAAGGATGGCCGATTGTTAGAACGTTTGGTAACTATTTCCGAAGGTTGGTAACAACTGACGGTAGAGAAGCTAGAGTGAGTTGGCAGGCGTGGAGAGAGCCAGTAGGAGCCAGCGGGAGCCAGCAGGAGCCAGTAGAGTCGAGCGTTAAGATAAGAACAAAGGAAAGAATATAAAAGAGGCAGTGGCCGTGAATACATTCTGAAATATCCAAACATTTAATAAACACAAATAAAAACCTATTTGAACTAACAATATCGAGTTCGTGACTTATTTTACATTCAATACCCGAAATTGTCTACCTCGAGGCGAAGGACGCCGTTCATCATTTACGTATTTAACAATCCCATTACGAGACTAGGCTCAAAATTCGTGTTTTGGGGAGTAATATTTTTGAAAAATTTAACAAAAAAATCGAAGGATACAAACAATCTTAAAATCGCTATTTTAAGTTTAAAATGAAAAAAAAACCAATCAAATTCATGATGAATAATTCTTTGTATAAATTTTTCAGAAAATTCACCAAAAAACAAGAATTTAAAAAAAAAAAAAAACAAATTGGACAATTTTCCACTAAGTTATGGCTATTTGAAAAAAAAATCCGCAAAATCTTACAAAATTCATATCTCCCGATTGGCTGGATGAGAAAATCTGAAAAAAATCATATAGACCTTTCTCTAGGGGTACAAAAAAGTGCCCCAATTTCAGCGAAATCGGAGATGCAAAATCCATTGGTAGGATGGGTTGGCATGGAATGCCCCATATACCGGGAATATTCAGTGAAGGTAACCGATCCCCTTCCTACGACTAAACCAATACAAGCGCGCACCGCGTACGTGAGACTCGATGGGCGGAGCTGGGCAGCCAGTGGTGCTTCTGCTGAATCTTCCGCGCTAGTGTGACGTCGGAGCGGCGTTCGCGGATAATTCTAGAGGCTAGCTACTGGAAATATCGCGGCGGACAACCTAGACGTTCACTCGAGAGTTCTGGGTTACCAATTATCGATAAAGTATTGAAATACAGTGGACTGGATTAATCTAGTATCAAATTCAGAGGAGTCGCGCTATCTAACTATTTATGCTCTCATCTAACTACTCGTTTGAATATCTTAGTATTTGAATCTTATCTTCTTGATTCGGACTTGAAGTCTTTTTAATTGAATAATGCGAGAATAGATTATTTCAAAGTGTTATTATGATTGCTCTTACCTTGAGTCGGTTTCTTCTGGATCTTCGATGAGGGCTCGTCCCTTGATCTTCGGTGTTGGTTAAGTTTGGACTGGATCAAGGGGTGGCGAAGGATAAATGATTTAGATTGATCTTACTCGAATTTAACCCTCTCAGGCATCAAAAGCACGAAACGTATCCGTGTGCGAGGAGAGAGGGCACAGCCAATCACGGCGTCTAGCATGAGTGTGTTAGTACTCTGCGTCTGTATCGGTGCGTGAATGTGTCCCCACTCCCAGGCGCCACTGGGACGTATCTATCACTACTTAGTGAGCGCATACGCTTACCGACTGAGAATTGAAAAGTCTCGTGTTTTTGTTACTTGTATCACTTCATTTGTTTTTTTCTCTATCCTAAAATTATTATCCGACGAATCTCATGTCACGCAAAAGTAAGAAACTTGATTCTATTAATCAGGTATTACAAAACCCTCTAATGATACCTCAGAGAATTATGACACGAAGAAACTGCCAAAAAAAAAATTTCAGTGCAGCTCAGTCCGTTCAGAATGCCGCAAAAAAAACGACTTGATGGAACTTCTGTTAGCAACAATGATGCAGGTTGTCTTAAAAAAGGTAAGAACCCTCTCACTAGTGAAAAATCGTCTACAGCAGTATCAACGAAACGGAAAGTACAGTCTGTTACCTCTAATGAAAAGGAAAATGTAAATAATACAAAAAAACGTAAAAAAGTGAAAAAATCAAGTTTAGAGTGTGAGAATAATGATCCTAACGACAGTGATCTCTCAGAACGTCCTTGGGATTCCGATTCATCAGAGGATGAAGTAAGTGGAGAGACAAGTGCACCGTTTAGATGGTCAACAATCATTAACAACCATGATATCGAAGCTTTCATACCTCACAGAAGACCTCTACATACTTTGCCTGTGGAAAGTAAAGAAAATGAATTTTTTGAATTATTTTTGGATGCAGAATTTTATAAGCTCGTGACAGAGGAAACAAATCGTTATGCACAGTACGTACAACAGAAAATAGGGAGATCAGACACACGATGGACACCAGTTTCAGCACGAGAAATGAAAGCGTATGTTGGAATTTTAATTTACATGGGAATCGTCAAGCTGCCTACCATAAGGATGTACTTTTACAATCCATCACTCGTGACCTGTCCACTCTTCACAAATGCAATGACCTATCAAAGATATTCAGATATTAGTAAATATTTGCATTTGAGTGATGAAGAAAGTAAAGCTCAGGATAATACTGATATTCTGTACGAAGTACGACCTGCTCTGAATATCACGAATAAATTTTGCACTCACTTTCAACCTGGACGTAATTTGTCGGTGGATGAGGCAATGATCGCTTTCAAAGGTAGATTGGGGATCAAACAATATATGCCGCAAAAACCTGACAAATGGGGAATCAAGGTCTGGACTCTTGCCGAAAGTGTTTCTGGCTACGTGCTGAAGATAATCCCTTATTTGGGAAAAAAGGAACCCAAAAACAAAGATTTACTTTTAGGAGAACAGGTAGTCATCAACCTGATTGAACCTTTTGCTCACCAAAATCACCACGTGTACTTCGACAATTTCTTCACGTCAGTGCGACTCATTGATCTCTTGTTAGAGAAAAAAATTTATGGATGTGGTACTGTTCGAACGAACAGGACCAATTGGCCTGCAGAGTTAAAAAAACCAGCGTCGTTGAAGCTCAAACCTGGAGAATTCGTTCAAAGGCAGCATGATCAAACTACAGCGACAGTGTAGCATGACAAACGAGACGTATCACTTCTATCCAACAATTGTAATCCAACCGAGGAAGTGATACGAAAAGAAAAAATTACCAAAAATGGAAGAATATCATTGACGTGTCCACTGCCTATCGATAATTATATCAAAGGAATGGGTGGTGTAGATTTGAACGACCAATATCGGTCCTATTACAGTATTGGTCGAGCGAGTAACAAGTGGTGGAAGTACGTGTTTCACTATGTTATCAATCTCTGCGTGATTAATTCATTTTTACTTTTTTCTATCTCAAGAAAATCACCTGACAAATCTTCGCCGCCCACTCAACTGGATTTTCGCCTAAAGTTGGTACAACAACTAGTCGGAGACTTCACTTGAAGAAAAAAACAGATCCCACGAAAAATTGAAACAATGTCATCGAATGTCCATGAGTTGGAACGAGCCCCTCCACGTCATTGTAAGTTTTGTCGTGATACAGGAACAAGTACACCATCCGGTTATGCAGTTCGATCGAAGTGGCAGTGTAAAAAGTGTCAAATAACTCTTTGCAGATTTCCCTGTTTTACAAAACATCTCGAGCTTATAAAATTATGAATATTATTCCTTAATTTCCTCTCTTGTGATGATCAAACAATCAGTCATTCATTCAACTAGTCTGTTTGTTCACCAAAAAGTTAATTCTATTTGTAATTTTATTCATTGTTTTCTATCATAGAAGTTTATTTGCATAAAAGAAAAAATAAGAAAGTTTCTACTGTTCTGAAAACGTATTGTTGCACAAAAGAAATTAATAAAATGATTGTCAACGTGCCTATTAACCTGTTTGTTTTATTTTTGAGATAAATGTGTCTTTTTCAGAATAAGATCACAATCCTTCAAATATTCAAGTTGGAACAGACGTAATTCCAAATATTTGACATAAACAGGCGCTGCGAGCTGCAGATACGGCCCTGGCCGAGCGCTCCCCACTCCGCGTCACTATCGCTCGCCGCATGAGTGGGGACAACTGAGATGCTTGAGAGGGTTAACTGGTTATTTGACTTTATTGATATTATACTGGGATTCCTGGTTTTAATATAACCTTCATTGGAATGGTTGATTTGAAAATGAATTTGACTTGAAGCTAAATTCCGTCTTCGGAAAGAATGAGTATGAATGAACGTTTTTGAAAACTGAGCGTGATATGTGAAAGTTATAAGTCTTGATTCTTCGTTGAGGTTCGTTGTATCTTCAAGTCGGAGATGTGGAATTGAAGATGCTGCGAAGCTGGTGTGAAGAGACGTCGAGAGACCAGAGGCGAGAGCGAGGGCTGAGAGCGAGACCTGTTGCTGGGTCGCGGTGGTTTTATATGATAAATCGGGGGGGGGGGCGGGGTCCAAGATTAGGCTGGTGCAAAGGGCCTTAGCTGATTGGGCCGCAGTTTCGCGTGGGGGTCTGGTTTGCCTATGATTGGTCTAGGGCCCGGAGATGTTGGTGACATTGCCTTATATGGACTTAAATCTTCCTTTGGGGGGTGTTCTTGCGGGGTTTTTCCTTCCCTTTGACTAGCCCCCCGGCTGGTGTTCGCCTCTCGTGGTCCTTATTCTTGTTCCTCATAGAGTTCTTTGTCTCTCGAAGAGTTCCTTGATCTTTGCCTTTGTTTATGCCTCTTCACGTGCCTGGTGCGTGTTGAGTTTCGATGTTTGTCGCATTGCGTTTTCTCTTGTTGCTAGGGCGATTCTTTCCTCTGTGACCGTAAGGGTCATTTTAGGTTTTATATGATCTTCTAATACCTGGGGTTTGTTTTTACCCGCTCTTTCAAGTTTTTCGCACGTGTTCATACTGTTTCGAGATTTTATGAGTTTAGGAGTTTCCAGTGAAGCTTATTTAAAGATACATACAATAAATTGTAGTTTACGATTTCCTTCTTAACGTTAATTCTTAATAATTAGTATTTTGAGGGATTTCCGTTTAATATATTGTCATGTGCCAGATGGGGCTTATGACACGGTTAATTTTGTGTCAGAAGAAAAGAGTCTTATACGCGTAATTTATTGGGACAAAGTAATAGATACTTACTGTCTCGCTGAGTTTTGTTTAGTCCAAATCGATTATCTCCACAATTTTGGGCGTAGAGGGTGTAGGGGTATAATATTGTGAGGCCGGGTGATCTTCAGGAACGTTGTACCTTCTGGTCGAATGGGTAGTTTCAATCGTTTCCACTATACTGACCCCGTTCTGGTAATCTACTAGGTGTTGAGTAGTGGTAAATCTGGGGGTTTGGTCGGTAGGTTCGTGAGTCTGTTCGTGAATATGGTCCCAAGGTCCAGGTGACGGGCTTCTGGGAGGATAGTTTTCGAAATCGGAAATTGGGGAATATGCACCAGGGTGATCGATAATTGTCTCTGAATCACTTTTTAGTTCTGTATTTACTAACGCTGTTTCGACACGTTCCTTATCTCTTTGTTTTGCCCTTGCAATTCGAGCTTTAACGGCCTAACCGCCGCGTCTATTCTTTCTCTTCTTTTTAATCACAACTCCATTATTCATCTACAGAGGAAGAATAAGGTTATGGCGAGTTCCTTGATTAGCACATCGCCTTTATTGTAAGGGATTTGGGTTTTAATATTTAAGATAGGAATTTCTGAATTAGCCTGGAATCAATTGTGGCAATGACTCTACTAGTATTAGCCGGTTTTAGGCTTATTACTGTTATTCTTTGCCCGTTGTATGATTTTGGCTTATTTCAGAAATGTGGAGTGATTGGTTTTATACTAAGGAAGACTCGTATATTGCTAGAGCCTGGCTTGGCGATAGTTCTGTACTATTATGTTTTCAACTTTGGCCTGTCGGGGCTTTGGCTCAACGAGATGGTAAGAATGGTGAAGTATTATAGAGCTGTGATTAAGTAGAATGTTCAGAACTTACGATGAGGTGATGTTAGAATAACTTTGTTTATAATATATATATATGAAATATTTATATGGTTTATTCAAGATATTGGATGGTAATTTACACCTTTTAGAAATTGTTAAATTGTTAAATTGGTAAGTGGGTTTTAAGCAAACTCAGAGCACTGGCTGGTCCTTTTAAGCGGTGAATTGAGTAGATAGATTTAGGAGCTGGACGCGGCCAGACTTGAAGTTTACTTGACTTGGAAAATTGTAAATTGACTTTGTATTTGATGTCTGAACTCTTCAAAGGTTGAGGTCTGACTCTAGCTAATTGACGTGTGTGTCGATTCTTTTAGGGAGGCTGCTTATATTCGCATAGTGCGGACCATGCAGAGTGACTTCTTTTGTCTTCTGAGTTTACTTATGTTATGTTTCGCGGTTTTGATAACTGACGGTCCGTTGAGATTTTTAGGTAATGCACGTGGTGTTTTGGGATAGTGAATTTGATATCCGTGGTCCAAGACTATTGTTTTGGTTCACAGTTGGAGTTCAAGATTAGCATGGCTGGTCAGTCATCAATACCGTAGTTTATTATCAAATGATATAATTTTATAGTTCTAATATATGATGTTGTCTTATGCTAAGGTTCTTATTTTAGTGGAAATGGTATTCATGAATATATGTTATAATTAAGGGGATGGTTGGCTGTTGATGGTGAGATCCTTCTGGGATCGTCACAACATTCTGTCGCTGCGCAGTTCAGAGTAGGTTACCTGGGTTTGACAGTTTAGGGGTTTTCTCTCTTTTATTTATTTCTAGTTTAGTTTTAAGTCTTAATGATTTGGATTATACCGATACTGCCGTAGTATAGACTGATGACTTGGTACTTGGGAATAACAAGTTAATGGGTTGGTGTTATAAAATAGCACAGAGTGATTGGCAATTTGCTGGTTTGGTCATCTGTACATATGTCAGTAGTGGTATATAATATAGTGTGGTTATTTAGGTAATATTATAGTATGATAACTTAACTTAGCAACAACCAAAAATCGGGTTAACATTGTCCTAACGATTAGCATGCGAATACAATATTACAAGGTAGATGACATAAAAGAGTAATTGCTGAAGAATAATATGCGTACATAGCATAATCTAGCGACTGTGATTAAATGAGTATATGGTTATAATATATGAGTATATATGTATCGTTATGGCATTTGTTAAGATCCCAGATAACCAAGTGTGAATGTGCAAACAGTCCATTACACTCGCTGCAAATTTTGCTGTCATTTTGTCGACTACTTGCTGAAAATACTTTTTCTTGACACATGCACCCAAAGTCCTCCTTTGCGCATCGTCTACGCGCACCCAAAGCAGACTTTTAGCGTACCGGTGTGCAAAATATTTTGCGCACCGCTATGCGGTGCGCAAAGGGATTTTGCACACTGGTCCGCCAAAACCGGCTTGGGTGCACGCAGACGGCACACAAACGAGAACCTTGCGTTGCATGTATCGAGAAAAATAGTGTTCGAGATACGCGAGGCCAAACTCGTTTCTTGCTCACCACTCGTCTGAAGGCAGCACGAAGCCGAGGCTCCGCCTCGGCTTCGTGCTGCCTTCAGACTCGCGGTCCGCAAAACGCTCGTTTGGCCTCTTGTATCGAAATATACTATTTACACATCAGAATTTACAGCAAATGTACAGCAATAATTGCTATCATCTATTATGTCCGCAAATTTTGCTGAAAATATGCTAGCAACCAGAAACAACTATATTTTGACAGCAAGTTGGAAGCAAATTGCTGGCAATACATACAGGGTGTCACAGAATTCGTGACGGGGATTTCACAGTGTGAATCTTGATCGAAAACTGGGTCGAAATTTTCCTAGCCGTTTTTTCCGGAAATGCTTAGATTTCTCGCCATAATTATTCTAAGTCCAGCCAATGACGCGCGGCTTATGAACGGCCGTTTGTCGATGTGATTACCACTCGGTTGCGTGCGCATCTCTCACTCTATGGTTGCCGCGAAAAAAACGGCCGTTCATAAGCCGCGCGTCATTGACTGAAATTAAAATAATTATGACGGGAAACCTTTGCACTTCCGGAAAAAAGGGCTAAGGAAATTTCAATTCCGTTTTTGATCGGGATTTACCCTGTGAAATCCCCGTCACCAATTCTGTGACACCCTGTATATGTATATGGGAACTTCAATTCGCCTAACAATTTGTTTTATAGTTATTATCACTGTAAATGGAATTGTGATTTTTTTCTTTTTAAACTATTAGCAGTCGCTCTTAGTTACTTTTTTATTGTTCAATTAAAAAATTTGTAACTTCGGTAGAACAAATTCTCAGATGACGAAGTGTGACTGTACAAGCACTTTATTCCACTTGCTCCAAACCTTTTTGGCAAATACTAGCTGAGGATACTTTCTATACATGAGAATTTCCAGCGAACACACATAGGATGACATTATGACATAATAATTATCAAATATATGTACCAGGTAGGTCAATTTAGTTCATTATCAGTATAAAAACTTCCTCAGCCACACGATATAAGCACAATTAGTCTCCACCATATGACAGCGACGTCGTGGGTGAGTGGACAGCGTGCCGGATTCATAGCAGGAGAGATTCTAGTAACCAGGTTCGTGCCACGGTCCGGAACAGAAGATTTTTTCGGAAATATATTCAACTGAAATGGAATCCACAATCAATCACGAGATGATCCCGTACAAAAACTACCCATAAGCGATTTCTTTTTGTTTTTTTATTCGCTCAAAACTCAATCCCGACCAGTTTTTGGGATTCACATGTTGCTGATGTTTTGCTGACAATTCTTGTTGAAATAATTTGCTCTCATTTTTTACAGCAATAGAGAACGCACCTTGCCCTGATATTGCTAACAATATTCTGCACGAATTTCTGTCATATTGCTGTAAAATTTGCACGCACTTGGTTATCTGGGATTATAAGACATGAAACAAATGCGTAATAATTTGATTACACAAGGTAATGGCGGAAGGCTATTACTTGGTGTTTCGTATATGAGTATAACTTATAATTAACATGCGAAGGTGGAATAATATTCAAGTGGTGAATCTGTAGTGATATGGTCATGTAAAGGATTGATATTGTTTATAGAATGGTAAATGGTATGATGTTGTTGGGGATATATGGTCGTTGAGCCGGGCTGGGTATTGTATGGTTAGTAAGGATATTATTTTGTTAGTATTTGAGTTGTTTCGTATGGTTGGTGTCGTATAGGTTTTTGACCGTTAGGCGGTTGTTGGGTAGCTTTCGTTCTTGGTATGTGCAAGGGATGTCTGGGTGCACATTGTTTATTTAAGAGGAGTGTGCTTACATTTAGGATTAACTAAGTCTGGCGTATAACTTAATATTAATATATGTTTGATTACTTATGTTTAATAGGCCTCTATGAAAAATGTATATATAATAATGGTACGATAATGACTTAACATTATTGGTAGTATGTACGTGAATAATATTGAGAAGGGTATAGATCAGCTTAAGGGATAAGTATCATAATTATGATTGGGTGGTTATAGTTTTAATGGTAAGTGTTAAATTCATAAGTCTTATAAATATAATAATGGTTATAAGTATGTAGTAATATTTGGGTAATGTAGGTTTAGTGAGTATAGAAATGTGAACGTTATGGTTATTCGTTTTGAAGGTGATGCAGGGTGTATATCCATAATTGGTTACTGGCGTGGGAAGTAATGCAGGGTTCGTTTGGTGTTTATGGGATTAGTTAGATGTAGAATGGGTTTGGACAATATGTATACGTACCGTGTGTTGGTTCGGTAGGTTTCTATGTTTGGTGATAGTATGGTAAGTTCTGGTGTTTTTAGGTGGTGGAGAGCGTGAATAGGGTATGTCGTCCGCTCGGACGTTACACTAGGCCGAAGTCGCATAGCCCATCCGCGCTAACTCGATAAATACTATAGCCCATCCGCGCTAACTCGATAAATACTTAATTTAAAAAGCAATTATCACACTGAACACAGAAAAGAATGAACTCGAATAAAATGAATTCGCCTGATACGAACATTTATTTTCAAAGATTTTCAACGAATTTAAAATCAAATATCAATTAATTGGATTTAAGTATTAATTATCAGTGTTTAAGATCGATATTTGTGACGAAATGGAACAGGTAAGTGGAGAGTAAATCATTGAAGACAACATCGTCGAAAACTGGTTTATTTATTGATTTATTTATTTATTCATTCATTTTCAGAACTCGATTCTATTCAAAACATCTGTTAGGAATACTAGCTGGTATTCAATCTAATGAAAATTAGGAATTCGTGAGAAAGTTTTCAGTATTTGTCTCAACTTGAGTTTAATAATAACATAATGAACCATTTGATCAGAGTACAATGCAGAGAATAAAGTCATCGCGGATAAGGCTGCCACCCACAGGCCACGTCCTTAGGTCTGACACAGAAAAACGAGATTTATCAACGATTATTGGTTAATCGAGGGATCCATTGCTGTATAATTATGGTGTACGCACAAACTTATCAGAGATTGAATGCTTGGGAATCGAAGAAAGGCTACCGATGAGCCACTGTCGAACGTAGTATACTTTCACTCAAACCATTTTTGTCTCTCAACGACTACTTCTATCGCAGACCTGAGTGCTGACATGTACCTCAGTGAGGCTTCATAGCGTACGGAGGGGCTTTGTCGCAGAAGTTTGTAGTTCGTCGTGAATCAGGTGTCTGAGAAGAATAAACTCATACTCGTTGAAGAAGATGTTGCCATCCCAGGACATCGTTACTTCCTCTGAAACAGCAAGGTGAGAGTATAACTGACTATCATGAGAATTTATAAGTCTTGTAAGTCTTTTGATATCCGGTAACTTTGTATCCTACGTACCCAATGATTGATCGCCCGCTAACTCTTGAGGAGAAATATCGCCGGTATCGTTGTCCAAGCTGACCTCAGGCAACAGACTGCGAATAATGATCGACAACCAAGCAGGGATCGAAGAATCGAGAGCTAGCAACAGCGTCAGCGAGGCTTGGCAGCGTACGGAGTAGCTTCGTTGCAAGGGTTCTTAGCCCGTCGACGATATTCATCGAACATTTCTTACTCGTCTAACGACCATTCAACGTTCATGTCTCATAGCAGGCGAAGGAGCTTCGTCGCAGATGTTCCTAGTGCGACGAGGCAGCGTACGAGGAGCTTTATTGCAAGGGTTCGGAGCCCGTCGACAATATTCATCAAACATTTCTTACTCGTCTGACGACCATTTAACGTTCATGTCTTGTCGCAGGCAGAGGAGCTTCGTCGCAGATCTTCCTGGTGCGATGAGGCAGCGTACGAGGAGCTTCGTTGCAAGGGTTTGTCGAGGAACTCCGTCACAGGTGTTTGTACTGTGTTGGTAGCATACAGTGGAGCTTTGTGTGAGAGTTCGCAGTGCGTCGGCAAGCATTCTCTAGTGAATTTTTGTGCGGCAAGGCTTTGCTAAGGTCCAGAGAAGGACTGCATATCGCCGACATGCTACGAACCCTTGCAATAAACGTACGCTGCCTCATCGCACCACGAACATCTGCGACAAAGCTTTTCCGCCTGCTACGAGACATGAACGTTGAATGTTCGTTAGAGTAAGGAATGTTCGATGGATATCATCTACGTGCCACAAAACCTTGCAACGAAGCTGCTCGCACGCTACCTCATCGCACTACAAACTCCTACGATAAAGCCCCTCCGCAAGCTATGAAGCCTCGGTGAGGCACATCTCAGCACTCAGGCCTCCGATAGAAGTAGTCGTTGAGAGACGAAAATGGTTTGAGTAAAATTGTACTACGTTCGACAGTGGCTCATCGGTAGCCTCTCTTCGATTCCCAAGCATTCAATCTCCGATAAGTTTGTGCGTACACCATAATTCAACAGCAATGGATCCCTCGATTAACCAATAATCGTTGATAAATTTCATTTATCTGTTAATAAATGAATAAATCAATAAATAAACCAATTTTTGACCATGTTGTCTTCAATGATTTACCCTCCACTTACCTGTTCCACTTCGTCTCAGATATCGATCCTAAACACTGAAAATCAATACTTGAATCCAATTAATTGATATTTGATTTTAAATTCATTCATAAATTTTGAAAATAAATGTTCACATCAGGCAAATTCATTTTAATCGCGTTCACTCTTTTCCGTGTTCAGTGCGATGATTGCTTTTTAGGCTAAGTATCAAGGTGAGCTATACGGATTCGGCCTAGCGCGGAAGATTCGGTAGAAGCACCACTGGCTGCCTAGCCCCGCCCATCGAGTCTCACGTACGCGGTGCGCGCTTGTATTGGTTGTTGGTTGGTTGGTAGGAAGGGGATCGGTTACGTTCACCGAATATTCCCGGTATATGTTGTTTATAATTTCGTAGAGATGTATAGAATTATATAGAGTTATACAGCGTGATTCCCAAGTCGCGGAAAAGATTTCACATGCAGATTCCTTGTCGAAATCTGAGAATAAAGTCACTTATCAAAAACTTCCAGGGACCGGTCGTTGCTGAGTTATAAAAGGTTCAGTCTACCCAATAATACGGCCGTAAAGTGACGTGCTCAATCTCGTAGCAATTCTGTCAAACTGATGGTGCCCGCGTCGTATGAACTTTGCCCGAAATTTCGGTTTTTACATTTCGTAATTTTTAGTCTTTATGTCGCCCGGTCGGTCATTCTCGTGCCCTAGGTCGTTCGCCCCGTAGTTGCCGTTGTCCAGGCGGTAAATCTGGTAATTGACATTCCCCAGGTCTTTTGCTTCGTAGTGTTCGTTATCCAGGTCGCCAGGCTCGTGATTTCCGTACTCCAGGACTTTTGCCCCGTAGTTGACGTTATCCAGGTGGTCAAACTGATGATTTACATTCCTCAGGTCTTTTACTTCGTAGTTTTCACTCTCATTGTCATCGGGTTGTTGCTTTTCATGCTCCAGGACCTTCGCCCCGTAGTTTACGTTGTCCAGGTGGTCAAACTGATGACTCATGTTGTCCAGGTCGTCCGCTTCGTAGTTTTCACTATCGTTGTCATCGGGACGAAAATCGACAACCCGATGACAACAAGGAGTGAAAACTACGATGCGGATGACCTGAGTAACGTAAATCATCAGTTTGACCATCTGGACAACGTAAACTACGGGGCGAAAGTCCTGGAGGATGGAAATCAACAACCCGATGACAACAAAGAGTGAAAACTACGAAGCGGATGACCTGAGTAACGTTAGTCATCAGTTCAACCAGCTGGACAACGTAAACTACGGGGCGAAAGTCCTGGAGCATGAAAATCAACAACACGATGAGAACGAGAGTGAAAACTACGGAGCGAAAGATCTGGGGAATGTAAATTATCAGTTTGACCACCTGGATAACGTCAACTACGGGGCAAAAGTCCTGGAGTACGGAGATCACGAGCCTGGCGACCTGGATAACGAACCCTACGAAGCAAAAGACCTGGGGAATGTCATTCACCAGTTTTACCACCTGGACAACGTCAACTACGGGGCGAACGACGTAGGGCACGATAATGACCGACCGGGCGACATAAAGAGTAAAAATTACGGAATGTAAAAACCGAAATGTCGGGCAAAGTTCATACGACGCGGGCACTATCAGTTTAACAGAATTGCTACGAGACTGAGCACGTTACTTTACGGCCGTATTATTGGTTAGACTAAACCTTCCATAACTCAGCAACGACCGGGCCCTGGAAGTTTTTGATGAGGAACTTTATTCTTAGATTTCGACAAGGAATCTGCATGTGAAATCTTTTTCGCGACTTGGGAATCACGCTGTATAATAGGATCATGTAGAGTTCTATATAGGAATCAAAACAAGCGTATCTGTGAGTTTTATAGAACTCTATATAATTATATATATAACTTCATAGAATTATATGTAATTATATAAAGTTATGTATAAATGTACAGAGTTCTATCTAGGATTCCAAATGAGCTTATATGTAAATTTTATAGAACTCTATATAATTATATATAACTCTTTGAGGTTGGGATCCTAGATAGAACTCTATATGATTCTATATAACTCTATGAAGGTATACATAATTATATAGAGTTCTATAAAACTCACAATGACCCTGAAGATATGTGCATATCTGCAAAAATGAACTTTGGCAACCTGTAGCGGTCAAACTATGGCCTCAAGTGATAACTGTATGCAGACTTTTTTCTTCCTTTTTCGATTCCCCGAACACGGATTTTTCCCATTTTTTTTTTTTAGACCTCATACAGAACGCGTTTTCGCTATTTCAATTGTTTAGCAACCCGTCAAGCCTTACACATTGACCTGAGCGATGACTGTCTCAGGACTTTTTTCTTTCTTTTTCTATTCTCCGAAAACGGATTTTGCCCCTTTTTTTTTAGACCTTACACAGAACGCGTTTTCGCTATTTCAATTGTTTAGCACGCCGCCAAGCCTTACACATTGATCTGAGCGATGACTGTCTCGGGACTTTTTTCTTCCTTTTTCAAGTCTCTGAGAGTGCATCTTGTTAATTTTTCACTTTTTCCTAGACTTAATACAGAGCTCGTCCTTTCGCTACTCTAATCCTTCAGCACGCTACTACACCTCATTACGAATCAAAATACTGAAATAAATGAATTAAAAATAATGAATTAAAAAATTGAAAATAAATAAAAAATAAATAAAAAATAAATAATAATAATACAAATGATAAATTAATAATAAATTCAAATTTTCGTTCTATGACCGCAACTTTTGATTATCTTTTTTTTCCTCTCCTATCAACCCAAACCCTGAGAGAATAGTAAATTAATTCCTTACAGTATCTAGAAACTCACCCACACAGCACACATGCCCGATAGATGTTCATAGGGTATCCATGGGACATCCAATGTCCAATGACTATCCTATGGATATCCTATGAACATCTATCACATATGTGTGCTGTATGGGCACATTTGAGATATACCATAAGAATCGAGCATCATGTACGCGTCGTGTACAGCAGTGTAGATAGGTGCAGAGGTTCAGCGTTCGAATCCCCCGGCGTCCTCTCAGTTCCGTTACATATTTTTATTTTTTATTTTGATTGCGTAACACGCTGTTCTGTATTGAAATTTGACATTAATCTCTCTATAAGTATGTGTTTAAGAGAACTGCAATGCTTTCTCGTCCAATTTCATTCTCATTTAAGGCATTCCAATGATTCTCTTATAGTTTCATTGATCTTGCCTGCGTGTACCCTCCAATATTGTATTTTGAACTTTCTATACCTGTGAGATACATGATTTGCGGCAAGCTGACTCATTTTTTGATTATAAGATGGCATATTCAAGTAGGATCAATTTCTGGAAAGAAGTCCAAAGTATTGTAGCCTCCGTTGAATATATCCACGCGATAGAGTCGGTGTTGGTGTTATTGTCGACTATGAGGAACACTGAGGAGAGAGGGCTTCTTCAATGAGTCGGAATATTTCTCTTCCAACTTCAATTTCGGAATATTCGTGTGGATAGAGCGAGCTCTGTATCCAAGTCCTGAGAAAATCATCTCTCAGATCAATACATGTGAGGCTCAGTGGAATGCTAAACAATTGTAATAGCGAAAACGGGTTCTGTATGAGGCCTAAAAAAAATTGGCAGATATCTTCAGGGTCATCAACTCACATGGATTTTTATATATAATTCTATATAATTATGTATCTCTCTATATTATAAAGATATCTCGCCGCCGCTGCCGCCGCCGCCGCCACCGCCGCCGCCGCCGCCGTGTCAGTATTTGAGGGAATTCTGGGTATCCTATCTAACCTAACCTAATCTAACCTGACCCTAACCTAACCTGACCCTAACCTAACGCTAACCTAACCCTAACCTAACCCTAACCTAACCCTAACCTAACCTAACCCTAACCTAACCCAAACTTAACCTAGCCCTAACCTAACCCCAACCTAACCTAACCCTAACCTGACCTAAACCTGACCTAACCTGACCCTAACCTAATCCAACCTAACCCTAACCTAACCCTGACCCTAACCTAACCCTAACCTAACCCTAACCTAATCTAACTCTAACCTAACCCAATCTTACGTAACCTAATGCTACCCTAACCCTAACCTAACCCGAACCTAACCTAACCCTAACCTAACCCTAACCTAAACTAACCCTAACCCAACCTAACTTAACCTATCCTAACCCTAACCTAACCTAACCCAATCTAACGTAACCTAATCCTACCCTAACCCAACCTAACCTAACCCTAACCTAACCTAACCTTACCCTGTACATTTTCAAGGTCAAAGGTCAAAGGTCAAAGGTCAAAGGTTCCCCCAAAGTTCCTGGGTTTTTTCCAGAATTCCTGGGATTTCCCAGAATTCTTTTGTTTTTCCCAGAATTCTTTTGTTTTTCCCAGAATTCTTTTGTTTTTCCCAGAATTCTTTTGTTTTTCCCAGAATTCTTTTGTTTTTCCCCGCAATTCCTGGAGAAGAAGAATTTTTTTGTTACTCCCAGTCCCCCAATTCCTGGGTTTTCCCCAAAAATCCCCAGAATTCTGTTCTCTTCTCCACAGAATTCCTGGGGGTATCCTCGGGTATCCTCGGGTATCCGAGGAGTACGGTCATTCTTCGAAGAACCGATTATTTGGGTTCCAAAACAACTGATACGAATCAAAGTATGGGTGGTTGGCGCGTGAAAGCTTTCGATAAAAGCATATAAATGAGAGCATCCAAATATTGAACATATATAGGACCGAATTGTTCACATTTGAATTACATATTACATCTACATATTTTTGGCTCAAGTTTTGTTCGTATATTAAGATTTAGAGTTTATCACCCTTATTCATAGATATAGAGATTGTGGTTGAGAGCAATTGTTTTGTTGAACGCAGTCATTTAAATTCTGGCAGTCTATTACTTGACAGTTTTTGACAGTTTTATACTGAATATTTGTTACCTACAAAATTGAACGTATGAAGATATTTGCTAAAACTATACCGGAATCGTAACGGAAAATATTAGTTGAAAAGGTAAGTGTGTACGAGAAAATTTTATTAGAAAGTGAATAGGCGAGAATTCTAGAAAATAGTTTTAGGTTCGATAAACCGATTTTCGATATTTTGTCCGAAATTATTATGGATAATTTCAAATCAAATCACGTAATTGAAGAATCTATTTTAGGGGATGGTAATTGTTTATTCAGGTCATTTTCCTATTTTTTGTATAACGACCAGGAAAAGCATAGGCAAGTTAGATTGAGGATCGTTTCTAATGTTCATAAAAACTGGCCGGTTTATGAACCATTCATATTAGGGGACGAATCTTATGGAACTCAAATTATGGATAGAAAGTGTTATAAGTTATGTATGACCAAAGATGGAGTTTTTGGGGGGGAGGTTGAGTTACAAGCTTTTGTGAATATTTACAATGTTTATTTAATGGTTTATGTTAATAATTCTGAAGTACCAAAGGAATATGGCCCAAATCATAGCAATAGTAAATTGATACTTCTTTTAAGTGGTATTATCGATAGAGGTCATTATGATGTCATAAAATGTTTGAACTCCACTTTCTGGAATGATCATAGGAGCTATTGTAATCGTAGGTATCATAACGATAATAAAAATATAATTAATAAAAGACGACGAGTTGAAAATCTGACCGAGTTAGAAATATCAAATAAACGGTGCATGAATAAAATCGAAAATATGAACATCGAACGTTTGGGGAGAAAAAGGAAGAAGGATATGGTGGAAAATATGACTGAAGAGCGTTTAGAAAAGAAGCGGGAAAAAGATGTGGTACGGAATATGGATGAAGAACGTTTAAATAGAAAAACAGAAAAAGACGTGGTACGAAATATGGAAGAAGAACGTTCAAATAAAAAAAGAGAAAAAGACGTGGTACGAAATATGGAAGAAGAACGTTTAAATAAAAAAAGAGAAAAAGACGTGGTACGAAATATGGAAGAAGAACGTTTGAATAAAAAAAGACAAAAAGACTTGGTACGAAATATGGATGAAGAACGTTCAGACAAGAAAAGAGAAAAAGACGTGGTACGAAATATGGAAGAAGAACGTTTAAACGAGAAAAGAGAAAAAGATGTGGTGAGGAATATGGATGAAAAACGTTTGAATAAAAAAAGACGAAAAGATGTGGTACAAAATATGGAAGACGAGCGTTTAGATAAGAAAAGGGAAAAAGATGTTGTATGGAATATGGACGAAGTACGTTTGAATAAAAAAAGGGAAAAGGACATAGTTCAAAATATGGACGACAATCGGTTGAGTAAAAAAAGGGATAGCAACATGGCAAAAAACATGACGTGTGAACGCATTGGTAAGAGAAGAAAAATTCAACAAGTTATCAAATTATGCCCTAATAAAGTGTCCTACTTGGATCTTGGAGTGATGGATTATATTTGTCCATATTGTTGGGCATTATTTTGGTCTGCGGAATTTTCGAAAAAAAGTTGCTGCCATAATGGAAAAGTGCATCTTCCACCGTTGAGTGATTATGATGAAAATTTAAAAGATTTATTGTTGAATGATAAAAAGTTTAGGGAATTAATTCGTTATTATAATAGTCGTTTTTCCTTTGTAACATTTAATGCTAATGTCATAAATGAATCTAAAAGAGGAGTATACAATTTAAAAATTCAAGGACAAGTTTGTCATATAACTCCAAGCAGTATTCATACAAAAAAAGGAAATATCCCTTATTGCGGCCAAATTTATATTTATGATGATTATGAAGCAACGGAAAAAAGGTTAGAAGAAAATAAAAATTTAGTCAAAGAACATATACAAATGATATCAGGAATTTTAAACAATAACAATCCATACGCTAAAAAGTACAAAAATTTATTCGAATTAACCAAGGATCAATCATTGCCAGAGTATTATTTGTATTTTGTCCGCAACATAAATTTAGATCAACATCGTTATAATGTACCTACCACTGCGGAATGTGCAGCTTTGATAGCTTCTAAGGATGGTGAAATTCCACGTTTTGATTTATGTATTTATCCAAAAAATCTTCCGAAAGGTATTGATTCTTTTTCATGTCTTAATAAATTATCATTTCATATCGATCCAATGACGTTTCCGATAATGTTTCCATGCGGGGATTTAGGATGGAGTCCAACATTCAAACAAAATAATTCCAGTAATAAAAGACTCACAACACTTCAATACTATTTCTATCGTTTAGCTTATAGACAGGGTGATAATTTCAGTCCTATTTTATTTTGTGGTCGGTTAACACAGCAGTATGTTATTCAAGCTTATATAATAATAGAAAATAATAGGCTCAATTTTTTGAGGTACAACCAGAAAAAACTACGCATCGAATGCTATCAAGGATTAGTTGATCACATAGCACGTAGTGCTATGAATGATTCAAATAATTTCGAAAATAAGGAACGTCTAGGAAATATATTCGTATTACCATCTACCTATTTAGGCAGTCCTCGAAACATGCACCAAAATTATCAAGATGCTATGGCTATTGTTAGGGCAATCGGTCGTCCAGATTTATTTATTACCATGACGTGTAACACGAATTGGCCGGAGTTAAAAACAATATTAAACAAATTTCCGACGGGTACAACGTGTAACGATATTCCAAATATTACAGTGCGATTATTTTATACTAAATTACGAGCTTTGTTGGCCGATATCATTAGTGGAAAAATTTTCGGGAATATTTTAGCATATGTTTATACAATAGAATTTCAGAAACGTGGATTACCACATGCACACATGTTATTCGTATTAAATTATACAAATAAATTAATAACTCCAGATGCAATTGATAAATACATCAGTGCCGAAATATCTTCTAACGATCCCGAATTGCAAGAGTTGGTTATAAAACATATGTTACACGGTCCTCATACAGAGTATTCTCCGTGTTATGAAATCAAAACGAGCATTTGTACAAAAAAATTTCCTAGAAAGTTTTGTGATGTTACACAATTTGCGAAAAATGGATTTCCTATATATCGACGTAGAAACAATCAAGATAAACGTCATATCTATAATAAAAAAATTAATGGAAAATTTGTAAAAGTCGACAATTCAATGGTAGTTCCGTATAACGCATGCTTGCTTAAAAAATATAAATGTCACATAAACGTCGAATACTGTGCTTCTATTATGAGTACAAAATACATATACAAATACTTACATAAAGGACATGATCGAGCATATATAAAACTAAATACAAAAACGGATATTGTAAAGACAGAAACTCACGATGAAATCTCCGAATATATTGACAGTAGATACGTAAGTCCTATGGAAGCTGCTTGGCGAATTGAAGAATTACCACTATCCGGTAGATCGCGAACTATTGTTCGGCTAGCCGTACACACAGAAAATCAGCAACAAGTAATTTTCGAAGAAAGTAAAGAAGAAAAAGCTTTAGTAAATAATAACACTACATTGACAGCGTGGTTCGATCTTAACAAACAAAATGAAAATACACAAAATATTTTGTATGCTAATATACCTAAACATTACTTATTTGATTATTCGAAAAAAATTTGGGTACGACGTCAAGTATTTTCAAAAGCAATTGGTCGTATTGTCAATGTGAGCCCAAAAGATGTTGAGCGATTCCATTTGAAATTGATACTCAATCGTGTTAGAGGAGCAACTGGCTTTGACGATTTAAAAAAGTATGAAGACGTAACATATGCAACATATAAAGAAACTGCAATTGCAGTGGGATTAGTCGAAAGTGATGTGGAAATTTCCAATATTTTCGATGAAGCATGTACTATCATGATGCCGAGTCAGTTGCGTAAATTTTTCGCTTGGTTTCTGATCGCTGAATGTTCGTCATTCATGAGCCCTTCGGGCCCAATACCGCCGACCTGCACGCTGGTGCCGACGTGGTTGTTGCGCTGAAAAAAGAGATTATCAATCAAACAGATACAAACTGAAACTGATATAGTGTAAATAACAATGTGCAATGTTTGTGTTCGTACCATCCTCCGCGGGAGCCTGCTGCTGCTGTTGTTGTTGTTGCTGCCGGGGTTCCCTTGCGACTTTTGTGAGCAGTATGAATGCGCTATGAACAGGGTGTAAATACGGCCTGTACTCCGTAGTAATACATGTGTGCGCTAGATAACGACGGTATGTTGGTAAAAAAATTATACGGTATACACACTTTTCGACATACGGTTGCAATACGGTATGTTATTTTTTTTTTTTTAATGTAAATGGCTTTATTCGCGGGGGAAATTGACCGTATGCATGCGAGGTACAAACCGACATTGTACTGTTCGTTCGGCGAAATCGTACCGTATAGTGACATAGTAGTAGTCCGTTTAATCATCCGGTACGTACGGTCACACGACGTCATGCAGACCGTATGAAAACTCTGTCGAAAGGCCTACAGAAACGAATGTCTCAGTATTACAGGTATTTGTTATTGATAAATGAGTTGAACCACAATGTAATTAATATAAATATAGATTTTTATTATCAAATATCTGTTCATATATTCATATTACCATCAAAACTTACCATAATACTATAAATTTCGTCGAACGCAATGATGTGTGATTACTTCTATAAAATAAAATGTTCCATCATTTTTGGAGTGATATAATATTCAAAATAATGAAAATGTTTCCTTTATCGCTATTTATGCGACTTGTTACTTAAATTCAATAACACGGAAGATCCTTGGAATAAGATCAATAAGGTACGTTCCGTTCGACACTATCACAGCGACATGTTATACCAACTAAAATAATCGTTCATTTGTAGAGTAATATAATACTAAAAATAATGAAAATGTTTCCTTTATCGCTATTTATGCCATTTCTTACTTAAATTCAATAACACAGAAGATCCTTGGAATAAGATCAATAAGGTACGTTCCGTTCGACACTATCACAGCGACGTGTTATACCAACTAAAATAATCGTTCATTTGTAGAGTAATATAATATTAAAAATAATGAAAATGTTTCCTTTATCGCTATTTATGCGATTTCTTACTTAAATTCAATAACACAGAAGATCCTTGGAATAAGATCAATAAGGTACGTTCCGTTCGACACTATCACAGCGACGTGTTATACCAACTAAAATAATCGTTCATTTGTAGAGTAATATAATATTAAAACTAATGAAAATGTTTCCTTTATCGCTATTTATGCGATTTCTTACTTAAATTCAATAACACAGAAGATCCTTGGAATAAGATCAATAAGGTACGTTCCGTTCGACACTATCACAGCGACGTGTTATACCAACTAAAATAATCGTTCATTTGTAGAGTAATATAATATTAAAAGTAATGAAAATTTTTCCTTCAACGCTATTTGTACTTAAATTTAATAAAGCAACGAGGATTGTTAAACGCAATTTTAGCGATTTCTTGCACGACTTAGAATAATTACTGCATAAACTTATAGAATAAAATTGTTCTTTCCGAAGCCCGACGTTATACCCACTCCACTTCGATCATCTACCAGGATTCCTGCTTTTAAGTGGGCTGAATGCTCGGCCGCTGATTTTTCAGCCAATCGCTCGCCCATCGCTTCACATTCAAACCGACTTTGTCGGAATCCAAGTCCGTCGGTAATTTTCTAATGGATTGCATCTTGTGGCAGATGTCTATAAATGCAGAAGACCCAATAAATACAAGAACAGTATATCGAGCAACGGTTATAAAACACGATTCTTATTATGTACGTAAAATACATGTCGTTCACATGTGTAATAATAAACTAGATGTGCAAGCTTACTTATAATTTTGGCGTAATCACGTGAATCCAAGTTTACACAGTCTTCTAATGAACGTTTGGAGGATCCAGCTTTAGGCATCTTTACGTACAGTTTCGGTATCTGATCCTCTGGCCAGAGTAATTTCATCACCTCATTCGAGCGTTTTCGCATGGTTTTTGCCAACAGCGCGGGCGTAACTGCGTCAAATGGACGGACCATACCCGGAAGCAACTCCACGTTTCCTTTAGCGTCGGGCAAGAGAGTGTCATCAGTTTCTTTGTCCGAGCTATTTACCACTTTTGACAATGGCGTTGTAGGTCGAAGATTATCATGTTCTTCAAGCATGATCTTTACCTGGGCCTGGGTTACGCTCTTACTTCTCAGACGGTTCAAGGCGGACTTAATTTGGAGTATCGCATGCACCATCGCCCTCTGGAACTCGATCTGGCCACTGGGACTGGCGTCATAGATGAATTCATCACTAGAGTCTGAACCTTCACAGTTGGTTGGAGATTTTGTTGAAATAGCAGACCGGACACGAGAACGCCGCGTCTTCGAATGGGGGGTCGACGTCGCTAAATCTGATCGATGACCCGAACTTAACGACGTTACTCCAACTCCAGTTGTCGCAGACGTAGGTGAATCAGACTTCGTTGAATTTAATTTACACGGCTGTTTCGCAGGACCTGCCTTTGTACAGTTGTTATCGCGGCTGTGCGTGTCAACATTGAGCTGGAAGTACACGAATGTTTATCAAGTTTTCCACATAGATATGCAGTTATTGGACGGCAATCGCACAGGCACATCAATTCATCGTATACTACTATTAGTTACTTACGTCGTAACGCGTCAACGATTGGGGCATCAGTCTGGTAGTCTCTGTCGAGTCTTGAGATGACAAGTCTTCACTGGGTGTAGAGTTGAGTCTTGTCTGCTCAATAACAAGTCGCAAGCGTAAGTTTCATAACACTGTTGCGAGTCACTAATTACATTTTTCATGAAATTACTTATTTAATTACCCATTACTTTGGTGATGTGTAATTCAAAAAAATGTAATTACAATTTTCACAACACTGTTTCATATAGTGTATACTACTGTGAGTAGTGTGCTGAGAACGTACCGCTTTGCCTTTTGGCTGGTTGGTAGAGAGACTTGCAGCGCAAGAATCGCGGACGTCGCTCTTGTCGAGAACGTCGTAGACGTCATCAAGCATACTGGAATCGTTGCAGACGTCTTCAGGCACGTCGTGATCGCTGCAATCTTCAATCACCGGTTTCGAAGACGTCTGAGAAGTCGGTTTGCTAACTGCCAAGCCGGACTGCGAAGAAGAGAAAGTCATTACATCCTAGGTTGTCACATGCACTACGACGTATCGCCCTTTGTCATCAAGAGCACGGTATGATAATAAAAGTTATGTTGGACAAGAGCAGATTGTATACTGAGAGCGTTACACCTTGTAAATATCTATAAACACTCACCTCGAAGGTAGAGTAAATCATGTCGGCATCTCTGAGATTTTTCGCTTTAGCCTTCTGCATGTTTCGCTGTAAACGAAAATCAATAATACAGAATATAACACTGTACCACAGATATATACGAATTTTTATATGTAATTGCGATTTGTGTTATTTCTTGAAACATTGCTAAATCGCTCACCCTATCAGCATTGCATTCCTGTTTGTGGTCTAATATAGCTTCCCGAGCGGCCACCGCTTTGGTAATGGCGTTATGTGGTGAAAAAGTTTTGCGTTTCGATATAGGAACACGTTTCAAGGTGCCGGACGTATTGTTGCAGAGTTGCTCTAAAGTTCCTGTAACAGTGAGGCATTTGTAAGAAACGTTGGTGGACATAAAACAGAGTAAGTGGGAACAGCGGAGCGTACAACGCACCTACTGAGATGATCTGCTCTACTCTACGCCGCATCCCTTGATGCCTAATGAAGAAAACACCCTTCCCCTCTCGGATGACTGCAGCGGATGGCTTGATCCACTGGTTACGATTATTACGAGACGCTATCAGACCCAGTGGAACTATCTTTCTACTCCCGCTCACTTCTCTCAACATGCAGTACTCTTTAGTCTGTGAATTACAACACCCACGTTCTATTAAAATACAACATTAATGTACGTATTTAGCGAGGGGAAAGTAACTCAAACCTGGATTGACACATCAATTTTTTAGTTTGACTTAATTCGCAAGAATATTTACAATCGAATTTCATTCTTATACTTCTGATAATTTCATTATAATTCAAATTAATTCACTATAATTGGAATTAATTCCTCTTGATTGGAAAATAATTTTGTTACATTCGAATTGATGTATCAATCCTAAATAAACTTCTGATTATTTACGTTGGTTCAAGTTAATTCGCGATAATCACAGAATGTTATGTCAGTACGAATTAAATCGGGCTCGGATTTTTTGGTAATTTGAAGGAAAAAAAAACAGTAAACAATGTTAGGTTGTACTAATTCATCGAACAGTGGGACGTCAATTCAACGAGTCAACGGTTTTATTAGCAGTAAACTCGACTTATATTTGGTATTCAACAAAAAATGTTCCCGGAATATAGTCTGGAAACTAGGGGTCGAGTTATAGTCGGGGTCGCATTATATTTGGAAAAATACGGTATAACGGTCGTTGTTTGCTACAGGCAAGACCACGTGTGCCGTACACGAGGTATGGCATGGCGTCGTTAACGTATACACGGAAAACGTTACGATACTCTTTACAAATGATGCAATACGGATAAACTTATTCCAGAAATGCAAGATCGCGCTATCATCTGTAGTTTAACATAAATATGAAAAACGACCTAGTCTTCTCGAACAATACAAAACGTTCAACTTTAAAGTATAGCAGGTAATACTTGCCGGCGGCATGGTTGGCGATGGACTGCGAAGGTTCGTTGTGCCGCAGCCTTCTGAATCGCTTTCTCCCTGCCTCCTTAGACGCTGTGATTGGCTGAATTTTACACAGCCTTCTCGAGCAGTTCACCAGCGCCACTCTCTCCGCGTGAGCAGCTCTCTCATTGGTTACTGCATATTGTTTGCCGCGCCGCGTGACGCGACGCGCTCTGTGTAAACCGAGCTTAACAGGGCTGTGTTCCAAAATTTTACTCTAGTGATCCGAGTATGTCTTTGTCCTTTTTTTACCCATCACAATAAAGAAAGATACAACGTACTCGGTTCACTAGAGTAAAGTTTTGAAACACAGCCCAGAGCCATTCCGTGAGCCGTTTTTTTTTAACCTATGGCTTAATTCCGTGAGCCGTTCAATCCATAGAGATATTACCGTAGAGGAGGTGAGGCGGCCGAATCAGCGTATTGCGAATAGAAAGAGACAGAACCCGATAATGGGTGGCTTCCTTGTCTTTCAACGCATGCGCAATGAACGACTAGCCCCCTCTCTTCTGTGATGGGGTGCGATCAGCTATAAAGACTCAGTGCGCATGCGTTAAAAGACGAGGAAGCCACCCATTATCGGGTTCTGTCTCTTTCTATTCGCAATACGCTTCCACTTCCACGCGGCCCTACGTCTCACCGCCGCTATGGTAATATCTCTATGGTTCAATCTGGTTCAATCTCCCGGATTCTATTCTTCCGACTCGCGGTGTTGCCGATTCGGCACGTGGCAACATCTAACTTGCAATTACCAGGCGAGATAGCGGCCGGTCAACATGTTGAATGACTACTTTGGATTTTTGATTTCTTGACGAAATTAATCACAAAATTTAATTATACGGCGCATTGATGTGGTCATATTAATTTGTAATATAAAAAAATTGAAATATACTATTTATAGGTATTAATGTATACTTACTCTAGAGTTGGTATAAGGAAATTTGTTTTAAGATCGTGAAGGTAAGCTCCATTGACAGCTGTACCTTCGATGACGAATATCACGTCAGCTTGCATCCCATGCTCAGAAGGACCAGCCACCGTGTTATATTAGTCCATATAATGCGCTGATTACCCTAAATGTGTATATTAAAGAGTGTGAAAACTAACTAAGACAAGTATCACCTATTCGTGTGTTTCACGTATTATTTCACGAACGTGAATGCTGTAGAAAAATACACAACCATAAAAATCAAGATAAGAGATAACGAAAAAGAAACACACAATCTATACTAAAAATTTACTAAATGTTCGTATTAAACTATCAGTGTTCGATTTAGAATTAATTTTAAACAGGAATGATGAATTTGCGGTTAGACGCCGGATACGTAATGCGGTTGCGATATTATAGCCTCGTTCGACTATTTCGCTCCAAAATTTAACCGTAATTTTAAATAATAGTTATAATCGTAAAAGTACTACTTGCGTTTATTTCAGTCTATAATATATTTCGCACTGATATTATAGCTTGACGAAGACAATGCGTAATGACAAATGACAATTGAGTAACGTTTGCGTTGTTACGAAGCTTCGCTCGGTTTAAACGCGGTTTTCGGCCTAGACACATAAAATTGTATATGCCATACGGCCCATAAAGTATTTGCTGACGAATTTCATTATCATCCTCGCCTTCGGCTCGGATTATAAAGTTACAACCGATTTTTTGGGGTTTTAAATGATACATTAATCCGTTACAATCAGTTATCAATAATTGCATCGGATGAGTGTAATAGTTGACTTCTTCTTCTTCCTCCTTTAGTGACACAACACTCGTTAGAGACGTGTAATAGTTGACGCTCTGCTACAACGACGTTCCGAACATGGACCGCGACCATCGCCGCATGTATAGAATTCAAAAGAAGAAGTTGGACAACTTTGGAACGCTGTGTGTGACACTCGGTAGATACCGTACTATTCCAACTTGGGTGCTGCAGAACGAGGTCACTTGAGCATTTTTACACCAATAATATTTTCACATGTTTGAATACGCGACAACAAAAACATCGCGTGAACGATTCGTGTAGTAATACGTCTCCTGATGTTACAGGATACGTCAACTACCAGTCGCAACGTCGCTCGAGAAGTAGATGCTGACGAAGAAGAAAGAGGAGCATCTGTGCCTATGAATATTTCCGGCATGGATGTCGTAGACGACGACGACAATGAAGGCGAAGATGCCGGCGTTGTCATTGGCGATGACGACAGCGAGGACCATGACAACGACGACGGTGACGATGACAGCAATGGAGATAATGACGCGCACGAACAACTTGACGCAGCACATGATAACACCCTTCCAGGCATAGACATTCCATTTATGATCGGCGATGACTTGGGTTTGAATGTGTGTTTGGAAGCAATTCAGCGAGTAACTGCTAAAGAACATTTGATTATTATAATGGCGTTAGCGCTAAGACATAGATGGACGTACGAAGCGATGCTAGACATGCTACGATGGACGGCTAGGTCACATGTCAGGAACCGTCTACCACAGACGAAGGACACGATGTGGAAAATGTTGAACAGAAACCCTGATAGTGTAAAACGCCATTACTACTGCAGCATATGTGGCGGACACATTGGGGAAATAGTGGATAAGCCATGCGCCTGCTTGGCGTGTGGGCCAGACAAGTCAAACACGCATTTGGCTTACTTTCTACAACTCAGCATGACATCTCAGATAAAGCAAATATTTTCGACACAAAACGTACGTGAAAAACTGCTGTACAGATTCACGCGTAGAAAACGCAACTTGCATGGTATAGAAGATATATATGACGGTACAGCGTATAACAAGCTTTGTGCTGACGGTCATATCCTTAACGACCCGAACAACTTTTCACTGACGTTCAATACTGACGGTTGCAAGTTATCTAATTCGTCCAACAGCAGCGCATGGCCGATTTACGCGCAGATCAACGAACTGCCGCCGAACATGCGGAAGAAACATATGATCCTCGCTGGGATCTACGTAGGTGGAACGCATCCCGTGTTAAATAATTTCATGCGGCCATTCATTGCCGAAGCACAGCAGTTATACAATACCGGGATAGAATGGGAAAAATCGCCAGGTCTCACAGTCACGTCGCGATTCGCCGTGATTATAGCTTGCGTAGATTCTCCAGCTCGCGCTAGTTTAACGCGAATGGTTCAATTTAATGGACGGAACGGATGCTTGCACTGCTACGCAACGGGTACTAGCATAGGACCGGGTAAGTTCGTGTATCCTGTTGATCAAACTTTTGGCCTGCTCAGAACTCACGACGAGGTACTCGCGGATATGAGGTCAGCTTTCTTAACAGAAAAGACGGTTCGCGGCATGAAAAGCATATCGTGTGTGACGGCGCTACCGGGATTCGATGTGTGCGAAGGTACCGTAGTCGACAGCATGCACGCAATATTCTTAGGTGTAGTTAAGCAACATACGCGCTTGTTACTTGAATCTGTCATTGAAGATTATTACATTGGAAATCCAACCGTTGTTAAGATGATCGACGTAAGGCTCATGTCCATTACACCGCCGTCTCGCCGCTCACGAGCTCCGAGAACTATAGCATCGTGGAGGCAATGGAAGGCCTCCGAATGGCGGAACTGGCTAGGATATGCACCGGCGTGTCTGGAGGGTCTCATCGACGTTAAATACGTGACGCACGTAGCTCTTCTCGTAGAAGCGGTTCACATTGTGAATGGGGAATTCACACGTCAACAGTTGTCGCGCGCCGACACTCTGTTGGAAAAGTATGTAAGACTCTTCGAGCAATACTTCGGGGTCAGAAATATGTCGTTTAATGTACATTTACTTACCCATGTCGCTGCATGTGTTGGAAATTGGGGTCCAATTTGGACTCATTCGGCCTTCGTTTTTGAGTCGTGGAACAAAAAGATTATCGACAGAATAACGAGTCCGCACGCCAGAGTTGATCAGGTTGCCGCTCGGTTCCTCATGGATAAGTTCATCCTATCCGCGATCTACGGTAACGAACTTTCACCGGAGGCTAGTCAGATGATTTCAAAAATCACTAAGTTGTATGCAAACATCGATAACGACGCGCCCAGAATTGCGATGCAGGGCAAGTGTGTGCAACGTCCGCCGACAATCGACGAGACGAGACTATTGTTGAAGGAAGGCCACCGGCCTGAGGTATTGGATCGGTACAGCGGCTGCACAATTAACGGTATTCGTTACAAATGTAAAGATGGAGTGAGTAGAAAAAAAAATGATTCCGTGGTCTTTGTTGATGATAAGTTTGGCGCAGAGATTTTGGACATTGTTAAATTATCTCAGAACGACAACGAGCGTCTGGTATTCTTCCTTAGACCTTTCACACATGTTGCCTACGCTTTCAATTCCCGGCATATCCGAAAAGTTCGGGAAGGGGTGCGCATTATATGCGTAACCGACGTACAATCTATACGTCCGGCGATCAGGATTATTAGGGATGCATATTCCTACGTGTATCCGCTGTCGAACTGTTGGGAGACAGATTGAGTAGCTGCAACGTACCGACATTTCGTTCTTCCGTACGATTTTGGCAGTTTTGTATTGATTAGCGACGCTACACGGCGTATGACTTACGGTTTTCCGTATAACTAGTTTTTAACAATATTTGAACATTTTATTTCATAATTATTAATATTTAAATGATAGAATTAACTATTCTTACTAATAACAAAACTATACAATAAGACATTACGAATTTTTTTTTCTTGTGACGAGAGCTTGACATTTCGCTAATTTAAGGATGTTTGGGCAATACACTCCATTTCAGCTAACTTTAAAGTGGCGCGGAGTGATTTTTATGCTCAATACTCGGGAAAAATTATTTAATTTTCAGAAAACGGGCTACCGAATCAATGCAAAAATAATCAGGCGAGAATCAGATATTTTTCCCCGTTCTCCTGGAATTTTTTTTTTTTTTTTTTTTCAATTTTGTCCCCTATACTCGGGAAAAATCATTTCATTTTTTGAGAACGGGCTTCCTAATCAATGCAAAAATGATCAGGCGAGAATCAGATATTTTTCCCCGTTGACCTAAAAAGTTTCAGATTTTTCTCGTCATTTTTAACACGGATATAATTTTTTTAACACTTTGACCCATAAGACCACATGTTATTTTGTCGATTTTTCTAATCCAATTTTCTCCTAAACAAGCTTCCTAAAGAGCTTGAATTTTTTGTTGAATTTTTTCTAGGATAAAATCTATAGATCCACATTTTTTAAAATTTTTCCTATCATTTTTGCTGTGATGCCCATACATCCTTAAGTTTGAAAGATATGTAATAAACTATGTTCGACACGCTTGAATCATCAATATTTTCGAGGCCTTTACAAGACCTGTTTCTCCAACCCGTAAAATAAATATTGTTAATATTGATGATTTCACTGATTACATATGTTAATAAATATCGAAAAATATTTATATTGTTACTAATCAATTCGTGTTTCAATTTATTTCACTGAACTAATCCCGATTGGTCCGTGGGTCCTTTATTTTTTTTTACAATCAATGAATGACTTTATTCGCATTCATGTTTCCAATGAAATTTAATTATTGTGATTCCAATTAATTCCTTATAATTCGAATGACTCACTTTCGGTTTGATATATTTTTGTATAATGGAAAGTAACACGTTAATTCGTGATATGCGAATCATGTGATCTTCTCGCGGTACGCTTTTAGCATGGTTTTACAGTAATTGGTTGAGAAACAGAAGATTAATTGTAATACATATACATATTAATATAATTAGTCATAAATTTAAATATACAGTTATAAATATACTTACTCAACGTGATATTATGAGTCATTCATATTACTATACATGTTGTTCTTGATTATTATACTTTTGTGATGAATTCGTGACCCAACGTTGTTATACCGTTTCATTGCAGTATACAAACGGTTTTATTGCAGTAGTGCCACCGTAGTAATACCGTATGTTTAAAGTATTTTCGGCGTATAAATACGACACGTACACCGTACGCGTACCGTATTTATCATGCGCTCATACGATTGCGATACTGATTTTGCACCGTACTTACGTCATCATTATCTAACGCATGCACAGTTGTAATCTGCGTCAATACTTAGCAAAAACGGTTGCGATTAAGTGTTCAAACGGTATATTTTTTTTCCAAAACTACCGTACAAAGAAGTTTATAAAACGGTGTTACAGGGGTTTTTACCAGGGGTACATACGAATACGGTAGAATCGTGGTCTTCATACCGTACTTTTTTCATTCGTCAAAAGCCGCCAGGGTTGCTGCTGCTGGGGTCGTTGCTGGAGCTGTGGCTGGGGCTGTGGCTGGGGTTGCTGCTGGAGCGGTGGCTGGGGCTGTGCCTGGGGTTGCTGCTGGAGCTGTGGCTGGGGCTGTGCCTGGGGTTGTTGCTGGGGCTGTGCCTGAGGTTGCTGCTGGAGCCGTTGCTGGAGCTGTGGCTGGGGCTGTTGCCGGGGTTGTTGCTGAGGCTGTGGCTGGGGCTGTTGCTGGAGCTGCTGCTAAGGCTGTGGCTGGGGCTGCGGCTGTCGCTCTTCCTCCCGTTCCATCCCAAAATTTTGTACGTCAGACAACTGAGAAATAATTAACGCGATGAGGTTCAGAAGATATCGATATTGAAGTTAGTTCATAATTATCAACGTATGTATCTGAAGTATAGTTAATAATTATCAATACTTACACTATCAGACAGGCCGACCATTCTGCTTTGAGAGCTGCTATATGAATGAAACAAATCTTATTTGTTTCTTACGTGGCTACGCGAACAAAACGTAAACGTAAAATCTGACGTTTGACAAATAAGCATTCACTTGATCGATCGCACTGATGTCAGTGATCGGCCGATAAATAACTGTGATATAACCCTATCGGGATAACCGACAGATGGCGGAATGCATGCCACTTTGCAATAGTAACTCGACGCGTTTTTTGATTTGTATTCGAATACGTGTCGAAAATATATAGCTTATTGAAAAAACGAAATATATAAATACAAACCTTTACCTTAATGAATCAGGTACATTTACAATAATAATAGAACTTTCAAATATATTATTAATTCTAAATTCAATTTCAATTTCTATTTCTTCGTAGGACATGACCATTGACAAGCAATTCTTGGAATTTCATTTTGTGTCTCTCTGAAATATTGATATGTATTTTATCGTTAAATAATTGATGTTGAATATTAAAAACTATTAAAACTATTAACAGAACTCCAAAAAAATAGCCAGTTTGGAGTCCCATTAGAACACAGGAATTTTCATGTTGAGAATGTTGAGGATCGATGCTAAAAAAACAAAACGTGAGCGCGAATATTCGATATTTGACGAATTTTCGTCATTTTTTTAATAAATATAGTTACGGTTCGTGTTTCGGGATTCCGCATTTACTTTCATATCATATAATAAATAAATTTACGTGAATAAATTTCAAAACCTTACTATTATAGGCTTATTAAACAATCCGATTTGAATAATGGCACCAGTCGAATGGAACCAGGGTACGTAATGTAAATATGTATTTCATTACCGAACCGAACGACGAAAAAGCGTGAAGTCACTGAAGATTGATTAAATTATCATAATAGATAGATTAACGAACGAAGAAATGGGCAGCCTATATGCGAATTTGGTAGAAGCAGAAGCAGAGCTGCGACCAGAGCTGGAAGGGGAATCAGTCATATCGGCACCAGTAGCGCAAAGTATGTGATATTCAACCGATAGGAAACCGTGACATAATGTGAATTAACTAAAAATTGAATAAATTATCATAATAGACGAACCAATAGACGAACCGAAATGTTAATCATTTATAAATCATTTGTAAATATACAATATCAAAAAATTAAAAAAAAATTTAAGGTTGTTCTATTTAAAATATACCGACTATGAAATATTCAATATTAATATCGATGAGTTATATAAGTTATATATAGGATATTAATATTAATTAGTCAATTATATGATATAATATTTATGGAATAGTTGCCGAATATTCCGAAGAACGCTTCTGTACTACATACATACATTGACTAAATAATATATTCGACTGATCAACATCCACGCTGAATAGTTCTATTAGCGCTGAAAGTCGAAAGGATCTCTTTGGATGGCATAAATCCGGAAATGTAGGGTAACGGTGGACGAGGAAAAACCTGAAAATAATAATATATGAATAAGGATAATAACAATTATTGGAACAGTTACCGTTTCCACACCACTTTGCAGTAGATAACTCGGCGCGTTTTTTTTAAAGTGGTATCCTCGGAAAGCCTAATCCACTATATATTGTTATACATATATATCTACAAACGCTTAGCATATTAACAAAGTTACATTTGTAAAACTAATAAAATTAACCAAATAGAATTATTTAAATTTCAATTTGCGTTCCTTTCTAAGAGACCGCCGGCGGCAAGCAGTTCCTGGAGTTTCATTGTTCCTTCCAAAATCTTGATATGTTCCGGTTTTTGAACGTCGATATAGAGTTTCGAATTATCTATAAACAATTACGTTAAATAAATTGTTATAGCAAATACCACTTGATTACGATTAACACGAAAAAGATTGTTGGCTTCATTAATATTAATATTCACCATGCTCTCCGATTTGTCCGGTAATTTGAATTTTTTGACCTTGATTTATGATAAAATTTTGATCCACATTTCTCAGAATAATTTCAATTCGAGATTGACCGTCAGTGATGGATGCCGAGAACACTTCAGGGGAAGATTTATCAGGTACGAAAAATTCATCGCGGAGATAGGCTTCGGTTTCTGAAAAATTTCGATAGTCATGAATAGCTAGATTTGTTACGAGGAAAATTCCGTTTAGTTTGGTGATTGTAGTACCTATATATCCATATTTGTTGCAAATTTCTTCCAAATGAGCAATTTTCAAAATTTTGACATCGGATGCTAGAGCATTAAATTTTCCCAAAACATTTATTTTCGTATAGTGTTTTAATTGAAGCTCATATGGAAGATTTCCGTTGTTGAAATTTGACGCGGGTTTAGCGACTGCGTTTTGGACTAATAATATCTGAAAAATTTAATTATATGTCATCAATTTTCGATTCTTAAATAAATAGTGAAAATATAATGTTATAAATTAATATTCATATTTATACCTGATGTAATTCTATTTCATCCCTGAATTTTTCGGCGTCTTCATTCCAAGCACAACACGATAATTTTCTTCCATCATTATTATCGAGAATAAATTTAAAAAGTTGTAGATTTTTAGAATCTTTACTTTTGAAAGATTTGATTTTGTTCAGAGTTTTCACGTAACCAACGACGGAACTAAAGTTTGAATAATAAGGTGTTCTCGATTATGAATATATGGTTGAATAACCTATGAGTTTTATTCTATTGGGATACGTACACAAATTTATCGTAAGGTTTGATGTTCTGGTTCAAAAACTCCGTGGTGGTAAAAGGAAGTATTGGGTCCGTGCTCTTGGATCGTTTACGTGATTGACTATGAGAGCTATGCCTTGAAGATTTTCGTTAAGACATATTCGGTGTTATTGTAATTGTACGAGAGAAAAAATGTCTGATTTTAATATATATACCTTTGTGGTGTCCTTGGATGATTGAGACATACTTGAAGATAGGATTTTATACCGTTTTAAATACTCAAAATTTAAAATACGAGCTAATTTAAATAGATATGTTTCAGTCGACGATAAATTTCGGAACAAATGATTTTTCCAATGAATATAGTTACGGTTTGCGTTACGTGTTTCTTCATTTGGTTTCATAGTGGTATAATTTATTGATCTTGGATGGATTTTGGGAAATATATAATTGTAAGCATTTGTACCTATATATGTATAACAATATATAGTGGATTAGGCTTTCCGATAATACCACTTAGAAAAAACGAACCGAGTTACCTACTGAAGAGTAGTGTAGAAACATTAACTGTTCGAAGAATTGTTATTATCCTCATTCATATAATATTATTTTCGGGTTTTACATTACCTACCGTTACCCTACCCTTCGGGATTACATGATCCGTAGACAGGCCCGTGAGCTTCGACGTGCCTAAAACTATTCTTAGAATACTTTCCGGAAATTTTGGAGACCACTTCTATACCCTACATACGTACATTAACTTATTAGCATAATTAACTGGTTAACATCATATATAATTTTCGGAAAATTTCGAATGGAACTTAAATTCGTGTTTCTTTTTTTTTTTTTCATTATAATTTGTTAATAATATGTATGCAACTTATAAATGATGTGGAATGATCAATATTAATAAATCCGTTAGGAATTTCCGTTACTTTGGGACCAAATGCGTTAGTGAATGCATGTGACATGGGGTGTTGGCGCGCGAAGCGCGCAGGGGGGCGGCGCCGCCCTAGTAATTATATAAAATCATTTTTTCGACACATGATCGTAAAGGCCGATTTGTCTACCTATTTTCAGGAAGCAAAGAGCGGTTTTATCGACCGGAAAGTCTTTCCTACCAGCCTTTTTTCCCTGAAAGTCGTTTCTCCCGGCCTTTCCTCCCTGAAAGTCTCTTCTCCCAGTCTCGTTTGACTCGATCGGTACAGTCACGTCTTCAAAAGCGTGAGAAAAGGCTGGTAGGAACTTTCCGGTCGGTAAAACCGCTCTCCCCGAAAATAGGTAGCAAAATCGGCCTCCGTTCATGTGTAAAAAAAAATATCGTGTGAACCACGGGAGCCAAGTTTTCGCAAAAACGTTGTTTGCTCCCTTGGCGCACAATATACTATTACTCGGGTACGTCCAATTCATGTTGTGAAGTAAAATACACGGAATATTAATTTTATTCCATGGATTCATAATTTTTTCGAATTCTGACTTAATGTTGACTATACATTCTCGACTTATGAATTCTCAAAAGCTCAATAACCGTAGATTTCGTACGTGATTGAAACTTACCAAAATTAGCAATGGTTATTTGGTAATTGTGTTAAAAAAAAGTATGTTGATAACAAATTCTCGTGTTCTGAAATTGGACAGGAAGGAGAAAAACAAAAGTAAAAAGACGACATAACTCGAAACAGAACGCATTACAAGTCCTCGATCAGACTAGACTTAAAATTTGTAAAATATTGGCAACAGCTTTTTGGGGAATCTTTTCAAAAAAATTGAAGTAAATATGCCTACGTAATGAAAAAATCCATTCCTACTTGTGAAATTATAAACCTCATTCAGATCGTTGTTCGATGTTTTTATTGAATTCGATCACTTGATATAATTGAACTAACGCAGGCTGTATAACATTTAATGAAATTTAATTGAATGAAATTTTATACGTGATTACGTATATGTATAGTTTTGAAGATAATTACTATTTGATGATACTTTTACCTCGTGCTGTTCAAAGGTACGCATCAATGACCTCGTTATTCACACTTTATACAACGTGGCTTATAGGGATTTATGCCTGAGCTTCCCATCCAGATAACTTTCTACATAACAAAGATGCAATCGCTAAAAAGGAGATTAGAGACATAATTTAAAAAGCCTTTGGTATAGAAGAAAAAAAACAATCTCTTCAAAGCTGTTTGAGCCAAGCCACGAAAAAAAATTGTATGAAAAGAAACGAGGTAAAGGAAAAATATTATTCCACTACTTTTTGGAATTTATTTATTCTTTTAATCAACGTCTCTGATTAGGCTACTCAAATAGACATATTTATGCTGATAGCATACGCATGATTATAAAGTGCGAAGACACGTTATATACCTTCTGCCAGATAATTTGTGCCGAATATCCGAAAATAATTGATAAATAATAACGACAAAGGTACACTTGGGACAATTCCATTCAATATTATGTACACTAAACGTAATGGATTCTGAGCCGGATGTGTTCGACAATCGAAGAAACAGCCAATCGGCGCTCTGAATTTTTGTAGTCCAGAGCGCTGATTCGCTGTTTCTTCTATCTAGATTACACATCCGGCTCAGAATCCATTACGTTTAGTGTACATTGTACGATATGAAAGAATTGATTGTCTATAAAAGAGATATCCACTTTATCTGCGCGCTCCCCTGACAGGAAATGTCACTTCACTTCCATGATTGTGGTTTGAGTCGGTGAGTTTGCCCAAGGATAAGGTGGGGAGATGTCCGGGCTTTGCAGCACTTTGGTAACAGCTTATAGAGCACACGCTTCCGGCTTTGGCAAGCTGTGACGCGGAAAATCGATTTCAGGGACTAACGAAAAGACTGACTGAGGTATAGACTGTATAGAAAATTTTGTGGACTCCTTGTATATGTCTCCCTGCCTATACGGGCTTTCACATGTTCCGAGGCACTTCCAGTGTTCCAGTCTTTCAAACCACAGCCGATGACTTTCCGACAGATCTCTTTGACGCACACGTACCGTATTCTCTATCCAACTTTTGACGAACCGTTATTTATCTCGAGGATTTCATTTACAGTTATTTAACATATCCACTCCGTCACGAAGGAAAAATTAAGTTCATAGCCCAGATCTGGGACATCCAAAGTCTGTCTCTACGGAGAAAGCGGTGTGGGTCAAACAATTATTAGCTGTATTACGGCGATCACTAATGGTCATTCCAAAACGAGCCGTATTATCGAATCTATAAAGTGCCGCAGGGATTTTCGAAAACGGCATCGATTAGTATACCAAAATATTATAACCGATATTGAATGGAACTATCTAAGAATGACTAGTAGCATTATGATTGTGTACTTTGCATGGTTTCAAAACGACCGTGATTATTGTTTCATACCCACCTCACAATGATACCTGACTACCGTTTTAATGCGGTATACGGAAGGAATAGCTATTTATTTTCATTTCTTTCATCTGAAAATCACCTATGCTAAATTACTGCTGAATTAAGATTAACTCTTATGGAAGAATCGATTGCCCAACGGAGACCAGGTGGATGAACTCGGTGTAAAATAAATAAGAACTGATTATTATTCAGTTCCGCCAATAACCTTGGGACAAGTACAGGCGTCGTTCGCACTGATATTGGATAAGCGTGACTTCACGATGGAAGCTAATCATTTTTTCGTAAACTACCAAAATATCAAATAAAATGATCATGCAATACCAATTCGAAGAAACTGACTTTTTTTTTATAAATCAGTACTGGTAAAGTCATCTGTATAGGCCCCCATTGAGCAATGGCATAATTTTGGTTTAATGATATAGTACTACGCGTCGTTTTTATTATTATTTGTTTCCGGTACTCGTGACACAACATATGTCATTCATTCGGTGGTTTTCTGGTTTTACCATACGAGAGTATGTTAGTTCAACGTTGGTTTCAGGCTTGGCGAGTAAAACGATAGACCATGCAATTTTGAACGCACTGCACGCAAACGAATAGTGTTACCTGCTATCATATGCTTCCAAGCATCTCTAGTCCTTCGAGACGTTCGAGTGCACTTCTCCGCAGTGAACCTTAAAGTGTACATGGGGTCAAATTGATACCAAGCGATTTTCGACTTGAAGAATGTCCGGACGTTTTGTGTAGGAACTTTATCCAACTTCAAAGGTGCACAGAAGGATTGAATAAAAAACGAGTTTCAGTTGGCGAAAAATGTGCTCGAAGCCGAAGCTTCACGAAACAATGCCCCGTTTCCCAAAAAAATAGTGGATACAGTATGTACACGAAGGGCTAGAATTAGCATCGTCCAATTGTGTCCGAATGTCTGCAGTAGACACTAAAAATATATCTTTGTAGTCCTTCCAAACCGTATAGCACTTTAAATTGCAATGACGTATCAGAAACGTTACAATGTTGCATTTAAAATATTTATCGAATAATTTTTGCTAGTGTGTCGCAGATGAAACATTGGATAGAGACCTTGAACAGTTCTCCATCGATAAAAATACCATTTGCTGACAGGTAATTCATTTCTGATATAAACTGAGCCAAAAATTCATCCAAGTCCTTTGGCTTAGCGCTACCAGCGCAGATAGCGATAGGTAGTGGTTTATATATATCTGATGCATGGATGATTTTGATCAAAATAGGCCAAAGCTGTGTGTTGCTTGATTTGAAGAGCGGTAGTCCGTCGATATTAACCTGTATCTCAATTGAATCACTGGGATGTGCTTGTGTATTGATGGAAGCCTCAATTTGATTAGCGATACCGAGATACACAAATTCTCCTGCATTTCCTTCAGAGTCTTTCATTACTTTTATGTCATATTTTACCGAGGAAGTTTCCAAAAATGTTTACGCTGTTTTAGGAAGATTAGGAAGCAGTCTTTTTCTCAGGATTAAAAGGAGTGTGTCCAATTGAACATGCGTGATATCGTTTTTCAACGCCCACCTCAGAATCTCACCGGATTCATCTTCAAGCTCGAGACTCTCATCGGCTGATTGGTTTGAAATCAGTGTTTCTAACACTAGAAAATCAGTGTTCCTGACACTAGCTTCTCTACGAGACATGGCTGCCTCACCACTATCTGAACCAGAAGAGCCTTGATCAAGCTCGGTTCTAGGTGCTTTTGCAGGAGATGCTAGATCCTCTTCGATATTGTTATTCTGATTAAGTTCCATGATGATGGAAGGGTTGATGTGAGCTATTATTAGATTATTTTCTATGTAACACCGCTTTTTGAGTTTGTACAGAGAACTATCTAGAAATATGATCATAATGATAGAAGCCTAAGAAAATTTTAGGCAAAGATGAGAAATGTTTTCAATATAACAATAGAATCTTTATGGGAGTGTATGCATGACTTTTGGTGCGATGGGATTTATTCATTTATTTTTAATCGATATACATACCTCCAGCTCCGCACTCTCAGGTTCACCATCACTAGAAATTTCACGTGTTTTGTGAACCGCACGATACTTCCGCACGCGATCTCGAACTTGTCTTCGTTTTCTATCATTCGTCGCATCCATTTTCACACGATACAAGGCTACACTGAAAAAGGCCTTCAGAAGAATCTCAAAATTTCGAACAGATTCTTGATCACTGATTTTAATTGATTTTCACACATAAAATGCAGAGTATTATGAAATTATATTCGTTCATTCGTTTGTTTGTTTGTTTTGTTTCGTTTTTTTTTTTTTTTTTTTTGGGATTATCCTGGTACAGAGATTCGCATTATTCCTAACCCTAACCAGCGCCGGGTCAGAATTTGGCGAGTTCGCTCTGGCCAGTAAATCCTAGGGAAACCTGGCCAGTGCCGAGTTAGACTTCACTGGGATTATCCTGGTATAGAGAACCGAATGATTCCTAACCAGCGCCGGGTCAGAATTTGGCGAGTTCGCTCTGGCCAGTAAGTCCGAAAGAAATCTGGCCAGCGCCGAGTTAGGCTTCGCTGGGATTATCCTGGTACAGAGAACCGAATAATTGCTAACCAGCGCCGGGGCAGAATTTGGCGAGTTCGCTCTGGCCAGTAAATCCGAAAGAAACCTGGCCAGTACCAAGCCAGGCTCTGCCTAGATCGCTCTGGACAGTAAATCCACGACTGGCTCTGGCCAGAAGTCGGGCAAACTGGTCAAATTTCTGCACGGGCTGGTCATCATAGACGTGCTCAGCAAGTTTGCCTGGGTCGAGCCGATCGCCGACAAGAGCGCGGCCACCGTTGCCGAGGCTTTCGAGCGCGTGCTGTCGTCCGCGGAACGTTGCCCTGTCCAATTGCAGACCGACAAAGGCAAGGAGTTTGTCGGAGCTCGATTCCAGAAGCTGCTCGCCGACAGAGGGGTGCGGTACAGAGTCACGCGAAACCCCGACATAAAGGCGGCCGTTGTGGAACGCTTCAATCGCACTCTCAAAGAGAGAATGTGGCATTACTTCACCCACAAAAATACCCATCGCTATCTGGATGTGCTGCGACAGCTGGTGGAGGGGTACAACACCGCCTTACACTCGACCATTAAAATGGCTCCGTCGATGGTGACTCTGGAAAATGCGGCAGCCGCGCGCTTCAACATGGAGAGGGCACGCGGTGGCCCGCCGCGATCCGGTGCGAAGCCACGGTTTCGAGTGGGGGAGCGGATTCGCATCAGTGACGCTAAGGGTGCCTTCAAGAAGGGTTACGAGGCCAACTGGACCGAGGAGGTGTTTGAGATTCGACGCGTTCTGCACCGCGCGCCGATCGTCTACCTGCTGGAGGATTTGGAGGGGGAGGAGATAGACGGACTTTTCTACGAGGCTGAGTTGCAGCGCGTCATCAAGGACGATGTCATGACTGTGGATGAAATAATACGGACGCGGGGAAAGGGGGCCAGTAAGAAGCTGTTTGTCAGCTGGCGTGGTTATCCGGAAAAGTTCAACTCTTGGATCGCTGCGAGCAGCGTGCGAAAACAGGCATGAAGGATCAGTTTTACATCACGCTGCTCAGCAACAGCTCGATAAAATTTTTCCCCGACAACACGACGGCTCGCTACACCACCCAGCTACCGCGACGGATCGAGCTTGTCGGAGAGTGGGAAGTCGCCCTGGTGGAGATCCAGTACCCGCTGACGCTTCAAAACATAAACGAACCCTACAACGCGGTGGGATTCCACGTGCATCGGTCGGACACAGCCGCGGAAAATTTTCACGATATTCCATCGTTGTCGGGGGAAAAACGAGTAGTGTATGGTAAATTCCTCATCGAACCTGGTATATACACGAATATTTCGGAAATTATCCAAGCATTGAACGGCTTCCGACCATCAAGGAGCATTTGGAGTTTGGACGAGTCGACAGCACGGACAATCGCTTGGACGTGGTCAGAAAATGCAGCTGCAAGGACGGTCACTACCTCTCGTTTTGCAACGGTCTGCGTCAACAGCTCGGATTTCCAAAGCTCACGACCAACATACGCGACAGGCTGGTGGCCGACCATCTTTTGAACCTACTCGGCGGCATACCCTTGCAGATGTTTGTCTACACGGATTTCGCCGAGCCCAGAATGGTGGGCGATGTCTACGCTCCGCTGCTGCGTATAGTGCGGACGGTTGTCAAAAATTTTCACAACGGTGTCTCGGAAAGCAAATCCCTGGCACCTCCGCACTACGTACCTCTGCTTCTCACCAATTTCCGAACCATTGAAATCGATACAAGGGATTCTCAGGGTGGACGTTGACGGCTACGTTGCACTTCAAGAGGTCGCACTGATGGCTCACTACCTTGAACATTACGACGATCAGGGTGGTGGTGGCGTAAGCAGAGTTTATTCCGGTGCACCGCTACAGCGTGGTAACGGAATCGGTAGCTTCCTGGGGGGATTGTTTCGCCGCGTGATACCCATTCTGAAGAGCGGTGCGCGCGTGTTGGGCAAGGAGGCTCTGCGGGCCGGCGTGGGCGTCATGGAGGATATGGAGACCGACACACCCTTCAAAGAGGCTCTGAAGAAACGCGTCATCGAGTCGGGTTACAATCTGAGGCGAAAACCTACGGATAAATTGGGGAATCTGATAAAAGGGTCCGGATATAAAGCGCTGCGCGGCAGACCGAGGGGACAGTTTCTGCGAGGTCGCGGTGCAGGATCGATCGAGTCTCGTGGGAAAGGTGTCAAGAAAAGCAAACCGAGAAAGAAGAAGAAACCGGGGCTTGCCGGAATCAAGAAAAAGAAAAAAACAACTCTCAAGAAGAAGAAGAAGAAGAAAAGCTGTTGCGGAAGTAAAAAAAGAAGTGTGGTTGATATCTTCGAAGGTCGCTAAAAACGAAAATAACAAACATCGAGCATGGCGTACTTGCACACGCACTCCTGCGAGTGTCTGAAATCGGAGCTGGATTTGTTCTCTCTACCACCGACGCAAACCACGATCGAGAGCGGGCAGTGGGTCCACTACAAGCCTGTGTCGTCGCTCACGGATGACTCACCCATAGAGTTTATGGTGGCCGGCCTCAGCGACGAGTATCTCGACCTCTCCCACACTATGCTTAGTCTGCGTGTGAGTCTACAACCGCTGAGCAGGGAGCAGGCGGCAAAGGGGGCGGCAAAGGCCGTGGTGGCCCCTGTAAACAACCTGCTGCACTCTCTGTTCAGCCAGGCCGACGTGTTCTTCAATCAGAAGCTGGTTTCACTGGCCAATAACGCGTACGCTTACCGAGCCTACATAGAGTCGTTGCTGAATTACAATTCGTCCGCGAAAAAATCACACCTAACCACCACCCTGTGGTACGGGGATACAGCGGGGAGGATGGATGAAATCGGACCGGCCAACAAAGATTTTGCCCAGCGGCAAAAATTTCTGACCGGCGAAACCAGTGTGGATCTGATCGGGCATCTTCACTGCGACGTGTTTAATCAAGAGAAGTTTCTGCTAAACAGTGTCGAGTTACGGCTACGGCTCGTGCGCTCGCGGGACGCCATCTGCCTCATGGAGAGCACCAACACACACGGCGTACACATACTAGAGGCCTCGCTGCTCGTGCGACGCGTAACGATAAACCCCGGCGTTCTGCTGGCTCACGCCAGAGCTCTGGCTAAAGGTACGGCAAAGTATCCTCTCACCAGGGTGGAGGTGAAGGCTATGACTATTCACAGCGGTGTGCAGGGTGATACGTTGGACAATGTATTTCTGGGTCAGCTGCCGAAAAGAATGATAGTGGGTTTTGTCGATAACAACCCGTGCAGAAATTTGAGATTGGCATTAGCTTGTCCCAATATTGGTCACCCGTCGTAGTTGGTCGGCCCAATCTTGGAAATTTTTAGTGGACCGTTACTGGCATGTAGTCGCGGGCGTTTATGGGCCAGTCTTGATAATGAATGACGGGGCAATCCCGCACGAAAAAATATGTATGTGAGATATATAGCGGAATATATTCAATATATACAATACAAATATACCATATATATGTGCGGCAAAATAAATATATGTGAAATATATTGTGAATTCTCTATATATTTGGAATATTAATCGGTTATATTTTCCGCATATATTTTTCTTGAATTTTATCAAATATATCCTGAGAATATAACCAATTTATATTGGAAATATTTCGAATATATTTATTTTGCCGCACATACCCAGCAAACCAATACATAACTGATACATAACTGTAAGAGCACATCTAGAGATCGGAGTAATGTAACATAGTTATGTCTCTGATATGCGACATATCTTTAGAATGTAACATATTGTTTACATAACATAAGATGCATGAATGATACGTAATCTCGAGGGCATCACGAAGTAACAATGTAATATACCAAAGTTACGTAGAGGAGAAATAACATAACTTCAATTCCGTGATGTATCATGTACATTACATGAGACCCACAAGTGATACATAAAATTGAAAGCATTTTCAGGGATCCGGAAATATAACATAGTTACATACATGGGACATAATATTTCTGCAAATATGACATGTGTCGTATATATAACATCAGACCCATGGATGATACGTAACAGAGATGGCAACACCAGGGAACAGAGTCACATAACATATTAGCATCTATGATACGTGCAATATCTTTAGTTCTGCAATTAAAACATCGCAAAATCGGATATCCGTATCTGCTGGCGATAATTTCTGAAACGTATGTAGGTGACTAACATGATAGTACGCATCAATCGAGGCATAAACGCTTCAGAGCTGTTAGATAGCGAGATTGAGAATATAGAGAAATCTGGCAGTATTCACTACAAGATACTGTGGTGTAGTGGCGAGAGCGTGCGACTACTAATCCAAGCGAGTCCGAGCGATCATGGTTCGAGCCCGGGTTAGGTCATAATAATGATGTCGTCTTGAATGAACTAAAAATGCGTTTTAATCTATCTGTGGTTGATTACAAATTGTTACTATGTCATATATACACCATAGATGATGGAAATTAGTAATAATAACAGCTTTTTATTTAGCTTTCCCAGTGTGATAGTTAATTGTATCAGATGCATCTCCAATATATATCTGATACATCTTTCAACATGTCTTTGACATATCTTTGATATGTATATGATATATCGGTGAGCCGTCGCTGATATATATCACCAGCACATATCTAATACATTGACGATACATCCAATGTTGCTGACATCGTGCTGTACCAGTAACATACTTTCTTATGAGTTTGATACATAACGTGTAACATTCGTTACATAATATATACGTATTTGATACATATTTTGGTTTGCTGGGTATATGTCGTTATATTTTTCGATATATTTCACATACATATTTTTTCGTGCGGGAATGTTCAATATAAAAATGGCCCAACATTAGTCAACGTTATTGGGCCAAGCCTGATTTCCATCATTTGGATCACGTTTGGCTCTCAACCGTGGAGAGAGTCTGGCCCATGACCATGGGCCAGGATTGGTTTGCATTGGCGGATGAAGTCTGGCTTACGACTATGGGCCAGGATTGGTATGCAATGGAGGATGAAGTCTGGCTTATGACTATGGGCTAGAATTGGTTCGCAGCACCGGGTGGACATTGGCACATATAGTTCCAAGCGATTACGTGCTCGTGTTGATGACTAGTGATGAAATAGACCCTCACCGTTTTGGATTTGAGAATATTGTTCATGGTGTTGTTTTTATTCTAGAATGTGTCTAGGGTGTATCGTTTTTCTTTTCTATCTCAAGTCGCTCATTGAGTAAAACAATTTTAATTATTTTATCGAACAATACAATCTATCGATCAAAAAATTTATTCGATCTCAAAATAACGCACAGGCAAAGAATAATGACAAAATTTTTTGAATGTGAAATATTATGTAAACGAGTAAAATTGAAGAAAATAAATAGAACAGTCAGGTTAGCTCAGGTTGCTTTTCGGCAGGCTGTTCTTCGGTCACCTCGGCTACCGTCGATGGTGGTGGGACTGCGTCAGCCCTTACGCGAGCAGGCGTTCGGGTTTTTCTTCCGCCTTTGCGGTCATCCACTCTGGCTAACCATGTTGACGTGTACTTTATCACATCAGTAATCGACTTGCATCCCTGATCGGTGTATCGATCAATGATCGTCACTTAAATATAGTAATAGCCAATAGTTAGATTCATCGTCAGACTTATGAAAATATCTATTTTTTTTTATCAAATCTGGATTACGAAATCATTTCCGACGAAATTATTTTTTTTTGTATTTGGTGCCCGTTCTGCCCCGCTGCCCATTCTGCTCCACGTTCCCCTATATTGATTAAGTGCATCAAGTAAACTCACAGCTGAGGCAATTGAAGCATCGCGTAGCCGAGAAATTTCTTTTTCCTCCATACTTTTACAACTTTCCCACCCCACTGTACAGCATTTGCACATCTTTTGAAAATAGCCGCGATAAAATGCTGGCGACGCCATATTTTGGACTTTCTGTCGAGCACCAGGTCGACATGAGGTTAATCTAAATTAAAACATGAATGAAATAAAAAAATTGCTTTTTCGAATATTTCAGTACGTGTGCCGGGGAATTCGCTCGTGCGGCGATATATCTAGAGTCTACTGTATTACCATTAACACTTCTTCCGACTCATCCGTCAGCCTAGCATCAAGTTCCAGAAAACTTTCAAGAGTGGTTATGGGGAAGTCTATGTTCAATTTTCTTTCGACATTTTGAGTTGATTTCACAATGGGTCCGTTGAGCCCTTGGATTATATTCGTCAAATCGTCTAGTCTCTTGTTCACTTTGTTCATATTTTCGTCAAAATCGTAGGCCAGGCTGCGGCGTGCTGCTTCAATTTTTTTCTCAGTAAATTTCTCTAATTTGGACGTGCAGTTGTGATCACTGCAAGAAACTGAAATCGGTAGTAGTTCAGTAGATATAGGCTAGTAATAGTCACTACTAGTAATTGAGTAATTCAACGCACCAGCTTCTTGTAACACTTTTACGCGGTAATGCCGCCAAGATATGTTTGCTATCATCTGCTTCTTCACCATCTTGTGTAAATTTTCATATTCTTTGTCACTAGGAAATTATACTCAGCTTGACTCATTTTTGTCAACTGTAACGCTATAACATTCAATTAATATAAATTTCTAAGTGGTTATCGTATAATTAATCTTTGATGTTTTTAAAAGTTTCGTGATACTTCCTCAAGGTATCAATAAAAACATTTGTCGCGATATCACCAAAGACAAATAACTTTCAATAAACATACGAAAAACCTGCGGCTGTGACTTTTGTTTCCGGTTTTTCAGTTGAATATTATACAGGGTGACCCAGGTTGGACGCACCATATTAGTTGAGTGCACTCCTCCCGAAAATCTAAGACTAACGTTCCTTTACCAAAACTTCCAGGGTCTCATAGTTTAGGAGCTTAATAGTTTCGTCCAGGTCCTCGGCTTCGTAGTTCTCGTTGTCCAGGTCATTCGCTTCGTATTCCTCATAGTCCAGGTCGTTCGCTAAGTATTTCTCGTAGCCCAGGTCCTCGGCTTCGTAGTTCTCGTTGTCCAGGTCGTTCGCTTCGTATTCCTCATAGTCCAGGTCGTTCGCTAAGTATTCCTCGTAGCCCAGGTCCTCGGCTTCGTAGTTCTCGTTGTCCAGGTCGTTCGCTTCGTATTCCTCATAGTCCAGGTCGTTCGCTAAGTATTTCTCGTAGTCCAGGTCCTCGGCTTCGTAGTTCTCGTTGTCCAGGTCATTCGCTTCGTATTCCTCATAGTCCAGGTCGTTCGCTAAGTATTTCTCGTAGTCCAGGTCCTCGGCTTCGTAGTTCTCGTTGTCCAGGTCATTCGCTTCGTATTCCTCATAGTCCAGGTCATTCGCTAAGTATTTCTCGTAGTCCAGGTCCTCGGCTTCGTAGTTCTCGTTGTCCAGGTCGTTCGCTCCGTATTCCTTATAGTCCAGGTCGTTCGCTAAGTATTTCTCGTAGCCCAGGTCCTCGGCTTCGTAGTTCGCTGTCGCCTTGTATAAGTTTAGCCGTATACCAATTAAAAGCATTTATGAGTCGAAGTTGAAGATGAGTAGACTTGTAAAGTGGAAAATAATATCAAATACCTTTGATTTAAGAGAGGACTGTAGACGAGCTTTGATATTATAAATTCCACTATGGCGTATGAATTACTATGATTATTATTATTATTTTAGCTTTAATTGATTCCGAACACTATTTTTGGCTTCGCACTATTCATGAAGCATACGAGCTGCATATTCGTCCATGCGTTTTACTGTCAATTTTAACATTTTCCCCGAAATTGCGGAACAGGGAAACCTCGAAATCCGCGTAGATCGATGTTCCAATTTTAAAATACCCAATTCCGAAGATGCACATGGATATGTGAACAAATCTCCTGCCGCATGTCGTTGATATCCTTCAACGAAGATGCGATTAAGTTGATTATCATCATTATCTACTTCGATAAGTTCTATAATGCCGGAAATCTCCAAAAGCTTTTTAGATGTGAGAATCACCAAATTGTTTGGGGGTCGTATGGTCAAAGTCATATTCTTGTACAGTATTTTTTTATATTTTCTTTCGCAATCACCATCGCAGCCAGGAATCACATCCATGAGTGCAGTGTGTATCAGAGGTATGCGTTTTACGTAGTTCATACGCTTGGATTGCAATTCGAATAATCGTCGACACACTTGAGCAAAAGGATTGTTGGGAGTTCGGATTAATTTTTTTATTTTTCCCGAGAAATTTTCAAAAGGATAGGCTGTATAGCTATCCAACGGAGCTCCCATATTTTCCACGTCATCACACAGGTGAATTAGATTATGAAAGTTCATTATCTGGGAGTCGTTTCCATAACTATGCGGCAGAAGTTTAAAATATCGAATTAAAAAGTCTCTAGCTAAATCAATCTTGCTGGGCAGTGCCTTTGGGTGACATAATATTCTTGCAGCGGAATGTAATAGAAGGAAATGTTTGTAAGTTCTGGTTGGTAATGAGCCCTTCAAAATTATTGGACCAGAATATAACAAATAGAATCTGAATTCGGTAGATTTCCAACGTTTAAGTTCGATCAGACTACGTGGCTTACGTTGGAATTCAGCAGGAACATGTTCACGGAGTTTTATTAACCTTTCTGAGAATACTCTAAGGGTCCGCACATTGAGTCTAGATCGGTTATCACCAAGAGTCCATTTTAAAAGGTTATTCTTCATCACCCCAGCTGCCAAGTGCATCCAATGCAATAAAAACAGACTAACTAGCCCGAACTCAGGTAGCATTTCGAATAGTGAAATTCCGACATGATGCTCTTTTTGACGCCTTGCTCGAAATGATTCATCAGTTCGTCGTAGGCAATTTGTTTCACCATAAATTCGGCGTCTGTTTACCGTCTGCCCTCTAACTTCACATCTTTCACACGCGAAGAATCCTCCATGACCTTTTGTACACTTCAAAAAGGACCGTGCTGATGTGTCACATACAAACGCTTTCACGGAGACTTTATAAAGCTTGCCGTTTATAGTGAATCCATTTTCCAGTAAAATAGTTAGTTTGGTGACGAAATCTTCTAAAAATTGATTAACGTCACCGGGCTTCGAATCACCGCAATATAAAGCTACAACAAACGGCTTGCAATCATATGCTTTGTTGTTAACCATACACAGTATTGGCCCAAATTCAGTCGATGAACTCTTGAAAACCGGTAATCCGTCAATATTGAATAATAGTTCGATGCAATCTTCAGTAAATATGTCTGGTGATATTGTAGCTTCTAGCCCCTCACTAATGCCAAAGTGAACAAAATCACCATATGTACCCCTATGGGTGAGTATGGATGACACTGTTCCTTCAGCACAGCTTTTGGTACCCAGTAGAGTCACAGCAGATTTGGGTAACACAGTATGCCCTTCGCTTCTCAAAAGAGTTAAAAGTTCTGAAGTTGCATGATTCGTCAACACATTGATGTGCTTCAGAGCCCAGTCACGGAGTTTTGTCTTCAAAGTCGGTTGAGCTTCAGGTCGCAGTACTGGCTCTTCGGCAAACTCATCACCACTTGTTGAATTATGTTCGGAATTATCTGTTTGCTCGTCACTCGTATAGGAGTCTTCACTGTTCACACCACTCGAACCTGTGCCTTCGATATTGACGCCAATAATTGACTCAGAGTCTTCAGCAACATCATTAACGTTTTCGCGATCATCCGTAAACTGCACGGAATCACTACTTTCATCACCACACTTATCACTTGGGTCTACTAAATCTATCGAAATTTCACTCCTCACATTTTCTAATTCTGCTGATTTCTGCAAAAAACGATGCTTCACAACGCTATTGTATGAACGCGAATGTTGACGAGACATAGTGTCGCGAGGAAGTGAACGAGTCCGAGAAGTATCACTTTTCGGTATAGGTTGTTTCCAATACGAGACGATCGAGTATGCTGTATCACAGGAGAACAAGTGGGGATTTATTGCCCGAGCGCAGTCTAGCAGCCATTCCATTGGCTGCTCGGTGAAAGCTAGAGTTGGATGAACGGTGTACTTCGTCCAGCAGCCGTTGCATCAGCTACCAGATTGAGGCCAATGTTGGAGCGACATTGTACCTCGTCAAGCAGCCGTTGCATTGGCTGCCGGATCAAAGCCAATGTTGGATAGTAGTAGATGCCAGCCATGGGCCGTCACAACAAATGACGTCATCAGGTCATTGACCCCGCGGAGTGGGGACTTGGCGTGGAAACAATGAGACCGTCCGATCCAAGATGGCGCCGCCCATGCACATTAAAACAACATGGCGCCCGTTTTTCAGAATTCAAGATGGCGGCCTTCTTTTTCCAAAATCCAATATGGCACCCGTTTTCTGAATCCAACATGGCGGCCGTTTTTCAGAATTCAAGATGGCGGCCTTTTTTTTCCAAAATCCAATATGGCGCCCGTTTTCTGAATCCAACATGACGGCCGTTTTTACAAATTAGAGATGGCGACTGTTTTTTCAAAATCAAATATGGCTACCGTTTTGAAACTTATACTTATACCAATACCCGCTTCTCCGTCGCCGACTCTTAAATAATGAATTCCTACCCTATATATATTGTAACGCAGTTTTCTAACTTGGAGAGGAAAAACCACAGATCTGGTTACAATTCGGCACTTTTCCGTGTTAATTACTTAATTACCAAAGTGTTGGGCGCCAGACGCTACTGCGTCGTTTCGATACGATAACACAACTTACTAAAACCAGAAAAACTTACGGAAATGCGTCGAGCGACAACTCGACTAGCTCAGATAACAAAGCCTTAGATAGAGGGGCAGGGTACACCACGTAAAACAAGATTATTTCTTTGAGATAGTTGAGATCACATCAATCAATAATTTATTAATTAAATTAGATAATTCAGACGAATGATACAGAATTGGCGATAGTATTAATCATTTGTTACGATAGTTTTCCTAACTGTTCAGGACAGAATTTACTCGTTTAGGATACAATTAAATCAGAGGAATGTGTCAGAGCTGACTCGATATAAAACGAATAGACTAGACTCCAGACTTGGTATCACAGAGCGATACTTCGTACCCAAATGCAAATTATATCATAACACATCCTGAGATTAACGTACTAGAGTTTTGAGATATTATAAAAGAAAAATCGATAACAAACGATACAGATCCCTACTAATTAATTAGCCACGCTTGGCCATACAATTTACGATACTCCGAAATCTACTGCTAAATAGAGACCACGCGGTCATTCGAGAGACGCGAATTACAGGTTCAACGTTAGCAATTAAATTAGAACGATAGAGATTGTTCTTTAACCAAATTCTGACAATTTATATTGATCGAAACGATACTAAATCATCCAAAATTAACTATAACTTACTAGATTTTACATACGAATAATAATTTATCCAAAACGGACTATATCTTACTAAACTATAACAAATTAACGATAACAAACTAAACTATACGCGAGGTCTAAGCCGTCGCGGCTATCTTCGCTCAGGGTACTCCAGGAAAAGGTATTTTTCTACAGTATTTCATGCACAATATTATTCTAACATACTAAATCAAAAATATAAGCCATACGAGAAGCGATAAGCAATAAATTATAGCCAAAAAGCAATGAAAGATCTATGTAACTCAGCCAGACTCGAGGTTGTTCGATAATTTAAGAGATAGACTACGACAGACGAGCTGCTTAGCTCAAAAGACAAAGACGAGCCTCGTGGCTCAATAACCAAATTAATAACCGAAACTTTATTACGAACGACCTCGTGCCTTCACAAAAGAATTAAGACCTTACCTTAATCAAGTTGCTCAATGTAGCACAAACTCACGATTTAAATAAGACTCGATAACTCGATAGGATACACAGTGTGGTGAAATGTTAAAGGATGCGTAGCGCAGACTAGAGCGAAGAAGTAGGCTGTGTAACAGGTGTACCGGCCTTATATAGTCGGTGTTTTCTTCCACTAGTTCATCCTTCAGGCTTAGCGTACTCACGTGACATATCGATGATCTAATTGGTCGGTGAGCGACAGATTTTGACGAACGTAATTTAGGCGAAGTCTACCTCACCCCTGCCGCTGCTAATACCGCTCCTATTCCCGCCTTCCTTTTGAATCCCCGGGCGCTGGACTCACATGGAGCCTCGCTCGCACGGCCACCCGATATTTCTTCTAGGGCCTTACACCATTGGTCGATCCACCAGAAAGTTAGTGGTAGCTTCGTGTCTCGGCATACTAGGGCTTCACCCACGAAAAGATTCGGTAGGTTGGAACGCTGATCCGGGGGTTGTCATGACCAACCACGGCCGCGATAACAGATTCGGAGACAGTTTGACGATAGTAGCTGCACTGACCGATACTCATCAGGTGGGAGGCTGTGAGGATGCACCTGCACATGACCCTGTACACCACCCTCGTACCGGAAATGCATTTTCTTGTAGGCGGTAGCTCTTCGGATGACGGGAGGATTTCGTTGTGCTTCTCGCACATCCCTGTACGCCGCCAATCCGATAGTTGGAGGTGGTAGATCTTTCCACTTGAGAGGAGGCGCTGACCTTGGGGTTTTCTGGACCAACCATGGTTTGCACGCCGACAGAATCGTCTTTGACGATATTGGAGGCTTCTTACGTTCGGTAGAATCGCTTTTCCTTCGGTAGTTCCCACGACGACAGACGTCTCGTGGAGTATCGAGCTCGAGATTACATAGTTTACAAAAAATAAAATAGTGTCAGTTAGACCTGATCATTTTTCCCTAAGTTTTCTCTTTTCCTGGAGACCCTGTCTACGCCACGCATCGTCGCATTTTCGAGAGAATCGCCTTGTGGCGAGGAAATTTAAAATACCACGTCACAACTCTTCCCTCCCAGGAAAAGGCTGACAAGGCCGTAATGCTTTAAGGGGACCAGTACAGCTTGAATTTTCGAAAAAATTGGTTTTTCGTTTTTTGCAGTTTATGTTACCTAAAGATCTTCTACGTCTGTGAAAAAATCGAGTTTGACGAAATCGTCACGGTTTAGAAGTTACGGTCAAAAGTTCGTTATTTGGCTATCGCGATTTGGCGCAAGTGGCGCTGGCGCTTGATTTCGATATTGATCACATGGTGTATGATCGCCATTACTTGTGCAATACTTTTCGAGGTTGCGTGAGCGTCTGCTCGATTTTCAGTGTTTCAGAATTGAAATAAATAAATAAAAACAGTACTTTTCAGTACTAAATAATTATAAATTTACCTAATATCTATAGCGCGTAATCGTTGTACGGGTGTTGTGACTTGGTGCTTCGAAAACTATAACCTCAAAGTAAGTATTCAATCAAAATAGTAATATTTACACTAAGCTTCTGCCGAACTGTGTGTGCGGTCGAAATTTTTTTGCTTTTTGTTCACAGATTTTTTGATAAAACAGAAAAGAAATATATAAAATATATCCAATATATTCAATATGAAAAGAAGAGAGAGGAGTTCTGGTGTTGGCACAAAAGGATGCATTGGCCGGTCAAAGAAGAGGGCGAAAACATTTCCGCAGAAGCAAACAGCGGCTGCTGGACAGAGCACTCATGTTTCAACAGCTTCGGATAGAAAAATCAGTGGCGACTACGAGGCTAGCGATTCTGCTGGCTATAGGCTGTTTCACGTTGAAACACTATTCCGTGCTCTGCGGGAGCATTTATCTTGCAAGACATGTGGTGGGTCGATAGTTATGACTGAAGTTAGCTTGAGAGGACTGGGTGGAACATACGGTATCTCTTGTGAAAATTGTGTCCAGCTAAAAACCTTCAAAAGTAGCCCTATGATTGATGATACACGAAGCGCGTATGAAATCAATAGGCGATCCATACTAGCGATGCGTTGTATTGGGCAATGCAATGAGTCTGCGGAGGATGCAGCAGGGCCCTCATATGCTGCTGGAGCTTTTTAAAGAAGTGAGTAAGAGAAAGAAGCTTGCATGGAACACAAAAATATATAGAAAAAAAAAGTTCTGAGAAAACAGTTTGCAGAAAGGAAAAAAAAATTAAATTTCCGAAAAAAAAAAAAATTATTCTTGAAAAATGAAAATAAAAAAAGAAAAAAAAAATTCACTCAACTTTGGTATAACAAACTTTTTGATGTATGAGTCTCCGGAGGAGTATATAATTATTTAACAATTTTTCTGCAAAATCTTCAAACTCGTTTATCTCAGAACTATGTTTTTGGAGCTGTGTCGTAAGGTTTTAGGAGCACCGTTGCTCCGATTGGGGTCTTTGACGGCTCATTTTGTTCGGGCGACAAATCCTCATGATATGAACGAGGGAATTTTTGAATGTGTCTATTTTGGCCAAGTTATTTGCAAATTAGTGGCTCAAATTTTGGAAATTTTAGATAAATGACTGTAAGTTTTCACATGTGTTCTTCTTTTCAGATCCCCGCGTTCATAAGATGTGGAACTCCTGTCTGAAGAAGTTGAGACGTCGAAACACTGGATTGGATCAACGGTGTGCCTGAAACCTTACGACACAGTTTTTTGCAGAAATATTCTTTTTGATGTAAAATAAACTTTGGTTGACAAATAAAGTGATTCTGGAGTACTTGAAATATCTTAAACCAAGCTGTACTGGTCCCCTTAAGTGAGACACGAGTTTTTAATATCAACTACTAGAGACGATAGTAAACTCGGAACTGGCGAGTACGATAGATTTCATTGAACTGAACTTTGAATACGAGAATTTCTCTGGAGGTATCCTAAGCGATAGCCTGACCATATTTGTCGAGAACAAATTCCTTAACTGAAACTAAACTAAACTAACGAAAGGTTGTGCTGAGCACGCGAAACGAAAAGAAAAGAGTGTTTTGTCGATAGCGCACGTGAAGTTTTTCCGCGAACGGACGATAGCGCGCGCGGATAGAACGAAGATTAAAGGATCGTGGTACTTTTGAATACTATTAGATAGGTCAATATCTTTGGTAGTCTATGCTAGGTGTCGATTCGAGATCGTAGGTGAGTGGGGTAATCAGGTTATTTGAAACAGACATATAGGTCATATCAATTATTGCTTTATTCAGGAATTAGTTAAACAGAGTAAAGTAGTGTGTTTGGTTTATAATAAGTGAGTAAGGGAAAGAGAAAAAAAAATTAAAAAGAATAGTAAGTTACGATAGGTAACGTCGTGTCAAAGATGTTCCATGGTAGGAATATGAATCCTCAATTAAATAAAGAAATACGATAAATAAGTGAAACAAAGTAGTAGTTGAAGTTATTCAATGGTTTCTTGAGTAAAAAAAATAAAAGATTATGTGAACTTAAATAATTATGTTATGTGGTACGATAGGTGGCGAGTAGTTGCCCGACCCGTTTTTTTTTTTTTTTTTTTTTTTTTTTTATGGGCGAGATCTCTTAGGGCCGCATTTGCGACTCGATGAAGGGGGTGCACGGCAGGATTCAGTCGGCAGTCCCTTGGCTAGACGGTCGGTGACGGTGTGTGCCCAACTACGGCAGCACGTGGGACAGGCGGCCTTAGTGACCCCTCGTTTGCCACATTGGAAACAATGTTTCTCGATTGGGTGAGGGCAGGCGGCTGATTGATGCCCGATGGTGCCACAATTCCAACAAGTGGCTATCGGTGGTGGTATGTATGACGACGGGCGGTACTCAGTATGGCGTGGAGGTCTCGATAGGGATGTATTGGTTACACGGGACGTGCTTGGATAAGCGGTGATCGGAGCGGCGGTGCACGTCGGGAATGGCCCGTTCTTGGGCTTTACGGAAAAAGTTGGGGATCGGCGAGAGGGCCCTGGTTGTGGTGAGGTCGGTCTGTTAGCGGTCGTCGCTGAGGTGTCAGGGAACCGCGGCAACCGTGGTTGAAACGGCATCAGATCCGTCTGTGTGGATTTATCACACATAATTGGAGGAGGCCTCGTTTGTGTTTCTACCTCGAGGGTTTCCGGGGGATCGCGGACGCACGCTGGGTTGGCGTATTGGCCCCGATAGTGTTCGCGGTCTTCGGCGACTTCCGCGCAAGCGGCGGCGATATCTGCTTCGAGTCGTGGGTGAGCAGCGCACATTAAATCTAGTAAGTGTGCGTGTCTTTGGAGACGCTCCCAACCCCGGACGAATTCTCCCTCACGGGGTGTGGACTCCTCATCTGAAGACCCCACTTCCATTATTTCTTCCCCTGAAGAGATCACTACTTCTTCCTCTGAAGAAACCATTGTTTCGTAGTGTGGTTGTCGGGTGTTGGTCGAGATGATTTTTGGTTGGTTCCGGAGTCGATACAGCGATACAGCGATACAGGTTCTGTGGGTCAAGGTACAGGGTTACGATACAGTTTTAAGTCTTTGATGTGCATGTTTCCTATTATTCGAGTACCCTCTACTTCTGATAATTCATAGACGACAGGAGAAAGGATTCGGGAGATACGATAAGGACCAGCGAATTTCGGTGCGAGTTTCGCGGCGATATGTTGTGCGGCTGAGGATAAGACGTGGTGTCGTTTTAACACAAGATCACCTACCGCAAATCGTTGTTCGCGTCGTCGTAAATTATAATGTCGAGATTGTTTACTGAAAGCTTCCTCGAGGCTTGTGGTCACCCACTCACGTAAGTGATGCAATTGTTGCATTCGCTTTGACCATGCCTCGGTAGGCTGAACGTCTAAATCGGGAGAAACAGCTGTTCGATCCCGTAAAAAATTCGTAGGTTTTGGTATGCGACCAAAATTCAAAAAGGCGGGGCTACTTTCAACGGAGGTATGATAAGCAGTGTTATAGGCGAATCTAAAGTCCGATAAATGTAAATCCCATTCTCTGTGGTCTCTTTCTAAGAACGATACAATCATGGTCTTTAAAACCCTATTTACTCTTTCTACTGGATTGGCTTGTGGATGGTATGGGGGTGTTGTAGTGTGAACGATACCGTATTTATTTGCAAGCTCTTTTATTGCGCGGTTATTAAATTCGGTACCATTGTCGGTAAGTAACACTTGGGGTGCTCCCCATCGCGATAGAACGAGTTCTTCGAAAGCGTCACTAATTTTCTGTCCGGTAGCTTTTTTAAGTGCGCAACACTCTACCCATTTGGTAAAAAGATCTTGCATTACTAGAATATACGCGAATCCAGATTTGCTAGGGGGAAAAGGTCCCATGATATCGGTAGCGACTACGATCCAGGGTTGTTCAACTACTCGGTGTCCCATTAAACCGGCGGGAGCGACTTGATTGACTTTGCAGCGTTGACAAGTAGGACAGTTTCGGACATAGTTCGCGACATAGTAATACATTCCGGGCCAATAGTAGTCGGTAGTGAGTCGTCGATAGGTTTTTTTCGATACCTAGATGACCGGCTTGTGGTGCATCATGCGCTTCTTGAAGTGCATTAGCTTGCTGGTCTTCCGGCAAAACAAGTTTCCAGGCATTTAAATCGGTCATTACGGTATCAGCGACGGGGTCGGTTCGTCGAAAATACAGATTGTCATCTTCTATTTTCCAATCACGAAATCTTTTTGGGAAATTAACGATATCGCGCTTCCTTCGTTCATACCAAGAATCGGGAACAGGAGCGGGAGCGATAGCTGCTACTACTTCTATCTCCGAATCGGTAGCTGTTTCCGGAATTCGAGAGAGAGCGTCAGGGACGTAGTTTAACGCACCTTTTCGATAAACGATAGTATAGTCGTATCCTAATAACTCAAGGGCCCATCGGGCTAATCTTCCGGTAGGGTTTTTGCGTTTATGGAGCCATTGTAAACTACTATGATCGGTAATAACCGTGAAGTGATATCCTTCGATATATGCGCGAAATTTAGCGATAGCCCAAACTACAGCGAGACATTCTTGTTCCGTTACCGAGTAACGTCGTTCCGTTTCTGATAAGGTTCTACTCGCGTACGCGATTACACTTTTTACCTCGTCTTTTGTCTGTGTAAGGACAGCGCCAATGCCTACGGCACTTGCATCTGTCTGAAGGACGAATGGAAGACTAAAATCGGGACAAGTTAGAGTCGGCGCGGTCGTTAGATAATGTTTTACTTGTTCGAACGCGCGGATTTGTTCTACTTCCCATATCCAAGATTGAGTTTTCTTTAATAATCGAGTTAAAGGTTCGGTAATACTAGCGAAATTCGGAAGGAACCGACGATACCAGGAGGCCATTCCCAAAAAACGGCGTAACTGTTTAATAGTTCGCGGTGCAGGATATTCGATAACAGGCGTAATTTTATCGGGGTCTACTTGTAGACCGTTTTCATTTACGATAAAACCGAGGTATTTAACCTGAGAACAACAAAATTCACTTTTCTCGGGATTGATAGTTAATCCAGCGTTATGGATAGTTTTTAAAACGCGTTTTAGCCATTCAAGATGCTCTTCGAAAGTCTTTGTCGCAATAATAATATCGTCTAGGTATGCAAAGGCGTAAGGGTCCATTTCTGGGCCGATCAGCTGATCTAACAATCGCTGAAAGGTCGCGGGAGCGCCTGTTAATCCGAAGGGCATGCGGGTAAAATGAAAAAGTCCTTCACCAGGTACGATAAAAGCGGTAACTTCGCGGCTTTCGGGAGTTAACGGAATTTGAAAATATGCTTGGCTTAAATCGATAGTCGATATGAAACGGGCCGATCGAAGTTTATCTAAAATACTATCCATACGCGGTAGAGGATAGGCATCCTTTTTTGATATACTATTGACTTGTCTAAAATCGATACACAGGCGATAAGATCCGTTAGGCTTTTTAACCATGACGATAGGGCTCGCCCATTCGCTATGAGATGGTTCAATTACTCCGGATGATAATAATTTGTCGACCTCAGCATCGATAGCTTCCTGTATTTTAGGAGATACGCGATAAGATCTTTGCCGAATCGCGGGATGATTTCCTACGTCGATACAATGGGATGTTAGATTAGTAATTCCGATCTGATCCGAAGTTGGCGGTATTTCGATATCTAGTAGGGTTTTTAATTGAACCGATTGTTCTTCCGAGAGCAATACTAGACCATTGCACATAGTTAAGCTGGCGCGAGTGTCACCAACGAAGTCAAATAGTTGATTCGGATTATCTTTAAAACACCACGTTAATTCCTCAAAGTCCGCTATTATTTTACAAGTGTGGATGAAATCTAAGCCGAGGATGCAGGTAAAGTGCAAGCCAGGTATTAAATGCGCGTAAATTTCGAAAGTTCGACCACCTAATTCGATAGGTAACGCGACTCTGTGTGTTACACTAGCCGACTTACCGGCAGCGGTAATGACGTAGCTAGCTTGCGCTTCTGATAGTGGTAAATTTAAAGATTCGATTAAAGGGGTCAATTTAGGACCTACGAAAGTACGAGAGGATCCGCTGTCAAATAGAGCTTTTATTTTATGTCCGACTACGGTAAATTCGATAAACAATAACGGTAGTTCTTCTGAGTCTCGATTTAGATTATTAAGCGATAATTCGGGGTTTTGGCTCGCGGGCTACGTTTGGGATTCCGCGTTCGCCCTTACTGACGGCTCCCTTGCTGGTTTCCCGAGCATCTAGGACACGTCATTTTAGTTACATCCGGTTTACCGCATTTAAAGCAAAATCTCTTTTTATTCTCGGTACATTGGGGAAATCTGTGGCCAGCCTGACCACAATTCCAACACTTTCCTAACCAAGGGGTGGATTCTGGATTTCTTCCGGTAGGAGTGATAACGTTAGTGAGGTTGAGGGGGTCGATAGTCGACGTAGATGCAATTGGTTCCGGTCTAGGAGCAGCTGGTCTCTGATTATTATTATTTCTTTGGTTCTGCGGTTTTTTATTGGTATTGCTGTTAGATGGGATAGCAGCGTTTACGAAATCGGGGTTATCGATATCTAAGCTACACGCGGTGAGAGCGTTTCGATTTTGTTTAGCTGGGGTACGCACTCCGCGATACGATAGGCCCGGTAACCTTGAACCGGCTGAGGTTGGGGGTGCTTGAAAGCGACTCGCATTATTATAGGTCTGTTCCAATCGCCGAGCCAGGTCCTCTAATTCGTCTAGATCATACACTTCACCACGGCGGATTAGAATTTGATAGCGCGGTAATAAGTTACGATGAGTGTACTCGAGTTGTTCCTCGTTACTCCATGGGGGATATAGTCTATCAAAATATGCCCGCATATACGTTATATAATCTGCGACAGATTCTTGTTCACCCTGAGTTCGTCGACGTATTTCTTCCCTGAGGGCGTGTTGAAGGTCGGGGTCTCCGAAACGAACACGCCACGCATACTCGAATTGTTGCCAATTCCGCCAAGTATGACGTTTAGCTCTAAACCAATACATCGCGACACCGGATAGAAAAAACGGAATGCTATGTAGAATAGATTCATCGCGAAGATTAAATAACTCTCGTCCCTCCTGAATTCTCGCTAAAAATGCTTCGGCATCTTCGCCGTGTTCTCCCGAAAAAGTGAGGTTCCACTTACGCATAACGTCGTAAGTAGCTGCAGCGGTCGGTATCTGATTAGTAGGTGACCTCGGGTTAAAATTCTGATTATTCTGATGTGTAGCATTGAATTGAGGGCGGAAGTTATCTTGATTAGATCGCGGAGTAAATTGACGTATTGTTGCCGGGTTATTCGGAAAGGTAGGTTGTCCTAAAACGATAGGTCGGCTAGTCGGTATTTGTTGGAATGTGTGCGATACATGTGCGTGATTCGGATTGTTCTCGGGGAAATAATGATTCTCAGGAAAATCATCTTCAGGGATGTTATTCCCGGGAGCGATAGTTCGGAGTTGGTTATTTCCAGGAACGATAGTTTGGAGCTGATTATTTCCAGGAACGATAGTTTGGAAATTGTTATTTCCAGGAACGATAGTTTGGAAATTGTTATTTCCAGGAACGATAGTTTGGAAGTTGTTATTTCCAGGATCGATAGTTTGGAAATTGTTATTTCCAGGATCGATAGTTTGGAGATTGTTATTTCCAGGATCGATAGTTTGGAAATCGTGATTTCCGGGGTCGATATTTTGTGGATTGTTAAGTCTAGGGGGTGTGTGACTTCCTCCCGGTCTAGTATCGTGAGCAGTATCCGACCTATTATCTAACATGTGTCCGGGCGAATGCGGGGATTGATGGCTTTCCTCTGCTGCATTCGGATGCAACTGATCTCCGGGTGTTGAAGGGTTCGACATATCTCCGCGCTTGTTCTGACAGGCGCGAAGTAACCGATCACGTAAAGTGGGAAGGGTTCCGATAGTTGATAAAGATAGCCGATATAATTCGAATCTTAATTCGTCAGCTGATAGCACGTAAACCCACGCGTCAACAGACGACGGTTGTGACATAGAGGTTGTAAATATGCGAACGCTGGGAACTAGCGCAGCGGTCGTAGGTCGATACGAGTAGATTTGAAAAATATGTAAGAAAGGTAAATACGATACAGGTCTTAAGGGTACTACGCAGTCGATAGTTTTTGTTTAATGGATTATTATAATCTTTCTATTATAGTTAACGACAATATGGTTAATAACAACCTTTGTCTAACGGATTATTGTAATCTTTCTGTTAGAGTTAACAATAATGCATTTGAATAACAATCTTCGTCTAACGGATTACTTTAATCCTTCTGTTAGAGTTAACAATAATATGGTTGAATAACAACCTTTGTCGAACGGATTATTTTAATCCTTCGGTTATAGTGAACAATAGAATGGTACACGATTAATCCTTTAATGTTCGTTTTTCTCCTTTCTTTTGTTCGATCTTATTTCTAACGGTTTTGATTTTGAATTTTTCCTAATTTTTACGCGAGCTTTTCGCGATTTTTCCGAAATTTCCAAAATTTGATTAATGTAACCTCAGAATTTAATTTCCTCTTTGGCGTGGCCCCACGTTGGGCGCCAATTTGTAACGCAGTTTTCTAACTTGGAGAGGAAAAACCACAGATCTGGTTACAATTCGGCACTTTTCCGTGTTAATTACTTAATTACCAAAGTGTTGGGCGCCAGACGCTACTGCGTCGTTTCGATACGATAACACAACTTACTAAAACCAGAAAAACTTACGGAAATGCGTCGAGCGACAACTCGACTAGCTCAGATAACAAAGCCTTAGATAGAGGGGCAGGGTACACCACGTAAAACAAGATTATTTCTTTGAGATAGTTGAGATCACATCAATCAATAATTTATTAATTAAATTAGATAATTCAGACGAATGATACAGAATTGGCGATAGTATTAATCATTTGTTACGATAGTTTTCCTAACTGTTCAGGACAGAATTTACTCGTTTATGATACAATTAAATCAGAGGAATGTGTCAGAGCTGACTCGATATAAAACGAATAGACTAGACTCCAGACTTGGTATCACAGAGCGATACTTCGTACCCAAATGCAAATTATATCATAACACATCCTGAGATTAACGTACTAGAGTTTTGAGATATTATAAAAGAAAAATCGATAACAAACGATACAGATCCCTACTAATTAATTAGCCACGCTTGGCCATACAATTTACGATACTCCGAAATCTACTGCTAAATAGAGACCACGCGGTCATTCGAGAGACGCGAATTACAGGTTCAACGTTAGCAATTAAATTAGAACGATAAAGATTGTTCTTTAACCAAATTCTGACAATTTATATTGATCGAAACGATACTAAATCATCCAAAATTAACTATAACTTACTAGATTTTACATACGAATAATAATTTATCCAAAACGGACTATATCTTACTAAACTATAACAAATTAACGATAACAAACTAAACTATACGCGAGGTCTAAGCCGTCGCGGCTATCTTCGCTCAGGGTACTCCAGGAAAAGGTATTTTTCTACAGTATTTCATGCACAATATTATTCTAACATACTAAATCAAAAATATAAGCCATACGAGAAGCGATAAGCAATAAATTATAGCCAAAAAGCAATGAAAGATCTATGTAACTCAGCCAGACTCGAGGTTGTTCGATAATTTAAGAGATAGACTACGACAGACGAGCTGCTTAGCTCAAAAGACAAAGACGAGCCTCGTGGCTCAATAACCAAATTAATAACCGAAACTTTATTACGAACGACCTCGTGCCTTCACAAAAGAATTAAGACCTTACCTTAATCAAGTTGCTCAATGTAGCACAAACTCACGATTTAAATAAGACTCGATAACTCGATAGGATACACAGTGTGGTGAAATGTTAAAGGATGCGTAGCGCAGACTAGAGCGAAGAAGTAGGCTGTGTAACAGGTGTACCGGCCTTATATAGTCGGTGTTTTCTTCCACTAGTTCATCCTTCAGGCTTAGCGTACTCACGTGACATATCGATGATCTAATTGGTCGGTGAGCGACAGATTTTGACGAACGTAATTTAGGCGAAGTCTACCTCACCCCTGCCGCTGCTAATACCGCTCCTATTCCCGCCTTCCTTTTGAATCCCCGGGCGCTGGACTCACATGGAGCCTCGCTCGCCCGGCCACCCGATATTTCTTTTAGGGCCTTACACCATTGGTCGATCCACCAGAAAGTTAGTGGTAGCTTCGTGTCTCGGCATACTAGGGCTTCACCCACGAAAAGATTCGGTAGGTTGGAACGCTGATCCGGGGGTTGTCATGACCAACCACGGCCGCGATAACAGATTCGGAGACAGTTTGACGATAGTAGCTGCACTGACCGATACTCATCAGGTGGGAGGCTGTGAGGATGCACCTGCACATGACCCTGTACACCACCCTCGTACCGGAAATGCATTTTCTTGTAGGCGGTAGCTCTTCGGATGACGGGAGGATTTCGTTGTGCTTCTCGCACATCCCTGTACGCCGCCAATCCGATAGTTGGAGGTGGTAGATCTTTCCACTTGAGAGGAGGCGCTGACCTTGGGGTTTTCTGGACCAACCATGGTTTGCACGCCGATAGAATCGTCTTTGACGATATTGGAGGCTTCTTACGTTCGGTAGAATCGCTTTTCCTTCGGTAGTTCCCACGACGACAGACGTCTCGTGGAGTATCGAGCTCGAGATTACATAGTTTACAAAAAATAAAATAGTGTCAGTTAGACCTGATCATTTTTCCCTAAGTTTTCTCTTTTCCTGGAGACCCTGTCTACGCCACGCATCGTCGCATTTTCGAGAGAATCGCCTTGTGGCGGGGAAATTTAAAATACCACGTCACAATATATATATATAATAGCTGTGACTTATACCAGCTTTGCCGATGTCAGCTCTGAAATAGAAATAAATTCTTATCCGAAATATATACTAGCTGAAATTGATAGAAAATGACAGGGTATATGCATGGATTCACACCAAAATTATTTCAAATTTTTTTTATATTTTCCTAGTCGGTACAACAGTTTCGTTCAAATATTTGTTTCTTATTTCATTAAATCTAGTTTCTACAGCAGGTACAACAGTTTTACAGTAGGTACAACAGAGCGCGCTGACCCGTTATTCGCGATCGCAAGACGAGATCGCACCCTCGCATCGATCTCCTACATCTAACGAATCGATTAATCGGAGTGCTATTCTCCTCATGATCCCGGTACAATCCTCCTGACGCTGTCTTGACCCATTCATTAATGAATGCCCCAGGATAGCGTCGGGAGAATCATACCAGTTTCATGAGGAACATACCACACCGATTAATCGATCGGTAGATCACGGAGATCGATGCTTGAGTACTATCTAGTCTCACTATCCGAAATACGTGTCAGATTCATACAAGACTAGTTTTCACACTCATCCCTTATATCCAACAGTCTAAACTACAGAGCGCGCTGACCCTGGGCTCGCATCACCCGCCATTCGCAATCACGTGACTGGAGCACATCCTCACATCGGTTATCCGGAACGTACCGAGACGATGAACCAGCCAGCCCTCCTCCGCGCCAACCCAGCACAAGTGTCCTGACGCCATCTTGACCTATTCATTAATGAATACCCCAGGATGGTGTCGGGACGCCTGTGCTGAGCTCGTGCGGAGGAAAGCCGGACGGTTCATCGTCTTGGCACAATGCGAATGACCGATGTTTGGACTTGCTCAAGTCTCGTGATTCGAATCGCGCGGGGATGAAACCCCAGGGTCAACGCGGGCTGACAGTTTATTACTCTCTCTCTCTCACACACACACACACCACTTAACAACGAAATCACGCCGACATACGCACACACACACACTTCACTTATCAATTATAACACTCTGACGTATGTCGGCTATGATATAGGGTAAAAACAAACGCGTCAACTCGTTAAACACGACATCTAAATGGTCCCCGCAGATTTTCACGTCCCCTAAGTCCCTGTGTAGCGCAGCATTCGCTGCATAGGCCTCCTCGCACACCACGACACCGATCTGCTGCAGAGTGGGGGCCGTCATCTTCTGGATCGCACGACGGAGGCAAACTGACGAACCAGCATCTCCTTGCATTTGTCGACATCCTTTACCACCAGGTCCAAGTGAGCGATGTACTGGTCTATACAGGTGGCTATATGACGCAGGCCGTCAAATGTAACCTTCTGCATCACAATTAGGGGGGAATAGGTCTTTCGCGGCTTCTTCCATCCAGGTTCACCAGCGTTATCGTCCTCCTCCTCCTCTTCGTACCCCTGCTGACTTTCTGCTGCGTCCGGATTGCTCGCATAGAAAGCAACTACTTTCGAGCCGTGAGCCGTTGTTAGTCGGAAGGTACACCCGCCGGCTAGTGAGACGGTATCGCTCAGCAATGAGCTCATACTACCGGCGGGGCGCTCGCTTTTCTCGAAATACTTTTCGATATCCTCGAGCCTTCCAGCCAGATCCTCCCATGTTTCGACGCTGAGGGATACCCCGCTCGAGTAATTATTTAGGAATTTCACCACAGGCTCGAAGGTCCCATCTAAGCGTAGACGAAGACCGATGTTCACCTTCTTCGACCACGAACCGTTGAGCCCGTACGTCCTCGACAGTAGCAGGTTACGCTCGGATTTCTTCAGCGCTATGTCAAAAGTTTTCGACAACCGACTACACCCCTCTTTCAACGAGCCTTTTCTCGGTGTGGCCATAGTTCTTGACTGTTCGGTTGCAACTGAAAGCTCGGCACCCGATCTAGTCTTCGCCGAGACCGAGCTACCCCACCATTCTGCACACCTCAATAAAAAAAAAAAACGCACCACGTGACAATCGTACGACAGTCGCAGGCGGCATCGCGCAGCGGACTTCAAAGAAAATGTAACCTCATACAGCCACCGTGGTTTTTCTATAACCACGTAATCCGATGCGCAACGGACGTCGTTATCTTCCAGGTATCGTTAACACGCTCTTCGGTTTATCCCAACAATAAAGTCGTACCCCGACAGCGGTCACCCTCACCTTCCGTAAAGCGCTGATGGTGCATCACGCCACTCCAGCTGGCCTGCATATTCGCGATGCACACACACACACACACACACACACACGCACACACAATTTTTCATAACAGCCCTAGCGATCCTTATGAAGGGAATAGAGCTAGATTCGCATTACAAACCAACAGTTCGTCGTGTCAAGAATCGTATATCGTCAGAAACAGAAAAGGTATGTCTTTACCACTCTATCTCTTGTTCAACCCCCACACCCCTCTAATTCTAAAAGATTCTGAACAAAAAATGTTTAAACAATTCAGATGGAGCATGGAAGAATCGCGGTACGCGCCCGAGTTGTGCAAATGAGGGGGGAGTTGAGGCAGAGGTTTCTAGCCAACACTAGGGCACTCCTTCAACACCTCCGAGACAACAACGTGGCCCTGGAGTTCATAACGCAGACGTTTAACGTTCACTATGAACTCCTGGCCCACCTGAATAGGCAGTGGGAGGTCAACGATTCCCTCGTTTACCAGAGAAATCCCGCTGTTCCTGCTGGAGCTGCGAACGGAGCTGCGACCGGAGCCGCGAACGGAGCCGCCAACGTCGTGCAGAGCGAGGAAATCACTTCAACCGTCGATGAAAACACATCGGCGGAAGAAGACGATGACGATACCATAATGTTCGACGATCGCGACGACGGTTTAGGGATTATTCACGAGGATGACGAAGAAGTCGAAGAAGAAGAAGAAGAAGAAGAAGAAGAAGAAGAAGAAGAAGAAGACGAAGAAGCAGAAGAAGAATTACAACAAGTCCCGAACCATCCGAACCACCCACCGTCACCACCACCTCCATCCCCTGCCTCAATACCACCCTCCCCGGCCTCAATAACTCCCTCCCCGTCACCACCACCTTCCCCCCTGTTTATCACCCGCCGTTAATTCTATCATATTAATTTTAGAATAACCGTACATGTAATATATATATATATATATATATATATATATATATATAGATTTAATCAAAAAACGTAGACACTATGAATAATAATAATCGTAGGTATAATTTTTTACATCTGATATATATTCATTCATTCCAAAATATCGATTTAAGAAAAAAATGTATGAAATAAATATATACGTTCAAATATATATATCTATACTTCAATTGCTTGATACCACAATTAAATTTAGTAAATAATAATATTTAAAAAAAAAAATTCAAATTTCCAAATCTTAATAGATTTATTTTAATTTTTTGTTAAATATATATATATGTAAGCGGTGAGGTATTATATTTCTAGTCATACACAGACACTCGTACGACTTGACGAGGTGTTAAAATTATTGCTCTATACTGCAGGATCCGGTATAGGTGTGTGTGTGTGTGTGTGTGTGTGTGTGATATCTCGGATGTAGGAAACTACACCAGCTATAAGAGCATATATATATTTACTTCGTCTCACACACACACGCACGCGGGAGGGAATATGATTCGCACACGAGACGGATCCGATGTAAGTGTGTGTGTGTCATATCAGCGAGATCTATAAATTCAACAGCACCTGTGCAATTTGCTCACTTTGAGCATAAACAGGGTAAAAAAATGACAGATAACAAATTTGAACGCGAATTAACGGGGGCTAACCGGGCGATTTAGCGGAGCAGCGTGATTCGAACCGTTATACGCGATGTGTTGTATTACGCCAGGAGGTCCGCCCCTCGATTCGTCCGCGATTTTGACGATAATTGGTTTCTCGAGCTGGTCGACCTTCCGGCACCCGCGCTGCTCTTTCGCTTGAGAGGTCTTTTATGGTTTTGCGCCGTGCCGGATATCGGCCGTATGTACGATCAGCACGTGTTTGACCAGTCTTGGGAAAGTATGAAAATCGCTGTCGACGTGGTGCGCTAACGCGGTGCTCAGTCATACCCCGAAGTCACCAGGATGGTACGGGCGTACACGGATCACGCAGGTAAGTAACAACTCTGTTTTACAGACACTTTATCAACAGCTCGCTTCATAGTATCGCCCGGTGTTTTTTTCACACCAGACAACTCGACCAGCGAACCCGAGACGGAGTGGTTAAACGCAAAGGAGGATGAGTTCGATGACGAAGATCAACTTCTGTACGATGCTGCGAGTCGTTACGAGCTCGCCGCGCGGGAGGAAGAGGAAGAAGAGCTCGAATTGATAAGGGTGACGGAGCAAGCCGAGGCTGTCGTTGATACACCTTCTGTTGGGAGCGAAAAAACGACTACCCTCGCGGCACAGCAGCCACAGTGTCCCGATTCCGCCGGTGAGTACGAGCGAGCATGCATTTTTTTTTCGAGACGTCTCGTGTAACCCGGTCTTTAACTCTTGGTTATCAGATCGACGCCGCCCCGCCTACGTCGGTGGTATCAACGAAGGTGCCGGTACATCGGGCATACAGTATGGTGGGGGTAAGAGAAAGAGAGCACCGTCTCCTGAAAATTCCTCGACAGACGATGAGATGGAGGTGGTGTTTTCCGACGAATCTTCCGGTGAGTATCCTCCTTTTTCCCAATTCTCGATACGATTCGTGTAACCGGGACATTACTCTTGGCCGTCAGAGCGGCGCCGCGCTGTCTACGATGCATCGAAACGATCCGGAGGTAACAATGAAGACGCTTGTCTACAGCGGGGTGGAGGGAAGAGAGAGAGAGTCGCCGGCACGACTGTGGACGATCACATTGCGCGTCCTCCGGGTGTTAGATTTCTGATTGTAGACGAGAGTCGTAAATATTATCGTAGATTCGCCGTAACGGGGAGCGTCTTTACGTTGAAAATCATTACACCGCCGGAAACAGTCGACCCTGTTACCTGGCTCGAAGAAGCCGTCAGGGATATTCACAATTACGCCACGACCACCGCCCCGGACTCTGTCGATGATGCCGCTAACGATTATATCGGATTCGGACTAGACACCCCCTCGTTTGCTCTGGGTACGGCCGGTTTGTCGTTTCGACCGGTTCGGGACTCTCACTACGAGGATCTCTGGCGACTAGTGTTCAGTCTCAGTCAAAGCGCCTCCGAATTTCGGTTGGATGACGCGTTCAGAATCACCGTTAACCGGGTCAGCGTTCCGGTGGGTCGCGGGCGAAAGAGCAGACCTCTCACCCACGAGGAGGTGAGCAATCGGTCACTTCTCGAGGTCGAACGCGACAATCTTTGTCTACCGCGCTCTATAATTTCTGCTCGCGCCTATATGAACAGAGAGGGTATCGGGGGTAATGACGCTGACCCCGCGCTTCGATGGTCCGACGTACGTCGCGCGAAATCCAGACTTCAGAGGGAGGCTGCCCTGGCTTTGTGCAGAGAGGCGCGCGTAGAAGTCCCCCCAGAGGGCTGCGGTATGCGAGAGATCGTCAGATTTCAAGAATATCTGGCTCCTCTGGGTCTAGCCGTCGCGATATACGATTTCAATACCTTTGGCCGCGGGGGTGAGGTCGTTTACAACGGGACGCGCGTACTAGCTGAGCGGGGTGAATACCCCAGCGCCACATTGAACATACTCTACTTTCCTCGCGGCGGTCATTACAAGCCTATATTAAATCTTACCGCCGCAGCAGCCAACAGACGCTTTTGCGAGCCCTGCAACGTCGCCTATCGTTATACCGGCGATCACAGGTGCTCCAACAGATGTCCAAGGTGCAACACCGTTCCGCAGTGCGACAGAGCGGGGGTACGGATGCCGTGCGTTGCCTGTGGCCGGTGGTTCTTTGGGGCGGAATGTCTGCGGAGACATCGCGTCGCGGGGTCGTTCGATCCTCGCAGAAGCGTCTGCGATACCCTGCAGATGTGCAGTGGGTGCGGTCTGTTCGTCGATCGCAGGAAAAGGGTTCACTCTTGCGGCAACGCGTACTGCAACACGTGCGGATCCGTGCAGGCGGTAAACCACGACTGTTACATGCAGCCTCTGAAGCCGCCCACCGGAAACCCGGAACATATATTCGTATTCTATGACTTTGAGACCCAGCAGTGCGCCCCGGTGGCCGGCAGCGGAGATGTCAATTTGCACGTGCCGAACCTGTGCGTGGTGCAGCAGACGTGCACCAACTGCATACACGAGCCCGATATAAGTACACCCTGTCCTAGTTGCGGTCTCGTGCGCGAGTTCGTATTCCGAGAGAATCCCGTTAAACAGCTGGTGGACTTTGTCACGCGGGACGTTCACCGGTTCAAAAAGATCTTCTGTATAGCGCATAACGCCAGCGGTTTCGATTCGCAATTCATACTGCGCTACCTGGTAGAAAATAACAGAGATCCGCCGCAGGTGATCCTGAACGGTACCAAAATCATACTGATGGAGACGTGTCACACGCGTTTCCTGGACTCTTTGGCCTATATGCCTATGGCTCTAGCCGCGCTACCCAAGGCATTCGGCCTACCTGTGGAATCGCGCAATGGTATCTTTCCGCATCTGTTCAATACACCCGAGAATCGGGATTACATAGGTCCGTTGCCAGCCGCGGAATTCTACTCGCCCGACAGTATGAAGACCTCGGACAGGCAAGCTTTCTACAAATGGTACGAGGAGGCCACAGCCGGCGGGTACGTGTTTGATTTTAACCGCGAGCTAGTCGAATACTGTCGCAGCGACGTGGACATCCTTCGCCGAGCATGCGTCGCGTTTAGAGATATTTTTCTGAATTGCGGCGATGTTTGTCCGTTCTCGCGGAGCACCACCATAGCATCGGCCTGTTCCGTCGTGTTTCGACAGAATTTCCTCAGACCCCGTACCATAGGAGTGCTACCGGCCGGCGGGTACAGGTTAGCCAACAATCAATCGGCGAAAGTGGTCAAATGGCTCGTTTGGATGGAGAGGGAGTTGGGGACGGAGGTGAGGCACGCCGGGCGAGGTCGCGAGTACAGGATCCCCGAAACGAGGCGGGTTGTCGACGGGTATTACACAGACGCGGGTGGGGAGCGACACGTGCTGGAATTTCACGGATGCTACTGGCACGGGTGTCGGAGATGTCACACGATCAATCGCGACAAAGAGCTAGCGGGCGGGGATACGATGGACAGACGGTGGCAAGAGACTGGGGCAAAAACGGCACGCATGATTGAGCTCGGTTACAGAGTCACGGAGATGTGGGAATGCGCGTTCGACGAGATGATGGATACCGATCCTGAAATGCGCGATTACATCGAACAGCATCCGCTGGTCCTCTCCCGCGACTCGTTGAATCCTCGAGAGGCGTTTTTCGGAGGGCGTACGGGGAACACGAAGCGTTATCACGAGGCTGCCCCGGGGGAGGAGATCCGATACGTAGACGTATGCTCTCTGTACCCTTGGGTGTGCAAAACCGGTCGCTACCCTGTGGGCCACCCGCGAGTCTACGTAGGTGGGGAGTGCAAAGCGTTGACCGGTTCCTACAACACAGACATCTCCGGGCTCGAGGGTCTCGTGAAATGCGTGATCCTGCCACCCAGGAATCTCTATCATCCGGTGTTGCTGGTCCGGATGCGCGGAAAACTCATGTTTCCTCTGTGTCGCTCCTGCTGCGAGGCTTCTCTGCAGATCGATTGTCCGCACGAGTCGGAGGCCGATCGGTGGCTCACGGGTACCTGGGTGTCGGCCGAGCTGCAGAAAGCCGTGGCTGTCGGCTACAGCGTGATCGACGTGTCGGAGATCTGGCAATACGAGAGCACGGTGTACGATCCGGCCAGCGGTCAGGGGGGACTCTTTGCTCCCTGCATAGACACTTTTCTGAAAATAAAGCAAGACGCCAGCGGGTGGCCCGGCGAGTGCACCGACGAGGCGTCCCGCGACCGTTATCTCGCGGAGTACGAGCAGGTGAAGGGTATCAGGTTGCAGCGGGAGAAAATCACAAAGAACGCTGGCCTGCGTTCCGTATCCAAGCTCTGCCTGAACTCGTTCTGGGGTAAATTTGGCCAGCACGAAAACCTCCCGCGTACCGAGGTGATCAGAGACCGTCAACGTCTGCTGGAACTGTTGACGGATCCCGAGAGCGAGGTGGTCGATATCTTGCCTGTGACGGAGCAAATACTCTACGCGCGGTGGATTAATACGCAGGAGAGCATCGTACCGTCTGCGCTGGCCAACGTTGTGCTGGCCGCCTACACCACTGCCCAGGCTCGCCTCAAGCTGTACAGCTATCCCGAGAGACTCGGGCGCCGGGTGTTGTATTACGATACGGACTCTGTTATTCACGTGAGGAGAAGCGGGGAGTGGGAGCCGGCTACGGGTAACTTTTTAGGCGATCTGACGGACGAGCTGGCGGAATACGGCGAGGGGAGTTACATAAAAGCCTTCGTTTCCGGCGGTCCGAAATTTTACGCGTTCCTGGTACAAAAGGGGGATGGGGAGGTGGCCGAGGTTTGCAAAGTGAAGGGGGTCACTCTAAATTATCAGACTCGAATGAGGGTAAATTTTGATTCCATCCGGGGCATGGTGGTCGAGGCTGACGAACCTATTCGCGTCGAGCGAAGAGCTATTCAGCGTACGGCGCTGCATCGGGTAGTCACCCGCAGCGTGAACAAGATATGCCGCCCCGTTCAAACGAAAAGACGCCTCTGCGACACGGGCTACGACACTCTTCCTTTCGGCTACAAATCGCACAACTGAATTACCGTGCATCTCGCTCTGCAGCTAGGTTTAGACTCTCTCTCTCTCTCTTTCTCTCAACGCTTATACTCTGTTATTCGACACGCGCGTAAACAGAGATAAACCTCGACTCGCCAGACTACCGGGGAACACAAGTGTGCGGCGGTTACTCATCGGCTCGGTAGGTCAGTAGTAGTAGTAGTAGTAGTAGTAGTAGTAGTAGTAGTAGTAGTAGTAGTAGTAGCTGTAGTATTTGCTTATCAATCCGAGCGTAAAATGGCGGGTGCGGGGGGTGTGTACGGCGGTCTGAGAAGCTGAGGTCGCCGCACGCTGCGAGGCAACCCCCCGAGTAAGCTGATACGGGTTGCCTTTGCCGCTTTAGGAGCTGCTTCCCGGCCGGCGTCCCGTCTCTCTCGCTCTTAGCTGTTAAGTGAGAGAGAGACGGGGCGGACGCGCGCGCGCGCGCGCGTGACCAAAAGCTTTTACGTAACGCGCGCACCCCCGGGGGCCCCACCGCGGTCAAGCCATCGCGACAGGGACTTTGACGCAAAACCGAGCACGCGTCGATGATTTTTTTGATATATTTAATTGCAGATTCGACGGAGCTGTGAGTCGCGAGGATGGACACGCGCTGGAAACATCCCTTTTCCGCCATCGTAGCCGGGCCTTCCGGTTGCGGTAAATCCAACTTTGTGAAAAACTTTCTGCAACACGCGAGCGAGATGTGCGACACGGAGTTCGCGAGGGTGGTCTGGCACTACGCCGAGTGGCAACCGTTGTACGGGGAATCGAGCTCCGTGGAATATCGAGAGGGTTTGCTGCAACCGGCCGACTACGACGCGGACGACCGGCCCAAACTGCTCGTCATCGACGATCTGATGCGCGAGTCGTCCAACGGCGTTGTCATCGATCTCTTCACCAAGGGATGCCACCACAAGAACATGAGCGTGTTCCTGATCACGCAGAATCTGTTTCACCAGGGACGCGGGCAGAGGGATATCTCGCTGAACGCCAATTATATAGTTTTCTTCAAGAATCCGCGCGATCGCGCGCAGATACATCACCTGGTTCGTCAGGTGCACCCCGAGGACCCTCGCTTCCTGCAGGAGGCCTACAACGACGCCACAGCGCGCCCCCACGGCTATCTGCTTCTCGATCTGAAACAATCCACTCCGGAGAACTGCCGCTTTCGCACCGATATATTTCCCTCGGATTCGCGTCACTACGTTTACGTGCCTCGCAGAGATATAAAGGGTGGAGGATCGCACGCGGCGCCAGTCTTTCGTCTGTGATGAAACCCAGAGCTAGACGAGGAGCAGGAGGAAGAAGAGGTTCGGCGAACAGGTTCGGCTCTTCCAACGCCGCGATCTTGCACGCTATCTGTAAATCGGACCCAGCTCGGAGACGGGCTCTGCTGCGCACGGCCGACGACGCTCTGGTGAAAAACATTTGCGAGTGCGCTCTGAACACACTCAGGGGTAACGTGAGCCTGAGCGTCGATCAGAAAAGACGTTTGAGCAAGCACAGAAAAACTTTCCGTCGCCTGGCCTGCAACACGGGCAGCTGGAAAAGTAAGAAGCGTTTGCTGCTTCAACGGGGTGGATTTCTACCCTTGCTACTGGCGCCGATTATCGGCGGGTGATAAAAAAAATTGAGGAAATGGAGCGGGCCAAGAAAATGGTCCTGATACCGCAGGAGACAGCCGAACGTATCCAGCAGCGGCGACCCGATACGGATCCCGCGAGCCGTCTGGATAGCGAGATGCACGCTATTCTCAACGACCCGGGGAAAAACGATCGGGAAAAATGGAAGCTGTACCGACAGGTGCTGAGACGTTTCTTGTTTTTTGCCGCCGAGTCGCGAAAACCTTTGCAATTCTCTATACAAGGGGTGGGTGGCAAGGCTGCTGCTGCTGCTGGTGAAGAAGAACAAGAAGAGATGGATGGGGTGACTGAGGGGAATGCAGCTGGTAACAGCGGTGTAGCTATACAGAATATCGTGCTGAGCGTGCCGGACAAGTTTCGGCGGAAAGCGGAGCTGTTGCTGAACTATTTGACCACCAACGGTCGCTCCGAGATCTCGTGGGACGACAGGGGGACGATAGCCATAAGGGGCGCTCAGATAGCCGGGACGAACATCATCGATCTGATAAACGACGCGGTACGCGAGAGAAAATCTATGCAGGCCAGGGGGAGGGAACAGTTCGCGCGGCTCCTTCACGCGATCAACACGCCTCAAGAGTACATAGGTAATCCCGTTTTTCAAAAACCTACGCGTCACGCCTCGTCACGATCGACAGCCGGCCCATCTCATCAGAGACGTATCAACGACGAGGACCGGGCTGTGGACGGTGACGTTGATACGAACGAGGCGGGTGAGGAGGAGGAGGAGGATACGGATTCGGACTCGATATTTGCCACACCCAAGAACAGACAACGACCGGGGCAAACCGGAAACGGTGCTTGGTTGAGACTCAGGTTGAAATGAAGATCCTCGAAGGACTGTACTACGATCCGGCCAACGAGGCGGGTTACGCGGGTGCCAGGAACTTGACTCGATCCGTGGGAAGAAAAAAAAGGGGAAAAAAAATACCTCGCGCCGCGGTGGTCGAATGGTTGGCGTCGCAGGACGCGTACACGCTGCACAAGTCCATACGTAGGAAATTTACCCGAGCCAGATACAACGTGCAGAATATAGACGACTTGTGGGAGGCGGATCTGGTGGATCTCAGATCGATCAAACAGTACAACGACGGATACGGCTACCTGCTGGTGATCATCGACGTGCTCAGCAAGTTTGCCTGGGTCGAGCCGCTCGCCGACAAGAGCGCGGCCACCGTTGCCGGGGCTTTCGAGCGCGTGTTGTCCTCCGCGGAACGGTGCCCTGTCCAATTGCAGACCGACAAAGGCAAGGAGTTTGTAGAAGCTCAATTCCAGAAGCTGCTCGCTGCCAGAGGGGTGCGGTACAGAGTCACGCGAAACCCCGACATAAAGGCCGCCGTTGTGGAACGCTTCAATCGCACTCTCAAGGAGAGAATGTGGCGTTACTTCACCCACAAAAATACCCATCGCTACCTGGATGTGCTGCGACAGCTGGTGGAGGGGTACAACGCGACCACACACTCGACCATTAAAATGGCTCCGTCGATGGTGACTCTGGAAAATGCGGCAGCCGCCCGCTTCAACATGGAAGCGGCACGCGGTGGCCCGCCGCGATCCGGTGCTAAGCCACGCTTTCGGGTGGGGGAGCGGGTTCGCATCAGTAAGGCTAAGGGTGCCTTCAAGAAGGGTTACGAGGCCAACTGGACCGAGGAGGTGTTTGAGATTCGACGCGTTCTGCACCGCGCGCCGATCGTCTACCTGCTCGAGGATTTGGAGGGGGAGGAAATAGACGGTTTGTTTTACGAGGCTGAGTTGCAGCGTGTGATCAAGGACGATGTTTTGACTGTGGATAAAATAATACGGACGCGGGGAAAGGGGGCCAGTAAGAAGCTGTTTGTCAGCTGGCGCGGTTATCCGGAAAAGTTCAACTCTTGGATCGCTGCGAGCAGCGTGCGAAAACAGGCATGAAGGATCAGTTTTACATCACGCTGCCCAGCAACAGTTCGATAAAATTTTTCCCCGACAACACGACGGCTCGCTACACCACCCAGCTACCGCGACGGATCGAGCTTGTCGGAGAGTGGGAAGTCGCCCTGGTGGAGATCCAGTACCCGCTGACGCTTCGGAACATAAACGAGCCCTACAACTGTGTGCGATTTCACGTGCATCGTTCGGAGACACCAGCCGAGAATTTTCACGATATTCCGTTGTCGGAGGACAAACGAGTGGGGCATGGTCGATTCCTCATCGAGCCTGGTATTTACACAGATATTGTGGAAATTATCCAAGCATTGAACAGCTTTCCGACCATCAAGGAACATTTGGAGTTTGGACGAGCCGACAGCGTGGACGATCGCTTGGACGTGGTCAGAAAATGCAGCTGCAAGGACGGTCACTACCTCTCGTTTTGCGACGGTATGCGTCAACAGCTCGGATTTCCAAAGCTCACGACCGACATACGCGACAGGCTGGTGGCCGACCATCCTTTGAACCTACCCGGCGGGATACCCTCGCAGATGTTTGTCTACACGGATCTCGCGGAGCCCAGAATAGTGGGCGATGTCTACGCTCCGCTGCTGCGTATAGTGCGGACGGTTGGCAAAAATTTTCACAACGGTGTCTCGGAAAGCAAATCCCTGGCACCTCCGCACTACGTACCTCTGCTTCTCACCAATTTCCGAACCATTGAAATCGATATAAGGGACTCTCAGGGTAGACCCATGCCATTCACGCGCGGGACGTTGACGGCTACGTTGCACTTCAAGAGGTCGCACTGATGGCTCACTACCTTGAACATTACGACGATCAGGTGGGTGGTGGTGTAAGCAGAGTTTATTCCGGTGCGCCGCTACAGCGCGGTAACGGAATCGGTAGCTTCCTGGGGGGATTGTTCCGCAGCGTGATACCCATTCTGAAGAGCGGTGCGCGCGTGTTGGGCAAGGAGGTTCTGCGGACCGGTGTGGGCGTCATGGAGGATATGGACGCCAACACACCCTTCAAAGAGGCTCTCAAGAAACGCGTCATCGAGTCGGGTTACAATCTGAGGCGAAAAGCTACAGATAAATTGGGCAATCTGATGAAGGGGTCCGGATATAAAGCGCTGCGGGGCAGACCGAGGGGACAGTCGCTGCGGGGTCGCGGTGCAGGATCGATCGGGTCTCGTAGGAAAGGTGTCAAGAAAAGCAAAGCGAGTAAGAAGAAGAAGAAGAAACCAGGGCTTGCCGGAATTAAAAAGAAGAAGAAGAAAAGCTGTTGCGGGAGAAAAAAAAGAAGTGTTGCCGATATCTTCGTAGCTCACTGACAACGAAAATAATAAACATAGACCATGGCGTACTTGCACACGCACTCCTGCGAGTGTCTGAAATCGGAGCTGGATTTGTTCTCTCTACCGCCGACGCAAACCACGATCGAGAGCGGGCAGTGGGTCCACTACAAGCCTGTGTCGTCGCTCACGGATGACTCACCCATAGAGTTTATGGTGCCGGGCCTCAGCGACGAGTATCTCGACTTCTCCCACACTATGCTCAGCCTGCGTGTGAGTCTTCAACCACTGAGCAGGGAACCGGTGGCAAAGGGGGCGGCAAAGGCCGTGGTGGCCCCTGTAAACAACCTGCTTCACTCTCTGTTCAGCCAGGCCGACGTGTTCTTCAATCAGAAGCTGGTTTCACCGGCCAATAACGCGTACGCCTACCGAGCCTACATAGAGTCGTTGCTGAATTACAATTCGGCTGCGAAAGAATCACACCTAACCACCACCCTGTGGAACGGGGATACAGCGGGGAAGATGGATGAAGTCGGACCGGCTAACAAAGGGTTTGCCCAGCGGCAAAAATTTCTGAACGGCGAAACCAGTGTGGATTTGATCGGGCATCTTCACTGCGACGTGTTTAATCAGGAGAAGTTTCTGCTAAACGGTGTCGAGTTACGGGTACGCCTCGTGCGCTCGCGGGACGCCTTCTGCCTCATGGAGAGCACCAACACACACGGCGTACACATACTAGAGGCCTCGCTGCTCGTGCGACGCGTAACGATAGACCCCGGCGTGCTGCTGGCTCACGCCAGAGCTCTGGGTAAAGGTACCGCAAAGTATCCTCTTACCAGAGTGGAGGTGAAGGCTATGACTATTCACAGCGGTGTGCAGGGTGATACGTTGGACAATGTATTTCTGGGTCAGCTGCCGAAAAGAATGATAGTGGGTTTTGTCGATAACAAGGCCTTCAACGGTGACAAAGCCTACAACCCCTTCAACTTTCAACATTTCAATATCAACTTCTGTCGCTGTACGTGGACGGGTCGCAGATCCCCTCGAAACCGCTACAACCCGACTTCACGCGAAGCAAGCTCTACGTGGATACCTACCACACCCTTTTCTCCGGAACCGGTATACATTTTCTAAACGATGGCAATGGTATAGGTCGTGAAGATTTCCCGCACGGGTATTGCTTGACGGCCTTCGACCTCACCCTTGATCTGTCGGCAAACAGCGGCACCCACTGAAATTTGGTCAGACACGGCAGCGTTAGAATCGAGGTGCGCTTCGAGGCTGCCCTGGCAACGACGATAAATTGCATCGTGTACGCGGAATTTGACAACGTCTTGGAAATCGACGCGGCGCGCCAGGTTATAGTGGATTTTGGCGGCTAGACAGCGAGGTGAAACCTGAACCATCTCCGCCCCACCATTGCAAAACAAAAGGATAGCTGACGTTGCGTAGCGAGGGAAGGTCGAACGAAACGCCCAGTATCCAGTTTTCCGTATACCTGCGAACACGTCTCTAGCGATATGGTGGACTACGTGGTCGATTTGCAGGGTTTTCGAGACGCTCGAAACGGTTTCGCTGTGAAGGAGGTTTCCGTGTTGGCTTTGAATAGCAACCACATCGGGCACTGGGTAGCCACACCACCCTGTGCCTTCACCGATCTCCCGACGATTATTTGTGCTCAGAACAACTATCTTTCGCGCAGGTATCACGGTATAGAGTGGTTTGACGGTGATATTCAAGAGAAACAAATCTACAGAAAACTGCGCGCCGTGGCACGTTCGGCCCGCATGATTTACACGCGCCGTGAGGAAAAGGCGAAATTGTTGCGGCACGTTATGTCGCGTCAGGTGACAAATCTGGAGTTTGAGGACTGCCCGGCATTCGGAAAGCTGCCACCATCGGATACGTACTGCATGCATCACGCTCTGTGTAATCCCGGGGAGTTTGTCTGCTCGTTGAATCGCGCGGCTGTGCTAAAATCTTGGCTGTTGGGGAGAAGAAGAAGAACGGTTGACGAGGTGGACGGTAGCGGGTTTTCTACAGCCGAAGAGTGTGATGAACAGTCTGGAACTGAGGAGGGTTTTGGCGCTGATACCGACGGCTACGTGTGGAGTCTACCCGGCTGATCGTATTCCTTTGCGGTGGTCCCGCCCCGCGGCCCTTATCGCAAACACCGATGACCACACACAACCCGGAAGTCACTGGGTCGCTTTCTACAACGATGAGTCCGGCAACGGGGTCTACTTTGACAGTTACGGAGTCGCACCCTTCATCCGACACCACGTGCAACGTCTGCGAAAAAACTGTCGCCGCTACCGGTACAACACGCGTCAGCTCCAGAGTATCTTTTCAGACGTGTGTGGTCAGTTTTGTGTTATGTTTCTTTATTATAGGCATTTTGGTTACACGCTTGATGATTTTCTCGATAATTTTACGACAGATTATGTAAAAAATGATGCGATCGCCGCGTCGTTTTACAATTGCGTGGTCAAGAAATTGAAGAGTTGCGACAAACTCGACGCCTCTTGTCTATCCTGTGTACAGATATGTTTAAGGAAACGTTGTTAATTATAAGATATAGTTTTAAGCAATATTGAATAAAGCGAAAATTTTGTAACGAAACAGCGTGTGTCGTTTATTGCGAGCGCATCCCACCTATATTTCAGCAACGACAGCGGTTTTGCACGTGAGGATGGTAAGTTGACACTAGTCGGTTCATAGAGACGTTTCTTGGTAATCGTGTGTCTCTATTGTGCCTCTATCACCACCCCCCTTGCTCCAGGTACGCGTTGCAGCGAGGCATATTTCTATGCAGGACGTGGCAGTAGGCTTTGCTACGTCGGTTGAGAAGTAAGTGTGATTGTTCTTTGATAGGAGTTTGGTGATTAGAAGTTTTGTGATTAAAATAGTTTTTTTGGTTGCAGAAATGGAGAATGATCTAGTGTTGCTGTTGATCCACGCCGACCCCCGTGACATGTGGATGGTCAGAGAACGGTTGATCGCGAGGCTCGCGGAAATCGACGCCGAGTTAGAGGCGCGGCGGGCAGAGTTGGCTGCCCTGGAGGAGGAGGAGGGCAGCGACAGTGACTTTGCCGGCAGCGGCTCGGACATGAGCTCCGCGAGCCCGAGCATTCCGGAGGACGTGGAACATATTGTTCACGGGGGTGAGGGTGGAATAATAATTGAGAATGTGGTGGAAGAGCCCAATGTAGATGTGGCGGCATGGATGGGCAACGGGTGGGACGACGGGGAAGTGGAGGAGATGGTAGAGGGAATAAGGGATTACGAGGCCGAGCAGAGGGAGAGGGAAAGACTGAGGGAGGAAGGCTCCGACACCGATGGCGAGGAGTGGTGGCTCCCATCGGACGAGGAGGGCTACGTCACCGGTAGGTTGATAAATAATTTTGATTGAATTTCGTTGAATTATTGCGATAATAATAATAATGATACTCGTATGTTTCAGACGAGACGCAGGACGAGGAGGGGGAGGCGGTGGAGGAGGAGGAGGCTCTTTGACTTTATAAAAACAATAAAGAAATATTTAAAATCAATTTGCGCGTCATTCCCTGCATATACCCAAGCATTTTCTGTCAATTCCAGCTAGTATATATATATACATGATAAGAATTTATTATTCAAGATCTGACATGAGAGAAGCGGGTGTAAAGTCATAGCTAGTATATATATATATATAACAGTCGCCATATTTGATTTTATAACAATCGCCATCTTTAATTTTAAAACGGCCGCCATCTTGGATTTTGCAAAAAAAGGCCGCCATCTTGAATTCTGAAAAACGGGCGCCATGTTGGATTCATAAAACGGGCGTCATATTGGATTTTGGAGAAAAAAAGACCGCCATCTTGAATTCTGAAAAACGGGGGCCATATTGTTTTTAATGTGCATGGGCGGCGCCATCTTGGATAGGACGGTCGCATTGTTTTGACGCCAAGTCCCTACTCTGCGGGGTCAATGACCTGGTGACGTAATTTGTTGTGACGGCCCATGGCTGGCATCTACTACTTTGGATGGACACTGTACGCCGTCCAGCAGCCATTCCATCGGCTGCTCGGTGAAAGCTAGAGTTGGATGAACAGTGTACTTCGTCCAGCAGCCGTTGCATCAGCTACCAGATTGAGGCCAATGTTGGAGCGACATTGTACCTCGTCGAGCAGCCGTTGCATTGGCTGCCGAATCAAAGCCAATGTTGGATGGACACTGTACGCCGTCCAGCAGCCATTCCATCGGCTGCTCGGTGAAAGCCAGAGTTGGATGAAGAGTGTACTTCGTCCAGCAGCCGTTGCATCAGCTACCAGATTGAGGCCAATGTTGGAGCGACATTGTACCTCGTCGAGCAGCCGTTGTATTGGCTGCCGGATCAAAGCCAATGTTGGATGGACACTGTACGCCGTACAGCAGCCATTGCATGGGTAGCCAATATCGCACCAGTGTAGAGCCGATTGAAACAACGTTGCGAAGTCATTGCACTTGGCCGCCAATATCAGTCCAAAGCAGAGCCGTTTTGAACGAACGGCTACCAATCTTACATTTCTGCACGGGAAGGCCTTCAACGGTGATAAAGCCTACAACCCCTTCAACTTTCAACATTTCAATATCAACTTTCTGCCGCTGTACGTTGTAACGTATCCTTAGTATAAGCCATAGGCAATACACGCATACGCCGACATGTCACTGTATAGAGCGGCGCAGTAGCAAGTAAGCTAACTCACGCAGAGTATGTGACGTCATCACAAATATAAAAGGCGACCGTCACACTGCTCGTGAGCGGATTCGTGCCATAGCGGCCTACCGTCTCGTCTATCCATTTGCTTCTCATACACTCATTTAACATAGCTAGAGCCAAAGCGGCCAAGAGAAAAAATTTAATATTTCTTTTTTTCGGATAATTCCCAAAGCGGGAATTATACCTTCCAGTAGACTCAATAAATCAAATAGTTTAGCCAAAGCGGCACTATTAAAATTCAATAGTTCAGCAAACAGAAAACAATCACAAAGTCCGGCACATAGTGCCAGCGCGCGATAGAAATAAGTTAGGTTAGGTTTCAAAGATTCGAAAATTCACATTTTTATTTTATGTTAACATTTTCATTTCTATTATTTTTTTGTATTATGATTTTTGTTAAAACAAGGTTCTATTAGAACATTATTTTTTTGTTAAATAAAATCCAGATGATCCAAGGATCATCAAGTTTAATCAGGAACCTGATCTTTGTTTCTATTTTCTTATAAATTGTTTTCTTTTAATAATTTCTTTAATTTTCAGTCAACTTAAAATCATTAGCTAGATATCAGTATCGGTGCGTTGATCTCACCAGCAACGGTAGCTCTATAGCACCTACCTTCGTCTGGTGAGTGAGACATATCCCAGATCTGATTAAAACGGTATCGGTGAGTCAAATTCAACAGCACGGTAGCTCTATAGCACCTATCGCTGTCTGGGGAATTTGACATATCCCAGATCCGAGGGAAGCAGCTCTGGTAGTGAAAAATCTATCCGAGTCTGCATTAGGGTAAATTAAGGGTTTTTTCAACTTTTCCCAGGGGAGCTCCAAATATCATAACCCGTGACAAAGAACTCACGCGAACTAGCATAATTTCACCAGCCTTCAGCTGGTGAAACATATGCAATAAGTTACAACGTGGACGGTTCGCAGATCCCCTCTAAGCCGCTACAGCCCGACTTGACGCGAAGCAAGCTCTACGTGGATACCTACCACACCCTTTTCTCCGGAACCGGTATACATTTTCTAAACGATGGGAATGGTATAGGTCGTGAAGATTTTCCGCACAGGTATTGCCTGACGGCTTTCGACCTCACCCCCGATCTGTCGGCAAACAGCGGCACCCACTGGAATTTGGTCAGACACGGCAGCGTTAGAATCGAGGTGCGCTCCGGGGCTGCCCTGACAACGACGATAAATTGCATCGTGTACGCGGAATTTGACAACGTCTTGGAAATCGACGCGGCCCGCCAGGTTATAGTGGACTTTGGCGGATAGACAGCGAGGTGAAACCTGAACCACCTCCCCCCCCCACCATTTAAAAAAAGAATAGCTGACGTTGCGTAGCGAGGAAAAGGTCGCTGCGGTCGAACGAAACGCGCAGTATCCAGTTTTCCGTATACCCGTGAACACGTCTCTAGCGATATGGTGGACTACGTGGTCGATGTGCAGGGTTTTCGAGACGCTCAAAACGGTTTCGCTGTCAAGGAGGTATCCGTGTTAGCTTTGAATCGCGACCACATCGGACACTAGGTAGCCGCACCACCCTGCGCCTTCACCGATCTCCCGGCGAACATTCGTGCTCGGAACAACTATCTATCGCGCAGGCATCACGGTATAGAGTGGTTTGACGGTGATATTCACGAGAAACAAATCTACAGAAAACTGCGTGCCGTGGCACGTTCGGCCTGCATGATTTATACGCGCGGTGAGGAAAAGGCGAAATTGTTGCGGCGCGTTATGTCGCGTCAGGTGACGAATCTGGAGTTTGAGGACTGCCCCGCATTCGGAAAGCTGCCGCCGTCGGATACGTACTGCATGCATCACGCTCTGTGCAATCCCGGGGAATTTATCTGCTCGTTGAATCGCGGCTGCGCTGAAATCTTGGCTGTTGCGGAGAAAAACGGTTGATGAGGTGGACGGTTGCGGGTTTTCTACAGCCGAATCCGAAGAGTGTAATGAACAGTCTGGAACTGAGGAGAGTTTTGGCGTTGATACCGACGGCTACGTGTGGAGTCAACCCGGCTGATCGTATTCCTTTGCGGTGGTCCCGCCCCGCGGCCCTTATCGCAAGCACCGATGACCACACACAGCCCGGAAGTCACTGGGTCGCGTTCTACAACGATGAGTCCGGCAACGGGGTCTACTTTGACAGTTACGGAGTCGCACCCTATATCCCGCACCACGTGCGTCGTCTGCGGAAAAACTGTCCGCGCTACCGGTACAACACGCAACAGCTCCAGAGTATCTTCTCCGACGTGTGTGGTCAGTTTTGTGTTATGTTTCTTTAATATATGCATTTTGGTTACACGCTGGATGATTTGGTCGACAATTTTACGGCAGATTATGTAAAAAATGATGCGATCGCCGAGTCGTTTTACAATTGTGTGGTAAAAAAATTGAAGAGTTGCGAGAAACTCGACGCCTCTTGTCTATCCTGTGTACAGATATGTTTAAGGAAACGTTGTTAATTATAGATTAGTTTTAAGCAATGTTGAATAAAGTGAAAATTTTGTAACGAAACATCCTGTGTCGTTCATTGCGAGCAAACCCCCCACCTGTATTTCAGCAAACTCGGCAGTTTTGCACGTGAGGATAGTAAGTTGACACTCGTCGGGACATAGGGACGCTTCTTGATAAGCATGTGCCTCTATCTCCGACCCCCTTGGTCTAGGTACGCGATGCAGTGAGGTATATTTCTATGCAAGACGCGTCAGTTGAGCTTGCGACGCTGAATAAGAAGTAAGTATGATTGTTCTTTGCTCGGAGTTTCGTGATTAGAAGTTTTGTGCTTAAAAGTTTTTTCGATACAGAAATGGATGAGATGGTACTCGCTGCTTTGCTCCACGGTGACCCCCGCGATATGTGGTTACTCAGGGAGCGGTTGATCGCGAGGCTCGCGGAGGTCAATGCGGAAATCGAGGCGCGGCAGGCCGAGTTATCTGCTCTGGAAGAGGATAGCGACTTTGCCGGAAGCGTCTCGGGGATGAGCTCCGCGAGCTCGAGCGTTAGTGAGGACGACGAGCATATCTTGCACGGGGGTCACGGGGGGGTGATAATAGACAACGGGGTGGAGGAGCCGGAAGCGGCTGACGCGTTGTGGATGGGGAGAGGGTGGTACGATGGCCAGGTGGAGGAGATGGTAGAGAGTGTAATAGATTTGGAGGCGGATGAAAGGGAGCGGGAAAGGCTGAGGGAGCAGGGTTCGGGCGACGATGACGAGGAGTGGTGGCTGCCCTCGGACGAGGACGGCTACGTCACCGGTAAGTTGATGTGTAATTTTCATTGAATTTCGCCGATTATTGTGATAATAATAATAATCATGCTCTAATGTTTCAGACGAGGTGCCGGAAGAGGTGAGGGTGGAGGAGGAAGAGGCGAGGGTGGAGGAGGAGAGGGTGCTTTGACATAAGAATCAAAAACTGAAAATAAAAAAAAATTTGAAAATAATTTGTGCGTCATTTCGTGTATATGCCCTGTCATTTTCTGTCAATTTCAGCTAGTATATATATATATAGGAGAGGATTTATTATTTCAGAGCTGAAATCGGAGAAGCGGGTAGAAGTCGTAGCTAGTATATATATATATATATCGTCATAGCAAGTCCCCACTCCAGCAGGTCAATGACCTGGTGACGTCATTTGTTGTGACGCCCCATGGCTGGCATCTACTACTCACACTATCCCGATACTTTGCAACCCAAGCGTTTTCTCTCATCATCCTCTCGTCTTATACGGCGACCCGCTACGAAATTAAACAATCCATAAAGAAGGTTTTTCTTGAATAATTACATTCATAAATGATTATATGCTCAGTCTACAATGAATAAATAAATATAAAAAATGAGAATCTCTATCATCTGAGAAAGAGGGAGTCGATCGATAATTTCTTCAAATAGCAAATGAGTATTCTCATTCTATTTGCCGTGATAGCACTAATCTGGATTTGGAGAAAGCTTAAGATAGACGAAAATACAGACATGGGTTGCATACCAAACTCTAACAAAATTACGTATTGAAATTTGACATTATATTATGAATATAAAGTTTGTACTATTAATTTACATGTAATCATAGATATTGATACGATTTTTAGGATCGTGAGTTTAATAGTAAAATTAACTGGGATCCCTGAGTTGAGAAATGAGTTTCAAGTCGTAGTCGAAATTATATGAAATAGTAAAATTGATATTTATTGAGAAAATGGATGCGTTCTGTTTTATGTCTAGAACAAGACTATTTGGTTTTACAAGAATGTTTGTTGACGAAGCAACCGATACTTCAGCTTTTTAACATCATTTATTTTGTAATCCTTTATCTTCTATGATTGCTAGACTGCGCGAAATATATATAGGCGATATCCTAGCAATACAAAGTGAAAGAAATCACCTTTGCAACAATATTTATACAGACTTTGAGATAGTTCTGAACAGAAAATTTAAGCTGTTAGTAAATCAAGAATTAAAAAATTATCTGCACCGAAGGTCAGGGCACTACGTTGACGTGGAGTGTAGAATAAAGCCTATCGGAGTCCAACATACAACGTTGACCGACAGTCTCGTTTTGACTAGATGATAGGGGGTTAGATTATAAAACTCGTCGGAATCCTACGCATAATGCTGACTCACAATTGGAGCCTGAGCAGACGAGTTTTCGGAGATGAGCTTAACATGGAGCTTGAAGTGGAATTCGTTGCAATCCAACGCTTGAACTTGGCTTTATTGGTCTGGCTCCTTGCTGTTCCCTATATCAAATCATGCTATCCTCATATTTTTCGACTTCAACATTATCTCCTGATTTTCTCTTGTCAGAATTCCTCAGGCGATAAGTTGCTAAATAATTGAACCGAAAGAACCGTTTTTATAACGCATGCATGAAAAAGTCGCTTGTTTGGGGCTCTGAAGCGGTCATATTGTGGCACTTTTCTGACGTTTGAGTAGGCAATGCCAACATGAAACCAATTGCATGCCAAACGTGCGCACTGCGTTTTGCGCACATCAAGCGTGCACAACATGCTTCTTGTTACGCACGGCATGCGAACAAGAGCATTTTATAATCATTCATCCCTGTCAACGCGTTATCTCCGTGAATCGACTCGATGTTTTTGGTATGGTTGTTTACATTGACAACAGAGCCGCACAAGCAACTTTTTCATGCATTTGTTATAAAAAATAGCGTTCGATACTCCCGCGAAGTGAGGCGTTTAGGGTTGTCCGATAAACGCCTCACATTTCGCTCTCGTATCGAAATCTACTATTCTTCTGATAATTGCATTCCTGAATGAAAATGCGTTGTGGCTATTCGCAAGGTAGAGTGACTCTGATAGAGTCACGCAAGAGTCACGCAAGAGTCACGCAAAAATTTTCGGAGAATTGTAGTGACCGAATTATGAGTTTTTTTTTCATAATATGAAACGAGACTGGGGCCCTTACAAAAAAAAATGTATGAATTCCGTCCGAGAATCCGCCCACTAGGTGGTATGGGGACGAGAGGGATGATTTTCCTTAATTGTGACCCATGCGCGCCACTCACCCGGTGGTTCAGCAGTCCAAAAAAAGCAGTACAAAATTTTTGCGTGACTCTTGCGTGTCTCTATTAGAGTCACTCTACCTTGCGAATAGCCACAGTGATGAAAATAAGCCATATCTACAATGTATAGGTGAATAAAATTTAGAGGTAATAGTCAGTTAATAGTCACCTGACAGTCTTGTCCGTTTACAGTTGTTATTTTATTTATCACCGTGAATTTTACACGTCAGTCGATTCGCATAACCTCAAAAGCTCGAGATCGTAGGATTTAAGATTAACCTATCGAAACATTTTTATTGGTGACTATCACATTAATGTACTTGGCGTAAGGTTTCCGCACCCGAGGGGCTTTTGGTGGGTATTCACTAGTTTTTGTATGTTCAAATTTTGTATTAAGCATTGCTCGTACTTTCTCTCATTTCCTTTATTGGGATTTAAAAACATGAAATGACAATACGCGTCTGCTAGTGTAGGAGACGGTTTCTGTCTGCGATACTGGCGCTATCTAGGTCGTAACTATCTCGTGGTGACGTCACTCTATACAATTTGTGTGGATTTTCCCGTCTAGTGATTTTATATGGGAATGGTTTTAATGTCAATCTTGCATAGAACTTATATTACTGAAAGGGGAATAGGACCTGTCGGGCTGACGCCAACATGTTGAGACAGAGATATATCTCTTTCTCCTTTCCTAACGTGGCGTCTTTCCTTTCCACGCAGGCGCGCACCGCCCTAGTCGTAGTCATTCCTAACCTATAACGTTAACCACGAATAACCATTGTCAGATTGCTTGCTTGGATGATAATTTCGAATAGCATATTAATTTAGAACCGTTGTCAGTAAATGTATAACTAAACTATTTCTGTGATACATAATGAATTACAACTTTACGCTAACCCTAACCTATCAATCTTCGTGCGGTACTATTCCGGTGAGGGGTATGCGCGGAGAGGGGACTGCACGTTAGGAAAGGAGAGAGAGATATATCTCTGTCTCAACATGTTGGCGTCAGTCTGCCGCTCATTGCGCAAATGGGCTATTTCCCTTCCAGGAATATAAGTTCTATGGAATCTTGGTCTGAAGACGACGACTAAAGAGAAAAATTGTACGAGGAAACGGAGTATCAGAATTTGTAGTTAATCATATCTCAGCACTCCGGACACCGATTTAATGGATTCAAGGCTCAAATGAAAGCTTTGCATGCCCACATCCTAGATCAAATTAGTTCCAATTCGTGTCTGTTGTGAGGTGAAAGAAAACGAAGATACTAGTTCGCGGTATAGGTTAGGGTAGCTGCCTCTTGGGTATATAGACTCGTTGAGTCTCGCGTTTGAAAAAATTTTTTTTTTAATGTACTTGGCGCGAGACTCTACCGAGTCTCGTCATATAATATCGCATAGCATATAAATATATGTACAGTGTCGTTCATAAGTTCGGGATCACCTCCCGAATTCTCGATCAAGACAGAAAGTTGAATATCTCGGTAAAAAAAATTATAGCCAAATGGTCCAGGTGGCATTTGAAAGTGGAAAGAAGATTAAGCTGTTGGTTTTTTTTTTTTTGCAAAATCACAGATTTTTGAATTTTCAACTCCTTCAAATTTTTTTTCACTTTTTTTATGTCATGAATAAATCCAAAATACAATTAATAATAAGTTCTCTGATTCTTTCATATCACGAAGAAATTTATTGTTCATTTTATTTCGGATTTGTTCATGTAGGAAGAATTAAAATAAATGATTGAGAAAAAAACAATTAAAAATTTTTTTTTAAATTCAAAAATACACATTTTTCATATCTTGACATTTTATCTGAAACCCCACAGTTCTCGAGTTACGACGCATTTTCTGAAAACTGACTTTTTGCACAGAAAGTTGAATAACTTGATAAAAAAAATCTGCGATTTTGCGAAAAACCAACTTACAGTTTATTCTTCACACTTTCAAGTCCCACCGAGAAAAAATGTTAATTGCCATTTCCTAAAGAATTACACGTGACTTTTGAAAAGTATGAGAATCGCGAAAAATGGTCATGTTCAAAATTATCTACTAAGTGCGAAAAATTGTCGAAAATTGGAAAAAGAAAAAAAATCAAGCTGATTCTTTGCACTTTCAAATGCCACCTGGCCCATTTGGCTACAATTTTTTTACCGAGATATTTAACTTTCTGTCTCGATCGAGAATTCGGAAGGTGATCCCGAACATGAACGGTAGGGGAGAGAGGTAATGAATGAGACGATTATTGAATGGGACAGTTGCAAGATAGGTATGAAGTAGGCCTCGGAAAATTTATAACTAAATACCATCAGGTGTCACTGGTTTTGCCGTTGTCAAATCCCATGTGCTATTCAGTCAGAACGTGTTTGTTTCGACGGCAGATTACGATATAGAGTTAACATAAAAAAAAGTGAGTGCTTATTACATTTACGTTACCGGTTGTAATTGTTTTGTTATTGCAGTTATTTACAGTCACTTAATGTATTTATATACAGTCGTTTCTCCCCTACAATGTTCCGATCACTGATTTTGTGAAGATGGTGGTCGTAGGAAGATGTTCTACACATGTGAGGCTTGCGAGAATGCGGATTGATCGATTACCAGAGAGATCTCTGATAAATTGTACTTGAAGTGATTTTTTAGCGAACTTAATTAGCATAAATACAACGTCCCATTCAATATTTATAGCGTCCCATTCAAGCATCACTTCGCCAATGAATGGGACATGTGTTACCTTATGTATACATAGGTTTCAAGACTCTATGACAAAAGAAATTATATTTTCATGTTCCTAACTTCATTTATAAATAGCTGGAGTTGATTTTGTTCCAAGTTAAAAATATGTGTGTTTTGTTCAAAATGAAAAAACTAAACATTTATAAAAAGTGTCCCATTCATTACCTCTCTCCCCTACTGTATGTTTGATGTTATAGTATATGTGTTTGTCACATCATTTTTGAAATAAGAAAATTGTCAATTTTGTCTTATGCTTTTTCGACTATTTTCTGGGGCAGGGGGGGAGGGGGGGGGGCTAATTTCGTCAGGCCTAGGGCGCCAATTTTCGTAAACCGCCCCTGATTCAGGAGGCTTCAAAGATTGCGCATGATTTTTAAAATATTTTTTCCGGCCACTTTGGAAGAATGGCGATGAGTTGAAGTTAAGCTACGAAAAACAATGTGTAAAAACTACGTTTTTTTACATACAGTGAACGATAAATCCCCTCCTGATTCTCGTACAACAATTGTCTATGGCTGATCTAACGGGGAATAGGACAAGCTCGAAAATGATTCATATCCGAAGACTGTGCGATTTTTCTTCACTTGGATATGGTGTGTCAAAACCAAGTGCCCCGACTTTACGGCCCGATAGTAATTAGTTTCCCCATCTATTTTATAAAAATAATAATTGAAAACGAAAATATTAGGCATAGTATATGATGAAAAACAAAGAACTCATTATATTACAAGTATTATTCCATTTTAATACTAATGAATACTAATACTACACACTTTTTCTTTGGACCAAGTAGATATAATGAGGGGGTTCTGGATCAAACTTCCTTATCGGCCGAGTTGTGCTGGTAAGTTACCGACCGTGCGGGGTAACTTACCGACAGTCGGATGGTAACGATTTGGGTAACGATCATCGATCTTTGTTACCGACAATCAGATGGCTGCCATTTTGCGTCGTGCGATGGCGCCACCGCCGATTGTTACCGATATTCTGATGGTAACGATCGAGAATCCTTCATTGCCGATCTCCGCTTACCGACAATCTGATGGTTGCGATTTTTCGCCATGCGGCGGCACCACTATGGATTGTCGATCTTTAGTTATCGATAGTCTGATGGTAACGATTCTGAATCATGCATGCCGATTTCCCGTTACCGGCAATCGGACGGCTGCAATTTACCTGCGGATCGTTGATTTTTTAGTTATCGATAGTCTGATGGTAACGATTCTGAATCATGGACGCCGATCTTCTGTTACCGACAATCGAACGGCTGCAATTTCGAATTCTCAGCTTATATACGAATTAGACTAGCTGAAATGAGTGACGGGGTGTTTAATTATGCAATCAATGACTCGAATCATCCGATAATGATATATATGAGTTTATTTGATACTACTTAAGTCTAACCTATTACAAAAGTGACTTTTATCGTAAAACTAACTTGAAACTATGTTTATTTTACAATTTTCTTACAAAAATAACTTAAACCATACATGTAGATTATTCTTAACCTAAACTCAAACTATATATATTTACAACTAGGTGGCGGTAATCGCACCGGGGTTTACACACGCGGATCTGAAACATACAGGTATTTCAATTGACGAACGATATATAATTAAAATTACGGGTACTTACCGGGTAATATGTGAACGTGTGGTTCGAGTGGAATCACTCTTGGCGGAGGAGGTATCCCCGGAGAAGATGATCTCGATGACGACGACGATGGCGAGCTGGGACCCGATCGCATCGATGAGGCTGATCTGATCGATGGCGATCGGCCTCTTTCTATACTCACGCGCACCGTCGTCGCATCCGAATCATCCGCATCTTCTTGCACGGAAGATGTTACATCCGTGCATTGGATGACCGACTGTGTAGAATCTTCGGTATCGGTCCTACGCATCGCCCAGTAATCGTTTATCTGATGCTGCCGTGTAAGGTTTTCTATCAGTTCATAATAGGTATTTTCGGTTTCGATTACGAAGTGCTCATCCACAGGCTCCTCGCGCAAAATACGCAACACCATCCGAGCGTTTCGCAGAAATCGTGTCCTCGACTCGGCCCTTTGTCGCAGCTGAGCCGCTCGCTGTGCAACTCGCCCATGAGCAGGATTCATCTGAATTAATCACAAATCCTTATGTTTTAGAATCTGTTAAATTCGAATATCCAATGCAGATAACATACCTTATTTTCAGATTTAGTTTTGGAATCAGTCTTCTTCGTCTTCTTCTTCTTCTTGATGCTTTTCCTTCGATTCTATGAACTTCCACTATTCACCGATCTCTTCAATCTGAAAACTGTTTTCTCTTCTCAAACCGATCTCGTGGGGATCGAGCTGCAATTCTATGGGTTGCACACTACCCCCAACCCAAAATAAAATTAAGTCTAACCAACCTGAGAACGGCTCTCAAAAGACTCCGCCTCGACTCATAAAAATAAGCAGGTATCAAGGGTTTCAGCAATAAAAATCATTCAGAAGTTTTTCACCATACTATTGTCACTCGAAAACGCATGAATTTTGCAAACACAAAGACTGCGATGGTTAAAAGATTCCACCTGGGCCCATAAAAATCGGTAAGCCTCAAAGAATTAAGCAATATCGAAAACGCATGAATTTTTCAAACACGCAAAGACTGCGATAATCAAAAGATTGCACCTGGGCCCATAAAAATTGGTAAGCCTCAAACAATTAAGTAATAAATATCATTCAAAAGTTTTTCATATCCTTCCACCACCTGAAAATGCTATAGAATTCTTGTAAACACAAAGATTGTAATAATCAAAAGATCCCACCTGAGCTCACGGAAATCGGGAATTCTCAACGGTCGGGCAATAAATATCATTTCAGAAGTTTTTTTTTTTTTTTTTTCACACCTCGAAAATGTTAGAATTTCTTGAACACACATATTGTTTAGAACACCTGCATTTTTCCCACATTTTTCCGGAATTTTTTTTTTTCACATGGTGTCGCCAGCATATCTGCCCTCCCAAATTATGAATTATCAGCTCAGTCAATCCACAGCTTTGCTTGAGACTGCACACGCGACGGTTAATATGGAGCTAATATTAGATATACGAGGTTTTGGGCGATTGAGTGATAAATTTGTGATAAAAGAGCTGGCCGCAATAAGCATTCGCGCACATGAGCCATATCAGCTGGGTATCATACGCATCCTCTTCAAGGCACCATGCTCCCGGGTGACTCTCTCAAGCGAGTATATAAATCTTCATTCACTGCAGACCTGGTATCATCATGGAATACCCTGGAATGCTGGAGAAACGCCGTATAAAGATGTAGTGAAAATTGTGAGAAAAGTTGCACAAGATGTGTGTCGCATTTATGTGAAGGGATTGGAGAAGAAACAATGAGTCGAAAAACTTCTCAATGACGACTCGAAATCGGTGATTGATTTGGATGAGCTGGGGTGTCCGAATCTTCGAATACTGCGATTGGAATCAAGTGTATTTCGTTGTTTTTCGTATGGAGACTGTCATGGTAATGTACCTGGAGGCTACCATTGTGCCTTCGAGAACGTTCAGCGGTTCAAAAACTGGTATTTGGAGGAGGGCCATAAAAAATCCTCCCCACATGTCTCGAGGGCGGTGGATGATGGCTTAAAAGCCAAGAGCTCGCAGGGAGCTGCATTCGTACATTCCGACACCCCACCGTCGATACATCCTCCTAGTATATTCGAACCAGCAAACTCTTTCGACATCCCACCACCAATACATCTTCCCAGTATATTCGAATCCGCAAACTCTTTCGATCAAGGTAAGAACTCTTTTACACGACAATCATATTCAATTATAATATATAAAAACTAATTCCGAATTATTCATTTTTGTGCAGATGGACTTCAGCAGCCTAAACAGCACCAGCCGTATGGATAATGATATGCAGATGAAAAAGATGTCCGAGCTGGAGATTGGACAAAAGGACGACATCTCAAAACTGAGGCTAGTGAAAACGAAATTCGGTTCTAGAATCATCGCTACGATTGCCGATGAATTCATCGTATTCCTGCCTGCGAGAGTTGGAAAGGCCCTGGAGAACGACTTCCACTAACTGGATCAGTTGAACAACGAGGTGGATCAGAAACGTCTGCAGATACTTTATCTTGGAGGACCATACAATAAATTTGAATTCTGTGGCAAAATATAAACACACACACACACACATACACATACAGATGTATATATATATATACTAGGGGGGCTCCGCCCCCCTGCGCGCTTCGCGCGCCAACCCCCCATATTTTATCAGTTGTTTCAAGACCCGAATAATCCGCGGATTGTATGTTTTTCGGAAAATGACCGAATTTTCGATGAAATCCAGTGTTTGTTTTGTGACTCCCGATTACATATTCTCCTCACATTGGCTATCAGGTACTAAGAATTTAGAATCGATATTTTAAACTTTAGACTTTATACTTTATACTTCATACTACAAAGAGCCGTCGCCGCCGTGTCAGTATCGCAGGGAATCATGGGCAATAATAGGTGCAAACTGTGACCCAATAACAATGAGTAACTATGTTCGGTTTGGTCGGAACAAAAAATGAAAATACGAACAGTAGAAGTCAAGTTTTATAATATTTCAGTTCTTCCACGTGAATCGGATTCACATAATCTGTGTGACTACTATTTTTGATTTTTTCACTTTCGATACCCGAGGAAAACCAAGGATACCCGAGGATAGCCGAGGACACCTGAGGAAACCCGAGGAAAACCGAGAATACCCGAGGATATGCGAGGATACCCGAGGATACCCGAGGATACCCGAGGATACCCGAGGATACCCGAGGATACCCGAGGATACCCGAGGATACCCGAGGATACCCGAGGATACTCGAGATACCCTTAGGTGGGTTGGGTTGGGTTAGATATTGAGGATACCCGAGGATACCCGAGGTTACCCGAAGATACCCGAAGATATCCGAAGATACCCGAGGATACCCGAAGATGTACCCGAGGATACCTGAAGATACCCGAGGATACCCGAGGATACCCGAATATACCCGAAGATACCCGAAGATTCCCGAGGATACCCGAAGATACCCGAAGATACCCGAGGATACCCGAGGATACCCGAGGATACCCGAGGATACTCGAGATACCCTCAGGTGGGTTGGGTTGGGTTAGATATTGAGGATACCCGAGGATACCCGAAGATACCCGAAGATACCCGAGGATACCCGAAGATACCCGAAGATACCCGAAGATACCCGAGGATACCCGAGGATACCCGAAGATACCCGAAGATACCCGAGGATACCCGAGGATACCCGAGGATACCCGAAGATACCCGAAGATACCCGAGGATACCCGAGGATACCCGAAGATACCCGAAGATACCCGAAGATACCCGAGGATACCCGAGGATACCCGAGGATACCCGAAGATACCCGAAGATACCCGAAGATACCCGAGGATACCCGAGGATATCCGAGGAATTCTGGGGAAAACAAATGAATTCTGGGGAAAAAACAGAAGAATTCTGGGAAAACCCAGGAATTCTGCGAAAAACAAAAGAATTCTGGGGAAAACAAAAGAACTCTGGGAAAACCCAGGAATTCTGGGAAAAACAAAAGAATCCTGGGGAAAACAAAAGAATCTGAAATACTGACACGGCGGCGGCGGCGGCGGCGGCGGCGGCGGCGGCGGCGGCGGCGGCGAGATATCTTTATAATATAGAGAGATATGTAATGGGAATGGGTTAGGGTTGAATAAATAACAATGAAATTGCAATCACATTTATTTATTTATTTATTGTTCCTTTAGAATAAGCTTAATCTATAGTTCTCAGACATGCAGAATCCTTGAAATGTTGCTAATTTCTTGTATTCAACAATGCGATCGTGTATAATCATACAATAGGCTGAAGTATTTGCTGGAAATGCAACGCTAGTTTCGAATTCCAAACGAATATCCACCGGTCCACTCTTTAACGATTCATTCTGCTTGGAACAGTCTATAGTAATGAGTGGAGCTCTAACCAAAAATCACTCTTTGACAAAAGAGGTTCGGACTCCTTATCGTAGTATGAAATTTGAAAGTTTGTATACATATTGTAGAGAATGGCGTATTGATTGCGAGCAATATCAAGATTCAAATTTCCATAGGGATAGCACTGCGAGTTTAGGAAAAGTTTCACATCTCTAATCATACAATGATCGAATTGACTGGCATTTTTCGTCGCATCGTTTCGTCGTGCGGTTTGGAATTCTAGTATGACGTGTCTTGGTTTCTCTAGCTGTGTAGATGTCTTCACAACTCATACATGTCTCGTGGTTGTAGGCAGCATCGGGTGCTCGTACATTTCCCACGAGCGAAAACTCATAGATACAGCCGGATCTTGGACGATATAATTGAGCATCTTGATTTTCGCAGAATCTGACAGTCTGATGTATGGTAATAACAATTCAATTTTCTCGAGTGAAATCTTGATTCCCTCTACGGTGGTTTGATGTATGGCATTTAAATCATTGTTCGATCTCGTAAATATTAGCTCATGTTTCGCATTGACGATGATTCGATTATAGTCCTCGGCAAATCCGAGTAGAAAATTCAGTGGTATAACAACATCAAAGTATCCATCGTCGTTAGCCAGTTTATTATTATTATCCACCAGCCAACCAGTGTTCCCGAGAAGATGCTGTTGTCCAGGGGTGAATGATAAGTATCCCTTCATAATACTCGTGATGCCGACATTCTTATTCTGATCAATCTCGTGACCATTCAACTCGTAACGCATATCACCAAACATGTGACACACGGCCATATTGACCAATTCCGTGTCTGCACTAACAGCGGTGCCATGCGATTTTGTGAGCCGGCCGTAGATGTGGAGCAAACTTTTGCTGGGTAATACACACGCATCTTGATTCTATACAGCTATGCGGATCTCATCGTTATTTTTGAAGGTGGACGCCGCGTACGGTTGATGCGCATGTATTTCACAGTGGGCAATCGACTCGTCAAAGGTCACAGGTGTTTGGATTTTTATCATTTTCGAGATGGGCATATGCAGAAATAGCAACGAATTCTTATTTTCCACCACCACGAAGTCGACCTGAGCGTTCTGATGTGTCACTCGAATCGGAGCTGCTCGACGACTGATGATGCTTGGACATGTTATCGAGCTTTTATAACTACTACCAGATTTTCTTGTCCTCTCAAACACAATACCCATTTTATCTCAAATATTTCACATGTAATCGTATAGTTACAGTTTCACTGCGAAAATTGATCAATTTCCCGTCCTGATCGACTATTCTCAGTTGTATATCGTGTATTGACCGTACGGTGATTGGATGATAAATGACATTTTCGGCACTTCCACAATTTTATATCCGGGTGGTACGGTTGGGAAAAATTGATGAATCGTATGTACTCGATGCTCGTTTATATAGGCACCCGTGGTAATATTACACTCAATTCGCAAGGCGCTAACTTTGAGTATGCGAACAGGTAACTCGGATTTATGAGTAACACCACCTTCGAGAATTTTGGGGGTAAACCCAAGCAATCGGCCGATGGAATCTTTTGGTTTGAAGTCCACAGAATGATTACATCTAATTTCACTGAGCAACTCATTGTTATTAGCTTTAAGACTAATATTTATATCCTTGGGCACTGCTCTTTTCAAATAATTTGCGATATCTTCGATTTCATAGCTCCCAGTAGGTATTGTGATCGTTGTGTCTGGTTTTATATAGAACTTATTACACCCCACATCTATATTGGGGATTGCATTGAATGTCAGGAGCTCTATGAGTCCGAGAACATACGTCTTTGTTGGTGATAACTCGATTGGGGGGAAATATTGAGCCCTCAATACCGACGATTCTCCGGAGAGTGTCAACGTAAACGAATCAGCCATGACTAATATCACATCAGCGATCCGCACACATTTTATAGTTGTCCGCCGAGAAACTTGAGACACAAGTGACCGCAAATTACCGTGTTATATTCTTGATATCTTTCATGATTATATTTCACGCTACCAACACCGAGATATTTCATTAGATCTTTAGGCGGTTGTAAATCACCAAAACTATCGAAATACACCGCATCGTTGCCATTTTTCGTGTATGCAACCCAATGCGTCCCTGGACCGTTTTTATCATCAAGATTGATGATTGCAGATTCACGCTTCCTAGGTCCTGAACTGCACGGAGAAAAAAAAAACATCAACCAGTGATGCGCAGGGCATTAATGTAGTCAATGTAGTACTCAGAAGCATACATTATTCAATCAAACATCACGGATTACTTCTACGACAGCAATAGTTACTTTCGTCACATAAATGTGTACTGTTAGAAACTGTAGTGGCAGATGATTCGCACATCACGGCAAAAGCAGCAATAGTTAATCTACAAACATCGTTCACTAATGTCACAACGATAACCAGTCGTGTCATAACCTCACGCGCAATCGTACTGCGCATAGTTTGCAATAATGAAACTAAATTGAACAGTTAGGCTGACATCTCATATAGTGAGGTTATGTCATATCATAAATAGTAGTTGCTAAACTTACCTTAAAATATTAAAATTAAACAAACAATTAGTTTTAAAAACACTTAGGTGTAATATTATGTCACATATTTTTAATTAATAACGTCAACAACAAAATAATTCTTACGCATGTGACCATGGTAATTCTAGTGGGATCGGGATGTCTTATAGTGGAGGATGCGCAGTACGATTGCGCGTGAGGTTATGACACGACTGGTTATCGTTGTGACATTAGTGAACGATGTTTGTAGTACAGTAGATTAACTATTGCTGCTTTTGCCGTGATGTGCGAATCATCTGCCACTACAGTTTCTAGCAGTACGCATTTATGTGACGAAAGTAACTATTGCTGTCGTAGAAGTAATCCGTGATGTTTGATTGAATAATGCATGCTTCTGAGTACTACATTGACTACATTAATGCCCTGCGCATCACTGGTTGATGTTTTTTTTTTCTCCGTGTGGGTAAATCATTCCGCATAAAAACACCGCGGAAATGTGGAATTTTCATAGCTCTTGCATAGTTAAGTAAATCGACATCCGTGAGGGCTCGGTGTGGTAGCTTTGTTAGTTTTTTTCCGGCTTCAAATACAACCCCATACCCTTCTTATACGGTTTCAGGTATAAGCCCTTTCCCAAAGCAATCGCCTCCATTGTCGCATTATGGCGTTTGGATTCTTGTAATTGATGTTTGTTCGCTTTAGCTTCATTGACAGCCTTTGCTATACCCGCAGCACCACCCGCTGAAGCACCTGTGGCGCTAAGGGCTGCAAAGATTGGGATGAGAAACGGCAATGAACCGCCAATGTTCTGGGGAACAGGTAAGATGCGAGGCACGCGCACATTTCCTTTAGACACGGCCGAACGAGCACCTGCCAAAGCCGACTCAATAGCTTTAGGGCCCGGCTTCATGGATTTCTTTGCCGCTTGTATAATAAATTTCAATGTTCTTTTCTTGTTCTTGGGTGATGTTTGCGTCTTGATTCCCCTCATACCCATACCCAGTTTGGATTTTGCTTTCATGGTGTTGGTGACCGCCCAGGCGACAGCTTTTTCAGCTTCACTTGCTTCTTTAGCCAAAACCCGATGCCACGCCCTCTCAGCAAGCACTTTATCAGCCTTATGACGCTCCGCAATATTATCGTGATTTTTGGAGTATGCGATATCGTGCTGCTTGCATGCAGCGTCTGAAGCGTTGATACCACGATCACCGCGAGCTAACCTCTTTATCAATTTTGTGCCAGGTCCACAGTATTGATAACCGGGAACATGCAATTCGACGGAGAGATTGTTGATGATTTTATTTATCAACCCACAACCGCTTCTTTGTCTACGTGTGTATCCAACCATGACTAATCATGAACTGACACAAATCCTATAAGAGCCTGTATTTTATACGTAAATATATTAGTTCTCATTGCGACGTTTGCCAAGCATCATGAAATTTCAAGATGAAACGATTAAACTACCCATCGCCAATTTCGATAATTTGGTCGAGCGAAAAAAGAAGAAGGGGAAATGACACGGGGCTCTGCTACCAAACAGTGTGAGGGCTGTCTTTTGCGGGCCCTCGAATTGCGGTAAAACTAATGCCCTTCTCACGCTACTGACTCATGCGAACGGTCTACGATTTGAGAATGTGTACGTCTATTCAAGATCCCTCAATCAACCAAAGTATGAGTTCTTGAAGAGATTGTTGGAACCGGTTGAGGGGCTTGGTTATTTTCCGTTTGATGAGCACAAGGAGGTTGTAGAACCGAAAGATTTTCGATGACGTGGCCTGTGAGAAGCAAGATAATATCAGAGCCTATTTCTGTATGGGACGACACAAGGATGTCGATAGTTTTTATCTTTGCCAAACGTATGCCCGAATTCCGAAACATTTGGTGCGTGATAATGCAAACTTATTGGTTCTTTTTCGTCAAGATGAAATTAATTTGAAACACATCTATGCTGATCATGTGAATACCGATATGACCTATCAGCAATTCAAAGATTTGTGCTTGGCGTGTTGGAACGACGGTAGATATAGTTTCGTAACCATCGACAAAGACAGTGAGATTAACGCCGGACGATATAGGAGAGGTTTCGACTGGTTTATAAGTCTGAATCGCGAATAAACCACGTACAGTTACAACACATCGATCAAACTAGCAGCATGGCGAGCTCCAAGATACGTAAGCAGAACGATGTTTCGCAAGAAATAGCCAGGGCTAGCGATATCATTCGACGTAAACACGAAATGATAAAAATGGAGAAGGACACCAGCGAGCAGGCTATCAGTGAAATCTTCAAACCTCTGGTTATACCACTGCATCAGTTGGTAGATTCATCGAAGCAGCAGCAGCGGCTACTAATGAAGCGAGAAGTAAAAACGGAGCCGAGTTCGATTAAAACAGAGAAGACAGCAGATTTTGTGAAAATGGATAGGAAATATGGCGTTCGAAAGTTGGCTGGCGAAATGAATATTGGTGATTCGGATATCGTATTTGACGATGATCACATATACGTAGGCGATAAGAGTTATGAGAACACACCGGGGTTGCTCGAATTGTTATTCAAAAAGTTACCCAATCATGCGATTGTGAATAAAAACGACAGATTAAATTATGTCAAAATCGTGAAAATAACGAATGCACATCGACGATATTACAAAGCTGCCAAAAGCTTCCATTATGACAGAGAAAAAAGTTCAAAGTACTGTAACTTACTGCAACTGTTTCACCAGCTGAAGGCTGGTGAAATTATGCAAGTCCGCGTGAGTTTTTTGTCACGGGTGTGATTTTTGGAGCTCCTCCTGGGAAAAGTTGAAAAAAACCCATGAAACCCTAATACAGACTATTGTAGGTTTTATTCTACACTAGCTGCATCCCTACAGACCTTGGCTCTGTTTGATCTTACAGACTATAATAGCTGTCAAAGCTCTATTATAGCAGACTCAATCAAACGCACCCCGGCTGCACTTCAGACATAAGATTGGTAATTCCCAGACTACGATAGCTATAAGAGCTCTATCGTAACTGTACGAATTCCCGCACCAATGCTGTAACTAGCTAAAACGAGTTTACGAAAAGATAAAGGATTTAAATGAAGCAAAGCAAGGAAAATGGAAAATAGAAATCAGATTCCTGGCTTTTTGTGATATGTTTGACCATTAGGTCGTAGTTAAAATATATTTTATGGATTCAATGAAATAACCAGATAACAAAAGAATTTTACAAAGTTATCAAACAATGAAAATAATAAATTTTGATTAACAATTTGATCTGACAAGGGATTGTTATACTTACGAGTTAACTTATTTCTAACCTTAAAATTATGAGCGTTCCGATTTGGTTTTATTTGGTTTCGTTTGATTTGAGCTTTGATTTTATTTTATTTGAGAAGATTGAGAATAGAGTTTTGAGAAGAGTTTAATTGATTTTTTGTCTACGTTATAATAGTGCTTTTACTGATTATACGAATTTGACTGTTATATTTAATTTGATTCTAATGTCGCTTTGACTAATAGATCGATGTGTTTGATTGAAGCTAATTGCTCAGCCGCCGCTTTGGCTGACTGGCGAAACAGAATAATATGTGAGACGTGAAAGGCCGCTTTGGCTCGACTAACGCTGATGATATGCCGAAGCGTCGCCCTTTATATACCGTACATTCGGTATCACGTGGTGTCTGCTGATCGCATGATGATGTTGGTGTATCGTCTATGTGATCCAGCTCTGTGTTAGTGCTGGATACGTTACATTGCCCCCTTTTTTATCAGCTGATGATCGTCTGATGAGTACGGCAGGTAGGTGATAAAAACCATTTCTGAGTGTAACGTACCTCTTCTAGATGTTATGTTTGTTAAGTCCGGGTATTTTTTATTCGTCAAGTCCGGGTATTTTTTATTCGTCTAATTCAGGTATTTTAATCTAATTTAGGCAAGGAATAATCTTTCTTTAACCCAAGAGGATCATAGATGTCAAATTCTGTCATGTAATCCGGCAATCCGTCTTCGTCGAGTAAGGCTGTTGGCATCGGCACATCCATAAAGAATTCTGACTCTATGTTTTTGAAGTCAATGTCTGGCATGTCGAATACCTTTTCGCCTGTTGCTGGATTAGGTGAAGGAATGTGCAGCGTGCAACCCAGATCTTCGTTAATTGTGTTTTGGCTCACGGTTCTCCGGTACATTTCCTCGATCCATGCATCGTCGTCCAATGCCTCCAATGCATCTACTTCTGGTGTTCGCGGTGCATCTGTCTTTGGTTTTTGTGTTGGTTCCCATTTTATTTTGTGCTTAGGGATGGTTATTTTCATCGACAGCTTCTTTTTTTGTTTTACCTCCGGTTTCTTTTTGTCGTCATCCGTTGGCAGGTCGATGGTGCCGAATAGCCTGAGGCAGTCCATTTTGAATTTATGTTCCTTCTTTTCTTCCTTGGTTTTTTCCGGGACATCTATTTTTATTAGTTTCCACGGAATATCTGTCGATGTAGTTGGTCCTTTCTTTGTGTGTTGCGCCTTGTACTCATCCAGCGTAATTTTTCTTTTCGGTGGTTGTGTTGTTACGTCAGTCTTCGGTATAAGCTCCGCCTTCAACTCCTTTAGCGTTTTCTGACCTTTTACTTTTTTAGTATCTGTGCCTTTGCCAGGCTTGAAACGTCCCTTGCCACACACAAAGTTACCGCGACTAGTAATCGTTTTAAATAAATTATTATTAGAATCTCGATTATAGAAATCTTGATACGACACTTGCGTGCCTTTATCTTGTACACTCGTATACCCGTAACTAGCGAAGTTCATTTTGAATACTGTACTCGATTTCGAGTTGCTATAGTTTATATACTGATTGATTCTATTCTATAACTATATTCGGATTATCGCTATTCATTACTTCTCATTCTCATTTCATTTATTTTGAAATTGCTCAACCTTGTAATGTTAACTGACATCTTTGAACTATACTGGCTCTATATACAACTTAAACATGTTAACATGAAATCGGCCTCTTTCCAATCCTGTTTCAATATTTTCTAAAACATAAGTAGCATCGCCTATCTGTTTTTTTATTATATAAGGCCCTTCGTATAATGCAAAAAATTTAGCCATTTTTTTATTAGTACTATCGGAGACGTTCAGCGCTCTTACTAATACCTTATCACCTAACTTAAATCTAGACAATTTGTGATTAGCGTTGAATCTATCGGCTCTAATTTTGCCGTTTTTTCTTATATTTTTATCGACTAAGCAAAGTTTCAAATCGTACGGTATATCCGTTTTCTTTGTATCTAACCATTTTTCCCAAAACCTAGTAGGCCTAGTTTTTAATTGAATTTCGCACGGAGCGAATCCAATGCCATCATGGCACACCTCGTTTATGCAAGTCTCGATAACGCGGATCCAATTAATCCATTGCGTGTGTTTCTCTGTTAAAAATGTACGGATAAATCTTCCAATTTCTCTATTCACACGCTCAACGATATTCCCTTGTGGGTGCCTGATAGATGAGAAAATTAATGATATACCTTCATCTTTTAATTTATTTATCCAGAGAGACGAAGTAAACTGGGTGCCATGATCGCATTGTATTCGCTTCGGCTTTCCTAACTCTGGTATGTAATCTCTAAAAATGCATGTGATGGTGGACTGCGCGTTAGCCGCCTTTAATGGGTAAAGCTTTACATATTTACTAAATGCGTCTATCGTCACTAATATCCACTTGTAATTACCTTTACTTGATGGTAATGGTCCTAAAAAATCAATAGATAATAGATCACCGACTCCTTTGGGTATTATATTTTGCATTGCAGCATAACTATAGCGATTTGGTACCTTGCAACGCTGACATTTATCACAGCTTGCGATAATTTGTCGTATTTTTTTTGCTAGTTTCGGATAATAAAAGTCTTCCTTTAGTAATCGGTAACATTTCGATGAGCCGACGTGACCGTAAGCTTCATGACATTCATCTATTAAACTTTTTAGTAACTGATCTGGTATATAAGCTTGGAGACTGCCCCCTGGACCCTTGTGGTACAGAATGTCATTTTCTACGACTAGGCTTTTGTTCCTTGCTAGACTTTCTGGTTTTACAAGTTCTGAAATTTTAATGTCTTGATATTGATATTTACGAAAGCATTTTAAATTTTCCGCTAACTCTTTATCTATCTCTTTAGCTAAAGGTGCCATACTGAAATGCATAAGTTTTGATTCACGATTTTCCTCTGTTTCAGGTGGATGTCTACTAAGAACATCAGCTACTATGTTTTCTGAACCTTTTATATGTTCAATATCAAACGTATATGCTTGAATAAACAAAGCCCATCGTGCTAATCGGGAACTTATTAATTTGCAAGAGAATAAAAAGGTTAACGCCTTATGATCTGTGCGTATGGTAAGCTTAGCTCCGATGATAAAAGATCTAAATTTCCCGAGTGCAAATACAATTGCCATCAATTCTTTCTCGGTAGTAAAGTAATTGAGTTCTGCGCCTTTCATAGTTCTACTGGCAAATCCTACTATTTGTTCTTCATTATTTTCTGAAAGTTAAAACAAAACTGCGCCTACTGCGTGATTACTAGCATCGCATTGCAAAAAGTAGCGTTTCTTTGGATCAGGGTGATGTAAGATCATTTTTTCGCAAAAAATGTCTTTTACAAGGTTAAACTGTCTGTTCATCTCCTCCGTCCAATCCCACTTGGCGTCTTTTCGGATTAATGCTAATAGCGGAAATGTCGCGTCAGAATATGATTTAGTAAATTTACTATAATAATTTGTTAGGCCAAGGAATCCTTTTAACTGTTTAATGTTTTTAGGTGTTGGAAACCTTTTTATCGCCTCTATCTTATCAGGTTGTGGTCTGATTCCTGTTTTAGTAATCTTGTGCCCTAAAAAATCGACTTCTTCTCGAAAGAACTTTGATTTTTTGAAATTAATTGTCATATTATATTTTCTGAAGGTGTCAAACAATATCCGTAAGTGGGCCAAATGGGATTGAACGGAGTCAGAACAGCAGAGAATATCATCCACAAAATTAATCGTGAACGATTCTGTGTGTTTTAAAACTAAATCTAGAGTTCTAACCAAGCTGGCCAGACTCGTATTCAAACCGTACGGCGTCACCGTAAACTGATATGTCTTTCCCTCATGCATAAAAGCTGTGTATTTTCGTGATTCTGGATGTAAAGGTACCTGCCAAAAACTAGCCGTCAGATCAAGACTTGACATGTACGAGTTGTTGCCGCATCGCTGAAATAAGACCTCAGTTGATTGAGCGCAATCATGATCAGGTATAATGAGTTTGTTTATGAATCTAGCGTCTAGTACTAGTCGGATTTCTCCAGACTTTTTAGCTACTACTACAAGCGGATTAACATATTCGCTATAAGATCTTTCTATGACTCCAAGTTTTAACATTTTCTCAATTTCCAGATTTACTTTTTCTCTATGGACAATTGGAATAGGATAGGATCGTCTAACGAATGGTTTATCCTCATAGATATTAATTTTATGCTCGTATACGGTCACTCGACCTGGTAACTTGCTAAAAACATCGCTATACTCGTGTAATAATTCTGAAAAGCTTATTAATTCATTTTTACTCAAAACCTGACATTCAGCGAGTTTCTCATCAACTTCATCACTGGTCAAATTATGATTTGTTTCGTCATTGATCTGATTGACTATTATGTTTTTTGGTATCTGAATCTCCGATATTTCATTGTTAGTTATGCATTCGGCTTTTTCGATAGCTACTGAACTATAGCCAGGAAAAGTCTCGATTCGTAATTTTTCTGTTCTTAGATCAAGGTCGGCCTTCCATCTGTGAAGAGTGTCTATACCGATTATCATATCCCGTCTAAGACCTTTGATAATTAAGAAACTTATTTGATCGACCGAATTTTGAATTTTAATTGTGGCTAAAATCTGTTCTTCAACCTTGATTGGTTTTCCTGTTGTAACGCCTGTAATCTGGAAGTTAACTACTGGTAGTTTTTCACATTTAGATAGTGAAGACTTATTTCTATCGTACCAGTCTTGCGAAATACAAGTGATTTGACTTCCGGTGTCAATTAAAGCTCTAACTTCTATATTTTCGATCAAAACGTATATTTCTGGACATTGTTTATAATTTACTTCCGGTTGATCTTCTTCCTGCAATAAATATTCGGAAGGATCTTCAAATAGGTTATCGTCTACTTTTTGCTTTGCAATGCCAGTTTCGCCGATAACTAGATCACGCTGTGTCGGTATCGGATTTATCGATATCGACACAGCGCCATCTAGTTTTCCGAATCTATTTCTATGTTCGGTGCTTCTAGACTCTGCTCGCTTGTAACGGATTCGTCAAGACTTTGGACTCGGCTATTTGTCCAACGCTCTGTTTTGTTTTGGACATGTTCATTTTGTCCAGAACGCCTTCTATTCTCTTGCGAATCAACCTTATCTGTGTTTGGCTTTGGTGTATTACTTGCACGCCATGACAGCTGTTTATTCCTATCGTCTAATACCCGATCGCTCGATGGACCCTGTCTATTCGCATACTGTTGATGGGAAAATTGTCGTGGTGCATTTGATCGACTACCTAATTGCATTTCATCTAAAAAGGCTAATAGCGGATCAATCTCTTTAATATTTCGGCACTGTGCTGCCTCTACGACACGTACATCGAAATGTGCGATTAAACTACGGACGACTTCTTCTTCAGGTATCTGCGGACGTAAACAAGCTGCTGATGCAAACTTACGGTTCGCATATTCGGACCATGTTAGCTTTGAATCTACATTATAATACCCAAATTCAAGATCTTTTCTAATATCTCTTTGTATTTCTACTCCCCAGAAACGGGCTAAGAATCTAGTTTTAAATGCATCCCAATCACTAATGACGTCTCGACGCGCAGTCCACCAGTCTTTTGCATCACCGGTAAGGCTTTGACCTAATAATCTAAAACATAATTCCTCGTCTGCTTCTATGAATGTGAAATACTCATCTAGTTCTCTTAAATAGATCGTAGGTTTTTCCCACGCCTTTCCTGAATATGTTGGCAACTTTATCTGCTTAGCTACATATTTGAGAGAGCTGTTATGTTCACCTACTTGACCTACTCCTCTAGTCTTTAACTTGCCTATATCGGCTTTTAATTCGATACTAAGGCTCTCGTGTTTGTGGTTCAATTCTTTTATTTTTTCATTTGTAAATCGATCTGACTCTTTTATTTTATTTTTTAACATTTCGAAATCACCTAAGTGTTCGTTTCTGATACTAGTTTCAGTCAAAGTAATTTTATTATTGCATTGCGTCAAATCTGTATCCCATTTCTCTACCATTACTTGAACCCTAGTCTCGATTTGGTCGATTTTCTTTTGACTTTGATGAGTGTGTTCATCAAATTTTTTACTGAGTTTAGCTTCAAAGACAGCTTGACTTTCTAAGCTAGTTAAATGTAAGGTATGCATAGTTCTTTCTAACGATGAGAATTTGCTATCTATTTGCTTTTCAAATCTTTCATTTTGTTTTTTCAGGTTCTCTAGTGCTGCGGTAAACTCGGCGAAATGATTGTCTTGGTTTCCCTTTGGACTATCTGATGGACTAAATAAATCGCCTTCAGAATGTACCGACTCATTTCTTTCGTGAAACCCTGTGTCCCTATTTCTATTGCCAACATTTTTATCGCTGGTCGCACCAGGAATCTGATCTCTACCTTCCATTTTCCTGTGTTTTATTTTTTTGAATAAATGATTCTAATACAATGAATTTAACGTTAAGTTTGTTTGCAAGAAAATGAAGTTAAGTTGAACAATGAATTTAATTTGAGTTTAAATTTTTACTATCAAGTGAATTTAATTTTATTTAGAGGAGCCCCACGTTGGGCGCCAAATGTAACTTACTGCAACTGTTTCACCAGCTGAAGGCTGGTGAAATTATGCAAGTCCGCGTGAGTTTTTTGTCACGGGTGTGATTTTTGGAGCTCCTCCTGGGAAAAGTTGAAAAAAACCCATAAAACCCTAATACAGACTATTGTAGGTTTTATTCTACACTAGCTGCATCCCTACAGACCTTGGCTCTGTTTGATCTTACAGACTATAATAGCTGTCAAAGCTCTATTATAGCAGACTCAATCAAACGCACCCCGGCTGCACTTCAGACATAAGATTGGTAATTCCCAGACTACGATAGCTATAAGAGCTCTATCGTAACTGTACGAATTCCCGCACCAATGCTGTAACTAGCTAAAACGAGTTTACGAAAAGATAAAGGATTTAAATGAAGCAAAGCAAGGAAAATGGAAAATAGAAATCAGATTCCTGGCTTTTTGTGATATGTTTGACCATTAGGTCGTAGTTAAAATATATTTTATGGATTCAATGAAATAACCAGATAACAAAAGAATTTTACAAAGTTATCAAACAATGAAAATAATAAATTTTGATTAACAATTTGATCTGACAAGGGATTGTTATACTTACGAGTTAACTTATTTCTAACCTTAAAATTATGAGCGTTCCGATTTGGTTTTATTTGGTTTCGTTTGATTTGAGCTTTGATTTTATTTTATTTGAGAAGATTGAGAATAGAGTTTTGAGAAGAGTTTAATTGATTTTTTGTCTACGTTATAATAGTGCTTTTACTGATTATACGAATTTGACTGTTATATTTAATTTGATTCTAATGTCGCTTTGACTAATAGATCGATGTGTTTGATTGAAGCTAATTGCTCAGCCGCCGCTTTGGCTGACTGGCGAAACAGAATAATATGTGAGACGTGAAAGGCCGCTTTGGCTCGACTAACGCTGATGATATGCCGAAGCGTCGCCCTTTATATACCGTACATTCGGTATCACGTGGTGTCTGCTGATCGCATGATGATGTTGGTGTATCGTCTATGTGATCCAGCTCTGTGTTAGTGCTGGATACGTTACAGTACACAGATTTTATTGCCCCATACATCGACCTGCCGGTGAAAAACCCTAAGCAAAGATATGGTAAAGGTTTATTACCCACCCATAAAATCGCGCGAGGACAAAGCACGGATTATGTTTATTCGGATGATCCTAATGAGCTCGTAGACCGTCTTCGACTACTCATGGCATCTCAAGCGGCTGGTAATCCTAGCCACAACAATGAAATATCCTCCATTATTGAGGAGCTGCGCGAGGCGGGAATCATTCATTAGCATGAGATTAATCATAAAATAATCATTCGGTCACAGATCGTTGAACAATGAGCATAGACATATTTGGACGACCGCTGACAAGCAACAGCCGCGAAAAAAGTGTTATTCGAGGTCTTCAGGGTTTTGGATTCAAATTCACCGCTGATAAACAGTACGATCTGGACGACAAACGATTAAGGTAAACGTCCCAGTTTTGGTCACCGTCCCAGTTTCGGTCACCAAACATGCTCTTTTATGATTATTTAATGTTTTTCTCGTTGAACTGATATAAAAAAAAATTGCATATTGACGAGCAAACTTTTCCGCTGATTTCTTTCCGAATTATGAGTAAGTTAATGAAATTTTACATGGGTAAATTAAATCGCAAGTGCCGCGACGTGCGTGTCAGCGCGTAGCAGCAGCAATTGTTGTTGGCGAGCGTTAGCTAACAGAGTGGCCAGATCCTCGAATATTCGTGAATCATCAGTGCGAAACGGTAAGAAAATTATATCAATAGCTTCAGAATTAATCGGGCTATCGATTTTATGTGTAAGAACTTGCTTTCCAATTTTCCATTGTGTGAAAATTGCGAAGACCATAACTGGGTCCCGCGAATTGGATTAAGTTGCAGTTTCTGTCACTTGTGCATTGAACTAAATGCAATGACAGTTATCCTACAAATATAAATTAAACTATATGAGTTACTCATTATTACTTTTATATAGTGATAGATTAATGGATACTGAAAAAAACGCCTCGAGCGTGAAGAGAAAACGAGGTTATGGGTCCTGCGGAGAAGACAAAAGTCTATCGTTGGCATTAGCGAAGGATCCCAACCACGAAGAAAACACATCGACGGCTAGCAGATCTTCGATGGACCTAAGATTACTGAATAATTCAACGCTGGATACATAAGAGTCTACGGAATCATCCGTCGAACCAAAGACTATGAAAAACAGAAAAAAAAAGGAAAAATTTCTCGAACGTACGACGATGCGACGCTCCAGACAGCCTTGCAAGCAATCAACGAAGGAATGCCCGTCAGCACTGCAGCAAAGTTGCATAATATACCGAGGGCTACATTGGTTGCTAAAAATCGAGGCATTACTCTTCCTTATATACAAAATCGAGGCCCGGAGTGTATACTCGGAGAAGAGTACGAAAATCATCTCGTGCAGTGGATATTGCATATGAGTGCGAATGGATTTCCCATATCACGCGATCAACTATTAGACAGTGTTCGATTACTGTTAAATCACGAGAAGAAGAAAACGGTGTTCAAAGACAATCGACCTGGACGCCATTGGTACGAGGCGTTTCGAGCTCGCCACAAAGAATTATCTGAAAGGATGTCTCAGAATTTAACGCGCTGTAGAGCTGCAGTAACAGAGGAGAAGCTAAGAGCGTGGTTCGAAGAGGTCAGAGTATATCTTGAATCAAAGCAACTCGTCGACGTTCATCCTTCTCGGGTTTTCAACTGTGACGAATCGGCATTCTTACTGAGTCCAAAAGGAAGCACCGTTCTCGTCAAAAAAGGAGACAAAACGGTTTATAATTTCATAAATAACGATGAAAAGGAATGCCTAACGACGCTCTTTTGTGGAAATGAGGTCGGAAACATCGCGTCACCGATGGTAGTGTTCTCGTATAAACGAATCCCTGGATCCATCGCTGCGAACATGCCGAAAGGATGGAGCATTGGCCACTCCGACAACGGGTGGATGACCGGGGAAACGTTTTTTGAATACATCGCAAACATTTTTTACCCGTGGTTGGTGAAAAATGCTATCGTTTTCCCAGTTATACTGTTTTTGGACGGACACTCTTCGCACCTGACGATGGCACTAAGCGACTTCTGCAAGAAGAATCAAATAGAGCTAGTGGCTCTCTACCCAAATGCGACGCATATTCTGCCACCGCTCGACGTCGCCTTCTTTCACCCTTTGAAAACAGCTTGGGCGAAAGTAGTCAGCGAATGGAGACTCGAAAATAACGGCGAACGTATGAGACGCGATATGTTCGCGAGTATCTTGCAGAGTGCCGTCGACTCACTGGACTCTAAAAAAATTCTCAAGAACGGCTTCGAGAAGACAGGGCTTCATCCGTTTTCAGCAAACAGCATTAATTACCACAAGTATTTCAAAAAATCGGTACAGTCTGAGCCGGTTCTGCAAACGGCGCAAGACGATAGTGACGAAGATCAGGTATTCTTAGCACATTTCGAGGCTAAAATAGGGAAAGCGCTCCTGCAAAGGTTTCAAGCTGTCGGAGAAGAGACGAAATGGAATGGCGAAACGAGACTCGAAGGACTGTTTTCTTTCTGGCGGCAGGTTAAGAAAAGTATCAATTTTGGCGTAGGGAATCACAGTACCTCGAAAGTCAGCGTTTCCAACGAAATAAACAGTGTTGACGACGATACGGTTTCGGTATTTAACCGATACATTTTTCGTTAATTTCATTTTATTACAGTCATCGACGAATTGATCAGCACAATTTTTAAAGTCTCCATTGACACCGGTTGACGAATTGAAACGTAATTTATACAAATAATTAGGGGACAGTGGGGCACATTCGGACGGTTTTTTTTTTGTGGTCAATTATAGACTTCAAGAACCGTTTATAACGGTCCGGTTTGGGGACATATCAGTACTTACATTCATTACCTAGTAACCTGCATCGCGTACAATGGCATTTTTAGTAACGCAGCCCGATGCAAACCTGATAGGGTAAACCTCATCGGGTCCTTATTACCGAGCTGCGTTACATGCGTAATCGGGTCCTGATCGGGCTGCCTTATCTGGACCCGATAAAGAATAAGGTCAACCTCGCTCGGTCCCGATCGGGTCCCTACCACAATTTCTAGTCGGGATCTCCCCTACCTAAAAATCCTAAAAAAAATCTTATCATCATCGATGAACATTTTTAGTAATGGTCTTTCGTAATCAATTTTAGTTCACTCGGTGAAAAAACATTTTCTTGACTCGACATTTACTATATTTGTATATTCATTTTAATGTCAAAACAGATTCGCAATGATTCGGAATCAAGTTCGGCTTTAGTGATTGAGGATGTTCCGATAATCGCCGTTGATATCGTCGCGAATACAACGATCACTGATTACAATGATACATACGGAGACGTTATTGTCTACGATATTAGCCCGGCCGGAGAGTTGATACCGATGCAAGAGCAGCAAGCCGATCATAACGTTGCAGAATCGAAAAAGACGACGTCGTTCGTACTCCGAACTCCGAAGTGCTCGAGAACAAGAATCCGGATTCACAGATCGATAATAACGTCGCAGAATCGGAGAAAGAAGACGTCGTTCGTACTCCGAACTCCGAAGTACTCGAGAAAAAGAATCTGGATTCTTCTAACACTCCACCGCCAAAATCGGAAAGAAATTCTCACATTCCATCAAATATACCCTCGCCATTCAAAACTACTCTGTTTTGGCCTGGAAAGAACGAGGTTTCCAAAAAAGGCAAGAGCAAATTATCTAAAGAAAAAGTACCATCGGTATTAACGTCTGACAAATGGATTGAATATCAGAACGCAAAAGATGAGAAAAGAAGAAAACTGATCGAAATTAAGGAAGCGAAAAAGGCAGAACGTCTAGAGAACGCAGAGCGAAGGAAAGAAGAGCAAGAAAAAGCGAAAGCGGCAAGAATTGTAAAGAAACAGGAGCTTGACATGGCAAAAGCTGCGAAAAAATTGGAGCAAGAGGAAGCACGGGCTGCGAAACGAATAAAAAAAGAGCGATTGGAAATTCTAGAAGGCGAACATGACTAAAGTGCACAAAAAAATTGTTCAATAATAATTGGATCTTAATCCGTCTTGTTTTATTCACTTCGATATTTTTACCGAAATACAATAGATTTGTTTGAAGATACTTGACTTTGTTTATTTACTATTGCATTTTTTTTTTTCAAATTAGTCCATTAATTATACTTGTGGGCATGGTGGTTTCTTTCGGGAATTATCTACGCACATGACCAAAACTAAGCCTACGGAGAGACCGAATCTCGGACATGCGTGACAGAAACTGGTACTAACGTGCTGACCGAAACCCCGACAGCCGTGACTGAAACTAGGCCTAATGAAGTGACCGAAACTCGGTCATATCTGACCGAGATTGGGACCACCAGGTGACCGTAACTGGGACCTCGGCGTTTGAGAGTGACCAAGACTGGGACAATCGCACAGCATTATTAAAATGATAATTTCAATACTTTATGCTAACAATTTTACGGAAGTACTGGACTAATCGTATTCAGAAGGTTTCATTGCATACATTAGAACAGTTACTTTCTGAAATTACAATGGAACCCGTTCATGGAAAATAAAAAACCGGCGTGCGCACCCTAAAGATGACCAAAACTGGGACGTTTACCTTATGTAATATCGCGGATCCGCAGGAACCAAACGACGCTGTTTCTCTGGGTGTCCTGAATAGATGTATACAGGAGAGGCTTGACGATCTTCATAGCGTATTCGTGAATATGATTTATCCCATTAACATCAAAATCGATAATAATGATAAGCAAATTCGTGAACTTATAACAAGCATTTCGAGGGATATTGCGCAATTGAAAAGCACGGTGGATTCGATGGAAAAAACTTTCAGCAACACAAGATTGGTGTACGCTGATCCAAGGGTTGCTGAAGTAAAAACAAATAAAGTATACATCAAACCTTGAACATTCGAATGGTAAGCAGCAGCAACAGCATGCAGAGAACAATAGCGGGTGAACTTCATAGACCCGCCCGGCGTAATTATCCCCGACGTTATGTCGATATACGCAGCTTGGATGAGACCTGGCAAGCTGATCTCGTCGATATGTATCGCATACTCATCAGCCAACAAGGGTTCAAAATTTTTGCTCACAGTGATTGATATTTTTTCAGAATTTGCGTGGGCCGTGTACCGATCAAGAGTAAAAATGCCAAAGATGTGACTGCTGCGATGAAATCTGTGCTAACTCTGGGCCGCATACCGAAACATCTACACGTCGATCCGAGCAAGGAATTTTACAACAAAGAATTCAAAACTCTTATGAGACATCATGGAATCAACATGTACTCAACATTTAGCAACTTGAAGGCATCGATATGCGAACGCTTCAATCGTACACTGAAAAATAAAATGTGGAAGCAATTCACAGTTCAAGGTTCTCATAAGTGGACTAACATTCCACCAGATTTAATTGCATCGTATAATAACACCAAACATCGCACGATTAGAATGAAACCGAACGATGTAACTACGACCAATGAAAAACAGCTGTATCGAAGTGTGTATAAACCGCGTCAAATTAAAAGAAGCAAACGAAAACGTAAATTTAAGGTTTTCGATAAAGTTCGAATTAGCGAATATAAAAATGTGTTCGAAAAGGGTTATACGCCAAATTGGACAACGGAAATATTTACAGTTGATGAGGTGAAAAATACTAACCCTCCAACTTACAAACTCACCGACTACCTGAATCAGCCCATTGAAGGTGGTTTTTATGAGGAGGAGCTCAGCAGGGTGCAATATCCCGATGGCTATCTTGTAGAAAAGGTCTTGCGAAGGCGTGGTGATCAACTCTATGTAAAATGGTTGGGATTCGATGGTTCACATAATAGTTGGATAAATAAATCGGATATGTAATATAATTTTCATGAATAAATTTATTATCAATATATTTACATTTGTTCCTTCACCCTCCTCAATCTTAATGCTAGCTTACATGATTATCATGGAAATGAAATGTTTTCTCACATTTTCTCAAATTTTCTCACATTTTCTCACATTTTCTCACATTTTCTCACATTTACATGTAAAGTATATGGAAAAATATTTTATTCTATTTTAGAAAATGTGAGAGAATGTTGGAAAATGTTAGAAAATGTTAGAAATTTACAAGTTTGCAGAATCTTGGTAACCCCAAGGTAAAGTATCAGTTTTACCAGGTATCAATTTTCGCTTATCGTCACACCAGCTTAGAGCAAACTTATTCTGTATAATAGTGCTGACTGTATGTCGACTACTTTTTATCATACACTGTTGCTCAACTAAATTTTGATAACCGAAAACGCATCCTTTGTAATCATCAAACGTGATGAATTTTAATGTCGAGACCTTTACACCCTTTGCACGTTTCTTATCAGTATCGCCACGAGTTCTGAATGTATAGAGTTTTGCTCGCAAACCGATAAATTCGGTCATAATTTTTCCATTATTCTCATCCTTCATCAGGCCAAGGCGTTTTATATTTAACAGAGGAATGCCATAGGTATTATCCGGCGGATAGTCTGATGTATCAAACATTGTCGCAACATCGCGCCTAATGATTTCATAGATATTTGGAACGGTAAATTGATATATCAGGGTATCTGTATCGGTATACATTAATTTCGATTCAGTACTTGAAAAATTATTTTTTACATAATCATAGTGGAAGTTGTCTAGAAATATTTTCGAAAGATCGAGAATAGCAGCACCAATGTAGATAGGTTTATTGAAATATACTTTAGTTCGACTTAGCTGAATAATCACCATATCTTCATCAAATATGGTACAGCTATGGAATGTTGGCCTTGCAATGAGAGCACGTGCACCGCCCCTACCCTCCCATTTCGTAATTAGTTTCACAGTTTTATGGTTACGCACATTCTCCATGGTCTTGCCGAATACAGCGTTATTCATGAGCTTGTAGAAATTTTTCTCAAACTCGTTTTTTGACAGCTTTCGCATATTTGTGTTGAGATCGATGCATGACTTTAACCATGGCGATTGTGCGAACCTTAGAATTCTCTGCACTTTCGTCAGCTTTAAACCAAATTTGATGCATTGTTTCAAATTGCGATAGTGCAGAACATATTTTTTCTTGGGTAGAAGCGTTGTCGCAAGTTTTCTAATTTCACTACCCGGCGGTGTAAAATGCTCGGGACAGAGAGGTAAGTCGGCATGTTGTTTATGGAGCTCTGCGGGATATTCTAAATCCACCTCTAGAATATAACCAATTGGTGCGTCATCCGGATGGGACATCACATCAATGGCATCATTCTCTCACTCGAACGACCCACTCGGCAAATGCTCACTCATAGCTGCACCATAAAGATTATTTATATCGAAATACATTAAATATGATTCCGCTTTGCTCGGATTAAAATCTTCACCCATGAATCGATTATTTGCTCTAGCATAGCGATTTGAGCACTGCGCCACACCACCCCTTATGCTTTTCTCAATAAACAATATCATTTCTGGATCGTCTAAAAGCTGAAGATTAATTTTCGTCTGCTTCAGCATAGCATCAAAAGCAAGCCCCGGCGCGGTATAATAATGCAGAGGATCCAAGTTGTACGTTTTGAAGCAACTATCGCGAAAATTTTGAAATATATCGGCTAATAAAAGTACATCGGTTCTCAGATATGAATCGGAATACTCGCCTAACGTTTTCAAATCAAACTTGGCCCAAACATCTTTCGCGTGTTCGTAATCCGCATCGGTAATACCCGCAGCACTGAGTTTCGAATAGAAATTTTTTTTATCGGGTAATTTTATTTCGTCAAGTTTCTCCCAAGAATCAATATACTCGTACGGAAAGACACCTTTACGAATCATCAAACTGAATTCATCTCGATCGCTGTAAAATGTTCGTGTTATTTGCTTATCGGTATCGTCGACGTACGATGCTAATTTCTCTATACTGCTAGCCATGAATCGAAGTAAATCTATGAACCTCAAACTAATCATAGTATCGTCGACTTTTTTTTGTGAATGATAGGTATTTTTCCCTATCGATGGGTAGCAGTGTAATATCACCGGGACAAGTTGTAGCCAGAGATTTAATGATAAAGTGAGAATCGTAGCCCGATAAATTGTGAAAAACCACCGGAATCGTGTGCGGCTCTTGAAAATTCAGATTGCATCGATTGTGTGCGGCCCCGCGATATTTACCCGTGAAATGACAATGATCGCGACATTTTTTCTCCTCAGGTAAAAATGGCTTCTCACAGATATAGCAATTTTTCGCTCGCATATGACGATCACGTTGCGTTTGATTCAACACCTCCATTGGAATTATATTTTTTATACGCGACTCTACTTTTACGGCTAATTCGCGAAGCTGCTCGATTAACCATTTAATGCAATCAGATCCACGGCGAGCCTTGTATTCCGATAACGTATCATCGTACACGCAGTGTGTATAATACGCCGCACTATGCGGAATATGCTCTTGGGATTCTTTTACCTCAGGCTTCATCATGCATTCAAGATCAGCATATACGACGAAGGGTACCCTGCTCTGATTTTTAAAATTGGAAAATCCCAAAGTGTTCTCATTGGGAAATTCCATTCGCACTTCATTCAACCGCAGACAATCTTGTCTATGATTTTCATAAGCATTCTGTAGGTTAAAGTGACATAAACATCTATCACACAAAAATTGTGCACATTTATGATTTGACAATTGCATGCTAACCAAACGTGAAAGATTCTTGATCCAAGCAAAGTGGAATCGTGGTTTGAAATTATCTAAATTACTATCATCTAGTTCGCTCCCACTTTCAAACATGAGCAGGTGGATTGTATTGTTCTCTGTTACAGTTTTACTCAAATATAGCGGGGTAATGATACTATTATTCGACTTTTTCTTGCTTTCAAAAATTTCCGACTCGATTCCATATACGTTAATACTCAAATTGTTCAACTTCTCGAATTTTTCTACACTATGCAGGGTTGCGGGGAATTCGATACCTGTACAATCTAGCTCCGATATGTACTGTCGATAGCTGCGTGTTCTGGTTGCGTCGTTGCAGTCGTTGTTTTTCAGTCACACTTGGTTTAGATTGCGTCAAAATATCGTTCAAGAATTGAATATTTTCGATGGCGATATCGCGCCAATGAATAAAAATATCCTCATTCGCCTGTTCTGGGGGTAGTGTACACAGTAACTTGTATGCATCTTCCATCATCTCAACAAGATTCATATACACGGCGCTGTCCATTTTTTCTCTTAGGCGAATTTTACAACCGTGTAGTCAAACTGACACTGTACGAATGTGTACACCCACCGTGGGTTTTGGGGTTGGGCTATGCCTGTCCGATATTGGCTTCAGAATGGCAGCCATTGCGATTGTCAGACATCGGTGAACTATGTCTATCCAACATTTGTCTCAGAACGGTGACCATCCAATGGTCCAGCATCGGTAAGCTATGCCTGTCCGATATTGGCTTCAGGATGGCAGCCATTGCGATGGACAGACATCGGTGCGCAATATTCATCCGCTACCGCTTTCAGAATTCTCACCGATACACCGGTCGATTCTCGGCGCGCGTTACCTGTCCAATACTGGTTTTAGACCGAGCGCCAACGCAACGGTTAAACCTCGGTGCTCACCATCCATCCAATATAGGTTTCAGATCGGCGACCGATGGAACGGTCGAGCCCCGGTACGCAATATCCATCCAATATAGGTTTCGGATCGGCACCTGATAAACCGCCGAAACAGCGGTTGGATATCGGCGGCCGATATCTTTACAATATCGGGTCCAGAATCATCGCGATGCGATGGTCATACTGAGGTCCATAATCCCGGCCCAAGATCGAACTTGAGCCAGCAGCCGATTCATCGGTCAAACCGGATCTCAGTATCCCGGCCCAAGATCGGGCCCAGAACATCCATTTATGTGCACGCTAATTCTACAAGTAACAAAAAGTAGTATCGATAGTCATGCGACGAATTGGCGTAGTGGCTAGATCGAGCGATTCGTAATATGGGAGACCGAGCGTTACGGGTTCAAATCCCCTCGTAGTTAGGAAAAAAATATATGCGGTTAGTTGACAATCACGTAGGGGTACATAAGTTGCGATCATATAATCTAATGCGTGACGAATAGAGTCAGTTAACACAGCATTGGCACAATGTTGCGTTGCCAATGTTGGCTCACTAGTGCCCGGCGTTACATTACTATTTTGGTCCAGTATAAAATGCCAAGCAGCGGCCAACGGAACAGAATATTGGCCCAATATTGTGCCGTCCTATGATTTCTACCCAGGCCCAAGCTGGATAAATGAGCTTGGTCCAATGTTGCTTTGCCAATGTTGGCTCACTAGTGCCCGGCGTTACATTACTATTCCGGTCCAGTATAAAATGCCAAGCACGGGCCAACGGAACATGATATTGGCCCAATATTGCGCCGTCCTATGATTTCTACACGGGAACTGAACAAAGTGAAAATTCAAGAGCAAGCTCGAATTTTGAAAATAAAGAAGTAAGTATCATTATTCTTCGATATCATAGTTTTTCGTGTTGGATATAGTTTGTAATTGATATTTCCTATTACAGAAAATGGCTCATCGTCCGATCAATATCATCAAGCTGGTGGACGATAGTTGGATGTCCGACGATGACGGATATGAAAGTCATTATGAGAAGATGGAGATCAATGGGGTTCTCTATCATACGATCCATTATATAGTCGGTGAACCTTTGTGGGTTAAGGCTCCACCACAGGATGGGGAGGAGGAGGAGGAGGAGGAGGAGCCCATGGTGCAGGAAAATTGGGATGAGGAGGAAGTGCCGGAGGTGCCGGTGGTTGTGGAAAACAATGAGGAGGGGGAGGAAAACAATGCATGGTAAGTACCCGTAATTTTCATTTTATCACACATGCACGGAAAACCCGATTTTCCTCCCTGTTATGCGAGAGTGAAATGGCATTTTGTCTCCCGTGATACACAAGATGAACTCGCGCATGCGCATGTCGCGGAAGTTTATTTTCTTCCCTAGGGAGCGGGAAGAAAATAGCGTTTTACTCCCTACGCAGCGCCATCGGACGGATTAAAATACTATAGTTCGGAAATACGGGTCGTAAAATCGGTGTTTCCGTGCATGTGTGATAAAAAATATCGTGTGCATCAAGGAAGAATAGGTGCTTTCTAACTCATGTGATTGTGCGGCCCTCGGCTTCGCCTCGGGCTGCAAACTTCACACTCGGCAGAAATCACCTATTTTCTTCCCTTGATGCACGATATACTATTATATATCGTTCGCTTATTGAAATACCTGTATGTTTCAGATCCGCGTGTGTAAACCCCGGTGTGTTTATCGCCACCTAGTTGTAAATATGTATAGTTTGAGTTTAGGTTAAGAATAATGTACATGTATAGTTTAAGTTATTTATTAAGAAAATTGTATAATAAACATAGTTCTAAGTTAGTTTTAAGGGGGTATCTACACCTTTAAATTTTGAAAAAATTGTTTTTTTTAAATAATTTATTTGGAATGCTAGTGGCCTACTCTACCTGCAAATAAATCGGCGTCAGAATATCTAGAGGATTTGAAAAGTTACAGTCATGACAGTGCCAAATTGCGAAAAAGCGCCGCAGCGCGGCGCGCGAACCCTCAGATTGGTGCCATAAGTATTGTACAACACCGCCAACACCACTGCTTACTTTTATGACATTTTTATGTATTTCGAATTTGAATTTGATTTTGTGATCGTTTAATTCTTTGTAATTATCATTCTTACACATATTTAATTTTCAATATTCTTTTGAATTGTGATCATTGACAGAACTCATGGCTGCGATCTACATTTTTTCGAGGTTAGGTGTCCACTTGTTTGTAAATATTGTCGTACTTTCATTACGAATTCAAACCAATAGTAATTTCCATTATTGAATGAACGCAGTGTATTGTAACGTATTCGGCCTATAGCCGAATAGCCGAAACGTTACCATGGTATAGGCCAGTAGGCAGTACACACATACGTCTACATATCATAGTATAGAGCAGCACCGTAGCGCGCAAGCGAACACACACATAGTAGAATACCAGGTATGACGTCATCACCAGTATAAAAGGCGACCGTCTCACTGCTCGCTAGCGGACTTGTGCCAAAGCGGCCTACCGTCTCACAAGCATATTTGAAATACTCTTATTCTCAGAGCGGATTCGTGCCATAGCGGCCTGCCGTCTCATACGTTCACTTAGCTTCATATTCAATATAACCTCACTTTCATTCTCGTAGCAAGAGCCAAAGCGGCCACGTATAAAAATTAAATATTTCTTTTCCGGATAATTGCCAAAACGGCATTTATACCTTCGAGTAAACTCACAATTCAAATAAAATAGTCTTAGCCAAAGCGGCATTTCTATTAATTCAGAAAAATCACAATAAAGCAAACAAATCACAAAGTCCGGCATATTAATGCCAGCGCGCGTAATCTTAAGTTAGGTTAGGTTTTCAAAAAAGCAAATTATTTGCATTACTTTATATTCAGCATTTTCGTTGAGTTATAAAATTTTTGTTTATTATTTTTGTAAAATAGCAATTTTCCTTGCACTATCATATTTGAATAGAATAAAAGAATAAATGTTCTGATGAACATTAAAAAGTTATCAGGAATCTAATTTTTGTTCTATTTTCTTATTAATTGATTTTGTTTATTAATTTCTTTTTCTTTCAGTTAATTTAGAGTCATTGATAGCTAGATATCAGTATCGGTGCGTTGAACTCATCCAGCACGGTAGCTCTATAGCATCTACCCTAGTCTGGTGAGTGATACATATCCCAGATCTGATCAAAACGGTATCGGTGAGTCAAATTCAATAGCACGGTAGCTCTATAGCACCTATCGCTGTCTGGCGAATTTGACATATCCCAGATCCGTAGGGAGGCAGCTCTGGTAGTGAAAAATCTATCCGAGTCTGTATTAGGGTAAATTAAGGGTTTTTTCAACTTTTCCCAGAGGAGCTCCAAATATCATAACCCGTGACAAAGTACTCACGCGAACTAGCATAATTTCACTAGCCTTCTGCTAGTGAAACATATGCAGAAAGTTACAGTATATGTATCTGATAGCGTTTTCGGCTGGTCACAAAAGTGTACACTAAGTGTGCACTGGCGCAGTGTAGCGTGTTCAGCTCGTACTATGATTTATCAGCACATTTTTGGTGTAGTATGTTCTACTGGCACGGCAGTGCAACACTTTTACACCCAGTGCAGAAAAAGTGGAGAGCCCGTGCCAGTCAAGTCCACTCGATTTGTAAATATGGCGGCCCTGCAAATTGAATCTTTATTTAACCGCCATCTGACTCCTGCACGTGCCCGATCGTTTGACCAGCTGAACGGCTAAACCATCGCGCAACTGTACCGCGCACATTTCTGTGTACACTGTGGCCGTGCCGATGCGGTGTCGGTTCAGTGCGACGGTGTAACACGAGTGTACACTTTTGTGACCAGCCGAAAACGCTATGAAATGAGACTTCGGAATCGAAAGAAGATGATCCATCAAAAAGTGCGTTTGAAATCGATGCCAGGAGACTACACATTAGGATTTCTAAAAAGATAAGTATTTCTATGATATATTAATTGTGAGAGTTGATTAAATATTATAAGAAAAAAGGTATGGTTGATGGAAGATCGAAGAATTTTTGGAATATTGACAAAAATTGTGCCAACATCTTCTGAATCTCAAAAATATTCAAGATCAACAATCTCAAAGAATTGAGCCGTTCGCTCAAACAACGGCTTAAGTCGACTCAAGTTTCGTCAGAAAAAAGACAAGTAAAGATAGAACAGTTGGTATTTTAATTTTTCGAGGCGATTTCACGAGGAACTTTTATTCTTATACACAGATGGGGTTCCCAGAAATGATATACAAATGAAAAAACTATTAAATATAGTGAACAATCAGGTGATATACATGAAAAATCAGTGTAAGACTTAAGTCGTTTTTTCATAGAACGACTTTTTATTTGTTGCAACACGTTTTTTGCATTACAGACAAGGTGTCTCATTTTGAACAATCCAGCTGAATATCTCAGACATTTCATCTGAGACATTTTTCTCTACAACCATTACTTTTCGAGATATTCGGCTGGATTGTTTAAAATAGGACACCCTGTATAAAAAAAAAAATAGACCAGGAATTGACTTTTCAGAAACGTAATGTCTAGGTTTATTCCGAAGCGGTGTCGTCTGTTTCAGCCGAATTATCGCCCTTGCGGGCACCCTGTAGCACATTATTGTACCATTCCCTGCTTACCGATTTTACAAAAGGCATTAAAGATAATACGTCATTTTTTTTAGCTGTCTTAATTCCAGTAGGAGCCGTTTCTGTTAATGCTAGTTCGATATTTCGACCGACAGAAGCGTTTGGTTTGAACAGGTCGAAGTTCTGCGGGGTGCCATTGTAGTTCGTGTAAATAGACACGGTACCTGTTGGCCTATATGATTACCTTACGTACTTCTGAATCGTAAATTTTTGACCTCTAGCTTTTGGAACTTTCAGAAAAAAAGGATCTAAAGCTTTATCCCATTCTTTCAATAGGTGCGCGCTCATCTCCGCTTCGAAAGGTTTTGGCTTGTGCCTTACGGTCCTCATTATTTCGAGGTACTCGACAGGAATTTCAATAGTCTCTACTTTTTTTAAAACGGTTCCGTAGACACCGAAATTTCTATCGCATTGGCAGTATGAATGACCTCGTACAGGAAAGATGTGATTTACTTCAACACCCGTTTTGACCGAATACCAAGCACAATAGCGCACCAGAGTCTTATTTTTATTTTGCCCACCACAAGAGTCAGACAAAAGAACCACTTTTTTCAGTTCTGGATTTTCAGTCAATTTTTGTTCAAGAAAACTGTTCAAAAAGCTACACACAGAATTACCGTTCTTGGCACCGTCACATTCCAAAAAGCAAAAAAATTTGCTGTCTCCGTCATTGAAACAGTGCGTATTGAAAACGTACAGCCACAATAATCGCTTGTAACATTATGCGCTGACGTTTAATTTCGGGAGCGGAAGATTTTGCGCGTAGTCAAACTCAACGATCAGAGTGTCATTGTTAATATTATTTGTGAACTGTTGACGTAAAATCTTGTAATCCTGAACTTTTACTTCGTGTAGACGAAACGATTCCTTACACGGATCTAATGAATTTACCGACAGTTTGATTTTACATTCGGTGCAAAAATCACAGACATCTGTTTTACGTTGCCTGAATGAGTATTCGCTGTTTTCCCGAAAATATTTGTGGTACGTTTTGTACTTCAGGGAGAGCTGTATCCCTGTCTTATAAAAATAATATTCTTGGAACGCGAGGAACAGTCTTTTTACGTTCAAGCTTGGATTTTCAAAGTATTTTCTTTCGGTTTTGGAGCTTCCATAATGCGATTTTTTGTTTGGAAAAGTCGACCAATGATCCTTCACCAAATTCCAAACCTCGTTCGAAATTCTGAATGGGTTCGGATGTTTACCCCGATTTTCAGTAGCAACAAAAGTGCCTGAAACAATAAGTATTTACATTTTTAAGGTGAGATTTGACTTGTTTCGACATCAGACTGCAATAAACGAGTCTACCAATAAAAGTCGATTTATTGGAAAAAAAAAATAACTAACATTTACCTGATTTACAAAATCGAAGCACTGTTTTTATTCTGCTTTCGGTTATCTATATAAAACCGACAGAAAAAATCCTTTGCAGACAGTTTTATTCTGACCATCTGCTTTGAAAGAATATTTCCAAGACCACGATCTATTCTCCCGCTTTGTTACGGATTTGACGTATTTTATTTCTTCCCGTTGTACACAACTAATTAAAAAGGTGTCTTGATTTTGTTTGTCGACCATAGCCCAGAAAGTCTGGTATATTTTACGCTGATGTTCGCGATTGAAAAAAGAACAACAGTTCTTCTTACAGCACTCGGTAGTGCACCTGAATTTTTTTCGAGGCACTTCACTCCCATTTTGAGAACCGTAACTTTTACCACGATTACGTTTAAGTTTATTTCTATAGTGCTCCCTCGCTAATTTTTACGGATCCGGGGTATGGGTGCCTGGAATTGAATATTAGCGAGGCCTCCCACTATGTCCAGGGGCGGAGTTAATGACGTATGCACATGAGTAGAGGGGAAATAGCTGACAGCTGACTTACTGAAAAACCACAGGCTTGTGAGGTTATGTGACGTGGTTACTGCGCATCGTTATGCGCCAACCCAAACGACCAGGCTATATAGTGGGGGAACCTACTCCTCTCCGACGGCGGAGAGGTAAAATGTTAGAGAGGTGAATATTAGTGAGGGAGCACTGTATTTTGTTCCCATCTGTCTTGGCGAATTTTTCTCTTTCTTCCTCTACCTGGCGCTATAGGGCTAGTCGATGCTAATGTTGTTATCGTTGCTGATGATTGACTCATTACATCAGAGAGAGAATATCGAAAATTTGCATGAAATCTAACAGACAGGCTAGTACTCACTACGACTGCCGGCTAAGCGGAAATTTCAAACAATTATCCATGATAATCAACGATTCATCTAGCTCCATTTTAAGAAACAAAGCGGTATCGCGCGGCTGAGGTCACATGGGTGGCACAGAAACGCAAAGCAAATGGCCACCACAGCTGTTCAATTGGTTACAGGAATTTCACCCGAGCCCCCATCCGGTGAATACTAGAGATCAGTCCCGGGTAACAATTTTAAGTGGCAGCCATACGGCCGCTTTATAGCCAACTGACCTGCCAATAAGGCCGCCATGTGGGCTTTATCATGGCTAGTACCTGGCTAGTACCTGGCAACGACGACCAAACTATGTCGCTCCTACATGGCAGCTAGCTGGTTAGACAGCATAGCTTACTTATGGTTACGACCTGGCAGCGATATGGCGGGGCTTCCTTGCTGCCATGTGGATGCCAACTAGTTGCCAGGTAACAATCCGATATGACGACCATATGGCCGCTATGTGGCCAGCCTACCTAACCATTGATAAATGTAGCGGCTTATGTGGGCCGTAGTCGGTTTTATATTGGCTTGTACCTGGCAACGACGACCAAACTATGTCGCTCCTTCATGGCAGCTAGCTGGTTAGACAGCATAGCTTACTTGTGGTTGCGACCTGGCAGCGACATGGCGAAGATCACTTGCTGCTATATAGACGCAATGAAGAAACCATCAAGAAACCATGAGTCACTTGACTCGCAAGTTAGTTATAATTACCGCTAGCCAGCAACGGGTAGATGTAGCGAACCCAGTGTTACTTTGCTTGCGAGCGTGGCCGCTCATCTACCGGCATAGCGAGGTACTAAACACAATGTACGGAACAGGTTGATGGCAGGCTACTTCAGGACATGGCAGTGCTAGGTTGGCCGACATTAAAGCCATATGGCATCGCGAGGCGGCGGCCAGGTAGTCGCCAGTTAACGTTAAGACCCGGCAGTGCCAGGTTGGCCCGCATGAAAGCCATATGGCATTGCGAGGTGGCGGCCAGGTCAATGCTAGGTAGCCAGTGTACATTGGATAGATAGTCGAAAGCTACATGAACTAGCCTTGTAGCATAAAAGCCATGTGGTATCGCGAAGTGGCGGCTAGGTAGTGGTCAGTTAATGTTAAGATAAGGCAGCGCCAGTTCGGCCCACATATAAGCCATATGGCATCGCGAGGTGGCGGCCAGGTAGCTGCCAGGTAACGTTAAGACATGACAGTCCCAGGTTGGCCCACATGAAAGTCATATGGCATCGCGAGGTGGCGGCCAGGTAGTCGCTAGGTAACGTTAAGACATGATAGTCCCAGGTTGGCCCACATGAAAGTCATATGGCATCGCGAGGTGGCGGCCAGGTGGTTGCCAGTTAACGTTAAGACATGACAGTCCCAAGTTGGCCGACATGAAAGTCATATGGCATCGCGAGGTGGCGGCCGGGTAGTTGCCAATTACCGCTAAGACACGGCAGTGCCAGTTCGGCCCACATAAAAGCCATATGGCATCGCGAGGTGGCGGCCAGGTAGTTGCCAGTTAATTTCAGGACATGGCAGTGTCAGCTTAGCCCGCATGAAAGCCATATGGCATTGCGAGGTGGCGGCCAGGTCAATGCTAGGTCGTGACGGGACATGGCAGTACCAGCTGGGCTCACATAAAATCAATGTCGTGGGGCAAGGTGGCGGGCAGGTCAATGCTAGGTAGCCAGTGTACATTGGATAGATAGTCAAAAGCTACACGAACGAGCCTTGTAGCTGCCAGGATGGCGCAACATTGGTAGCCCAGCTGAATTAGCCATACTATCGCCATATGAAATGGCTATGTTGAAACCATATAGCCGCCGCATGGTTATCGAACATCGACCTGCTATGTGGCCGGCTGACGGCATTGCCGTGCTAATGCCACATGGCATTAATGTGGCTGGTGGGCTGGTAATGTAAATTGTTACCCGGGGTGTCATCACGGCGTTCAAAATTGACCAAATCATCCGAGATTCACAGGGTATATGGCTAAGATTATACAGAACACCGTGATTAGCGTCTTTGAAAAAAAAACTTAAGTCGACTTAAGCCGTTATTTGAGCGAACGCCTCAATTGTTATGTTTTGGAAAATTTTGATCCGTTTTTTTTCTAAAGCAATTCATTCTTTTTCTAACAGCCTCACCGGACACCTAACGGACACTGTTGTTGGACAGAACAGGTCAAAACTCACTACAAACAACACTACAACTTCCGCTTGGCACATGTGTCTAAACTCGACTCGACTCATAACTCATCGACACGATGGCAGCTGCGGATCCAACATATTAATCATAAGCAAAATCTTAAAACTGGATCTCCTGTAACTACATTTTTTTCTTTGGGAAAAGTAGGAAATGGAAACAAAAATTTAAATCAAAAAGTTCAACAGTTGATTTCTGGAGAATGACTATTTTGACCGGTTGTCGTAAAGAATCAGGAGCCATCGTTGGACCGATTCTGGAGTTTGTGGTCTTTAAATTTGGAGAATCGAAACCTCTATCAGATGAACAGACAACTTTTTGATATCAATCTTTTTGGTTGAGATAATAGAAAAAATATAAAAAAAAAATTAAAGAATCAGAAGAATCTCAGTAAAAACTAAGCGAGTCAGGCAATTCATTCGATATCAAGAAGTTGTCTGTTCATCTGATAGAGGCATCTCTTCTGAACACTCGAAGACCAAAAACTCCAGAATTGGTCCAACGATACTCCTGATTCTTTACGACAACCGAGTAATTTGGTATTTTTCTATATGGAGCGTAACTGCTAATGGACTCAAAGTAATATTGAATGTTAAGTATGGATAATGAGGGTCGAACCCTCCCCAGACTTCACGATTTTTTTGGATTTGATCAGACTCTCAAATTCGCTGTAAAATATCAATATCTTTCTCAAAATGTTAACCCATTTAAAGGTGTGGATACCCCCTTAAGTAATATGGTAAGGCTAACCTTATTTTTAGTTGCTAGGGTATATTGTACTCCTTACTAAATTTAAATAGTTGCGCGAATGGTACTCTCAACTTTCGATTTTAGTTACGGTTACTTGATTTTCATAGGTTACGTTTAATATAAATTATTTTTGGTCCGCTTAACTACCTCATTTTATAGTTAAAAAATGGTTGCGGCAACCATAAATTTTTCTCAGTGTTCAACTTTCTTTTTAGTTGATTGGTAAATTGTATTACTTACTATATCTATATAGGGGAAGGTAGGGCAAAACGGACCGGGAGGGCAAAACGGACGTAGGGCAAAACGGACCGAGAGGGCAAAAAGGACCGCCTGAAAAATTTATTTTGAATTATTATAAAAAATTCAATGATGCATCGTAAAGTTAACCCTCGAACTTAGAAATATTTTGAGGTAGGCTTAGTCAATCACGTCGAGTCAGACTCAGTCAAGTCATCGCAAACGACTAGAAAGGATAATTGACTCGACTAGATTGACTTAGACCTACCTCAAAATGTTACTAAGTTCCAGGATTACCTTCACGATGCATCATTGAATTTTTTATAATAATTCCGAAGAAATTTTTCAGGCGGTCCGTTTTGCCCTCTCGGTCCGTTTTGGCCTACGGTCCGTTCTGCCCTCCCGGTCCGTTTTGCCCTACCTTCCCCTAGTTGTGAAAATAGTATCAAAAACTAAAATTTTTAGTCAAGTCAACTTTTGTTTCATCGGGTAACCTTAACTATACAATATTTTAAGTCCCTAAAACCACTATTGTTTATAATTGAAAAATAGTTACTACAACTATAATTTTTTGTCAGTGTATAGTTCCCAATAAACATTAGTACGTATAAAAAACGTATAAATAGGTCATATACTCTACGTTCATTCCGAGGAAAAATGTTCCTCAGTTAAACGCATAAGCAGCGTTGATTAAAAACATTACGTCTATACGTTTAACTTTACGCAATAAACAACGTTTAATACACGTGTACCACTTGAATTTTGACCAAATAATTGTTAGCTCAAAAACAAATTGAGATATACGTAAAATGAATTAATTACAATATATGAGGCGTTGATCAACAACTACTAATCGTAAACAATCGCACTTTGTTACAAAGTAAGACTTTTGAGATTAGAAAAACTTCGCATTATTGTTGTGGTCGGGATTCGATCCGGGGACGCTCGCATTCGCTTGTATTACTGTTCGCACGCTCTATCGACTACGCCAAACTACTCATTGACAAAGTCAGTCACTTTCTCGTAATTACTCTGGATTTTGCATCTGACTTAGTGATATCAGTGTTCTAATGTAGCTGAGATGTCTCAACTAAACATCCGAGTGGTAAGTAGGTTTTTTTAATTTAATTTCTTGCCTAGAGTTCCACACATTCTCACTCGATTTCATTATATTGCACGTTCATTATTATATTGGAAAAAACGTATAAATGACGTGTAGTTCCGAGCGTATAATTATTGAAGGAACTGAACATTGTTATAGTGTAACTCAAAATCCGCGAGGTATTCGTTGATTTTTTGGTTTTCGAAGACGTTTTGAGGAAACGTACGCAATACGTATATGATATGTGTAACAGTATACGTACATTAGAGCGTTTCGTACACGCAATTAAATACACGTATTCTTGTTCAGTCTGATAAACGTATAAACAACGTGTGAACGACAGGTTTCGAGGAAACGTTCGTAATACGTATATGATATGTGTAACAGTATACGTACATTAGAGCGTTTCGTACGCGCAATTAAATACACGTATTCTTGTCCAGTCTGATAAACGTATAAATAACGTTCGAACGACAGGTTTCGAGGAAACGTCTGCAATACGTATATGATATGTATAACAGTATACGTATGTTGGATAGTTTCGTACGTGCAGTTGAATACACGTATCCGGGTGCAGTTTAACAAACGTATAAATAACGTGTGAACGACAGGTTTCGCGGAAACGTACGTAATACGTATATTATATATATAACAGTATACGTACATTAGAGCGTTTCGTACGCGCAGTTGATTACACGTCTACTTGTCCGGGTTGATGAACGTATAAATCACGTAAATTTTCAACGTATTCGTTGTCCGAATCATACGTGTATATTAAAGGTACAAGAAGTTATTTCTTCGTTTAAAAAGCGCGATTAATAAACGGATAATATTGGACCACTTATAAACGTGTATGATATACGTTTTATAATAGTATGATGATATATGGATACCAAAAATGAACGAAAAAGACGTGTATATAATACGTATAATATACGAACTGGTGTTTATTGGGTTACCCTGAAGCCGCGGAGCATGTTTCGTATTACAGCCTGCGAAGTAATATGAAAGAGTGGAGGAAAAATCTCTACCCCCCCCCCCCCCCCCCCCCTCACCGAGATGCATTCGTGACTTTGTTCACCCGATGAAAGAAGTTTTTGCCTCATCATATATGATCATGCATAATCACCTATACATGATCAGATCCAAAAATTGGCCAGGTCTAATCATATCTAATCATATATAATTATATATGATCTATATATAATCAGATCTAATCAGATCTAATTATTTGTTTCGGACAATCGAAATAAAACAATTGATTGAATTGGAAAAATTATATGAACTATTGTTTTTATATCTTTCACACGTCGTACACGGAGAAAACAAAAACGCACTGAGTATCCCACGGTTGACAGGAGTCGTCACAATCAAAGATACGGCTGTTACTCCTTGATATAACGCAAGGTGCGTGCCGTGATAGCATCACCATCGTACAAAAAAAAAGATAGAAGAACGATTTACGCAGAACGAATTTCTATTCAGTATGGTCGATATCTTTCTCATGATACACCCAGCAAGCCATGCGATTGTGACAGCAGCTACACATTATTTTAGCATAGCCGCCGTGCGAAAAACGCGCTCCACTATTACCAAACGCGAGGAACAGCAGCGCCACTATCGATGGTGCAGCCAGTGCGTTTTTGTTCTCTCCGTGTAATGATCCGGAATTATGGTTATTTCTGATAATTAACTTTTTTTTGTCGATTAAAATTTTCTCACTGTTCCTTACTGGGATTCGAACCCGGGTCCTCCTGCGTATCTGTCGAAGCTTCTACCGCTTTGCTACTTCACGTATTTAATAGTTGAAATTTTTAGAATGTCTATATGTATTTGTCCCGAAAATTTCCTTAATCTTGATGATGCACTTAATATTGATTATGATGATCGAACGATTCTAAAATTGTTTTCGTATTTTAGGGAGTGTGAGGAAATATGGCCACTCAAAATTTTTCAGCAAAAACCTAATCATAATATCGATGGACTAATTCCATAGGGGCGTAAGGAACAAAAAAAAAAATTTTTTGCGGATATGCCCATAACCAAGCAAACCAAAATATGTATCAAATACGTATATATTATGTAACGAATGTTACACGTTATGTATCAAACTCATAAGAAAGTATGTTACTGGTACAGCACGATGTCAGCAACATTGGATGTATCATCAATGTATTAGATATGTGCTGGTGATATATATCAGCGACGGCTCACCGATATATCATATACATATCAAAGATATGTCAAAGACATGTTGAAAGACGTATCAGATACATATTGGAGATGCATCTGATACAATTAACTATCACACTGGGAAAGCTAAATAAAAAGCTGTTATTATTACTAATTTCCATCATCTATGTTGTATATATGACATAGTAACAATTTGTAATCAACCACAGATAGATTAAAACGCATTTTTAGTTCATTCAAGACGACATCATTATTATGACCTAACCCGGGCTCGAACCATGATCGCTCGGACTCGCTTGGATTAGTAGTCGCACGCTCTCGCCACTACACCACAGTATCTTGTAGTGAATACTGCCAGATTTCTCTATATTCTCGATCTCGCTATCTAACAGCTCTGAAGCGTTTATGCCTCGATTGATGCGTACTATCATGTTAGTCACCTACATACGTTTCAGAAATTATCGCCAGCAGATACGGATATCCTATTTTGCGATGTTTTAATTGCAGAACTAAATATATTGCACGTATCATAGATGCTATTATGTTATGTGACTCTGTTCCCTGGTGTTGCCATCTCTGTTACGTATCATCCATGGGTCTGATGTTATATATACGACACATGTCATATTTGCAGAAATATTATGTCCCATGTATGTAACTATGTTATATTTCCGGATCCCTGAAGATGCTTTCAATTTTATGTATCACTTGTGGGTCTCATGTAATGTACATGATACATCACGGAATTGAAGTTATGTTATTTCTCCTCTACGTAACTTTGTTATATTACATTGTTACTTCGTGATGCCCTCGATATTACGTATCATTCATGCATCTTATGTTATGTAAACAATATGTTACATTCTAAAGATATGTCGCATATCAGAGACATAACTATGTTACATTACTCCGATCTCTAGATGTGCTCTTACAGTTATGTATCAGTTATGTATTGGTTTGCTGGGAAGATTCTCCATTGCATGAAAAAGATTTTGCCACTATAAAAACGAATTTTTTTTTTTTGCCGCTTACGCCCGTTTGGCGTTAGTCCATCGATATATATGTAATGAATGGAGATAGAGTTGCTACCAATGTAATGAATAGAGATCGTTGTTCTTATGGGTAAGATAGAGCTATCGTTGAGTTCGTCTCTCGTTTTACACCTTAAGGTAACCGGATTTCAGGTAATAGGAGATTGATGTGAATTTATATATAATAACAGAATAATGGTTTATTACTAGTGATTACAGAGATGGTAGAACCATCTGTACACGTTATTGAGTATAAGTGATGAGTGATTTTGAGTTAGTGTTTTATAATATCGAGAGCTAGTTAGGAGTGAGTGCTCTCTTTGACGATTTTGGTGCAAGTGCTGGAGCGACTGCTCTCGTTAATAATTCTGATCGAAGTGCTTGGATGCAAGTGCAATGACAATAAATCGCTACTGGTGAGCTGAATAATGAGATCATCTTTTCCATTGTCCCGGGCATGAGCGTGCTTATAGGTAGGGATGAAGTTCTGGGAATCTAAGGATGGAAGCTCTTTCTGGTTAGAGACAGTGAGACTGGATGCATGCAGGATGTTATGTCTTCGGTATTGATAGTGAGGGTATGAAGATGAGTATCGGGTAGGTATAGAGTAGGTATGGAATACGTAACACGCCCATCCCCGGGGGAAAAAAATATTGCTCCTGTGAAGCAGGAGAAATTTTTTTTTTTTTTTGTAAAAGTAGAAATGTATATAATATTTTTTCAGGTATAGGGTTGTATATTTACGATAGTAAATATACTAGGTATACGTTCACGTTAGTGAGTGTATCTATGTGCATGGATCTACGGTAGTAGATTCATCCACGCGTATGTTTGCGCTAGCGAATATACCTGGGTGTATATTCACGTTAGTGAATGTGTCAAGGTGTATGATTTGAGTTAAAATTAGAATAAAGTTAGAATTGCTTATTTACAATAAGATCGGTTAGTTATAAATGTCTTATGCTGAGTTAGTGAATGGTTTATAATATAATGAGGGTTACTTATTTGCAATAGGATCAATTAGTTATAAATGTCTTATACTGAGTTAGTGAATATGTGATATGTTGAACATCCTTATTACAATGGTAAGGTAGGTATGTATTGAAATATTGAAATATTTGAATAACAGTTAAGTACATGTGTTATTAGCATTGTAGGTATAATAGATGATATATATGAAGTTTTTATTGAATTACAATATCACATTTTTATGCAGTATAGAAAGATGTTTGAGCTGTCTGAGCGGCTTCTATGCTTAGTGAATATGTGTATTACAGTGGTAAAGGTGTATGTTATGATATAGGTAAAATCGCTTATTGGTAATAAAATCGTTTATAAATGTCTTATTCATGTATAAAAGGATGTTTGAGCTGTCTGAGCAGCTTCTATGTTTAGTGTAGTTGGTGTAATTGGTGCACATGTACACGGAGAGAAAAGACGTGCAGTCACTGTACGAACGGTAGTGGCGCTGCTGTACCACGAATTCGAGGAGTAGCAACACGCTTTCGGGGCAGCAGCTCTCCCGAAAGTTCGAGGGGCTGCTGCAGACGTTACACGAAAAAGTGGGACTCACGCCGTCGGTACAGTGAAAACCCGCCTGCGAGGCAGTCAGTACTCTTCGAGGAGTAGTGGCTCCCCCGAAAGAACGGATAGCGGCGCTACTACAAAAATGACAATCTCTCTCCGCCGCGGGGGACTCACTGCACGTCTTTTCTCTCCGTGTGATGGCTGGAGGATTATTTTGCTCAGTAGAGTCTCGATTTCGGTTAGTGTTTCTGAATGTTTTAAATATTTTAAGTATTCGTTCAGCTGTTGCAAATTTTTGTGCTATATAAACTAGCGATACTGATCCGAATAGGGAGGAAATGTAGTAAAGCATGTTTTCGATACGGTTGTCGTTGTCTGTAGCTCTTTGATTTTGAGTTATTTCGTCTGTTCTTTTTATAATGTCGTCTAAAGTTAGTCCGTTGGAGGATAGATCTTTGGAAGTTAGGAATGGGGTTTTGTTTAGTGTAATTGTTGGAATGAACGGTAGCTCTTTAGGTTCGTCGTAGATTTCTGAAATGTTCAAGTTAAATTTTGGTATGTAGGAATGTGTTTCAATGGTTTGGTAGTATTTGGTTGTGGATAGTGAGATTGTGTGGGAATTTGCTGTGTATTTGTTATTGAGTTTCAGTATTCCAGAATTGTTTAGAGTTATTTGGATTGGTTCTTCGTCTTTGCAAACGATATGCATAATTTCTGGTTTGGTTAGGGAGTAAATCCAAGAGTTTGATGTAGTTAATTCGGTCCAGTATACTCCGTCAAAACTCCCGAGTCTGACGTCGCATGTCTTTAAGTCTGTTTCAGTTGGTTGAATGAATAGTCCTACTTCGCAGATAGCGTGGTTGTTTGAATGGAATAGTGGTTGATTCTGTCTACATATGTATGTTTCCAGTGATTGCATGCATTTGTTGAATTTTAGTTCGGTTAGTTTAAAGTATAAACTTCTGTCCCGAGTTATTGCTATTTAATGGAGTTTCGAAATAAAGAGTTTTTATGCATTTGGGTGTTTGTGGTATTTTCGTTTTATTAGTGTTAGTTAGTTATTTAATCAGCTAATTTGATTTTATTTATATGTACGATTTTTGTTCTATGGTCATTTATTTCGATTTCCGCGTTAATGTCGTTAATTATACGGATTATTTTATAAGGACCTTTATAGTGATCGTCTAATTTCTTTTTAGTTTCATTTATTCAGTAGACATATTGACCTGGTTGAAAAGTGTGTGCGTTTATGTGTTTATCGTATCTTATTTTTGATTTTGATTTCGCGTTATTAAGGTTTTTTATCGCGTCTTGTCTAGTTTCTTTCAAGCGAGTTATTATTTCCTGTAAGTATTCTTCGTATTTATTTGAAATGTTTTTGTCTGAACGTATGTTTGATAATTGACGTGCTATTGTTCCGAAAATGAGTTCGTGTGGCGTGTAACCAGTGCTTTCGTGTACTGATGTGTTGTATGAGAATATTGCGAATCGGATCCATTTGTCCCAGTTATTTTTACTGTTAATATAATGTTTTAAGTATTCGATCAGGACTTGATGGCTACGTTCGAGTGAGCCGTTGGATTGGGGATGGTAAGCTGTGGTTTTTATTTGTTTGATTCGGAAGATTTTAGCTAGTTGTTTCATGATAGGACTGAGAAAATTTGGACCTTGATCTGTTAAGATTGATTCGGGCGCTCCGTAGCGGCAAATGAAATTTTCTGCGAATGCTTTAGCGATTGTTATTGCCGTCTGGTTTTTTACCGGTATTGCCTCTAAATATTTAGTTAGATTATCTTGGATTGTAAGCAAGTATTTATTTTGTGAATTTGAGGTTGGTAAGGGACCGACAATGTCTAAGGATACTTTTTCAAAAGCGGTCGTTGGCGTATCTGTTATTACCATCGGGAGTTTAACTTTATTTCTCACGAGTTTTCGTCTTTGACAGCTTTCGCATGATTTTATAAATTTTTCTATATCGGTTTTCATACTTGGCCAGAAGTATATTGCTCGGATTCGCTTGAAAGTTTTAGTTATTCCTTTATGGCCAGCTATTACGGATTCATGGTTTTCGCGAATTATATCTTGAATTATTTCAGGTTTAGGAACGTTGATCTCGTTTAAGCAAATGTTAACTGTGATATCTGTGTAGTTAAAGACTTTTCTGAGGGTGTTTTTTATTGCGAACCAATTTAATTTTTCAAATCCGCTTCCTAATTTGGAAATTGAAAAAGATTTTATGTGTTTTGTTTGTAGTATGTCGCGAAGGATAATTAGTGTGTTATATATTCTATCTATTGTTGATTTTTGGTAGTATTTCTTTTGTATTACCAGGCTGAATATAAATTTCTTATTATTTGGTGTTATGATCACGCTATTTATTTCTGGATTTTGAGATTTTAGAAAATTTGTATCTAGAATTCCGATATCAATTAATTGTTTAGCAACTCCTTTTCTTATGACGCAATCGGCTGACATGCAGTGTACGTAGTTACCTTTTCTCATGAGAATATCGTCGTTTGTTTCTTTTATATTGGTTGCTATTGGTGTCGGGTCTGTGTGACTGAAATGTGGAATCGGGTTGTTAGGTGGGTTTTCTCGTAATATAGGGTTTTGAAATGGTGGGTTTTGTTCTGGTATCGGATTTTGAGGTAGTAGATTTAGAGGTGGATTTTGTTGTTCTTCGTCTAGATTGGTTTCTTCGATATTATGTAACTGTTGGTTTTCGTTAAATGGGGGCACATTATTTTCGGGGATATTGTTCGTATAGTTATTCTCGAGGTTTCTCGGTACGTCTGAGTAGTCAAGTTGCATGGGATTCTCGTTATTTGAGTTTGAGTTCGTAATGTTATCTTCTGGATTTTGTACAGTTATTGGGATTGGTTTGAAATCGCAAATAGTTATTTTTATATGAGAATTTTGGAAAATGAAATAAATCATTGATCGAACGGTTTTCCAGTTAAGTTTGTCTAGTCCGCAACCGATTTTTGGGATTGATATTGACTGTACGTTTTCTAATTCTAATTGTCGTCTGAGTTTACATAAAATTTCGTACATAGTTTTATACGTTGGTTTGCCGTTGAATTCAGCTTTGGTGATAAGATTATATACTTTGATATTATTGTATGGTGTTACTATGATGTCACCTACTTGGGGGCTCTTTGATTCTAACACGTCGCGATTTATAATGTTGCGTTCAATCATTTCTTGTGCTATACCTTGTCCGATTAAGCAGTCGGCTGGAATGCAATGTGCTATATTGTCGTCTTGTGTAAATAGGTCTTCAGTTGTTTCTATTATGAGTTCGTTTGTCGGGTCTGGTAAAATTTTGAGGAGTTCTCGAAATTGTTTATAGCATGGTTTATGATAGATTGATTTAGTGATTGGAGGACTATTGTATTGCGGTAGAATGGTAATTTTGGGTATTGTTACTTGTTCTCCTCTGATAGTGTCTGAGTATAGTTTTCTGGAATTAGGTTTAGGAATCTGTTGTTCACTGGAAGTCGGAAGTATTTCTTTACAAGGAGGATGTTTGGAATTCGATGTCCATGATTCGTTGGAGGTAGGAAGTTTTTGTTTGTAGTAAGGCGTTCTAGAGTTTGGGGTTCCCGATCCGTTGGAGGTAGGGAGTTTTTGTTTATAGTAAGACATGTGGTCGTCGTCCGACGATGAGGAAGTAGGTAGTGGTGAGGGGGTTTTAGGCTTTCTTGGTCGTAGTTTGTATTTGTGTGCGTGTGTTGGGGATTGCGCGCTTTTACGTTCGCTGTACCTTGTTTGATTTTTATGTGTCTCACTTGGATCTGAATTATCGCTCAGCTGATTTGAGATGAAGTTTGAATCGCGGTTTTGTTTTTGATTATTTTTAAATGAAGTTGGTGCCGAAGTGTTTATGAGTTTACGTGATTTTTTATTTACGGGTAGATTGTCTGGAGAGATATCGGTATATGTAGCGTTTCGTTTTTGGTCGATTCTTTTAGATAGTGGTAAGTCGTCGACAGACATGTCAGTAGGTGAGTCAATTGTCATTGGTCTAACAGATTTTGAAACATTGATAGGATTTTTCGGCATTGGAAAACTGTCTGTTGTGTCGCCTGCGGATGGATCTTGTATCGAGTTATCTGAGAGGCTGTCGATTTCTGTATCGGTTAGTGAATTGATTTCTATATCTTCTTCTAGTGGGTCTGGGCGAATTAGTTTCTTTGTAGGTATTTCGTCGTCTGTAGAACTGTCGGTTAATGAATAGTTTGTCAAAGGTATATTTTGAAAGTGTATTGTTTCTTTTATTGTTGGTAAGCAATCCATAGGAATTTGGTTGGGTTCGTCTTTTTCAGTTTCTGAGTCGACGTCGTCTTTGTATTTCTTTATAGGAGCGGGATTTGGTGAGTCATCTGTACTTTGTCGCGCGCGGGTTGGGAATTGGTGAGCTTCTTTCTTTTGTTTTGCGCTTGGTTTTGATATGCTATCTGAACTAGAGTTTCGGTTACGTTTCGCATTTATTGGTAATAATTTATCGGTTTCTACGGGTGGATTGCGCGATAATGCATCTGCGTTACAATTGATTTGACCTTTCTTGTATACAACGTTATAGTCGTATTCTTCGAGTTTAAATCTCCATCTGAGTAATCGCGAGGTTGGATCTTTTACGCTGCTGACCCAGACAAGAGGTTTGTGATCGGTAACGAGTGTGAATTTATGTCCGTATAGATAAGTTCTGAAATGATGTACTGAATATACGATTGCTAGTAGTTCTTTTTCGATTACAGAGTAATTTAGTTCTGCTTTGTTAAGTGTGCGTGAGGTATAAGCTATCGGTAGGTCTTCTCCTATTTCGCCTTGGCTGAGTACGGCGCCAATCGCGTATCTAGATGCGTCAGTTGTTAGTATGAATGGTTGATCGAATTTAGGATATTGTAGTATAGGAGATGTGCATATCGAGTCTCGTAAAGTTTCGAAAGCCATTTGATGTTCAGGTGTCCAAAGGAATTTAACGTCTTTTTTCAGTAGTGAAGTTAGTGGTCTTGATATTTTTGAAAAGTTTTCGATAAAGCGTCTATAATAACCGATTAGACCGAGAAATTGTTTGATCTGTTTAACTCTTTTAGGAACTGGGTATATTTTGACTGCTGTTATTTTCTTTGGGTCTGGTTTTACACCGTTTTCTGTAATGATATGACCTAAATAAGCAACTTCTTTTCTTAGGAATTCGCATTTGGCTACTTGTAAACTCAAATTTGCTGATCGTAGTCGATTAGCTAGATTTCTGAATTTAATTTCATGTTCTTCAAGAGAGTGTGCATAGATAACGATGTCGTCTAAATATACGAATGCTATGTTTCCTTCTAAACCGGATAAAACTTGGTCCATTAATCTTTGGAATGTTGCAGGAGCGTTCGTAAGTCCGTATGGCATGTTATTGAATTCGTAATGGCCATGGGGGGTTGAAAATGCTGTTTTGTGAGCGTCAGTTGGGTCCATAGGAATTTGGTGGAAACCTGAAGCAAGGTCAAAAGTCGAGAAATATTTCGCATTGCCTAGTTGGTCGAGTATGTCGTTAATGTTTGGTAGGGGGTATGCGTCAGCTATAGTTTTTTCGTTTAGTTTTCTGAAATCTATGACCATTCTCCATCTTTTGTTGCCTTCTGCATCTGATTTTTTGGGTACGACCCAAACGGGGGAGTTGTAAGGTGAGGATGATGGTTTAATAATATTTTGGTCTAATAATTCGGAAACTTGTTTTTGTATCTCGTCTTTGTGAACAGTAGGGTATCGGTATTGTTTTACATTGATCGGATTATCATCTGTCGTTAAAATTGAGTGTTTTGTTAAGGATGTGTTCGATAATGTGTCACCTGGTAGGAAAAATAGGTGATTGAATTCCGTTGTAAGAGCGAGTATAGATTCTTTTTCTTCCTCGTTAAGATGGTCTAGGTGCATTGAGTTTTCAAGGACCGTTAATCTTTCGGAACGATTATTATTATTATTATCGACGGGTGTATTGGTTTCGATCGCGTCGTTTATTGTCAGCACGTTTGGATTAGTTTGTGTATTTTGATTTTGATTGTTAAATTTGATATCGTAGATTTTAATTGAGATGTTCGTGTTGTTGAAAGTTGAGGTTAATAATTGCAAGATTTTGTCCCATTTCTGGCTGCCTAGTTCGTTGGATAGGTCGGGAATTGAGATTGATTTTGTGTTATTTGATTTTAGATGTTTTTTTAGAGAATTGAGTGTTTTAGTAACGATTGTATCATCTATATCACTGGAATAAGTTTCCGTGATAATTAAGTGGTATATAACTTGCGAGCTGTTAGGGATTGTGTCTTTTATGATATCTCCGATTATATCATTTTTCGCGTAAGCAATTAGTTCGTACTCGTTTAGATTCAAAGCTTTTAGTAATTCAACTGAGATTCCTCGTAATATTTGAATTTTTTGTGGTATGAAATGAAGAATCGTGCCTGAACATTTTCGTATATCACCGTTAATTTTTGAAATTTGTAGAGTATCAGAACTTTTGGGGTCGAGTGTATTCAAAGGTTCGTTGACAGGTTCTAGGGTTACCGTCGGCACACTTATCTCAACAGCTGATTCGTTCGAGTTTATCGCGAGTATACATGCTTGACTGTTACTGTTTGTAACTAATGCTTTAGCGCAGTGAATATTGGGACCTAAATTAATCGTATCTACATAGCCTTCGTTGATTTCTGAATTTGAGACTTTAAGAGGAATTACTTGAGCGGTACGGCCTGGTATTATAATGAGAGTTGCGATATGTGGTTTGTGTTTTGGGAGTTTGAAGGGAATTACAGTATCTGTCAAAGTTAATGTATTATTTTCATAGGAGATGGTAGCTTTTTCTTTATATAACAAGGGTTGTCCAATAATACCGTCTTGAGCTATTGGGAAATCTTCGCGGACGATGTGAAATGTGTGTTCTTCATTGTTAATTTTTAATTTAGTTTCCGCTAAAGTATTAGTAAATCCGTCTGTTATTCCTGTCATTTTCCGTATTTTGGTTCTGTCACATTCGGTTTCTTCTTTTAGGGAATTGATTTTAATGATGTTCAAATCCGCACCGGTGTCTATTATAAATTTAGATTTCGTTTTCAATTCTTTTGTATCGATTTCGCAACTGGCAATAGTCCGTGTATTGCTTCTGACTCTGTTTCGAGGACGTGATTTATTGTGTTATTGAACGCGGCTGAGCTTGTGTTGGGTCCGTCGGCACGTTCTCCCGGCGGACTGAGTTCGAGTTTAAAGGACTCTGATTTTGTTGTCTCTGTGTGTTATTATAGGCGCGTTTTCGGCAATTTTCAATTGTGTGACCTTGACGTTTGCAATAGTTACAAGATATGGAAGAATATTGCGTATTTTGTTGATTTGACTGTTGTGGTTGGTTAGGTTGTTGATTTGAATGTTGGGGTTGGTTTGGTTGTTGATCTGACTGTTGGGGTTGGTTTTGGGACTGCTGTTGTTGGGTATTGTAGGCACGTTGTCTGCAATTTTCCACTGTATGTCCTTGGCGTTTGCAATAGTTACAAAATGTTGGAGGATATTGTGTGTTTGGTTGATTAGGTGGTCGTCTGTTTGGAGGTTGTGTCAGGTTATTGCGGTCGCCGAGGGGTGACGCACTCTAAAATCATAGAGACAATGTTTCGCCTTATACGACGTTATACTCTGATTTTCGAAATTCACACCGCTAAATTATATTGAATAACGAAAGTCCTATTCGCCCATTAGAACAACGTTAACGCGCTGTACGCTCGTTATTCGTAACGTTGGTGTGATTTTTGTCGTTCAGTATATGCTATCGAGGCGTTATTCAACGCTTGTGGCCGCTATATGTGCGTAAGGCGGACTAACTCGAGTGATTTTTTCCTTAGCAACTAAGAACTGTCTCTTAAATAGCTTATAGATTTTTCAAGATTTCTCTCATATTTTGAGTGAGTGCTATACCTGTACGAACGATATAGATATACAATACGCGCAACATTATTTACACATTTGTATAATAGGCATGCAAAAATTGTTTCATCCATTTCTATATTTTTATAAAAAGACATTAATTTTGATTTAGCTAGTTCAATCAGTTTAGTGGTATTTTTCATCCGATTTTGACCAAATTTTGTATTCATAGATTCTTTCGATTTGCGTTGAATATTCAAAAACAAAATGGCGCATACCAAATGGCGGCAAAATTTTCGAAAGTAACATCCGATCTAGACGAAAATTTGTATAGTGAAGTTTTTATGATGCTGAATCAGAATTTTGCATCTAATTTCTCACAGCAAAATGGCGGAATTTTTTTTATTTTATTTTTTATGAAGTTGATGTTCAAACTGACAAAATGTAGGTTTGTTGATTTTTTGATTTTTTGAAAAGAGGTGATCGACTGATTATTTAATGTCAAGTAAATGAAGTCACCTTAGTGAAGAATATCCAATCACAAGAACTTCCTTCGGACAACACTTTCACCGCTCCGTAAACAGAACAGCGCCAGAATACTATCAGCTGTGCCGGGCTCGATCTCGGGCCAGACGACCCGAATTATTCCGATCTTTCCCGACGCTCTACGAGCAGTAAGAGACGCGGAAAGATTCGAACGCTATTTGTCCTCAGCGAGGTCCTTAGCCGTCGCTTATTTTACGTTATTTTAGATTCTTCGACGTTGCACTGCGTTGTACAGTTATTCGCCGTGATTTTTCTCTTAGCGATCGATTTGGAATAATTTTATCTGTACATGAAAATTTCTTTTTCTTGTACTAAGAAGATACGTTAAATAAAGATGAAGTACACTATAGAGCGTTAAGCGGTACTTGGCCAATAAAAGCTAAACTTATTCTAACTTATTTTAACGTCAAAAAATCATGATTTCCGAGTGCGTCACCCCTCGGCGGTCGCGCTGTCTACAATTACCTATAATATGGCCCTGGCGTTTACAATAGTTACAAAAATTTGAAGGGTTTTGTTGATTAGGCTGTCGGGGTTGGTTATTGTCTTGTGTATTTCGAGCGTTGCGATTTAGAAATTCTTGCTCTTCTGTTAGAGCTGTTTCAATAGCTTCTGCTAAAGTATTTGGGTGTGAACCAGCTACTCTAAATTCAATTTCCGGAATCAAGCCTCTAACAAAGCATTTGAGTACATTGGTTTGGATTGCTGTTATCATGCCAGCAGCATCATCTGTGCTTGAGTTGTTAATAGCCTGTGTTGTGCTATGTAATATGTCTTCGACTCTCGCGCTATAATCTAAATCACGTTGGTCGCTTCTTTGTTTGACATTATTCAACTCTGCTTGCCATTCAAAAATTGATTTTGTTGGTAAGAAAGCTCGTTTTAAGACTGTTAGGATTTCGTCAATACTATTATATTCTTTGCATCCTAGGTAGGATTCAGCTGTCCCATAGATTTTAGTTCTAATCATTCGTGTTAGGACTGGACGTTGAGCTGGTTTAACGAGAGGTTTTGCATTCTCACAGCTTCTTATGAAGTTATTTATATTCAAGTTTTTCCCATTAAAGTAGGGGATTGTATCTAATATGTCTTTAAGAGACCAGTATGAGGTTTCTGTTTCGTTTTCGGGTGGAGGAGGCATTTTGCGAGTTTGTGAGTTAGATTATTTCGTTTGAGATATGTGTATGTGCTTATTATAATTATAGATAACTTACAAGCTGATGATGAGAATTATGAAAATTTTCATTCTAATACGGATCTTAGTTGATTTTGGAGATGAAGTTGTTGTGTTGGGCTGCGTCAGATATCGGATGTCGAGAAGTCGTCGAGAAGAGTATAGATGTCACGGCTCAGGAATCTGGATTTGTTGTAGCGAGATCGCTAATAGTTGGATTCAGATGAATCTTTGTGGGGCTAGGTGCCTTTGAGGATGTTGTCGAACTTCTTTTCTTTTAACAACTTCGATTTTATTGCTGGGTTGTTTTCTTCGATTTTGTAGAGGTAGTTGAAGAACTATGTGTCACGTTCTCACTTTGATATCTTGTAGATTTGGTATATTTAGTAGATTTAGTGGATTTAGTAGATTTTGTTGATTTTGTAGATTTTGTTGGTTTAGTAGATTTTGTTGATTTAGTAGATTTTGTGATTTGGTGGATTTTGTTGATTTAGTAGATTTTGTTGATTTAGTAGATTTTGTTGATTTTGTAGATTTTGTTGATTTAGTGGATTTGTTCTTTATGACTTGTCACAAAGATTTAGGGTGTGGTAGATCTTCCACGAAGAGTTGCACGTTCGGAAATTTGTAATCACTTGTATCACGTGTATGTAAAGATGTAGAATTCACTTTTCGTCACTATATATTCCGGTAAACGAGGTAGTTCCGCTGCCACCAATGTAATGAATGGAGATAGAGTTGCTACCAATGTAATGAATAGAGATCGTTGTTCTTATGGGTAAGATAGAGCTATCGTTGAGTTCGTCCCTCGTTTTACACCTTAAGGTAACCGGATTTCAGGTAATAGGAGATTGATGTGAATTTATATATAATAACAGAATAATGGTTTATTACTAGTGATTACAGAGATGGTAGAACCATCTGTACACGTTATTGAGTATAAGTGATGAGTGATTTTGAGTTAGTGTTTTATAATATCGAGAGCTAGTTAGGAGTGAGTGCTCTCTTTGACGATTTTGGTGCAAGTGCTGGAGCGACTGCTCTCGTTAATCATTCTGATCGAAGTGCTTGGATGCAAGTGCAATGACAATAAATCGCTACTGATGAGCTGAATAATGAGATCATCTTTTCCATTGTCCCGGGCATGAGCGTGCTTATAGGTAGGGATGAAGTTCTGGGAATGTAAGGATGGAAGCTCTTTCTGGTTAGAGACAGTGAGACTGGATGCATGTAGGATGTTATGTCTTCGGTATTGATAGTGAGGGTATGAAGATGAGTATCGGGTAGGTATAGAGTAGGTATGGAATACGTAACGTATGGTGGTTTCCAGCTCATCTCGATCACCTTCCAGACCTGACCCCCTCGGATTTGAGTGAAACTTTTTTTTTGCTTCACTCAAGGTCCAAATTTGAACCTCCATTTTTTTCAGAATTTTTCGAGCCCCCGTCCCGGAGGCATCGATAGTGGAAATTTGCCATTTTATGGAATCCCAGAATTTTTGAACGATGATATCTCAGGATTGTAGAGTCATATCAATAAAAACAGGGTGGTCAATAGATTTGTCTTGAATTCAACTTTTTGAAAAAAAATATTTTGCAATTTCGCGATACCGTCCCGGCTGCTAGAAACTCATTTGAAAGCGAAAAATGGATGTTTTGATGGTTTGGGCATTTTTTATCTTTTTCATTTTTTTTTCTAAAATTCTATGAAGAAAGACAAAATTTTGAGGCCCATAACGAAGATGGAGACTCCAATGGTTTGGAAGTTATGATTTTTTCAGTTTCTAAAAGTGTGCGAAACTGACAATTTCAAACGACAAATATCTCATCGATTGTTTTATTTCTTTTCAATTCATGGAGTACAGTTTTTTGAATGAGGGGTCAATTCTATTCGAATTCATCAAAAATTGGGGTACACGATACGAAAAATGAATAGTCACGTAATTATATAGTGTTATGAAGAATGTATTTATTACTTAGTTAGTTCACTTAATGAGCCAGTGGAGAAGAAAAATCTTATATTTCAAGTGAATATATTCTGATTTAATTATAAAGTGATAAGAAGAATGCGTTTATTGATTAGTTAGTTCACTTAATGAGCCTGTGAACTTCGGTAATTTCAGCATCGCTGTAAATTTTGATTTTCACCCCAATTTTTGATGAATTCGAATAGAATTGACCCCTCATTCAAAAAATTGTACTCCATGAATTGAAAAGAAATAAAACAATCGATGAGATATTTGTCGTTTGAAATTGTCAGTTTCGCACACTTTTAGAAACTGAAAAAATCATAACTTTCAAACCATTGGAGTCTCCATCTTCGTTATGGGCCTCAAAATTTTGTCTTTCTTCATAGAATTTTAGAAAAAAAAATGAAAAAGATAAAAAATACCCAAACCATCAAAACATCCATTTTTCGCTTTCAAATGAGTTTCTAGCAGCCGGGACGGTATCGCGAAATTGCGAAATATTTTTTTTCAAAAAGTTGAATTCAAGACAAATCTATTGACCACCCTGTTTTTATTGATATGACTCTCCAATCCTGAGATATCATCGTTCAAAAATTCTGGGATTCCATAAAATGGCAAATTTCCACTATCGATGCCTCCGGGATGGGGGCTCGAAAAATTCTGAAAAAAATGGAGGTTCCAATTTGGACCTTGAGTGAAGCAAAAAAAAAGTTTCACTCAAATCCGAGGGGGTCAGGTCTGGAAGGTGGTCGAGATGAGCTGGAAACCCCCATATATGTAGATAAAATATAAATACAACAAAATTCAAATTAAAATAATATGTTTTATTATGATTTGAGGGAAGCCGAGAAAAAAAAAAAAAAATCAAAGGCAAAACAAAAACATGGATTATAATAACATAAGTGAAGAACGAGTACAAGCTAAATTCTAGAAATAACATCAATCAATTAATTAATTAATTAATCATGCATTGTCTTTGCGGTATAAGTATATCGCCTATATTACAGACATGGTTTGTTGTTCAGTATCATTAATTATCATATCATTGTAGTTTAGTCTTGAGTATTTTTCAAAAATTTATTCGCCTCACATAATTACTATTAATCAATATGAGAAAACTTGATCTGATGAGAAACCATTTAGAATCCGCGAGCGCTTTATTTTATAAATAATTCTCAAATAGCTATTAAATTCAGCGGATAGATTTCTCGCGGTTTATTCTAAATTTTCTCTCTTTTCTTAATTATCAAAATTTATATATTGCTTGCTTGAAGAAACTGGGCCTCAGCTGTTTACCCGCCTCGAGGCATCGATTCCCACAGGCGGATCACTTTAGGATCAAAAAGGTCGCGGTATTTTAGATTTACATTAGAGTTGAGCAACCTCTGGCAATCCTGAGCTGCCTTTGCAATGGAAAGCTATAAAAAGCATAGCATCTCTTTGTAATTTTCGCTTAAGGAACTTGCTTAGGCTAGTCAAAGATATTTTTGTCGTCGAGCCACGACGACATTGATGCCGAGGGAGATCCCACATTCGACATATCCTGGAAAAACACAAGTAACATATAAGCAACAACATTCATACACAATTCAACGTTACACCAAAACATATACCGATGATGACGAACCTCTAAATATTCTGTGGCGATGTCTTCAAATTTGAAGTCACCTTCATCAATGCCTCCTACATCGAGTCGATATTAACCAGTCCCTGGCACTTTTTCAGCTTGACTTTCTTCGGCTTCGTCAACCTGACCGCCCGATGAAGTCGACATTATGTGCAGTCAAGCGGACTTTAATTGTTTTCCAACAGAACGGAACCCATTAGTGAGGATTTCATTCTGATGCACAAGGCATTCAATGAGCTTGTCCACGATTTGTTGTAATTTCTCAGACTATTTCTCCATCGCTGTTATTACAGCCGATATATTCTGACCTGGAAAATATTTATATTATGTTTCATTATGTTTATTAATAATAAGTGTTTCCCATACAGTGAGGTTAATTGGAATTTGTTATTACAATTTGTTGACAGACGCTCCAGGTATCGAGCCCGGGTATACGGAAGCCTATTCCAGGGAGCAATAATATTGGTAACTCGTCCGCAGATAACCTCAATTTTTCTCGTCGTATGACATTGTCAATGCGAATTTTCCAGTTGAAGAAAATTTACAACTTTGCAGGCAAATTACACGAACAGAATTTGAGCATACTTAAGATTGAGTATTACTTAAGGGGGGACAGTACTGAAAAATTCGTCCAAAATTACCGAAAAATCGATTTTTCGTTTTTGACGGAAAAATTGCCTGGAAACCTTCCTCCATCTATAAAAAATTACATGGTGGTGAAACGATTTTTTTTAAGGTGACTTTGAGCCCCATAAACAAACAAAAGCGTTTTTCGCGTCATATTTGCTATACTAGCGCCCCCATCGGGCGTGGGGGTCGTGGATAATTTGTGTAACAATCAGTTTGTGATATAGTTGTTCCATCTGTAATCTGCTTTAACATAGGTCGTCGTTTGCCGCGAATTTTACGCGCCATATTGCTTTTATCGAAAGATACACGCTTGATACACGACTTCTGTCCAAGTTTGTTCTTACGATTCGAATAACTATTTCCGTGCGTTTTGAAGAGATCTGCCTCTCAAAATGGATAAAGACAGTTCTCGCTGGCGCTTTCGCAAGAGGCGCTCAAATAAAAGAATGAAATACTGTGTGAAAAATCTACGTCCCAATAACCCACCTGTACCTAACCTAATTCCCGCATTCAACCCAATTCCCGTACCTAACCTGCCCATACCAAATCGCACCCCAACAACCCTTCAAAATAAAGGGATCGAACCAGTGGCTGGATCATCTGGAGTACAATCGAGACGTCAAATTCCTGGACCAGCGGAAATGCAAGAAGTATCGACTCGTAATCGGCATACGACTATTGAAGCAACGGAGAGCTTTGGAAAACTCAGTCTGTTCGACATAATGTGCACACCGGAAGGAGAAGGAAGCCAAGGATGAGTTTTTCCTTGTACATTCCACCTGCTGGACGGAATTATTAAAGAACACCGCATGTAGTGAATGCACAGAAAATTCCCTTGTCGTACAGGTGAGAGAGCAGCATGGATTATGTTCAAAACTCATTCTGAAATGCCTAGCGTGTGGCTATAGAATGGGAGAGAGCTACACGAGCCCCCGAACCAAAGATGTCACCACAACGAGACCACCATTCGAAGTAAATAGACGAACAGCTGATGCTATGATCACTTTGGGACAAGGACACTCAGGGATGGAAAAATTCTGCACTGCAATGAGTATGAGAGGCATAAGCAGTCGCACTCACAAAAAACACATGGATAAGTTAGCTGCGGAAAGTAAAAAACTGGAGGAAAGGATTCTGGAAAAAGCAAGAAAAGCTGTACGAAAAGCTCACGAAGCAATAGATCCTACTCTAAACAATAAAGACGTACTTGACATTGCAGTATCGTATGACGGGACTTGGCACAAACGAGGCTTCACATCCATGTATGGAGTGGGAATAGTCATTGATATCATTACTGGATTGGCTATTGACTACCAGGTCCTCTCAAAATACTGCCAAATGTGTGTCGTTGCTGCAGCTGAACTAGACGCTAACTCACCTGAATTCGGGATATGGCAAGAAGGCCACAAAACAAGCAGCGAATGCAATGCCAACTACGATGGATCATCTGTTGCGATGAAGACGAAGGCAGCCGAGCATTTGTGAAAAAGATCAGTCGATAAAAACAAAATGAGATATATCACAGTATTATCCGATGGTGATGCGAAAAAATCCGCTCACCTCAAGAGTATCGCTCCATATGGAGACGATATGCCTGTCTCAAAAGAAGAATGTGTAAATCACATTGCGAAACGGATGGGCACAGGACTCCGTAAGCTCGTCAAAGAGTGGAGAACGAAAGGAGTAGTACTTGGGGGCCGTGGTCAAGGTACACTGAAGGAGACGACGATTGTAACCTTGACTAGTTACTACAGAAATGCCATTGCGAAGAATGTTCCAAACGTGCTTGCTATGAAACAGGCGATATATGCCACTCTCGACCACTGTGTGTCCACCAACGAAAATCCACAACATTCGATATGCCCCACTGGTCGAGACTCGTGGTGTTTTTTCAACAGAAGTGTAGCGAAGAAAGAAAAGCCAGCGGGCCACGAAAAAATGCAGTTGAGACTCAATGCAAATGTGGTCGAGAAGATGAGGCCTCTCTACGAACGTCTGGCAAATGACGAACTGCTGGCCCGGTATGCGAGAGGAGCTACGCAGAATGCTAACAAACGCCTCCACGCTCTGATTTGGCGAAAATGCCCAAAAGAGACCTTCGTATCCAAAAAGAGGGTAGATTTGGCGGTAGTAACTGCAGTGGCTGAGTTTAATATGGGTGAACTCCATGCCCAGAAGGCAAAACTGTTAGTCAGGTCCAGGAAACTACCAGATATTGCCAAAAAGATCACCGAACAACGAGATGCCAGGCGAAAGCGGAAGGGTGAATGGAAAGGGACAACGGAGAATAAAAGAAGTCGACGTATAGCCAAAACAAGCAAAACTAGAGCTGAGCAGGCGAAGAAGCAGGTTGAAGGAACGACATACAGCGCCGGAGGATTTTAACATTTTTCTACAGGTGATCTCAGCGCTGGAGGAGTCTGATGGATCTGGAGCTGGGGAGACGAAGAAGCAGGTTGGAGGAACGACGTACAGCGCGGGAGAATTTTAACATTTTTCTATAGGTGATCCCAGCGCTGGAGGAATCTAATGGATCTTCTGGCAGGCCAGTCTCCGAGCCCTGAGCACCAAAGTTGAATACAGGTGCGTTATTTCACAGTAGACTCGTATGGGCTGGATGAATATCGCAGATCGAATTGTTTTTTCAAAATATTATCAAGATATTCATCTGGCCCTAATAATTACTCCATAAGAAAATTAATGCATTTTTGGTTTCATTTTGTTTTTATGACCGAGCACTTCCAAAACTCCAAAACTCACTATATATAATGGGTGAACAAAGTGAACTCGGAGCTGGAACGGAGGAGCGAACTTGGAAGTAGATTGGAACAGCGGAGGAGATCGACCAATAACTGAGAAGATCACTCACTTAATACTTTTTGACATCAAGATATTGATCTCAGATTCATGCTAAATAATTCATGTTTCGAATTTTACTGAGTTGTACAATTTTTCCACTTGTGATAATTCGTAATGGCCATAAATAACTTTCAATATCAACTACTTATTGTCACGAATTTTTACAAAACAAAGTTCATCCTTTCCCATTCACTTTTTGCTTATTAGGAATTATTCCAACAAAATTTCATTGAATCGCGTTTATCTCAGAACTGTATTTTTGGATATTCAAAAAATCTCTTGCGCATTGGTTTTAGTCGGATCACTTTCCCCTTTGAAACACATATTCTAGGGCACATTATCTTCAAATTGCTGGAGGGAATTTGGCGTAGTGTGAGAAGAATTCATTTTCTGGTACATAATGTACGAAAATTTATCATAAAAAAAAATACCTCTACGGTGAAAATAGTTTCAATAGGCAAAAAAGGTCTATTTGAAAATTGCCTCCAGCAATTTTTAGATTATGGTAGTATATGTGTGGAGTCCAAATTTCAACCCTGTGCGATAACACTGTATGCGCAAGGAGCGTTCCGAATAAGTATACTTTAAAATTAGAAAAATAGCCATAACTTCTAAAGTATTTGACCTATATATCCTGAATTTTGGCTAGTTTCTAGTTAAAGAGTTTCATAAAAGTTGTTAACATTTGAGAAATATCCATACACGAACAAAGAAAATTACAATTTCAGTACCGTCCCCCCTTAAACTACAAAACATTGCACCTGAATTAGGCTTCGCACTTAGCAGCTACATATTGTACATTGTCATCATACCTGTCGAGTGTACAGTAGCCGGCCTTGCTGATGCAAATCTGCGTGGCAAGTGAACCGTATCTGTAAATTAGTGGTTAACCCTCGGATTATTCTCCCATCTGTATACACGAGCTCAATTGAAGTTTAAAAATACCTATGTATATTCATATACCTTGCCTCGCCGGCTCCTCAGTGAGGTTGATTTGAAGAGGCTTTGCAGAACTTTCTGCTGGCACAACCGATGATGTCTTTCTGTTGGTCAATTTACCGCATGTAACCCGTTGTAAACTGTAAGTCAATTTCACAGGTGGGTGGGACCCTGAGGCCTGTGAACTTGGCCAATATATAGGTGAACGAGAGCGTGATCTTGATGAACGTGCCTGTCTCACTGGAGAATTGGAGCGAAATTCTGGTGAACTCGTTTGCTCCACAGGTGATCGTGACGTTGTTACAGACGTTTGGGTTTTTGTAGGCGTAACGAAGCTTGACGGAAGTGGTTTCCTCAATGCCAAAACACGTAAGTCGTCAGAGTGCAGATGTTTTCCTTCTTTTAATGAATTTTTACGTTTGTCAACTGCACGCTGCAGATCTCCCCAGCTCTGTCAATAGTGGTATTATTCATTATTTTATTTATTCATTTTACGGACAAAGCCCTTTAGCAAAAAAGTACAAAGATATACACAGTAAGGCGTTGACAAGTAAGTACAGCAGGTTGTTAGGCATAGACGAAGGTATGCTCAGTAGCAAGTCGTTCGAAACAAAAGATGGGGGTGTCATGGAGTTCGATCCAGCTGCTATCATTGTTAGCCAGGGTGCTTAGCCTAATATCAATAGATTTCTCAAGCAGGCTGTTTGATTGGACCTTTTCATGGGGGATCGTATCATTGTTTCTGGAGGCCATACGTGGAATATGAAGTTCGAAGAGTTGAAGAATAGGCGGAGAGTCTAAGAGATTGTTGATGATTTTGTATAGGAGCAGAAGGCCTTGACATATAGGGTTTCAGTGGCATGTGAATGCAATTACTATGTTGAAGAATTTGTTAATAACATTGAAATAATAAAAATTGACAGTAACTTCGGATCTTACCTTCTGCCAACTCTTGGAATCTCGAACAACGCCTTTCATATTGAGCTTCTGTGCTAATGCAGACCGGTGTCTGATGGGTCTAGTTTTCTCCCTGTAAGATTACAAAAATATGGGATTCTACTTACAGCATACAGAGATGAATTCTGCACAACGGCAACGAAAGCGTTCTACAAAATACCGTGACATTCTCATCTGGTGGAACACTACCTGGGCACAGCGTGAACGGAGACCACTAGTAGTCTAGTAGTCTACGTTCGCGCCATGGCCAGGTAGTGTTCCATCTCCTGAGAATGTCACGGTATGTTCCAGATTACTACTATAAATATGTGATGAGCTGTTACAACAAATCCCAATAATCCAAATGTTACTATAGCACAAATTATTACAATTATTCCTGAATTTTTTTTCTTCAGATTGTTACGAAATTATACGAGAACATATTCCGAAAGCAGGAATAATGAAAATATTGATTTGGATAGAATTTATTTAATAATTCGATTGTAGAAAATGTTTGATAAAGATTTATTTTTTCTTTCAATATTTTCTTTGACACTAAGTGATTGTCGTTATCACACCGCAGCTATTCATTAGTGCTGGACACATGAGCAAGACGGGACCACGATGGAAAAATTCGAGACGATATTCAGAGTAACCTGAAGCCGTGTCAAAAGTCTTGCCAAGATTAGTTAATACAGTAAAACCGCGTTTATATATAATGAAGAAGTGAGAAAAACGTTCAAGTGAAGAAGAAAAAGAATAAAACAAGGCAGCCGAGACCAAACTAATTTAACGTATAAACCAGAAAAACGTAGAAGTTACAAACGTGTAAACGAGGTTTCACTGCAGTGTTTGAAAGGAAGCCGTGATGAATAAAATCCGGCATTTCGTTTTTATATAGGGTACCACCCAAATTATCGAAAACCAAAGAATAACCCGACGAGACGTAAAGACCGAGTTTTCTTCCGAGTCCAAGACATAGAAATGCGGACTAGAAAATGTAAATATCTATGACAATCAAATCGTTTCAACGCGTCGAGCACGACGCACGGACATAGCACGTGGCCTTGGATGCAGATGAAAAATGTTGAACATTATGCCTGCATTCACGCACATATGAGGTAAAAAAATAAGATATTTGTGTGAAGAAATGAATCGAGGAGTTATTATAATTGGTGAAACACTTACATGTTCGACATACTTCGCGATTAGGATTCGTTTATCAAAGTGTGCGAATAGTCGGAATACGGATGAAGAAGTAGTCGTTTGACGCTGTGACCCGATGCTACTTCCGCTGTCTCATTCCAATGCAGAACATTTTCTGGTGGAAGGTGCGTCGTGATTGGCTGGACAATGCTCATCTCATTTGGACGTGTTTCGATATTTTCAACGTTTATAAAATGCGCGTATATGACGGGGCATCAAAAACCCGAGGGTTGGCGCCTTGAACGGCGTTCGAATGTAGACCGCAACACGCTAGGTTTGTTCGAGCTGGCTACACTTTTTACACTTTTTTTACACTTTTTACACTCGCCCAATAGGAGGTGTAGATTTCTAGTGGAAAGAGTCAAATCTGGTAAAAGTGTAAAAAGTGTACCTAGCTCGAACAAATCTGCTAAATGCATACATCGAATTTCTAGCGGATACGGAAACGGGAACGCAAACGTCTTATGTAGACCGGCCTTCACACCTTCAAAATGCTATTTTGGATCAAGGTAGTTGTCGTGCTACAGTCCGACCCAAAACCTAAAACCCCTAGTCAGCGACAATGTATGGCTCTGTGAGAGTGAGAGCCACGAGACATCCACTCGAGAGCAAGAGAGATACGCGCCGCTTTATGTGTCAGTTTTAACTATAAAATCTAAACGAGACGGTCAATAACGCTGAATGATGAATCAAACGATTCAGAAGATTACAATTTACCATATGATGGTTTTTTGTTATAATCCTATGAATTGTTTTCGTCGAGGGGTAATTTTTGAACGTATTCTTGCACACTTTCCATATCAGCCTGTGTATAAGAACGAACTTTGAATGCTTTTTTCAGAAATGAAACGGTCAAAGGCCGAAATATTTTAACAGGAGACGTATAATTCGTCAACATATGGCTCATATAAGTTTCATCAATATCTTAAGAAAAGTCGATTCGCACGACAACTACCTTAAAACATTTTTTCAGGTGCGCAATGGTAGTACACGTGTAGGTTGGTATTTTCCAGCAGTAATTCATTTGCGAACAAGGGTCCTGATCAACCTCTTCGACGGCAATGACGCCGTGGTGTGCAAAAATTTGCCGTGTCCCTGTGGAAAATTGACGCCATGCGGCGCTCATCGGTTTTTTCGCGACCGGGGCGTATAGTCTTGATCAAAATTGATACCCCTAGGTTTTTTGGGTCGTTAATCGCGAATCAAAGCTGGGCAAATTGCCCGAAATTCAAAGACTTCGGAATAGTTGGATGCGTATGAAAATGGGGTCGTCCAAAAAGAGAATTTGTTTTACTTTTTGGACCGCATGAAGTAAGAAAGAACTGAAAATAGTGAAAACATTTTTTGTTTCCAACGAAAATTGCGAATGTTATAGACAATTGAATTTCACTGATTTTCATATATATATAGATATACCTTAACATGGGTGACGTGATAAACTGGTAGTTTTCAATTCATTATATATGCTACAATTTTTGTTTAAACGAAAAAGGAAAAATACGTCCTAATTATTTTTCCCCAAACTACTGGGAAATAAAATTTGAAAAAAATCGTGGACCACTCAATTCTACTCGGAGGCAAAAAATCCAATGAACGACTTAGTATGTAAATTCGTACCTACTAATCAACGGTCTAACTTTTGAACTTCGAAGACTCAACCTCAGATTTGTGATCAGTAACCCGAATCACTATTTGTTCTTGCCCGTTCGGACACAATCAGTAAAGTTTTCTATGTCGGTAGAGAGGTTGCGAAGTTTGAGGAAGGATACAGTTGTGCAAGGATACTAGACTTATAGAAGGATGTCTGGATCCGGCCGTTCATGCTGATTGGCTGTGACATAGCTGTAGACCCTTGCGGATACGCTGATTGGCGCGCTAGACCCTCAAGGATACGCTGATTGGCTGTAGATCCAGACCAGTCATTTCTTCAATATTTTTTTTACATGCATTGATATACGAGGGTCTAGCGCTACATCATCTCGTGTGTAACATTGCGCTTATGGGATCTAGGCATCCTTTATAGTTTAGTATCCTTGACAGTTGTGCACAACAATATGTCTCGCTACTTCTATCAAAATGATACTCATTCTACATAGTCCAAGAACAATGTTCAAATTATAGCAGCCCTATTTCGAATGTTCATTGAAAGCTACATGATTTTGAAGATTTTATGATAAATCAATCATCTAGGCTACAATAGTTGAGGGAGGATTGTATCCAAATTACCAGGAAATTTCATTCTCAGCTTTTGATACGAATCAAGAGTATAAAGGCCATCAGTCAGTAAGCTATTCAGCAATCCCTAATATAATCAAGGGATTAGCAGCGGGCTAACGAGACATGACCAGTGGGCGAAGCACGGCTTGGAGCAGGGACGGATAAAATAAATAATACGAGTTCATCGTTACCTGTATTTATGTAGCCGTATTAGCAGGTTCGACGCTTCAATAACATCTGCTTCAAAATTCTCAAATATTGCGTTCATCTGTGGACAAATACGTTCGATGGTAAGTGAGAGAGCTGACCACACATTCCATTGTGTATGGTTCGATTCAATATCTGTGAAAATTCAAATAAACAATACCCGGGTATCAATTTACATGGCCAGCCGACCAGCCACATTAATGCCATGTGGCATTAGCACGGCAATGCCGTCAGCCGGCCACATAGCAGGTCGATGTTCGATAACCATGCGGCAGCTATATGGTTTCAACATGGCCTTTTCATATGGCGATAGTATGGCTAATTCAGCTGGGCTACCAATGTTGCGCCATCCTGGCAGCTACAAGGCTAGTTTATGTAGCTTTTGACTATCTATCCAATGTACACTGGCTACCTAGCATTGACCTGGCCGCCACGTTGCCTCACGATATTGATTTTATGTGAGCCCAGCTGGTACTGCCATGTCCCGTCACTACCTAGCATTGACCTGGCCGCCACCTCGCAATGCCATATAGCTTTCATGCGGGCTAAGCTGGCACTGCCATGTCCTGAAGTTAACTGGCAACTACCTGGCCGCCACCTCGCGATGCCATATGAGTTTCATGTGGGCCAACATGGGACTGTCATGTCTTAACGTTACCTGGCGACTACCTGGCCGCCACCTCGCGATGCCATATGACTTTCATGTGAGCCAACCTGGGACTGTCATGTCTTAACATTACCTGGCGACTACCTGGCCGCCACCTCGCGATGCCATATGACTTTCATGTGGGCCAACCTGGGACTGTCATGTCTTCACATTACCTGGCGACTACCTGGCCGCCACCTCGCGATGCCATATGGCTTATATGTAGGCCGAACTGGCGCTGCCTTGTCTTAACATTAACTGGCCACTGCCTAGCCGCCACCTCGCGATACCACATGGCTTTTATGCACAAGGCTAGTTTATGTAGCTTTCGACTATCTATCCAATGTGCACCGGCTATCTAGCATTGACCTGGCCGTAACCTCGCAATGCCATATGGCTTTCATGCGGGCCAACCTGGCACTGCCGGGTCTTAACGTTAACTGGCGACTACCTGGCCGCCACCTCGCGATACCATATGGCTTTTATGTGGGCCAACCTGGCACTGCCATGTCCTGAAGTAGCCTGACATCAACCTGGTCCGTACATTGTGTTGCCACCTATTCAGTACCTCGCCATGCCGGTAGATGAGCGGCCACACTCGCAAACAAAGTAACACTGGGTTCGCTTTACCTACCCGTTGCTGGCTAGCGGTAATTATAACTTACTTGCGAGTCAAGCGACTCATACCGCCTACCCGGCAGTATATATCGCAAGAGTCTTTTGTAATTAAGGCTGTGTGGTATAAATTCAAATACTTTTCATTAATACTTTTTTCTTTTTTTTTTTCGATGCATACTTCTTTTTCATATCGCAATCATTCACAAATCAGGTAAGCTAGTGCAACTTCATGGTTTCTTGATGGTTTCTTCATCGCATCTATATTGCAGCAAGTGATCTCCGCCATGTCACTGCCAGGTCAAAACCACAATCAAGCTATGCTGTCTAACCAGCTAGCTGCAATGAAGGAGCGACATAGTTTGGTTGTCGTTGCCAGGTACAAGCCAATATAAAACCGACTACGGCCCACATAAGCCGCCACATTTATCAATGGTTAGGTAGGCTGGCCACATAGCGGCCATATGTTTGCCATATCGGATTGTTACCTGGCAACTAGTTGGCATCCACATGGCAGCAAGGAAGTCCCGCCATGTCGCTGCTAGGTCATAACCATAAGTGAGCTATGCTGTCTAACCAGCTAGCTGCCATGTAGGAGCGACATAGTTTGGTCGTCGTTGCCAGGTACTAGCCAGGTACTTGCCATGATAAAGCCCACATGGCGGCCTTATTGACAGGTCAGTTGGCTATAAAGCGGCCGTATGGCTGCCACTTAAAATTGTTACCCGGGTAGTTAGGTTACGTTGGATCGTTTCACACACGTCATCATGGAGATACAATACATTCATCAATGATAGTACCTGCATCGTTACCCTCGTCGTAAGATGTATCCGTATCTTCCCCCACGTGATTTTGTAAAAGAGGTATCACGTTTTTTATACAGCCAATTTCTCGTCCAAAGATAGCATTTACACGTTGATCGAAGTCAGAAAGCGGTTCCACTGAACCATCATTACCAGTCTTATTCATGGCTTTGGTGAATTCTGCCGTTTTCTTTTTAGCTGCAGCTTTCATGTACTTCCACGTCTGTAATGACAATTATTAATAGTTTTTTTGAGATGTAAAAATATTCCCGTTCATTAGGATAAGTGTGGGTATTACAGCGGTTTTTAATACTGGTTGATCTTCTATTGAGTTTTTTTAGTGAATCAATTAAAAGCTATTCGTCGAATTATTTTGTATCAATGATGTTTAACTTATTTTGAGCTTATAAAAAATTTGACAATGTGATAAAATAACATTATTATTCATTTAGTAGCATTTCAAAAAATAATGCAGATGCGTGTATTACTGCGGATAATAAAGTAGCTTGCTCCTATTACTGCGTGCCTATTACTGCGGACAGCTTCTGCTACAGCTTATTTCATATCAGCTTCATTATAATTATATTTCGTATTTTTCTTGCAATCTGTTTTCTTTATTTCTTGTTTATTAACTCTTTCTTCATTGTTTGTTTTATCCATCATACCTGGGTACCTATTTCAGACTTGAAGCCAGCTTGACATGACATGGACTATTTTTATACGTTAGAATGCAAGCATTTCACATCCGCAGTATTAGGTACATATGCATGAAACCAGAGGTGCTCCAATTACTGCGTCAGTGAATAAGAAATAATAATCAATCAAAATTCGACTAGTGTTGAATTTTAGATAGTCAAAAAGTGTTATCTTACTTCTAGGTGCAATAAATATGCATATTGAGCCATTTATTTATGAAAAATAGTATATTGTGTACCAAGGAGGCAAAGAAGGTCTTTTCACGCCGAGCGTAAATTTTCAATACAAGTCGTAGACGAGTCGAAGACGAGTATTGAAAATACGCTCGGTGTAAAAGACCTTCGCCTCGTTGGTACACACGATATTTTATACAACAAGAGTATGTTTTACAAGTTCATGCTCGATCCGGTACACAAAGTCGATGGACTACGTACACAGATAGCAACGCATAATAACGCGTTGTAAACGCATAACAACGTACGTTAGAGACCACTTTTCACTCCTAGGACGCGAAAAAAAGCTAAAAGTGAAGGCTTCGCATGCGCATTCACAGACCCGCTCAACTGTTTCTAAAACGCCAACTTTGTGTACCGAAATCGAGCATGAAAAACGCGTAAAACATGCTTGCGTTGTATAATAGTAGGGGAAGATGGCCCAAAGTGGACACCCCGGGCAAAGTGAATTCGGTGTATATCTCGGTGTCTGAAGTCGCCTGCGTATTGTCATATATATTGCATCATCTTACGTCAGAATATCAGTCAAAAACAGTGGCAAATGAGCTCGGACGTGTTAGTACGAAAGCTACGCAAAAAATTAACTGAAACACTTCGAATTGTTAAAATTTTTCTTAGGAATGTATCGCGATGTATTTCGCCTAATTATTGCTCCGGTCTAATTGTCGTATTTTTTATATTAAATGGCGTCCTTTTCTCGAGAAAAACACCATTTGCCGATTTGTTTACAATCAAATATATTCAAAGAGATCAATCATATTTGTTCTCAATGTGCTGCCGGGCAAAGTGAACCGGGCAAAGTGGATAGATATCCACTCAATAAGAAAAACAAAGTTAGTAGAGCCTCAGCAGAACAATACGAAGACTGCATGGGCATCGTGGGTAGCGAAACCCACTCTGAAGTAGGCGGCAGGCCTATTGAAAATTGGATCTAGTGCAACATGTGTAAGCATTAGGGACATGAGAAATGCACTACGTATGGCGGAAAAGGTGCATTCGTTTGTGATGCATGCCTATTGCGAAAAAAAAACACTGATATTCACTTTGCCCAGAATCAGTATTCACTTTGCCCGAGCTTACGGGCAAAGTGAATAATTATCAATTTTTTACTTTATGTTATTGTTTCGCTATAGCATCAATAATTTCACAACTTCTATTGATGTTTTGCATAGTTTATTGACAAACTTGAGAAAATCAGTCGGTGTTCACTCAATTTTTTGCTTTTTTCCCAAAAATATCCGCCGCTGAACATTAACCTATCCACTTTGGGCCATCTTCCCCTATATTGTTTACCGAGCGAGAAAACAGTCGATTGCGCGCCGAGTATGAAGGTGAGCACCGAGGCGAAGCCGAGGTGTTCTCAACTTCATACGAGGCGCCAATGACTGTTTTCTCCGAGGTGAACATACTATTTTTTTCAACAGCGGAGCGGAATCAGCGAGTTTCCATCCGCAAACGAGGACCGGCAATCGACTGGTTTCCATCCTCATTTGCGGATGCAAACTCGCTGGTTTCCCTCCGCTGTTGAAGAAACGACTTCCTAGTATCATCTCTTTTCACACATAAAGTCACCAAACAGACATAATTTTCTCTTTCCATAACCTGTCATTTTTTAATGATCAATAACAAATCAAATAATTATTTCAAATGGAAAATTATTATACCGTTATTTTCTTTGAATTTTAAATTACATAGCCATATTTTTCTGAAATCATAAAAACTTATACATAGTTGATTTAAAACATTATTCAAAAAAATCCGCAGTAATACTCACACTTACCCTATTGATCAAAGTAAAATGCCAGTTCTTTGCAAAATATTTCAGAAGCACGTTTTTATAAGACAAGAACTTTGAAATCTCCAGAGTATAGCTCCACTCACCTTTGCCCAACCTGCAGAGTTCTTCTGAATAGCTCCGCTGTGATTCAGTGCTTCTGAGAGTACGCCCCACATCTTCTTGTACTTATCACTTCCAGAAGCACCAAGATTCGTTATATGGCTTTTGGCGAATTCCGAGTGTTGTTCCATATATAATAATAGCTCCTCCATTTGATTGGGAGCGATTCTGCTGTAAAAATGGCGAAAACACAATGAGGAAATAGACTAGCGCAGAGTAAAAGATTTAGCCCAATTCGAAAGTGGAAACAATTTTCCTAATATTTTTTTTTTTTTTGCATGCTTAAAAAAAATTTAATTCGTAGAAGTGTTTCTAATGAGTGAAAAAACAAAGTTTTCCGTGCGACTATAGTATTTTTTGTAAGGCATGGGTCCGAAAAATCAAGAGCACGATTGATTTTGTGGTTGAATTTTATTTCGTAAATGTTGAACACGGAGTTCTAGACCAAAAAAGCAATCTTTTTTCTAATTTTTCGGACCTATTCCTGAAGAAAAATTCAATTTAGTCGCATGGAAAGCTTTTTTGAAGTAACTCCAACTTCACGAATTAATTTTTTTTTTCAATGCGCACAATAAATGTGAAGAAAGTTGGTTCTACTTTTGAATCGGGCCTCAAATGATCTTCTTTGCAAAAACTTCAGAAATTTGGAAAATGCCGATTTTTTCGGAGTTTTGAAGATGCGTAAATAATTGACGGTTATTCGAAAAAATCTGAAAAACATTCATCCTTTCCGTGCAGCACCAAAGTGCGAGGCGTCAAACTATTCGTCAACTGTGTATCAAACTGCAATCCGAGTGCAAAGTATGGGATTCAGATAAAATTAATTGTTGTGCATACCTACTTTCTCCGTATCTGGCTGCATCGTGCTCCGAAATCCGTTGTATCCATTTTCGTGATGTTGACTCGAATCGAGAAGAAACGGAGCGTTCCCCGGACAGTGTTGCCAACCTCCGAAACGAAAGATGGTTCAAATTTCTTTAGATTTCTTTGGATGGTACATTTCTTATAGAAATTTGAATTTAATCACGTTTTTGATGTCAATAAACACAAAAAATATTGAGAAAACACATGTCATTACCCAGACGAACCTGAAAGCGAATTTAGGAATTTGGAAATATTCTCGAATCATGCTGATTGCTTGCCGGCGTACAGCTTTGATTCGTCAAACGTCAGCTAAAGATTCTTCACAAGACATAAATTTTCTCTAGATTTATTCCAGAATTGATAACTTTAGTTTGAAAATCTTCTTTTTTTTTTGTTTTTTTTTCAGGTCGGCAGGGGGGGGGGGTGCAAAATTCTTTAGATTTATTCCAGAATTGACAAGGTTCTTCAGAAAAATCTTCATTTTTTTGTTTTCTCTAGGGAACGTGAAAATTCTTTAAATATATCCTTCTTCTGAAATAAGAGTCCATTTTAGTCGTATTTCATGTGACCATGGCCAAAATTATGATAATAATAATTATAACCCCTTATAAAAATAAAATAATGTTATTTTATTCTATTGTATCACCAAATTTCAGGAAAAAACAGTTAGCCACTGGGAGAGATTACTGTACCTACGTAGTTACATACAGCAATCAGTAATGTGGACGTTCTGATTGGTGAAGCGCACCATAAAAGCCCTGATATGAGTGCGAAAGTGACAGCATCATAGGCTTCACCACGGGTGCGAGAGAGAACAACCGAATTCCCGTTTCATATTCCCTGGTCGATCCCTCTCGCTCTCATGCCGAGGTCACACCTGCTTCGACTACATGCCTTCAATAGGTCTGTTCGAGCTAGCTACACTTTTTACACTTTTCTTACACTTTTCACTCTCGCCCAATAGGAGGTGTAGATTTCTAGGGGAAAGAGTAAAATCTGGTAAAAGTGTAAGAAGTGTAGCTAGCTCGAACAAACCTAATGGCGATAAGTCGTTAAAGGAGAGATAGATAGATAGATAGATAGATAGATAGTTGGTTTATTTGTCCATGACAATATTGGACAAGAATACCTCGCATTTACAAAAGGGGATGCGAGGTAGACAATACAAAGATTACATGCACCAGATAGGTGAGAGCAAACAGACAGCATACCCTAAGCATAAAACTAATTAATTCTAACTAAATCTAAGCAGAGGAGACAGACAGAAAAGAGAGAAGGGAGACATACCAGCTAAGCGAGCGAGAGAGCCAGCAGTGAGTAAAAAGCAGATGAGAAACGAAGCAGATGTAAAAAGAGCAAGAAAGAAAGAGAGAAAGAAAGTAAGGCAGGCTCCGCTCAAGCAGTGTCAGCAGAAAGAAGGTGAGTGTGTAGCCCTCGCTTGAAGGCAGCCAACGTGCGAGCCTCCCTGAGTTCCGGTGGCAGCGCGTTCCACAGATACACCGCGGCCACAGCGAACGACTTCTTGAAGGTCTCCGTACGAACACGCGGCAGGAGAAAATCACCACGAAAGAGACGCGATGATCCACGTAACGCCGGCCCGCGCTCGACAAAAAGCTCGCGTAGATAGGACGGGCGGCCAGTGCGGGTGACTGTGTAGAAAAGCACAAGCATAAAGTAAGCCGTACGATCGCGAACGGAAAGCCAGCCAAGGCCCCGACGGTACGACGTGATATGCTCAACACGAGGAACCCCGCAAACGAATCGCACACAGGAGTTCAGCAGCCGTTGGAGTATGGTATTCAACTCCTTAGATAGATCGTTAAAAACTACACAGCAATAATCAACAATCGGGAATACAAGCGACATCACCAACATCTTGCGGAGGGACATAGACAAAAAACGTCGGGAAGCAGATAACTGGCGAAGGGAGGCATGCACGCGCGCAGAGACAGCAGCAACCTGCTGAGACCAAGACAGCTTGCTATCAAGGATTACACCCAGATCCCTAACCGTGGGAGAAAAAGGCACAGGGGCACCGTCGATGGAGATGGTAGGCACGGAAGCAAGAGCTGATTTAGAGAGGTAGGCAGAGCTTCCGACGACTATGGCTTGAGCCTTGGCAGCATTCAGCCGAAGGCCATGACACTTAGACCAACCAAGGATCGCCTCGACATCCTCGTTCATACCCGCAATGACACCCGCAAGCACTTGCGGGAGGTCATTAACGAAGAGAGAGAACAGTAGGGGGCCGAGGAGCCCTGAGGCACTCCCAGATCAAGCGGAGCCCAGGAGGACAAGCGACCATCAGCACCAACCACCGCTTGCGACCTTCCAACCAGATAGGAACCGAACCACCTCAGAACATGCTGCGATAACCCGAGAGCAGCCAGCTTAGGCAGAAGGACAGCGTGAGAAACGGTATCAAAGGCCTTGGAGGAGTCAAAAAGTACAACGACAGAAAGCTTGCGATCATCTATGCCCTGACGGATATCTTCGGACAGCCTAAGTAACGCAGATTAAGTGCTGAAGCCCCGCCGGAAACCTGATTGCCTGGGGTCTAATAGACCGCGGTCCTCGAGATAGGCCGAGACCTGCCGCAGCACCACACGCTCGAAGATCTTGGACAGAAGGCACAAGTTGGCAATTGGCCTGACCTGCTGGAGGGAGGTGGGTGATTTCACTTTTCCAAGCGGAAGCACCCTCGCTTGCTTCCACTGAGCCGGAAAGGTGGCAGTATTCAAGCAAAGACTGAGCAGCGAGAGCAGGTACGGAAAGATTACGGGCAAGGCCTCCTTCAGGTTACGGAGAGAGATGTCATCGACCCCTCGAGCCTGCGAGGTGAAGTGCTCTATGGCATCCGAAAGAGATTCCGGCGAAATATCATCAAAGTAAAACAACGAGTCATCATACTGAGGTGGAGGCAGAGACGCAAAGAAGTCCGCAACTTCAGACAGAGAGGACGGGTGCTGGGACACAGAGACGAAATGCTGATTAAGCTCATCCACGGAAAAGTCACCGTAGTCATTGGAGCGATCCGCGACAAGTCCCAGGCCTCGAAGCTCCTTCCAGAGTAAGCGGGGCTGCTCGATGGACATCAAGCGGCTAGAGTAATAATCGGAGCGAGCAGCAGAGATACGCTTGTGTAAATCATCACGGGCCTGTCGATAACGAAAGAGCGAGACCTCCGACCTAGCTCGCCTTTAGGCTCGATAAAGAGCATCCCTGGCGCGACTGAGCTCTCCGAGTTCAGGTGAGATCCAGGGCGGCTTGGTCTTCCTCCGTTAGAGGAGAGAGAGAGAGAGAGAGAGAGAGGTCACACGTGTTTCGTTTCCCGTTGGGTGATGTTTTCCAGCACGTGTAGTGTGTAACATTTAACCGCTAACGAGTATTGACGCGATTTCGATTTCATTTTCGTACATATTACTTTAAATTTTCAATTTTCATCAGTTTGTGTTCACTAGTGTGTGGCTTATTCTTCCAAAGAAGCTCTTCTGTCACTTAAGACCCTTTTCTCCCACTGAGAAGAGGTTAGGGTCTTGGGCGACGATTTTCGTTTCACAATTACAAGGTGGATTATTTCGTTGACGAAGATGTTTGCTGTCGCTGGTGTGATTGCCATTGAGGACGATCAGAGGTTGGACCGGAACGAGGTGCTTCGAGAGTTGCGCTTGGAGAGAATGCACCTTACAGATTCATCGAATCCTTTTGCTTTGGACGTTGAGTATTTCAGGCGGTTCTATAGGTATGCCAAATATGCGACTGCTATTATGGCAGTACGAATAACTTGTAGTGGGTCAATGGCATTCTGACCCGATGGCCATAAACATACGTATGTAGTTGAGCTGCAACCTACTTTGGTTATGCATTATTTATTCTACAGTTGCGTCACACTATGTTTATCATGTTGTGAATATTAATCTAAAATTCATAGTCAAAGTTATTTTCTACCGAAAAATATCTAGATGAGGTACTTCTATCCTCCAATACTGGCGTAACGTTTCACTGTTTGCAGGATGCCACCTCATTTGATGCTGGATCTAGTAGATCGGTTACATCATGCGTTAGAGCCAAACATTGGAGGGAGTGTTCCACCTCACCTACAGGTCTTGTGCGCATTGCGGTTCTACGCTGAAGGCAGTTACCAGAAAGGAATTTCACAGGATTACCAGCATCCATTGAGTCAGACAATGGTCAGCCGGGTGATTGAACGGGTCACGAATGCTATTGTCGCACTTGCTGATGAGTTCATCAAATTTTCTAGCTCGACAGAGGAACGACAGCTTACACAACAAGAGTAAAGTGTCACCCAATATTGCTATTCAAAGCTTAATTAGAGTCGAAAGTACGAAGCTTACAAACATCTGATATGTAAAGTCAATCATTTCTCTAGCTTTCAATGTATCATTTGAATAGAGGTGTGTAAAATAACACGTTTGTGTATCGGAAAGGTCACTCAAAGATGTGATGTTCAAATTTTTAACGGGCTGCAGTTACTTATTTTGAACAGTTGTGACAAAATGTAAGATTAATCAACCTCGGGTTCCCTAGTATAAGACGAAATTGTTAATGAAGACATGTTTCGATTAACACCAAATTGAGTTTAACGAATATCTTCCAATATGACCCCATTCCGGAAAATGCTTCACATAATTATTGAAATGTTGGTTTTACATTTTAGTGTAAAATACGTTTTTCTACTGCAGGTTTCGTCGGCACATTCGCATACCTAGAATTCTGGGACTTATTGATTGTTTCCTGGTATCGCTCCGAAGGCCAACTGAAAACGAAGAGGCTATTTACAATTACAAAGGCTATCATGCCGTAAACGTTCAAGTGGTACATTTTCATATTATTATTTTTCTGATGGCCTATACCTCTATTGTAAATTGTTGATGAGGAATGATGAACATTTGATAAATTCATTTCATATTCAGGTTTCAGATGCGAATTATTTAATTCGCAACGTGCGTATTTGCCCGGGAGGTAATAACGACCGCCACGTATGGCAGTACAGTGACATGAGAGAGCACATGGAAGATCTTCGAGGTGATGTTGACATCACACTTGAAGAAGGCCGTTATTACTTGCTAGGTAAGTATACATATCCACGTATGGGTCTAATGACAATGAGCAATATAAACAAACACTCGTATCTCATACTTCCCTTACCGTGTTTTCGTACTTATTAGTATTGTTTCGAACTGAATACACTAAATTCGTGAATTATCTCCCATGATGATGGTTAAGTGAAAGTTAAAAAAGTGACACACGAACAATTGTTACGTCATCCCCTTTCCGAGTATTATATTATTATGTATATTTTTCACTAACGAACGCCTGTAGTAATTGATATCTTTATAGGAGACAGCGGTTATACACCATCTCCAGTTATGTTGACGCCAATACGTAATGCCGAAGAAGGTACCCCACAGGCAGATTATACGCATGAGCACGTGCAGACACGTTGCAAAGTAGAGCAAGTCTTCGGCATGCTTACCGCTATTTATCGGTGCATCAAGCGAGAAAGAAAGCTGTTGTACAAACCCGAAAAAGTCGCGAACATCATTACTGCTAGTGCAGTATTGTACAATTTCCGTTGACTTAACGGGTAACTGAAAATTCAGAGTTAAGTTAATCCGTTAATGAGTCATCGCCAGTTATGACATGTAGTCGAGAACTGAAAATTCAGATATAATCAAGTTCGGCCCATAAAGCAGTGAACAAAAAATACAAAATAATCCAAGCCAATGCAACGTCATATTATTATGTGGTGTTCTTTGATTAACGCAAGTAGTTAATTCTGTTTAGGTGCAGTATCATCGACAACCTTCCTAAAGTAGGCAACGCGCCTGTCAACGAAGTTGCAGGCGACATGAATTTTAATGCCGGAATACGGGAAACAGACTACATCGTCAACACATACGACGCAGGATGAAAGAATAGATAACTCAACATTTTGATGTACGTTAATTTCACCTTGAAAACATAGCGGAAATTGACGGAACTGATGTTATAATTAATACCAGCTAAGACTCATGGATATTTATTATACTTAGATATCTGTATTTCACACCAGGGTTGTGAAAATTGTAATTCAAAATGTAATTCCATTACGTTTTCAATTACCATTACTTTACAAAAATGTTCAACTACATAATACGAATGTCATGAATAATCGAATCGGTCATCATATTACTGAAGTAAACAACCCTATTTCACACATTGTTTGAATGAATTCTCAGTCACATTCTACAATAGTACATTGTACAACAAGGGGGGGAAATGACCCTCCCCCCCTTGTTGCACACCGTAATTTTTTCAACGAGTGCATGTATAGGCCCTATTTTTCGCGCATGCACGACCGAAATTTTGGGAAATTTTGAGAATTTCCAATAATTTTGGAAACTTTGGAAAGTTTGGAAATTTTCGGAAATTTATGACAATTTATGGATATTTATGGAAATTTTTGGAAATTTATGGAAATTTTCGGAAATTTTTGGAACTTTTTTGAAATTTATGGAAATTTTTGGAAATTTTGGAAAGTGGTGTGGCGACGCAATAATATCTCAGAGTTTCTCTCCACGCTCACTACGCGGCGCATCCAACTCGCTTCGCTCTCGCTAGTCCCATACTAGGACTACGCTCAGTATATATACCGATCACAAGCGACCACCAATATCCACTACCGGACACCCCGCGTCTAGGGCACGGTGTGCTCGGCTCTCAGCCCTACTGACGAGTCCGGCCGAGTACACCCGGACGAAACGCAATACCATATCTTTCTAGAAGGTTCGATTCCTTCAGTGAAAATTTTGAAATATTTGAGAACCTTCGAGACCGTCTCTCGGAAGGTAGTAATAGATCCATTACCTCCCTAGAAAATGACCAATTTTCTATTCGTTTCACATGCAAGAAAAAGGGCCTATTACATGCACGTGTTGAAAAAATATTTTTTTTCTGTTGTAGGACGTATTGAGGGTTTTCGAGCATGACAATTTAACTGTGATGACCGCCTGCCAGCGCACTACAACTACATGGGGGGTTCCAACTCATTTCGCCTAATCGGCGAAGGTCACCGACGCCGATATTTTTGTCGATTTTTTCCTTGATTGTACTCTCAAAAAAAGTGATGATGTGTTTGACCGTTTTTCGAATAAGCCACTTCTATTGTTTTCACGGATTATTCAATTTATCCACATTTTTGGCAATTGACATTTTTGAACTGGCTCTAACATCAAGAGCGGTGATATCTTTCAAAAAATGGCCAGAACAAAAAATGTGTCGTAAGGTCCAAGTTGAAAGAAAAAAAAAATTCTAACTTTTCCGACAACAGGTTCTCGAGATTTTCACATTCTACGAAATGAATCAATTTTTTCGAAGTTTCTTCCTTGAATTTCTGTAGTTATAAAAAAGATGTTCCCCGAAGAAAATTATGTATAAGTACTGATTAAGTATAAGTTTTGTATAATTCATGTATAAGTACTAGTATAAGTACTAAAAAAAAAAAAAATAAAGCTATGGGTGTTATTATGAAAAAAAAATACAAAAAACACAAAAAACTGAAATCACAAATAAATATTTTATTCAATGGAATATTTTAATAATTGAAATATTTTAATAAATTTCGTTGGTTTTCTTCAAGCATTACAATACATAATGTCGATGAACAAAATTACTATATAGGTAGTTGCAATATTCACGGTGACTTCGAATGTTAAATTCAAAAAGTTTATTGCAAAACAAGACTTGAATTACAGATTGTCCTGTAACTTCAACGAATTCATATTATTTCCGATAAAGAATAATTTTATTAATTACTTGTAAATCGTGCCAATAATAGCCTGTTTGATTTCGAGAAAAACAGTAAGAACCAAACTTTCAACGGTTATCACGATCGTACATGTTACGGCACCTATGATTTTGGATTTTCTATCCTATGGGCGATTTTATAACGCTACGTAGGATAGACGCGTTACACTGCTTCACCGCTAGTGTATCAACGATTATTCGTATTTTCACACATTATCACCGAATCACACCTATATCACGTCTATCGCGGCAACGAAGTTACTACAAAATAAGAAAACATTGACTCGGCGCATGCGCATAGCGACATTCATCTATCATATATCACTTAAACATAAGTGATACAAACGATAGAAAAGTCAGAATCAGGGTCCAGATCAAACATCGACAATTGGTTTTCATTTCTCACGACATGAATTAAACCCCAATCGTCGATGTTTGATCTGCTCTATTCAGGCGTTTCCCGTTAGCCTACCTTTTAGACACGTGATTTTCCACAGAATCGCACTGTATAAATTTATATTAGGTGATAATTCATGTTCCCTGTACTCGACATGTGTGAACTGGATCTGGGTATCTCTCAGATTAAATACAGATTTTTATATCTATGTGCCCTTTTATCGTGAAAAGTGGCCAATAATACAATGTCATTAATAAATAATTTCAATCAATTATAACATAATACAATTTGAAATTTTCTGTTATGTTTAAACTAATACTCCCTACACTCTCTTTCTCTCTCGCTTATTCTCTCTCTGAGAAGGGATGGGCATTTACTAATAAATTCTATTCTATTACATCTCTTACTGCTCATGTGAGAATACGAATACGTGATATAAATTAACTAAAATGGGGACACGCGGGTTTAAACTCCGATATCTCTTCGTAAAAAATTCTTAAAGTATCGTACGATGCAGTTTCTGAAACTATGGAGTCTGTCACGTCGAGGTGTCACTTGCATATTTGTTGTAAAAAATTTCGAAACAGGGTTATCCCTATATATATAAAGGACCGAAAACGTAAGTTTGGCGTATTTATATCCGTAGCTCTACTTCCACTCGTCGCCATTTCTGTTATAATATTGGTAAAAATTTTGAATAATTTACACATAATCTTCAGACTTTCATACGTACGTCGCCGCTTTGAAATTCGAGAAATGTTGAAAATTATGACGGCTACAAATCATAATCGGTGACGTGGTCATCTCGGACACTGGTACAGTCAGCCGCAAGTTTCGAGATTTGAAATTTCACAAATAAAAATCGCTTTCCACTAATTCAGTTGCAGAAAAATCGCTCGCAATTACGATTACCGACCTAGTAAATAAAGTTATTTATTATTCATATTGTAACTTTTCACAGGTTTGCGATATAGAAGATATCACAAACCGTGCCGTTAGTGTGAGTTCTATTGCTCGGTTAATGTTTTTCGGGACCACTCTTAATAATTAGACTATTGACGCTAATCTTACGGACCTCAAACGCACTGCGTTATCAGCCGTCTCCCTGACGAATAGGTACACGCAGACGTGCAACTACCGTCTTCTTCCCAGTTAGTAAACAAACCTACGCTCAGAACTGTGCCTGCAAGTGCAGACAAAGTCTGTCTCAGACTTTGACAAGGTTAGACCTTGCCGAAGCTGTCTCTACGCTATAGTTAGTAAGTTGAATTTACAAGACCTGGAAATTGGCGAAAAAGGGAGGCTGCGACAAATTATGCTTTTTCTTAATCAAACAAAAAATATCATTTATTCAAATAAACTTAAACTAAGGTTGCAACCAACTAAAATTATATTTACACTGTTGCGTTTGTTTGTGTGAATTGAGTATAACTTTTGCACGATAATATTCTTTTCATTACGTGACTTTTAAATGAGTGATTATTTCTATTTTCTTTTATGATAATAATTTTCTGGCAAACTGATAATTTTCCGAAATATAATGTGAATCTAATGGTATATTACTTCTTTAGTTAATATCCAACAAAATTGAAATTAGAGGTTAATGATCACTCGAGCTCTATGCTACGAGTGTCGAATTTGAGTATTGAAGTGAATACGCCTGCTGCTTAACTCTAGTGGCGCCGCCCTGCCGACCAAATCAGAAACTTTGCAGACGCTCAAGCGTCGTCAACTGTACGGCGTTACCACACGAATCCGGGGTTTTGTGATTCAAAATCGCTTGAAAATAGATCAATAATGCCAGCTAGTAGGTATTGTTGCATCATTGGTTGCAATAATACCGAACAGAATAGTCGACATCTAAAATTTCACTCGTTTCCGAAAAAAAGTTACGAGATCGACCGAAGAAATAGGTGGATACAAGCCGATGTTTAAAATACTTATTCCTGTAGTTTTCATTGTTGGTGTGTGTTCTTTCATATCTTTCACATATAGCAATAAACTATAAACATTTGTTAATTAATTGTTTTTTGGGATTAGATTTTAATAGTACAATTTTAATTTCATCATGAATACCTCTATTCTTACGTCATACGGAGAATTATTCACCCTGGTTTGCGGGATTACTTTACCGGTCACAACTCGTTGGCCCTCTGAATTTAAAATTTCTTGGACTTCCGTGATATGACGGCTCTCGAACAGTTTTTTGCCTGAATTTGATTCAAAAATGGATCGAAAATCATATCATTATCTGTGCGATATTTTGAATGCGTGAGCAAGTAAAGATGCAGTTTGGTATCTTCGCAAACTTTCATTATTTGAAACGATTTACTTACCTTTTGATACGGATTTTCCACGAAAAATATTAATATCGATGCTTTGGAAGCCACATTGTATGTACGCCAAGCTCATTTCGGTAATATCGATCGAAAGTTTACTGAATAATTGTAACGGGGCCTACATTTGCCGTGCTCCACAGTACGGATCCCAAGCAGCCGCGCGTCTACGTTATGCGGCCATTTATCCGCTAGACGGCGCCACGGCAGGCGAACCACGATACGCAGTGGGCGTATAGTGAGACAATGAGGCGTGTGACCTATCAATTGCTGCTCTGCTGAGCGCCGTCGCAACTTATATACGATTTGTGACGTCACACGGCAGACGCGTTTGCTCGAACGTTCTAGATGATACATGAATTCGCTCTTTCGCCGTTGATGATTGGTCGATTTGAACTAGCTGTCGTACTCAAATGCTAACGCTCAGGCCTAGGTGGCCTGATACGTTACAATATATATTCATATAATTTCCTTGTGGGAGTGGGGCGCGCTTTGCGACCACGACAATGTATGGAAAGAGGGGTAGTAATCGTTAAGCGCCCCGCGCACTCCCGCAAGGAAATTATGAAAAAAATGAATAATAAATAAATTTATTTACTAGGTAATCGTAATTGCGAGCGATTTTTACGCAATCGAAGTGCATAGCGATTTTTATTTGTGAAATTTGAAATCTCGAAACTTGCGGCTGACTGTATACCAGTGTCGGAGATGACCACGCCACCGATTATGACTTGTAGCCGTCATAATTTTCAACATTTTTCGAATTTCAAAGCGGCGACTTACGTATGAAAGTCTAAAGATTATGTGTAAACTATTCCAAATTTTTACTAATATTATCAGAGAAATGGCGACGAGTTGAAGTAGAGCTACGAATGTGAATACGCCAAACTTACGTTTTCGGTCCTTTACATATAGGGATATCCCTGCTTCGAAATTCTTTACAACAAATATTCAAGTGACACCTCGACGGGACAGATTCCATAGTTTTAGAAACTCTATTGCACGATACTCTAAGAGTTTTTCACGAAGAGATATCGGAGTTTGAACCCGCGTGTACCGGTTTCACGGCCCGATACTGGATTAGTCGTAATTATATTATACATATGAAGTGACTTTGACTGAAAGGGTTAATATGAGCTACGTTCTGAATAAAACTGTGACTTACCCAATAGGGTGAGTTGAAAAAAAAAAATTTCTTAGCCTGGGGGTAGAATTTGTACCTTATAAAAAAAGAAAATTTTTCAAAAAAAAAAAATTTTTTTTACTCAACGTTTTGAGGTAGCCCACTCGTGTTTTAAATAAATATTTAATCAAATGGGGTAGTTCCAACGGGAAATCCTTTTTTTGGTCCGAAATCGTGGAAAACGTGTAAAAATTGCAGAATGTGATTTTTTTTTTTTACTCCAGTTTCATTCTAAGACAAGAGAAAGTGCATTTCATTTTTTGAAATGAAGTTAAATGCACTTTCTTTCGTGTTAGAATGAAAGTTGAGTAAAACAAAATCACATTCTACAATTTCTACATGTTTTCTACGATTTTGGACCAAAAAAGAATTTCCCGTTGGAAGTACCCCATTTGGTTAAATATTTATTTAAAAAACGAGTGAGCGACCTCAAAATGTTGAGCAAAAAAATTTTTGTTTTTTTGAAAAATTTTCTTTTTTCATAAGGTACAAATTCTACACCCAGGCAAAGAAGAAAAAAAATAAAAAATTTTTTCAACCCACCCTATTACCCAAACTCAAAATGTGTGGCACGAAACAAAAATAAAACTGTCCAACTGTGCGTCTCGCGGGCGACTGGAGCCTAGGTTGGCCCGCTACGCTGCTGTGCAATTACGGCTATAGCGTGAGGTGTGACTTGATAACTATTTAATAACTATTAAATAACTATGAATTATTATTATTATTATTATTTCATTTTATTACTTTAATCACCATTTTCTCAACTACAGTGTTAACTTCTTCGTATCAGTCGATCTTTGGCGCAGTATTAAAGAATGACTATTTGTACTCACATGAATTTTCGGCTTGATAAATATTCATGTCGTTGTCTGAATATTTGACATAATGTTTTCTCCAAAGTCCATTTGACAACGAACAATTTGCCTACCAAACTTTCGTCAATGCAGTTAGCTGTTTCGAAGATATATCTACAGAGAGGTTTTGGTAAATAAATTAAATTAATTTGATAAAATAATTAAAACCATTTGAATTATTTACTAACAACGTTGATTAGATGAATGATTCTCACTTACCTACTTAGCTTTTTGCGAACATCAATTCGACCAGAAATAAATAAAAAAGCGGGTGGCCATATATCACGTGGATTGAGAATTTCAAACGAACTTACTTGGAAACTGTATAATTATGTTAGGACGTAAGAATCATTTTCATTCGAACTTTATCTTCTGACTTTGTATTTTTTACAGAAACCTACGTATAACAAGTGAAATGGCTTGCCATATAATACCTGCATAAATGCATTGAGAAATTTGCATAATTCGGAGAAATGCATAATTTCAATTAACTGCAGAATTGGAAGGGGTCGTAAAACGTATAAAGATGAAGAATGACACGTGTTCTTTTTATTTCCAATTTATAAAAACGAAGAGAGAAACTCGGTCATGGTGAGGGTCGGAGAATGAATAGTTCACTTGGTTTACCCTATGTATATTCGTATTGTGAAAACTTTAAAGAATCAAGAGACTCGTTAGAGTCTCGCGCCAAGTACATTAAGAGAAAAAAAATTTTCAAGCGCGAGACTCAACGAGTCTATGTACCCGAGAGGCAGCTACCCTAACCTATACCGCGAACTAGTATCGTCGTTTTCTTTCACCTCACAATATACACAGATTGAAACTAATTTAATCTAGGATGTGGACATGAAAAGCTTTCATTTGAGCCTTAGATCGATTGAATCGGTGTTCGGAGTGCTGAGATATGATTAACTACAAATTCTGATACCCCGTTTCATTGTAAAATTTTTCGTTTTCGTTTTCGTCGTCGTCAGACCAAGATTTACATTCAAACCATTCCCATGCAATCACTAGACGGGAAAATCCACACAAGAGTTGTAGAGTGACGTCAGTACGAGATAGTTCCGACGTAGATAGCGCCAGTATCGCAGACAGAAACCGTCTCCTACATAGACATAGAGCATGGACTGCGCATTCCCTATATAGCCTATGGTAACGCTGAAAGTGAGAGAGAAGGGTAATATACGCGGCCAAATCTGTCTCTTTCTATGCATTTGACGTTGTTGGTTAGAAAGAAACAGATTTGGCCGCGTGTATATGCTGTCTCTTTCTACCGACCGAGCGATTTTCGGCCCGAATGCGCAGTCCATGCTCTATACCTATGGTCTCCTACACTAGCAGACGCGTATTGTCATTTCATGTTTTTAAATCCCAATAATAAAGGAAATAAGAGAAATACGAGCAATGCTTAGTACAAAATTTGAACGTACAAAAACTAGTGAATACCCACCGCAAGCCCCTCGGGTACCAAAACCTTACGCCAAGTACATTAATGTGATAGTCACCAATAAAAATGTTTCGATAGGTTAATCTTAAATCCTACGATCTCGAGCTTTTGAGGTTATGCGAATCGGCTGACGTGTAAAATTCATGGTGATAAATAAAATAACAATTATAAACGGACAAGACTGTCAGATGAATATTAACTGATTTATGAATGCAATAATCACAAGAAACGGTTTTTTCGGTTCAATTGTTTAGCAAGTTATCGCCTGAAGAAGTCTGACAAGAGAAAATCAAGAGAAAATGTTGAAGTAGAAAAATATGAGGATAGCATTATTCGATACAGGGAACGGCAAGGAGCCAGACCAATAAAGGCGAGTTCAAGCGTTGGATTGCAACGAATTTTACTTCAAGCTCCATGTTAAGCTCATCTCCGAAGGCTCGTCTGCTGAGACTCAAATTGTGAGTCAACGTTATACGTAGGATTCCGACGAGTCCTATAATCTAACTCCGTATCATCTAGTCAAAATGACATTTTCAGTCAATGTTGTTTGTTGGACTCCGATAGGCTTTATTCTACACTCCACGTCAACGTAGTGCCTTGACCTTCGGTGGAGATAATTTTTTAATCCATAATGTATATTAATAATTTAATGTCAAATTTCAATAAATTTGTTACATTTTGGTATGCAACCTGTGTCTATATGTTCGACTCTTTTAAGCTTTCTCCAAATTAAGATTAGTGCTATCACGACAAATGGAATGAAATTACTTATTTATGGATTATTTAATTTTGTAGCGGGTCGCCATATAAGACGAGAGGATGATGAGAGAAAACGCTTGAGTTGCAAAGTATCAGGATAGTGTTATTTGATACGAGAAACGGCAAAAGTCAGACGAAGAGAGCAGAATGCGGGTGTTTGACTTCATAAATTTTCATTTCATGCTCTACGCTAGTCTTGCATGAATAGGCTCAATTCTAAATATTTTGATACCTTCTGTTCAGACCCGAATTGGAAGTTGACGTTATGAGTACGGGACGCGTACATGTTCTTTTTGCAGAGGACCTAGTTGCATTAAAAAAAAAACTACCTACGAATTGCAATACATATATCTGATATCCATATATATTTAGTCATGAGCAGCAACTATAACCCTGCGTGCAAATAACTCTGTCATTGCCGGTCCCAGGCCCAGATGAGACAGGAGGAGGGCTGCACGCAGGGTTAGATGTTGTAGGTATAAAAAATTATTGTAGTGGAACAATTTGTAAACGCTATGAAAGTACATTACGCGTCACTCTACAAATTTGAGACTTGGGGAAAATTATGAGCACACGCGTGCTCGTTGCTGTTGACGTTCCTGCTTATCGAGGGACTTCGGACGGTATGAAATAGCACAAAACAACCGAGCGAGCGTAGCGAGCGAGCACAATTATTAGGTGGTCAAGCAAAATTTTACAAAAAGTAATGAAATCAACCCCAAAAAGCACCTTTGGTGCAAAAACCTTCCGCCAAGTCCATTAATGTGTAGATCACTCCACCAAAAAATAATCAAAGGTTGTGCTCGCTCACTCGATTGGTTGATAATTATCAACATACAAAAGCATTGAAATCAGATACAACTGCCAAGTACCTGTAGAATGATAAAAGTTTGGAATTGAAAAATTTGTTCAAACTAAATAACGTTGTACTCGTTCGCTCGCTGCGCTCGCTCACTCTATTGGCTCATGATTATGGGTTGAAAAAACAATTCGGATGACGAGATTGAAGATGTCAACATTCATCTAAAAATATTCAAAACGAAAAAATAATTTAAAAAAAATTAAAAAAAAAAATTTGGAGGTAGTGGTACTTGGGGGGCTTTTTGTAGAAAAAGAAATATAAAATATCGATCACGAACCATGTCAATGTCATCTGATAGATATTCAAACATTGGCCCGCCAACGTACCACGGACTCCAAATTTTTTTTTTTAATTTTTTTAAAATTATTTTTTCGTTATGAATATTTTTAGATGAATGTTGACATCTTCAATCTCTTCATCGGAATTGTTTTTTCAACCCTTAATCATAAGCCAATAGAGTGAGCGAGCGCAGCGAGCGAACGAGTACAACGTTATTTAGTTTGAACAAATTTTTCAGTTCCAAACTTTTATCATTCTACAGGTACTTGGCAGTTGTATCTGATTTCAATGCTTTTGTATGTTGATAATTATCAACCAATCGAGTGAGCGAGCACAACCTTTGATTATTTTTTGGTGGAGTGATCTACACATTAATGGACTTGGCGGAAGGTTTTTGCACCAAAGGTGCTTTTTGGGGTTAATAATAACTCGAATTATTCGGTGTTAGTCCGAATATGCAGAAGCACAAGCACTCAAAGCTGTATGCGCTAAAGTGTGGCGGCTGGCAGGCAACTATGATGGAAAAGCATTCAAGAGCTGTGTGATGTGACTTTGTGAAGAATGGAAGTATAATCTTTCGTTGGTCTCATTAAGCAATCGGAAAATTTACAGCGCTTTCCATGTTGATCTTCAATTCGCGGCGTTCTGTTGATTAATTGAAAATAAGGGTTCTCCGTCAAAACGTACGGGACTAATAATTCGAACTAATGATTTTTCAAATTTTGTTTTTTTCAAGGATAATTGAAAACAAAACTGAAGAAAAAAAAAACACCTCATTTGATCAATTTTTCAAGAAGTTGTGAATTCTCTGAATTGCGACTCTATTTTTTTGATTCCTGCGTTACGACCTTCTTGTTAGGGAACAGCGAATTATATCTTTTTCGGTCATATGCATGATTGTCATTTGCTTCAAATGTGTTTCATACAGTGCAAAACATATTTAGGTATTTAAACCAAGGCATTCAATCTTATCGTGTTATGCAATTGCCGCGAAGTTTAACGAGTTCGATCTCATACCCCGTCTGGACACGCACTTCATGATCGGATATACCTATTTAGGGTCTTAGCCAATCACTGAATTTCCACGACAGAAGTGACCAATCAGTCGACAGATTTCCTGAATATACCTGATCATAAAGTACGTGTGTAGACGCGGCATAATGTACACTTACGCCTCAGTGACTTTTTTTTGGAGCCAATTCGTCATAATACCAAATGTCTAAGTAGGAAGGCGCGTGGTAACGTGAAAAAGTGTTTTCAATTCGCATTATTTATCAATTAAAATGAAGTCACCATCAATCATCTTTATTTTATTTGCTTCATTTCTATGAGTTACAACGAAGTAGGTAAAAACACGCGCGTGGGGTCGGGGATACTCGCGATTCCTATAATTACCTACTCCAACCGCTCTGACGTATCATCACGAAAACCGTTCATTCCAGTCGGTAATCGCAACACAGATCCAGGGGGCCGGTTCGGAGTTCCGAATATTCGAAGCTCCGAACAGTCAAATTTCCGAATTTATTCTGAACGATTTCGAAATTTCCAGAAAGACTAGGGTTTAGAAAATTAACATTTCGAATCGTCTAAATGCAGATAGCTCAAGGCTCCGACAATCCGATGTTCCGAAAGTCCAAAATTCCGAAAGGTTAAAATTTCGAAAGATCGAACGTGGTCTTAACGTGTCGATTAAAAACGGTGCGCGACGGCTTGATGTTCAATAGTTTCGAAGTTTCGGCCTTTCGGATATTGAGCTTTCGGAGTCTTGACCTTTCGGAATTTTGGACCTTCGGTGTGCTGCGATTCGAAATTTTTTAAATCGGTGACATAGACTTTCGGTGAATTACCCTTTCTGAAAACTGTGAGTTCGTTGTATTAAAATTCGGAAATCTGACCGTTCGGAGCTTTGAAGATTCGGAACTTTGAACGGGCCCCGTCATGATTACAGTAGTACATTGATATTGTTGTTACGTGCGCAACTTTCGAAATCCTTTAAAATTCCAAATTTCTTCTCATTAATTCATTTTTAGATTATCTTTCGAAATCAGATAAATATTCTTTGTTTCATAACTAACTTTATTATTTTAAACGCGCAATAGTTACTCTTTTTATTTCTGAACGTGATTTAGAGCGCAAAGGCAAAGCATAACGAAATATAATATTTTAATGTAACGAATATTTATCCCTTCTTGAAACGGCTATAAGTCACGTAGGTGTAGATAACGGCGAGGCAAGACTGGAACCCCAGTATTGCTGACCCTTCGATTTCACACTACCAAAGTAGTGTACGTAGATGTAATTTCCTCTCTCTCTGATTTTCCAAAGAAATAGGAAAATTAAGCTAGATGGCCAATAGAATAATAAGATATTAAATTGGGCATTATTAGAATTTTAAGAGCAATCGAATGAGCCATAATTCGAGTATAAGATCAAATTAATAACGCAGTTTGAATATATTATTATATGAGCTAGTGTGAGTAGACTATAGGTGAGGTATGGAATAGCATGGGACCGCGTAACGTCACCAGGGCCGCACTCCTACGCTTAACTGCAAGTAGTCCCTCAAACCAATCAGGCGACAATTAGCCACTAAGCAAGGCCCTAATTGGCTAAGCCACGCGCGTAGTAATACATACATTGTTGCAACCGCGGGGACCTCGTCGCCTTTGAACTTGAACTAGCGTCTTTCTTCTGTCAAGTCGCGAGGTGCGTGGATGTTAAGAACCGTGTGTAACTTCGAGCCACGAGTTGTATTCAATCTTTCTTTAAATCAAATCTAAAGTCAAGTGGTAATACAAAGGACTCTACACCCGTTAACCTAAAGTGATAATCGTGACATAATCCACAGCGTGGTGGTCTGATTATCCATCCTTAAATTCAGTGCAGAGACACAAGTTGATTATCTTTATTAATCATCTTTGAACAATTTAATGTTTTCAATATTAAAACCGTAATCTCACGTTCTGCCTTATACTCACTCTGAGTATTTGTAATATTAAGATAACTTCAACTCTCTAAGATTTCACTTTCATCATTACTATTTCACATTGACTCCTAGCAACTTCATTCACTGATCTAAAATTTCACTTATTTATAAATCTAGAGTCACTCAAATCTGTGCATCGATCCGTTTACGAACAATAGACATTTGAGCAAATAACATTAGCTTCAGTTCAGGACATTCAAACAGTTATAAACATTTAAAACATTTAAAACAAAAAGCTAAATTCGACAATAATAAAAGGCATCGAGGTTCTCAAGGTGAGGGAGGCAAATATCCAAATATCGAAAGTAGCCCCATGCTACGCCATCTCAGCCAAAGATAAGTAACCACAGTCGCTCACAAAATTCGCTCATTTATAATTTACATTTTTTATATTCGAAGACCGATATATTGTTTTCCAGAATTCTTTAATTTTAATTATGTGCATGACAAAATATAATTCCATCTGATGAGTAGTAAACCACGGGAATATCGTTATAGGCCAATACCTATAGTATTTTGGGGAAATCCCTTCCTAATAACGAGACCACCCGGTGAGCTTGCATAGCTACTCATTGATCAATTTGAATGCCTATATTATTACCAGTTATTCATATAAAATAATATATAAATATATATTGTACTACTTTAACAGAATAACTCGAGATCGTTACGGTCGTAAAATTAATAACCAAACAGGATAATTCCTAGAATTTCGGGTTTCACCCTAATCCCGTTGGGTTTATTTCTTTCACTATTAAAGCTTGAAGATCATCAAGACCCTAACTAGCGATCTCGATTTATTACTCATTATATTATTTCTATAATTATACATTTACGCATGTGTTTAGCCATATTCAATTTCCTCATTGGAGAATCCAATTATCATCCTCTCAATTGAACCAAGATCGGACTGATTCCTAATCCAATCAACCGCCTGGGATAATTCCTGGAATTTCGGGTTATACCCTAATACCAGTGCGAGTTTTCTTTTATGTCAAACACAGAGTTTCATACTAGCGTTTCGATTAAACCTATTAAGCTCATAATCATCGATCTTGATTCAATCCTAAGGGAATTCTACTTCTAGATAATACCATCGATTTAATATTATTTTCATCCAGAGAGAGAGAGTTCCTATTTCATTATTTCATTATATTCCACATATCAACGCGTGCGAATCGTGAAGAGCTCTTTCTTAAATTCATCATTATTTTCATTGATAATAATTCACCTATATAGTGACAAGCCTTCACGATCCCCACGTCGGTGACCATTATATTGTTCATTATTTTATTATTTTGGGATTTCATTATTTTATGTTATTCATTTGTTCAACCGACAATCATTTGTTAGTCGCTTGAACTATATTGTTACAAAGGGTGCGTCCACCCCTTGTATTGACTTTATATCCCTTCATTCCATTGCCACCCGAACTCCCATGTACAAAACATCACAATAACAATTAACAAGTATCTTCTGATAAAAAACAACCAAACGATGTATCTAGCGATAGCCAATTTATAAACAGTCTAGTCTCAGACATTAACCGAGACACTTGTATCTTTCTGAATATAACCAAATCCGCTCTTCCCATTAATTTGTGCCTTCAAGTCTCCTTATTTCGCTCAGGGACTCACAGCTCAAATAATAAGGTAACTCCTAAAGTTACATTTGGTGTCAGGAGTGTGGGATCGTTTCTGAGCCCGATAAGTTGATTTGCCTGGTGCATCTCTTTTGGTTCTTGCCGACTGCTCGTATTCGGAAGCTATAAGCTTTCAACGCCTTATTCCTCCTTGAGAAATTCTATCCGCAAGGAAACAAATCTGCTCATTATGAGCAACAGACGGAACACCCGCCGCCAAGACTCCCCTGCTGCCGCGGCTGCTCACACCAACCAAGCACCACGGGCGGAAGAACAGGAGACCAACCCCATTACCGCCCTGGTCCAACTTCTGCAGCAGCAGGCTGCTCAACAAGCTGCCCAGCAAGCCACCCAGCTGGCAGCGCAGCAAGCAGCTCAAGCTGCCCAGGCCGAGCAGCAAGCCCTCTTATTACAGCTCCTACAAGACCAACGGCGAGACCAACAGGCCGCTCGAGAGGAACGAGAGCGATCAGAAGGGCGCCTAGTGGGAGTCCTCCAGGACCAACAGCAGTCCTTTACGCAGATCCTGTCTACGTTGAGGGACGACCGACGTGGGTCCGGAGACGAGCCCCAACCTATCCTACCCTCGACGGAACCAGTTCCCTCTACCTCATGCTGCCAACCGACTCAAGCTCCAGAAACTTTAAGGTCTGTGCCCCCACTTAGGGAAACTGCTCCCTCACATTCGCTTGCTTCCATTCCACCGGTCGAGCGCGACCTGATTGTCCGCGATTCCGGGTTAGTCGATGCTCGTTCCCAAAGACCGAATAACTTCTCTTCAAATCGCATTAACCTCACTTCCACCACTGACAGTAACGCAGACAGTTTCCAAAAACGGTCAAACAATTTAAAGCCACCAACTTTCGAAGGCGATAGGCCTTGGGCCGAATTTGAATGTCAATTCTTGGTGGTAGCACAATTAAATGATTGGGATTCGGTTACAAAAGCCGGAAACCTAGTGAACTGCCTAAAAGGCTCCGCAGCTAGCGTCCTTTCTACATTGACCTCGACAGAAATATTTGACTTCGATAAAATCAGCTCTGCCTTGAGGCTGAGGTTCGGGAATGAACACTTGACTAAGCTCTTCCTTACTCAATTTAATACCAGACGACAACGGAGGGACGAGGATCTTGCCACTCTCGGACACGATATTGAACGCTTGTCGCGCATAGCCTTACCCTTGAGTGACGAAACGACTCGCGAAACGTTAGCCACAGACCGATTCATAAACGCCATAATTGACGCCGAATTGAAGCACACCCTAAGCGTGGCGGGACCCTCTACCCTTCGTCAGGCCATAATTAAGGCCCTGGAGTTAGAGGCTTTAAGTAAACAATATTTAGGATCCGGCCGCGTTCGGCAAATCGAGGCGGTGAAACCGACCCCCGAGAAATCAAAAGTAAACGAGGAAAGGTCCTCTTCCTCACAGCAGGAACAACGTTTTAATACGAGAGCAGATTCTAGAAACAAGGTAGAATGTCGGTACTGTTGGAAACAGGGGCACACGATAGAGCAGTGCTTCGCACGTCAGAGACGGAATCAAAATAATAATCAAAGACCCCTACCCAATCAAATTTCGTGGAGAGATAATGAAAGGAGCTTCAATTCAAACCAAACTCAGAATCCAACCTTTTACCCTCGATTTAGTCAAAACCAGAATCATAATCCTGCTCAAGGGGAGAGGATGCTTCCCTTCAACAATTCTAAAACAATTACGGAACCACAACAAAAAAACTAACCATCGATGATTTCGGGGGGCGGCAATCATCGCCTGTAGCAAGTAGAAATAGCCCTGTATTACCTGTATTAATTAGAAGTCTAAGACAGTCCGGACTCTACGTTCAGGGATCTGTCAACGGTGTTGACTGTCTCTGGGTTGTGGACACCGGAGCCGAAGTGACGGTGGTTCGCTCGGATCTTTTAAAAAACCTTGCTTCTGGAAATCATTATGCTACTTTAAAGACCGCGACAGGGGAAACCACCCCTATTTTACGAGAAGTTTCCGTACAGATAAACATCGCGGGTCAAATTAGCTCTCCTCATAAGGTCTACGTGGCCGACATTGAGGATGAGGGAATTTTAGGTATAGATTTCTTGAGCGAACATCAGTGTGTCATTTCAACTATAGAGAACTCGCTACAAATGGGCCGTCATACGATCCCGCTTTTAACAAGTAGAAGCAAAATCCCCAATCCCCCCCGTTTTTCAAATGATCATTCACAGACTATTAGGGAAATAGAAGTGGTCGATTTGGTCCCCGACACAGTTTCTGAGCAGATTCCAGAACATCTCGAGGATCTTTTCCGAAGGTCTTCGACCGATTTGGGTTCATCCTCCAAGTCGGAGCTTTCAAATCTCCTCCAGGATTTTAGCGATTCTTTTGCAAAGACTAGCGGCGACAAGGGTAGGTGTACTCTTGCTCGCCATAAGATAGACGTAGGGGCCAATCCTCCGATAAAACAACATGCAAGACGGATCCCCTTCAATGGGAAAGAAGAGATTCAGAAGATGGTAGACGACATGATCCTCAACGACGTCATCGAGCCATCTTCAGGACCCTGGGCCTCACCGATCGTTATTGTTCCTAAAAAGGACGGAACAAAAAGGTTCTGCATTGATTATAGAAAGCTGAACGAGGTAACCAAGAAAGACTCATACCCCCTCCCACGGATTGAGGACACCCTAGACATGTTGGCTGGAGCTCAATGGTATAGCACCATCGACCTGCAGAGTGGTTACTGGCAGGTCGAGATGGATGCAGAGGACAAGGAAAAGACTGCTTTCGTCACCGGATTGGGAGGTCTTTGGCAGTACAAAGTTATGCCCTTCGGAGTATGTAATGGCCCAGCCACTTTCGAACGAGCAATGGAGGTCGCTCTCCAAGGATTGACAGGGCGGATCTGTCTGGTGTACTTAGACGACATCATTGTCTTCGGGAAAACCCCTGAAGAAGAAATATTAAACCTTAGAAAAGTCTTCAAACGACTAGAACAAGCAGGCCTGAAGATGAGCCCAAAGAAATGCCACCTTCTACGACGAGAAGTTTCCTTCCTTGGCCACGTCGTCTCAGCGCAGGGCATCCAGACGGACCCCTCGAAGACCGAAAAAGTGCGAGATTGGCCCCGACCTTCGAATAGGGAAGACATCCAGAGCTTCATAGGTCTCTGCACATATTATAGGCGCTTCGTTTCGGGCTTTGCCTCTATAGCTAGGCCTCTTCACAATCTCACCGGGTCTACCTCTGTCTTCGAATGGACCCCAGATTGTGAAGAAGCGTTTAATCACTTAAAAACTTGCCTCACTTCCCCCCCAATTCTGGCTTATCCGCAAACCGACACTTCCTTCATCTTAGATACGGACGCATCTCTGTATGGAATAGGCGGGGTTTTATCTCAGGTACAGGAAGGATCGGAGCGGGTGATTAGTTACTTCAGTAGGGTCCTAAAAAAGCCAGAAAGGAATTATTGCGTCACACGACGAGAGCTTTTAGGAATGGTGGAAGCTATAGAGCATTTTAGACATTACTTGGTAGGAAGGAAGTTTCTAATTCGTACGGACCACGCTTCACTCAAATGGTTGCTCTCATTTAAATCGCCGGAGGGCCAAGTAGCTAGGTGGATTGAAAGGTTAGGGCGGTACGACTTCGAGGTACAACATCGTGCAGGAAACCTTCATGGGAACGCCGACGCTCTATCAAGACGCCCGTGCGAAGATCTCGGGGACTGCAAGCAGTGCACCAGGATGGGGAAAGGACAGGAATCCTTAGGTATCCGGGTGATATCTCTCGGTGACGACCTGGGAGAATGGAAGAGAGCCCAGGAGAAGGATGAGATCCTAAAACGACTACGAACCTGGAAGAGCTCGGATATACGCCCAGAATGGCAGGATGTGTCTCCAGCTGATCAACAGCTCAAGATCTACTGGACACAATGGGACTCTATCTACTTAATAAACAAAGTACGGTACTGACGATGGGAATCCCCAGATATGAAGATCATCAGATGGCAACTGTTAGTCCCCAAAGAAAAAATCAAGGAAATCCTCGAAGCGTACCATAATTCTTCATCAGGAGGCCATTTCGCCTCGAACAAAACTCTAGAAAAGATTAGAGAAAGGTATTTCTGGGCAAGATGCCGTTTAGATGTGGACGAGTGGTGTCGAGTATGTCCGATATGCGTCGCTAAGAAAGGTCCTCGAACAAAAGGTCGTAGCCCGTTGCAAACTTATAATGTAGGTGCACCTTTTGAGAGGGTAGCCATGGATGTCCTCGGGCCTCTACCACTTTCTCATTCAGGGAATCGTTACGCTCTAGTAATAGCCGATTATTTTACAAAATGGCCCGAAGTCATCCCGATACCCAATCAAGAGGCTCAAACTATAGCTCAGGCTTTCATTAGGGAATTTGTATGTCGGTACGGAGCTCCGCTCGAACTCCATACCGACCAGGGTCGCAATTTCGAATCAGTTCTTGTCAAAGAAATAACTAGAATACTAGGAATTAGAAAAACCAGGACCACTCCTCTTCACCCCCAATCCGATGGGATGGTTGAACGCTTAAATCGAACCCTTCTATCTTATCTATCTTCTTTCGTGGAAAGAAGTCAGAGGGATTGGGACGAATGGGTTCCCCTCTTTCTTCTCTCCTATCGTTCCTCTGTCCACGAAACAACTAAACAGACTCCGGCTTCTATGCTCATGGGAAGAGATCTTCGGCTGCCCTCCGATTTGGAGAAAGGCCCTCTCCCCATTCAGGATTCCCTTTGTTCCAACTTTGCTTCACATCTAAGGGAAAGGTTAGAGGAAATACATAATTTTGCTAGGGAAAGAATTCAGGTAACTTCAGATAGGATGAAGGCTCGATATGACGTGCGAGCTAGGGATTTGACATTCAAAACGGGAGATTTAGTATGGCTCTTCCAGCCAAGACGAGAAAGAGGACGTTGTCCCAAATTGCAATCTAACTGGGAGGGTCCTTATGCAGTAGTGGATAAAATAAATGACGTGGTCTACCGTATCCTACGCTCCCTACGAACTAAGCCAAAGGTAGTCCACTTGGATCGCCTAGCCCCCTATGAGTCTGAAGAAACTCACATAGATAAAAATAATCTCCTTCGCTCTCTTCAATTAAATCAGGACCTACAGGTTCTCGAGGGTTTTTCCCCTAAGAGTCAGGAAGAAACTTCCCTTTCGTTTTCCGATTCTTCCAGGTGGTCCAAGGATCTGCCTTTTGGAATCGAGCGGAAGGATTACCGCCCTTTTACCATACTCGTGGAAGGGAACATTGGGTGCGGGAAAACTACGTTTACGAGTCGATTCCTAAAAGATAAGAACATTCTCACTTTATTAGAACCTTTAGATGAATATAGAAATGTAGCCGGAGAAAACCTCCTAGAGAAAATGTACAGGGACCCTTCCCATTATGCTTATCACTTCCAACATCACGCCGCGATGACGATGAGGAATCGACACCTAGTTAAAACTTCATTACCTAACAGGCTCATGGAAAGATCAATCTTCAGTTGCAACTGCTTCGTAGAAGCTCGTAGGAGGTTAGGGGGGTTTGAAGATTTAGAAGCGCATCTTTTGACGGAAAACGTTAGGATTTTATCAGAGAACTCGCCAGATTTTGAGGTCGACATGGTAGTTTATTTGAGGTTATCACCCGAAACGTCGTTTGCTAGAGTCAATTCACGCGCGCGTAGCGAGGAAGAAAATATCCCCTTAGATTATTTAAAAGCTCTTCACGAGGTCCACGAGGATTGGCTAGTTCGCGGAAAGTTTTCAGCTCTTCCAGCACCAGTTTTCATCCTAGATGCCGAAGCTTCGGCCGACGATGTATTTAATGAATTTAGTAAGGTTATGGGAGAGGAATAGATTGACAGATCACCCGCTTCGCGTCAGGCTTCACTCGGGTTTGTTCGGTTTCACTCGTGAACAGTCGGTATCTTCTGCCCAAGTTCACGACGCGCTATCTTCGGAAGAGTTCGTTTTCGTTCGGCTCTCCCCGTCGTTCTCTTTTCTGTCTTCTGCTTTAGTGTTCTCCTGTCGCCGATCATAACCTTCTCACGTAATGTCACTCAGAGATCCGAGCGGATTGTTCCCAATTATCGTTTAAGGTTAAGGAATAACCGCTTCTTTTGAGAACCCTAGGTACCCCACCAAATAATTCAAAGAAACAACACCGAAGGTGTGGACCAAGAAGGAATAGAACCAACGTAGCCCCAGGGATTTCCCTATTTATACCCGGATAAAGATAAGATCGTTCCATTTTAACCCCCTACTGAATTTATGTTGAATGATAAAAAAAAAAAAAAAAAAAAAAACTATGATTCTCTCTATCCTTAAAGTTCCCTATCCTTCGTACTCACGTCTGTCCTCCAATCTAGGGTGTGCAGTTTTCCCGTTTGAAACCGCCTGGGAGCAGTTCGTGATCCCTGATTCCTGTTTTCCTGCCGCTGCCTCACCTGATTTTCCTGACCCACATGATCTTCCTGACTTCTCCAACTCTCCTGACGGATCACAGCTGACTTCATCCCCAGACGGTTTCCAGTTTTACAGATGATTTCTTTCACTTTGAGGACAGACTTCACATCAACTCTACACTTCAGTCTGACTAGGCGAAAACTTTCATACCAAATATTGTTGAGAATTTATAACCGAAACTACCTTCTCAGGTTTTCTGTGGTTTCCCTCGAGACTTAGGGTAGAATTACAGGTAGTTTAGGGAAGATTTCAAACACTTTAAAGATTTTAAAGTCTGATCCACAGCTCTCAGCCCTCTCTTCCTTTAACAGATCACACACTCGCTATTAACTTGTTTAAGAGTCGGGTCGCCTCTTCCCTGAAGGGAGGGGCAGTGTTACAAAGGGTGCGTCCACCCCTTGTATTGACTTTATATCCCTTCATTCCATTGCCACCCGAACTCCCATGTACAAAACATCACAATAACAATTAACAAGTATCTTCTGATAAAAAACAACCAAACGATGTATCTAGCGATAGCCAATTTATAAACAGTCTAGTCTCAGACATTAACCGAGACACTTGTATCTTTCTGAATATAACCAAATCCGCTCTTCCCATTAATTTGTGCCTTCAAGTCTCCTTATTTCGCTCAGGGACTCACAGCTCAAATAATAATTTCATATTCATAATCGTTCAAGAATATATGATTGATTTTACCAGTCAATTCCTATTATCATTTGAACCACCCTTCTATTGATTTATTTTATTTTATTTTATTTTACTTTAATTATATTATTATTATTTCTATATCAATTAGCCTCACGACAATATTTAAACAAATCAATTGAGACCTGTATAGGACTAGGCGGCAACGAATCCTATTTACCGATCTATTTCATAATAGATCTCTTTTATAATTATTTATATGTAGATGTGACGGGATGATTAATTTCATGGGTTCTCATTGTGATTAAACCATAGGGATTAATAACACTCTACCCATACCGTCCGTCACATTGTAAACGTTTACAAAGTGTTGTGATTTCCAATATTTATTCCTTACATTCTTTTCACTAGAATTCACCAAAGAGCAGCCGAAGCGGGGGGCGGACCCTGTCGCTCAAACGACAGAGCCGCAACGAGATGTGAGTATAAAATCACGTCCGCTCTGGTAATCGTCATCTTGCATATGGGCAATTCGACCTCAAATCGGCCGAGAAATGACCTCGTATTTTTTGAATTGACTCAAACTTTTTCTCCGTAAAATCTACGTCAAAAAAGTAGACCCGTATTTTTTCGTTGGTCAAAAAAATTTTTTTTACGCTAGTTATGAATTATCGCATTTTACTGTAAAAGTAGCGCGCGGGCGGCTTTCACAATTAATATCTCGGGTTCCCTTCACCGTAGACAGATGTTCAAAAACGCGTTTTGAAGGCGATGAAAGACACTTTTCGATACAAATTGTCAACTTTTCGAAAAATATAATTTTGTAATTTTTATCAGCAATAAAAATGTTTATCGATGTTTTTTGCAAACTTTGGCCATTTCTTAAATTCTGAAAAAAATATGATTGCATTCCTTATTCAATTCTGAAGATGAAGAATTTTTTAAATTGACGGAGCATTTTTTGAAATATTTTTTTTACATTTATTTGTCCGGCGCTGTGTCAGGTTGCCGCGCCGCGCGCCTCGCTACGGAAATCATGGATTGCTCATTCGTTCGGGAGTTACACCATCATAACCTCCGAGTATGTATTCTGTAGAAAAGAACGTTTAAGTACATATTCTGTCGAAACGAGCCTCCGGGTATAGGCCAGTCAAATTAGCTCGAAAAGTAGCAAATATCTACAAAATGGATGAACAAGCCAAATTTTTTACACAGTAAAAAAAAATTTTTTAAATTTAACACAAAAGTTTGTGTTAACCACTTTTTTTACACAAAATTTGTCTTATTTCATTCTCCATCTGTCTAGGCCCGAAAAACCGCGATCCTAACCTCACTTCGCTCGGTTTAAATGCGGTTTCTCGGCCTAGACACATAAAATTATGGCCCATAAAGTATTTTCCGACGGAATTCATTATGATCCCCGCCTTCGACTCGGAATAAAAACTTGAATTCGTCGGAAAACACGTCATCGGCCTAATGACATAATGTACTATCGAATCAACACACTAGAGTGTTAAATATTTAACACAAAAATTTTAACATTTTACACAATGACGAAATTTTTTTTACCGTGTAGGGTGAGTAAAGGGTCATTAGAGATGCCTAAATCCGCCGGAATCCAACAAAATTTCCTTGTGCTTCGTCCGCCATCTTGGAAAACAGGAACTCGTCGATATCTCGGATCCTACTGTTTGGACTTTCATTTTTTTTTTATTTTCGTAGAAAAAAATATTCTCTACGATTTTTATCCGAAGAATTTTTCGATATCTGTAAAGGAAAAAAAGTTATTCGAATGTTTATTATGGATTATATTGCCCCCTTCCGATTGTATCGAAAGCTTGTTCAAATAAAACTTTCAAAACTTATTTTCTTTCACAGATATCGAAAAGTTCTTCGAATGAAAGTTTTAGACAATATTTCTTTCTACAGAACTAAAAAAAAAATGAAAATACAACCAGTACAAGCCGAGATATCAACGATTATCACCTGTTTTCCAAGATGGCGGACGAAGCACAAGGGAATTTTGTTGGATTCCGGCGGATTCAGGCATCTCTAATGACCCTTTACTCACCCTGAAAAATTTGGCTTGTCCATCCATTTTGTCATTTCAAAGTCTAATTTGAGTGGCCTAGTACCTACGAATTCTGTAGAAACGAACCTCCGAGTACGTATTCTGTGGAAACGTACCTGTGGCAGATAATTCTTCTGTAGAAACGAACTCTGTAGAAACGAGAACCTATAAGAACGAACCTGTGGAAACGAACTCTGTAGAAACGAACCTGAGGCACTATTTTGACCGGGCATCTGTAAAAACGATCCCGAAATTCGTTCTGTAGAACCGAGCGTTCTGGAATTATTTTTCTGTAGAAACGAACCTGTGCGACATTTTACGCGAAAATCTGTAGGATCGACCTCATAATAATTCTGCAGAAACGAACCATGTAGGATAATTGCTCTGTAGAAACGAACTCTGTAGAAACGATCCTGGAGAAACGGTCCTCTGTAGGAACGATTTCTGTAGAAACAGTCCTATACCGAAAATATTCAAGCATAATGAAACTATTTCAACTGCAAATTCGTAATTTTGTTTCTAACCATAAGTGAAAAAAATACTACTTTGGATGAGGAGGGAGTTGGGGACAGAGGTGAGGCACGCCGGACGAGGTCGCGAGTACAGGATCCCCGAGACGAGACGGCTTGTCGACGGGTATTACACGTACGCGGGTGGGGGGCGACACGTGCTGAAATTTCACGGATGCTACTGGCACGGGTGTCGGAGATGTCACACGATCAATCGCGACAAAGAGTTATCGGGCGGGGATACGATGGACAGATGGCGGCAAGAGATTTGGGCAAAAACGGCACGCATGATCGAGCTTGGTTACAGGGTCACGGAGATGCGGGAATGCGCGTTCGACGAGATGATGGATGCCGATCCTGAAATGCGCGGTTACATCGAACAGCATCCGCTGGTTCTCTCCCGCGACCAGTTGAATCCTCGATAGGCGTTTTTCGGAGGGCGTACGGGGAACACGAAGCGTTATCACGAGGCTGCCCCGGGGGAGGAGATCCGATACGTGAACGTATGCTCTCTGTACCCTTGGGTGTGCAAAACCGGCCGCTACCCTGTGGGCCACCCGCGAGTCTACGTAGGTGGGAAGTGCAAAGCGTTGACCGGTCCCTACAACACAGACATCTCCGGGCTCGAGGGTTTCGTGAAATGCGTGATTCTGCCACCCAGGAATCTCTATGATTCGGTGTTGCCGGTCCGTATGCGCGGGAAACTCATGTTTCCTCTGTGTCGCTCCTGCTGCGAGGCTTCTCTGCAGATCGATTGTCCGCACGAGTCGGAGGCTGATCGGTGGCTCACGGGTACCTGGGTGTCGGCCGAGCCGCAGAAAGCCGTGGCTGTGGGCTACAGCGTGATCGACGTATCGGAGATCTGGCAATATGAGAGCACGGTGTACGATCCGGGCAGCGGTCAGGGGGGACTCTTTGCTCCCTACATAGACACATTTCTGAAACAAAGCAAGAAGCCAGCGAGTGGCCCGGCGAGTGCACCGACAAGACTTCCCGCGACCGTTATCTCGCGGAGTACGAGCAGGTGGAGGGTATCAGGTTGCAGCCGGAGAAAATAACAAAGAACGCCGGCCTGCGCTCCGTATCCAAGCTCTGCCTGAACTCGTTCTGGGGTAAACTTGGCCAGGGTGAAAACCTCCCGCGTACCGAGGTGATCAGAGACCGTCAACGTCTGCTGGAACTGTTGACGGATCCCGAGAACGAGGTGGTCGACATCTTGCTTCTGACGGAGCAAATACTTTACGCGCGGTGGATTCACACGGAGAAGAGCATCGTACCGTCCCCCCTGGCCAACGTTGTGCGGGCCGCCTACACCACAGCCCGGGCTCGCCTCAAGCTGTACGGCTATCTCGAGAGGCTCGGGCGCCGGGTGTTGTATTACGATACGGACTCTGTTATTTACGTAAGGAGGAGCGGGGAGTGGGAGCCGGCTACGGGAAACTTTTTAGGCGATCTGACGGACGAGCTGGCGGAATACGGCGAGGGGAGTTACATAAAAGCCTTCGTTTCCGGCGATCCGAAATTTTACGCGTACCTGGTACAAAAGGGGGACGGGGAGCTGGCCGAGGTTTGCAAAGTGAAGGGGGTCACTCTAAATCATCAGACTCGAATGAGGATAAATTTCAATTCGATCCGGGGCATGGTGGTCGAGGCTGACGAACCTATTCGCATCGAGCGAAGAGCTATTCGACGTACAGCGTTGCATCGGGTAGTCACCCGCAGCGTGAACAAGATATGCCATCCCGTTCAAACGAAAAGACGCCTCTACGACACGGGCTACGACACTCTTTCTTTCGGCTACAAATCGCACAGCTGAATTACCATCTGCATCTCGCTCTTTGGCTATAGCTTCGCAGCGAGGCTTAGACTTTCTCTCTCTCTCTCTCTCTCTCTCTCTCTCTCTCTCTCTCTCTCTCTCTCTCTCTCTCTTTCTCTCTCTCTTGCTCTGTAAGTACGCTCTCACGCTCTTTTCTTGCTCCTGCCTCTTTGAGCTCTCTCTGCCGCCTCTTGCCTTCGGGCTTTTTCTTGCAGATCCTATTGCATGCGCCTTTTTGCAAGCTTTCTCCGGCTTGCTATATCTCTCCTGGCCTTTCACCTTATTGCCTTCTATCTGGATTTTCTTGGTCGTCGGGGCCAAACATAACCTCTCCTGTCTCTGGTTTTGCGCATGCCCGAGTGTCCTTACGCCTGCGCGTGCCTGTACCTGCTCTACGTCACGCTGGCCTTCGATCCTCCTGCGCATGCCTGTACCTGCTACTACGTCACGCCTGGCTTCGATCCACCTGTCGACCGCTTCACCGCTGATCGCTGATTGCGTAAGAGGTGACATCTTTCGGGATCTGCACATACACTTACCGACACTTATGCTTATATATATAGATATATATATTTACCTGTATAAGACTTTTCGGTCGGTCGGTAACTCATGGCTCCCATCTGCTATAGATGTAGTCAATCCATAGCCACGGAGGCTGTTAATTGCACTGGTTGCAGTTCTGTCTTCCACCCCGGGTGCCTTAAAACGAGGGCCTCTCAAAGTGGTGCCTTTCGCTGTTGCCGAGACACTGCGCGGCAGTATGCTAGTCGTGACTTGCCGCTCTCGTCTTCGTCTCAACCGTCATCCGTGCCCGGCGCTTTTGCCCTGCCACCGGACCCCGCTGCGCCACCCTCACCCTTAGAACAGCTGTTAAATCGTAGATTCGATGCGCTTGAACGCCGCCTAGATTGCCTGCCGGCCATGCAGGCCGAGATCGAGTCTAACTCCGCGCGGATCGCCCATCTCGAGCAATTGAATCTTGCAGAGGAGCTCACTCAGCTCCGATCCACCGTTTCTAACTCCTGCGTTCGCGTGATGCCCGTCAATCTGAGCTACGGCGTACCTCTGCCCGCCTTTGTGAGGCTCAGCTTATAATCTCCGGGGCCCCCTGCACATCGCAGGATGGCACCCAGGCCGTCGTTATACAGGTTGCTGCCGCTACCGGCCTCACCCTCGATGCTAGCGACGTTGTGTCCTCGCGCTTTCTTATCCCTCGATCCCGGGCCCGCAAAAGGGATGCCCCGCTTCCCATCATCGCTGAATTGCGCACGCCTGATCTCTGCCATCGCTTCATAGCTGCCAAGAAGGGTCTCGGTCACCTTCGCTCTTCTAGTCTTGCCCCTCCGCCGTCTGGTCCTGTTTTTTCTATTAACGTCAATCAGGCGCTCCCTGCCGATGTTTATAAACTGTTGCTCGCCGCTAAATCTATTGCTAAAACCCGGGGTTTCAAGTACGTATGGCACAATGATGGCGTGGTCCTTTTGAAGAAAGCAGATGGCTCGCGAACGCTTCGGATTCTCTCCGTTGAAGACCTCGAGGCTCTGGAAGCTGAACCCCCGATTGCCGGTTCTGCGTCTCGATCGTTTTTCGATCTCTCGTCTCTGCCCGGACCCTCCGCTCCGCGCGTCTCTGCCCGTCGCTTAGCTTCAACTTCTGCTCGGTCTCGCCCGGGCACTCGGTCTTCTCATCGTGGTACCTCTCGCGGCAGCCAGCATGGTCCTAGCGGCCCTAATCCTCCGCTCGCTGGTACGCAACCCCCGGACCGGTCTTCGACCCCTACGCTCGATCTTGCTGCTGGAGCGCGCTCTGCCGATTTATCGGCTTCTCGGGCCTCCTCATCCTCATCTGACTGACTCCACTTTGTCGGACCTGCTCCCCCTTCTCCCTTCTTGAACCTGTGTCACCTCAATGCAAACTCTATCAATGCAAACTCTATCCGCGGCCTTCTAGATTACCTGTGCTTCCATGTTGTGGCAGCTGTCGATGTCGCGTCGTATGCTTTCCCCGACTCTCCGCACTCTATTGGTTACTGCTCTTATTTTTCCCGTGTTGGATTACTGCTCAGCCGCATGCCACGCCGTCTCTGGTGCTCTCGTTAGCCGATCGCAGCGATTGTTTAACTGTTGCACCCGTATTATTTGCGGGTTCCCCATAGATGAGCATGCCACCCCCATCTGTCGGGATTTGCTTTGGCTCACAGCCCGCGACCGTAGGCCTTACTTCCTCGGATGCCTCTTCTTCTCAGTTTTCCGGTCAGGTAGGCCCGCCTACTTTCGGGCCCCCTTCTTCGTGGACCGTGCTCCTGCCTCCCCTGGCCCTTCTCGTCGTGAAAGGGGACATTTTCTCATCCCCCGTTTCGCCACCGAGGCCTATCGGAGGTCTTTCACCGTCGGCGCCCTCTGCCTCTGGGATTCTCTCCCGTTGGATATTTCGGTCTGCCAGCTCTCTTTCGGTTCTCGATCCCGCCGGTGGCAATATCTTTTTGTCACCGAGGCCGCGTGCGTGCTCTCTCCCTTTTTCTCTACCTCTTAGTCTCTTTAGCTTTGGTTTCCTTAGTTTAATTTACCCTAGCTCAACTTTAGTTTAAGTACCTATTTTTTAAGTTTTCTGTACTGCTCTCATACTTGCTATATCTTTCCCTATCTTTTCAGTACATATATATATTTACTCACTTACTATCTTTGAATACGTCTGCATTATTAGCCAACATTGTTATGGTTATAATAAACATATCTATCTATCTATCTATCTATCTCGGTAACTAGTGAACTTATCGCGGCTCTATTTAACCTATGCTTCTCGAATCCATACTTTCCCTCTTTGTGGAAACGTGCTTACATCCGCCCATTATCCAAGACCAATGCACCACGGTTACCATCGGATACTCGGCCCATAGCGAATCTTTGTGAATTATCGAAGGTATACGAACGAATTGCCCATAAGCAGATCACCGACTACATCACTAGGAACTCTGTCCTGGACCCGCGGCAATCGGGCTACAGAACGGGTTTCAGCACTCAATCAGCCTTATTGCGTGTATGTCACGACGTAAGAAAGGGAGTTGATAAGGGCCTCATCACGATCTTAGTCTTGTTTGATTTTAGTAAGGCGTTTGATACAGTATCTCACCTTCGCTTACTGCGCAAACTCAGGGCGTGTGGGTTCGGTGACGCGGCTCTTGCATGGTGCTTTTCGTACCTCACGGGCAGATCCCAAGCTGTGGTTGACGAAGAGGGCACCACTTCCGAATGGCTACCTACATCTGCCGGGGTTCCGCAGGGCTCGGTCCTCGGGCCTCTGTTGTTCTCCATCTTTATTAACGACATCGGGTCATCGCTTAAGTTTTCCGAGCACATGATCTTTGCTGATGACACGCAGATCTATCTGCAGTGTTCTCCGGCGCAGATTCTTGTGGGTTTGCAAAAGATCAAGCGGGATGTCGCCGCGATATCCGAGTATGCCTCTGTCAATGAGCTTACCTTGAATCTTAGGAAATCCAAAATCCTTATCCTGGGTAGTGGTGCCAACGTCAATGCAATTGACGTTAACTCGCTGCCGGTAATTGCCATAAATGACGTTGCTATACCGTACGTGAGCGAAGCCAGAAATCTCGGAGTTATTATGTGTTCCAACCTTTCGTGGTCCTCGCATGTCTCATCTATCTCTTGCAGCGTCCATTACTCACTCCACAAGCTTAAGTACCATCGCAATGCCTTATCTCGCGAACTTAAGGCTAAACTGATGGCGACCTTGATATTTCCTATTCTGGATTATTGCTGTTTAGTGTACAATGACTTGTCTGATGAGCTCAACACGGAGCTACAGCGATTAATTAACTGTGGAGTTAGATTTGTATTTAATCTGAGGCGAGATGAGCACATTACTCCCTTGCGTCATCAACTAGGATGGCTATCGGTCCGAAACAGGCGACTCTACTTCTTAGGGATTACCGTTTTTGAAATTCTCCAGGGTGTAGCTCCTTCTTATATACTTGAGCTTTTTCCTCAAACGGCTGACGGTCTGCGTCTGTCTACGCGTCGCGCACCTCCTGCGTTCCACATTCCGATCCACAGAACTACAACTTATCGTAACTCGTTCCATCTCTCTGCTGTGTATTCCTGGCACTCTCTGCCTCTGTCTATCCGGTCCTCCCCTTCGCTCGCAGTTCTTAAGGGCAGACTGTTCGCCTACTTGCGTGAGTCTGAATTAGCCAGCTAGTCTACTTCGTTGAAGGGGGTGTCGGCGCTGTGAGTGGTGGCTGTGGCTAGCTTTGCCAGTCGTTTTATTGTGGTCTAGTCGAGTGTCTTGGCGATGTCTATCCATATAAACGTGTGTTTTAGCGTTAGTTCTAGTTTTATTGTTGTAACCCCAAAAAGCACCTTTGGTGCAAAAACCTTCCGCCAAGTCCATTAATGTGTAGATCACTCCACCAAAAAATAATCAAAGGTTGTGCTCGCTCACTCGATTGGTTGATGATTATCAACATACAAAAGCATTGAAATCAGATACAACTGCCAAGTACCTGTAGAATGATGAAAGTTTGGAATTGAAAAATTTGTTCAAACTAAATAACGTTGTACTCGGTCGCTCGCTGCGCTCGCTCACTCTATTGGCTTATGATTATGGGTTGAAAAAACAATTCGGATGAAGAGATTGAAGATGTCAACATTGATCTGAAAATATTCATAACGAAAAAATAATTGAAAAAAAATTGAAAAAAAAAATTTGGAGTCCGTGGTACGTTGGCGGGCCAATGTTTGAATATCTATCAGATGACATTGACATGGTTCGTGATCGATATTTTATATTTCTTTTTCTACAAAAGGCCCCCCAAGTACCACTACCTCCAAATTCTTTTTTTAATTTTTTTTTAAATTATTTTTTCGTTATGAATATTTTCAGATAAATGTTGACATCTTCAATCTCTTCATCCGAATTGTTTTTTCAACTCATAATCATAAGCCAATAGAGTGAGCGAGCGCAGCGAGCGAACGAGTACAACGTTATTTAGTTTGAACAAATTTTTCAATTCCAAACTTTTATCATTCTACAGGTACTTGGCAGTTGTATCTGATTTCAATGCTTTTGTCTGTTGATAATCATCAACCAATCGAGTGAGCGAGCACAACCTTTGATTATTTTTTGGTGGAGTGATCTACACATTAATGGACTTGGCGGAAGGTTTTTGCACCAAAGGTGCTTTTTGGGGTTGATTTCACTACTTTTTGTAAAATTTTGCTTGACCACCTAATAATTGTGCTCGCTCGCTACGCTCGCTCGGTTGTTTTGTGCTATTTCATACCGCCCGAAGTCCCTCGATGAGCAGGAACGTCAACAGCAACGAGCACGCATGTGCTCATAATTTTCCCCAAGTCTCAAATTTGTAGAGTGACGCGTAATGTACTTTCATAGCGTTTACAAATTGTTCCACTACAATGATTTTTTATACCTACAACATCTAACCCTGCGTGCAGCCCTCCTCCTGTCTCATCTGGGCCTGGGACCGGCAATGACGGAGTTACTTGCACGCAGGGTTATAGTTGCTGCTGATGACTAAATATGTATGGATATCAGGTATATGTATTGCAATTCGTAGGTAGTTTTTTTTTTAATGCAACTAGGTCCTCTGCAAAAAGAACATGTACGCGTCCCGTACTTATAACGTCAACTTCCAATTCGGGTCTGAACAGAAGGTATCAAAATATTTAGAATTGAGCCTATTCATGCAAGACTAGCGTAGAGCATAAAATGGAAATTTATGAAGTCAAACACCCGCATTCTGCTCTCTTCGTCTGACTTTTGCCGTTTCTCGTATCAAATAACACTATCCTGATACTTTGCAACCCAAGCGTTTTCTCTCATCATCCTCTCGCCTTATATGGCGACCCGCTACAAAATTAAATAATCCATAAATAAGTAATTTCATTCCATTTGTCGTGATAGCACTAATCTTGATTTGGAGAAAGCTTAATAGAGTCGAACATATAGACACAGGTTGCATACCAAAATGTAACAAATTTATTGAAATTTGACATTAAATTATTAATATACATTATGAATTAAAAAATTATCTCCACCGAAGGTCAAGGCACTACGTTGACGTGGACTGTAGAATAAAGCCTATCGGAGTCCAACAAACAACATTGACTGAAAATCTCATTTTGACTAGATGATACGGAGTTAGATTATAGGACTCGTCGGAATCCTACGTATAACGTTGACTCACAATTTGAGTCTCAGCAGACGAGCCTTCGCAGATAAGCTTAACATGGAGCTTGAAGTAAAATTCGTTGCAATCCAACGCTTGAACTCGGCTTTATTGGTCTGGCTCCCTGCCGTTCCCTATATCGAATAATGCTATCCTCATATTTTTCTACTTCAACATTTTCTCTTGATTTTCTCTTGTCGGACTTTCTCAGGCGATAGCTTGCTAAACAATTGAACCGAAAAAACCGTTTCTTCTGATAATTGCATTCATGAATCAGTTAATATTCATCTGACAGTCTTGTCCGTTTATAATTGTTATTTTATTTATCACCATGAATTTTACACGTCAGCCGATTCGCATAACCTCAAAAGCTCGAGATCGTAGGATTTAAGATTAACCTATCGAAACATTTTTATTAGTGACTATCACATTAATGTACTTGGCGTAAGGTTTTGGCACCCGAGGGGCTTGCGGTGGGTATTCACTAGTTTTTGTACGTTCAAATTTTGTATTAAGCATTGCTCGTATTTCTCTTATTTCCTTTATTATTGGGATTTAAGAACATGAAATGACAATACGCGTCTGCTAGTGTAGGAGACCATAGGCATAGAGCATGGACTGCGCATTCGGGCCGAAAATCGCTCGGTCGGTAGAAAGAGACAGCATATACACGCGGCCAAATCTGTTTCTTTCTAACCAACAACGTCAAATGCATAGAAAGAGACAGATTTGGCCGCGTATGTTACCCTTCTTTCTCACTTTCGGCGTTACCATAGGCTATATAGGGAATGCGCAGTCCATGCTCTATGTCTATGTAGGAGACGGTTTCTGTCTGCGATACTGGCGCTATCTACGTCGGAACTATCTCGTACCAACGTCACTCTACAACTTTTGTGTGGATTTTCCCGTCTAGTGATTGCATGGGAATGGTTTGAATGTGAATCTTGGTGTGAAGAAGACTAAAGAGAAAACCAAACATTGTGCGAGGAAACGGGGTTTCAGAATCTGAAGTTAATTATATCTCAGTACTCCGGACACCGATTTAATCGATCTAGGGCTCAAATGAAAGCTTTTCATGCTCACATCGTAGATTAAATCAGTTTTCATTCGTGTATGTTGTGAGGTGAAAGAAAACGCAGATACTAGTTCGCGTTATAGGTTAGGGTAGTTGCCTCTCGGGTATATAGACTCGTTGAGTCTCGCGCTTGAAAAAAAGTTTTTTTTAATGTACTTGGCGCGAGACTCTACCGAGTCTCTTGATTTGATTTATCTTATGTCTTCCTGGAGCTTTTTTAGTTTTTAAGCTAATTTTTCTATTCTAAGTTATATTTTGTTATATATCATATTTTATATGTTCTTACCTGCATTGCACTGCATTTGCTCTATGGTTAACCAGAGCATTAATAAACAATCAATCAATCAATCAATCTCTCTCTTCTATTCTATTCTCTCTCTCTACGCTTATACGCCGTTATTCGACACGCGCATAAACAGAGATCAATCCCGACTCACCAGACTACCGGGGAACAGAGGTGTGCAGCGATGACTCATCGGCTCGGTAGGTCAGTAGTAGCTGTAGTATTTACTTATCAATCCGAGCGTAAAACGACGGGTGCAGGGCGTGTGTACGGCGGTCTAAGAAGCTGAGGTCACCGCACGCCGCGAGGCAACCACCTCTGTTCCCCGGTAGTCTGGTGAGTCGGGATTGATCTCTATTTATGCGCGTGTCGAATAACGGAGTATAAGCGTAGAGAGAGAGAATAGAATAGAATAGAATAGAATAGAATGTTTATTTTTATCCATATCAATGTTGGACAAGCCGCCCTGTATTTACAATTGAGTATACAGGGTAGGCACAGAGTAAGCTCAACCTCATACTTAGGACTAGGTAGAGAGAGAGAGAGAGAGGGTACATAGTAGTTCAGAGCAAGCGGACAGGTTGTATGTATTGGTATATAAATATACCTGCATGTATAGAAACATCCGCATTCGCACGAGAGACAAGGGAAAGCGCCGAAAAACCTTGTCCAGGTGTAGCCGGATCCAAGCTCAAACCACCGTTAGTCAAGTCTGCGCGTGAACGGCGTGACCCGTCTTACATTTTTTTGCAGGCTGCCGCTTAGGAATTCCTAGACTCGCTTGGGGATTTGAACTCAGGTCCTCCCGCTCCATAGTCTCGAGTGCTAGCACTACGCTACTACTGTCGGTAAGAGAGAGAGAGAGAGAAAGTCCAAGCCTCACTGCGAACCTATAGCCAAATAGCGAGATGCAGATGGTAATTCAGCTGTGCGATTTGAAGTCGAAAGGAATAGTGTCGTAGCCCGTGTCGCAGAGGCGTCTTTTCGTTTGAACGGGACGGCATATCAGTAGATATGTTGAGGGGGTTCTGGATTAAAACTTCCTCACCGGCCGAGTTGTGATGGTAAGTTACCGACCGTGCGGGGTAACTTACCGACAGTCGGATGGTAACGATTTGGGTAACGATCATCGATCTTTGTTACCGACAATCGGATGGCTGCTATTTTGCGTCGTGCGATGGCGCCACTGGCGATTGTTACCGATATTCTGATGGTAACGATCAAGAATCCTGCATTTCCGATCTCCGCTTACCGACAATCTGATGGTTGCGATTTTCCGCCATGCGGCGGCGCCACTATGGATTGTCGATCTTTAGTTATCGATAGTCTGATGGTAACGATTCTGAATCATGCATGCCGATTTCCCGTTACCGGCGATCCGACGGCTGCAATTTACCTGCGGATCTTTGATTTTTCAGTTATCGATAGTCTGATGGTAACGATTCTGAATCATGGACGCCGATCTTCTGTTACCGACAATCGAACGGCTGCGATTTCGAATTCTCAGCTTATATACGAATTATACTAGCTGAAATGAGTGACGGGGTGTTTAATTATGCAATCAATGACTCGAATCATCCGATAATGATATATATGAGTTTATTTGATACTACTTAAGTCTAACCTATTACAAAAGTGACTATTATCTTTAAACTAACTTAAAACTATGTTTATTATATAATTTTCTTACAGAAATAACTTAAACTATACATTTACATTATTCTTAACCTAAACTCAAACTATATATATTTACAACTAGGTGGCGGTAAACGCACCGGGGTTTACACACGCGGATCTGAAACATACAGGTATTTCGATAAGCGAACGATATATAATGAAAATTACGGGTACTTACCGGGTAATATGTGAACGTGTGGTTCGAGTGGAATCACTCTTGGCGGCGGAGGTATCCCCGGAGAAGATGATCTTGACGACGACGACGACGATGGCGAGCTCGGACCCGATCGCATCGATGAGGCTGATCTGATTGATGGCGATCGGCCTCTTCCTATACTCACGGGCACCGTCGTCGCATCCGAATCATCCGCATCTTCTTGCACGAAAGATGTTACATCCGTGCATTGGATGGCCGACTGTGTAGAATCTTCGGTATCGGTTCTACGCATCGCCCAGTAATCGTTTATCTGATGCTGCCGTGTAAGGTTTTCTATCAGTTCATAATAGGTATTTCCGGTTTCGGTTACGAAGCGCTCATCCATATGCTCCTCGCGCAAAATACGCAACACCATCCGAGCGTTTCGCAGAAATCGTGCCCTTGACTCGGCCCTTCGTCGCAGCTGAGCCGCTCGCTGTGCAACTCGCCCATGAGCAGGATTCATCTGAATTAATCACACATTCTTATGTTTGAGAATCTGTTAAATTCGAATATCCAATGCAGATAACATACCTTATTTCCAGGTTTAGTTTTGGAATCAGTCTTCTTCGTCTTCTTCTTCTTCTTGATGCTTTTCCGTCGATTCTATGAACTTCCACTATTCACCGATCTTTTCAATCTGAAAACTGTTTTCTCTTCTCAAACCGATCTCGTAGGGATCGAGCTGCAATTCTATGGGTTGCACACTACCCCCAACCCAAAATAAAATTAACCCTAACCAACCTGAGAACGGCTCTCAAAAGACTCCGCCTCGACTCATAAAAATAGGCAGGTCTCAAGGGTTTCAGCAATAAAAATCGTTTCGAAGTTTTCGACCATACTATCGTCACTCGAAAACGCATGAATTTTGAAAACACAAAGACTGCGATGATCAAAAGATGCCACCTGGGCCCATAAAAATCGGTAAGCCTCGAAGAATTAAGCAATATCGAGAACGCATTAATTTAGCAAACACAAAGACTGCGATGATTAAAAGATTCCACCTGGGCCCATAAAAATCGGTAAGCCTCAAAGAATTAAGCAATATCGAAAACGCATGAATTTTGCAAACACGCAAAGACTGCGATAATCAAAAGATTGCACCTGGGCCCATAAAAATTGGTAAGCCTCAAAGAATTAAGCAATAAATATCATTCAAAAGTTTTTCGTATCCTTCCACCACCTGAGAATGCTATAGAATTCTTGTAAACACAAAAATTGTAATGATCAAAGATGATTTTTTATACCTACAACATCTAACCCTGCGTGCAGCCCTCCTCCTGTCTCATCTGGGCCTGGGACCGGCAATGACGGAGTTACTTGCACGCAGGGTTATAGTTGCTGCTGATGACTAAATATGTATGGATATCAGGTATATGTATTGCAATTCGTAGGTAGTTTTTTTTTTAATGCAACTAGGTCCTCTGCAAAAAGAACATGTACGCGTCCCGTACTTATAACGTCAACTTCCAATTCGGGTCTGAACAGAAGGTATCAAAATATTTAGAATTGAGCCTATTCATGCAAGACTAGCGTAGAGCATAAAATGGAAATTTATGAAGTCAAACACCCGCATTCTGCTCTCTTCGTCTGACTTTTGCCGTTTCTCGTATCAAATAACACTATCCTGATACTTTGCAACCCAAGCGTTTTCTCTCATCATCCTCTCGCCTTATATGGCGACCCGCTACAAAATTAAATAATCCATAAATAAGTAATTTCATTCCATTTGTCGTGATAGCACTAATCTTGATTTGGAGAAAGCTTAATAGAGTCGAACATATAGACACAGGTTGCATACCAAAATGTAACAAATTTATTGAAATTTGACATTAAATTATTAATATACATTATGAATTAAAAAATTATCTCCACCGAAGGTCAAGGCACTACGTTGACGTGGACTGTAGAATAAAGCCTATCGGAGTCCAACAAACAACATTGACTGAAAATCTCATTTTGACTAGATGATACGGAGTTAGATTATAGGACTCGTCGGAATCCTACGTATAACGTTGACTCACAATTTGAGTCTCAGCAGACGAGCCTTCGCAGATAAGCTTAACATGGAGCTTGAAGTAAAATTCGTTGCAATCCAACGCTTGAACTCGGCTTTATTGGTCTGGCTCCCTGCCGTTCCCTATATCGAATAATGCTATCCTCATATTTTTCTACTTCAACATTTTCTCTTGATTTTCTCTTGTCGGACTTTCTCAGGCGATAGCTTGCTAAACAATTGAACCGAAAAAACCGTTTCTTCTGATAATTGCATTCATGAATCAGTTAATATTCATCTGACAGTCTTGTCCGTTTATAATTGTTATTTTATTTATCACCATGAATTTTACACGTCAGCCGATTCGCATAACCTCAAAAGCTCGAGATCGTAGGATTTAAGATTAACCTATCGAAACATTTTTATTAGTGACTATCACATTAATGTACTTGGCGTAAGGTTTTGGCACCCGAGGGGCTTGCGGTGGGTATTCACTAGTTTTTGTACGTTCAAATTTTGTATTAAGCATTGCTCGTATTTCTCTTATTTCCTTTATTATTGGGATTTAAGAACATGAAATGACAATACGCGTCTGCTAGTGTAGGAGACCATAGGCATAGAGCATGGACTGCGCATTCGGGCCGAAAATCGCTCGGTCGGTAGAAAGAGACAGCATATACACGCGGCCAAATCTGTTTCTTTCTAACCAACAACGTCAAATGCATAGAAAGAGACAGATTTGGCCGCGTATGTTACCCTTCTTTCTCACTTTCGGCGTTACCATAGGCTATATAGGGAATGCGCAGTCCATGCTCTATGTCTATGTAGGAGACGGTTTCTGTCTGCGATACTGGCGCTATCTACGTCGGAACTATCTCGTACCAACGTCACTCTACAACTTTTGTGTGGATTTTCCCGTCTAGTGATTGCATGGGAATGGTTTGAATGTGAATCTTGGTGTGAAGAAGACTAAAGAGAAAACCAAACATTGTGCGAGGAAACGGGGTTTCAGAATCTGAAGTTAATTATATCTCAGTACTCCGGACACCGATTTAATCGATCTAGGGCTCAAATGAAAGCTTTTCATGCTCACATCGTAGATTAAATCAGTTTTCATTCGTGTATGTTGTGAGGTGAAAGAAAACGCAGATACTAGTTCGCGTTATAGGTTAGGGTAGTTGCCTCTCGGGTATATAGACTCGTTGAGTCTCGCGCTTGAAAAAAAGTTTTTTTTAATGTACTTGGCGCGAGACTCTACCGAGTCTCTTGATTTGATTTATCTTATGTCTTCCTGGAGCTTTTTTAGTTTTTAAGCTAATTTTTCTATTCTAAGTTATATTTTGTTATATATCATATTTTATATGTTCTTACCTGCATTGCACTGCATTTGCTCTATGGTTAACCAGAGCATTAATAAACAATCAATCAATCAATCAATCTCTCTCTTCTATTCTATTCTCTCTCTCTACGCTTATACGCCGTTATTCGACACGCGCATAAACAGAGATCAATCCCGACTCACCAGACTACCGGGGAACAGAGGTGTGCAGCGATGACTCATCGGCTCGGTAGGTCAGTAGTAGCTGTAGTATTTACTTATCAATCCGAGCGTAAAACGACGGGTGCAGGGCGTGTGTACGGCGGTCTAAGAAGCTGAGGTCACCGCACGCCGCGAGGCAACCACCTCTGTTCCCCGGTAGTCTGGTGAGTCGGGATTGATCTCTATTTATGCGCGTGTCGAATAACGGAGTATAAGCGTAGAGAGAGAGAATAGAATAGAATAGAATAGAATAGAATGTTTATTTTTATCCATATCAATGTTGGACAAGCCGCCCTGTATTTACAATTGAGTATACAGGGTAGGCACAGAGTAAGCTCAACCTCATACTTAGGACTAGGTAGAGAGAGAGAGAGAGAGGGTACATAGTAGTTCAGAGCAAGCGGACAGGTTGTATGTATTGGTATATAAATATACCTGCATGTATAGAAACATCCGCATTCGCACGAGAGACAAGGGAAAGCGCCGAAAAACCTTGTCCAGGTGTAGCCGGATCCAAGCTCAAACCACCGTTAGTCAAGTCTGCGCGTGAACGGCGTGACCCGTCTTACATTTTTTTGCAGGCTGCCGCTTAGGAATTCCTAGACTCGCTTGGGGATTTGAACTCAGGTCCTCCCGCTCCATAGTCTCGAGTGCTAGCACTACGCTACTACTGTCGGTAAGAGAGAGAGAGAGAGAAAGTCCAAGCCTCACTGCGAACCTATAGCCAAATAGCGAGATGCAGATGGTAATTCAGCTGTGCGATTTGAAGTCGAAAGGAATAGTGTCGTAGCCCGTGTCGCAGAGGCGTCTTTTCGTTTGAACGGGACGGCATATCAGTAGATATGTTGAGGGGGTTCTGGATTAAAACTTCCTCACCGGCCGAGTTGTGATGGTAAGTTACCGACCGTGCGGGGTAACTTACCGACAGTCGGATGGTAACGATTTGGGTAACGATCATCGATCTTTGTTACCGACAATCGGATGGCTGCTATTTTGCGTCGTGCGATGGCGCCACTGGCGATTGTTACCGATATTCTGATGGTAACGATCAAGAATCCTGCATTTCCGATCTCCGCTTACCGACAATCTGATGGTTGCGATTTTCCGCCATGCGGCGGCGCCACTATGGATTGTCGATCTTTAGTTATCGATAGTCTGATGGTAACGATTCTGAATCATGCATGCCGATTTCCCGTTACCGGCGATCCGACGGCTGCAATTTACCTGCGGATCTTTGATTTTTCAGTTATCGATAGTCTGATGGTAACGATTCTGAATCATGGACGCCGATCTTCTGTTACCGACAATCGAACGGCTGCGATTTCGAATTCTCAGCTTATATACGAATTATACTAGCTGAAATGAGTGACGGGGTGTTTAATTATGCAATCAATGACTCGAATCATCCGATAATGATATATATGAGTTTATTTGATACTACTTAAGTCTAACCTATTACAAAAGTGACTATTATCTTTAAACTAACTTAAAACTATGTTTATTATATAATTTTCTTACAGAAATAACTTAAACTATACATTTACATTATTCTTAACCTAAACTCAAACTATATATATTTACAACTAGGTGGCGGTAAACGCACCGGGGTTTACACACGCGGATCTGAAACATACAGGTATTTCGATAAGCGAACGATATATAATGAAAATTACGGGTACTTACCGGGTAATATGTGAACGTGTGGTTCGAGTGGAATCACTCTTGGCGGCGGAGGTATCCCCGGAGAAGATGATCTTGACGACGACGACGACGATGGCGAGCTCGGACCCGATCGCATCGATGAGGCTGATCTGATTGATGGCGATCGGCCTCTTCCTATACTCACGGGCACCGTCGTCGCATCCGAATCATCCGCATCTTCTTGCACGAAAGATGTTACATCCGTGCATTGGATGGCCGACTGTGTAGAATCTTCGGTATCGGTTCTACGCATCGCCCAGTAATCGTTTATCTGATGCTGCCGTGTAAGGTTTTCTATCAGTTCATAATAGGTATTTCCGGTTTCGGTTACGAAGCGCTCATCCATATGCTCCTCGCGCAAAATACGCAACACCATCCGAGCGTTTCGCAGAAATCGTGCCCTTGACTCGGCCCTTCGTCGCAGCTGAGCCGCTCGCTGTGCAACTCGCCCATGAGCAGGATTCATCTGAATTAATCACACATTCTTATGTTTGAGAATCTGTTAAATTCGAATATCCAATGCAGATAACATACCTTATTTCCAGGTTTAGTTTTGGAATCAGTCTTCTTCGTCTTCTTCTTCTTCTTGATGCTTTTCCGTCGATTCTATGAACTTCCACTATTCACCGATCTTTTCAATCTGAAAACTGTTTTCTCTTCTCAAACCGATCTCGTAGGGATCGAGCTGCAATTCTATGGGTTGCACACTACCCCCAACCCAAAATAAAATTAACCCTAACCAACCTGAGAACGGCTCTCAAAAGACTCCGCCTCGACTCATAAAAATAGGCAGGTCTCAAGGGTTTCAGCAATAAAAATCGTTTCGAAGTTTTCCACCATACTATCGTCACTCAAAAACGCATGAATTTTGAAAACACAAAGACTGCGATGATCAAAAGATGCCACCTGGGCCCATAAAAATCGGTAAGCCTCGAAGAATTAAGCAATATCGAGAACGCATTAATTTAGCAAACACAAAGACTGCGATGATTAAAAGATTCCACCTGGGCCCATAAAAATCGGTAAGCCTCAAAGAATTAAGCAATATCGAAAACGCATGAATTTTGCAAACACGCAAAGACTGCGATAATCAAAAGATTGCACCTGGGCCCATAAAAATTGGTAAGCCTCAAAGAATTAAGCAATAAATATCATTCAAAAGTTTTTCGTATCCTTCCACCACCTGAGAATGCTATAGAATTCTTGTAAACACAAAAATTGTAATGATCAAAAGATCCCATCTGAGCTCACGGAAATCGGGAATTCTCAAGGGTCGGGCAATAAATATCATTTCAGAATTTTTTTCACACGTTATTCGCGGCTCGAAAACGCTAGAATTTTGGAAACGCAAAGATTGCAATAATCACAAGATCACACCTCAGCCTATGGAAATCGGCAAGTCTCAAAGGATAGAGCAATAAATATCATTCAGAAGTTTTTTTTTTTTTTCACACCTCGAAAATGTTAGAATTTCCTAAACACACATATTGTTCAGAACACCTGCATTTTTCCCACATTTTTCGGGCATTTTTTTTTTTCACATGGTGCCATCTGCACACCTGCATGTGTACCGATTCCATGCAATAAATCGCCAGCTCAGTCAATTTCCAGCTTTGCTTGAGACCGCACATACAACCGTGAATATGGAGCTAATATTAGATATACAAGGTTTTGGGCGATTGAGTGATAAATTTGTGATAAAAGAGCTGGCCGCAATAAGCATTTGCGTACATGAGCCATATCAGCTGGGTATCACACGCATCCTATTCAAGGCACCATGCTCCCAGGTGACTCTCTCAAGCGAGTATAAAAATCTTCATTCGCTGCAGACATGGTATCATCATGGAATACCCTGGAATGCTGGAAAAACGCCGTATAAAGATATAGTGAAAATTGTAAGAAAAGTTGCACAAGATGTGTGTCGCATTTATGTGAAGGGATTGGAGAAGAAACAATGGGTCGAGAAACTTCTCAATGACGACTCGAAATCGGTGATTGATTTGGATGAGCTGGGGTGTCCGAATCTTCGAATACTGCGATTGGAATCAAGTGCATTTCGTTGTTTTTCGTATGGAGACTGTCATGGTAGTGTACCTGGAGGCTACCATTGTGCCTTCGAGAACGTTCAGCGGTTCAAAAACTGGTATTTGAAGGAGAGCCATAAAAAATCCTCCCCACATGTCTCGAGGGCGGGGCATGATAGCTTAAAAGCAAAGAGCTCGCAGGGAGCTGCATTCGTACATTCCGACACCCCACAGTCGATACATCCTCCTAGTATATTCGAACCTGCAAACTCTTTCGACATCCCACCACCGATACATCTTCCCGAATAAGAAAACTCTTTCGAACAAGGTAAGAACCCTTTTACACGGTAATCATATTCAATTACAATATATAAAAACTTATTCCGAATTATTCATTTTGTGCAGATGGACTTCAGCAGCCTAAACAACACCAGCCGTATGGATAATGATATGCAGATGAAAAAGATGTCCGAGCTGGAGATTGGACAAAAGTACGACATCTCAAAACTGAGGCTAGTAAAAACGAAATTCGGTTCTAGAATCATCGCTACGATTGCCGATGAATTCATCGTATTCCTGCCTGCGAGAGTTGGAAGGGCCCTGGAAAACGACTCGAACCAACTGAATCAGTTGAACAACGAGGCGGATCAGAAACGTCTGCAGATACTTTATCTTGGAGGACCATACAATAAATTTGAATTCTGTGGCAAAATATTAACACACGCACACACACACACACACATACACATACAGATGTATATATACATATATGTAATGGGAATGGGTTAGGGTTGAATAAATAACAATGAAATTGCAATCACATTTATTTATTTATTTATTGTTCCTTTAGAATAAGCTTAATCTATAGTTCTCAAACATGCAGAATCCTTAAAATGTTGCTAATTTTTTGACGGTACCGCTAATGGGTTTGTATTCATTAATGCGATCGTGTATAATCATACAATAGGCTGAAGTATTTGCTGGAAATGCAACGCTAGTTTCGAATTCCAAACGAATATCCACCGGTCCACTCTTTAACGATTCATTCTGCTTGGAACAGTCTATAGTAATGAGTGGAGCTCTAACCAAAAATCACTTTTTGACAAAAGAGGTTCGGACTCCTTATCGTAGTATGAAATTTGAAAGTTTGTATACATATTGTAGAGAATGGCGTATTGATTGCGAGCAATATCAAGATTCAAATTTTCATAGGGATAGTACTGCGAGTTTAGGAAAAGTTTCACATCTCTAATCATACAATGATCGAAATGACTGGCATTTTTCGTCGCATCGTTTCGTCGTGCGGTTTGGAATCCTAGTATGACGTGTCTTGGTTTCTCTAGCTGTGTAGATGTCTTTACAACCCATACATGTCTCGTGGTTGTAGGCAGCATCGGGTGCTCGTACATTTCCCACGAGCGAAAACTCATAGATACAGCCGGATCTTGGGCGATATAATTGAGCATCTTGATTTTCGCAGAATCTGACAGTCTGATGTATGGTGATAACCATTCAATTTTCTCGAGTGAAATCTTGATTTCCTCCACGGTGGTTTGATGTATGGCATTTAAATCATTGTTTGATCTCGTAAATATTAGCTCATGTTTCGCATTGACGATGATTCGATTATAGTCCTCGGCAAATCCGAGTAGAAAATTCAGTGGTATAACAACATCAAAGTATATATCGTCGTTGGCGAGTTTATTATTATTATCCACCAGCCAACCAGTGTTCCCGAGAAGATGCTGTTGTCCAGGGGTGAATGATAAATATCCCTTCATAATACTCGCGATACCGACATTCTTATTCTGATCAATCTCGTGACCATTCAACTCGTAACGCATATCGCCAAACATGTGACACACAGCCATATTGACCAATTCCGTGCCTGCGCTAACAGCGGTGCCATCCGATTTGGTAAGCCGACCGTAGATGTAGAGCAAACTTTTGCTTGGTAATACACACGCATCTTGATTCTGTACAGCTATGCGGATCTCATCGTTATTTTTGAAGGTGAACGCCGCGTACGGTTGATGCGCATGTATTTCACAGTAGGCAATCGACTCGTCGAAGGTCACAGGTGTTTGGATTTTTATCATTTTCGAGATGGGCATATGCAGAAATAGCAACGAATTCTTATTTTCCACCACCACGAAGTCGAAGTCCTAGGCTCTGGAGAAACTGAGCGTTCTGATGTGTGACTCGAATCGGAGCTGCTCGACGACTGATGATGCTTGGACATGTTATCAAGCTTTTATAACTACTACCAGATTTTCTTGTCCTCTCAAACACAATGCCCATTTTATCTCAAAGATTTCACATGTAATCGTATAGTTACAGTTTCACTGCGAAAGTTGATCAATTCCCCGTCCTGATCGACTATTCTCAGTTGTATATCGTGTATTGACCGTACGGTGATTGGATGATAAATGACATTTGTCGGCACTTCCACAATCTTATATCCGGGTGGTACGGTTGGGAAAAATTGATGAATCGTATGTACTCGATGCTCGTTTATATAGGGGGTATTCCAAAATATTTTCAACGGTCATTTACCCCGACCCCCATCGATTTCCGAATAAATTATTCTCAGGGTAACCCTAGACCCAGGTATGATTGCTGAATAATTTTAGAATTTTGCGATTTTTTTTTTAGAAGTTACGATTTTTTGAAAATCGCACTTTTCGGCAACAGCTCGTTTTTCATCCAATTCTAGTTGGCAACCAAGGTATCCCACGGAAAAGTGACTGGTGCACAACTGTGCAGTTTTTTGACGTACTTCGAATTGGAAATATTTGTAGATTTTTTCAGATACCGGAAGTGCCGAAATTCTCGTTTCAAAAATCAAAATCTCGGATTGCAAAAAGTCGCCGTGATCGATCTTTTTCAAATTTGTAGACAAAATTCGACATCGGAAGACGGAATTTTTAAGACCAGGCCGAATTTGGGCCTACATCGGGCTTAGGAGGTATGGCTCTTTTAATCACGCGAAAATTCATATTCCGGCGTTATTTTTGTTATTATTATTATGATGATTATTAAAATTATCAAAATCATTATTTTTGTTATTATTATTATTATTATTATTATTATTATTATTATTATCATTATCATTATTAATTGATAACAATAATAATAATTTTGATAATTTTAATAATCATCATAATAATAATAACAAAAATAACGCCGGAATATGAATTTTCGCGTGATTAAAATAGCCATACCTCCTAAACCCGATGTAGGCCCAACTTCGGCCTGGTCTTAAAAATTCCGTCTTTCGATGTCGAATTTTGTCTACAAATTTCAAAAAGATCGATCACGGCGACTTCTTGCAATCCGAGATTTTGATTTTTGAAACGAGAATTTCGGCACTTCCGGTGTCTGAAAAAATCTACAAATATTTCCATTTCGAAGTACGTCAAAAAACTGCACAGTTGTGCACCAGTCACTTTTCCGTGGGATACCTTGGTTGCCAACTAGAATTGGATGAAAAACGAGCTGTTGCCGAAAAGTGCGATTTTCAAAAAATCGTAACTTCTAAAAAAAAAATCGCAAAATTCTAAAATAATTCAGCAATCATACCGGGGTCTAGGGTTACCCTGAGAATAATTTATTCGGAAATCGATGGGGGTCGGGGTAAATGACCGTTAAAAATATTTTGGAATACCCCATAGGCACCTGTGGTAATATTACACTCAACTCGCAAGGCGTTAACTTTGAGTATGCGAACGGTTAACTCGAATTTATGAGTAATACCACCTTCGAGAATTTTGGAGGTAAACCCGAGCAATCGGCCAATGGAATCTTTTGATTCGAAGTCCACAGGATGATTGCATCTAATTTCACTGAGCAACTCATTGTTATTAGCTTTTAGACTAATGTTTATATCCTTGGGCACTGCTCCTCTCAAATAATTTGCAATATCTTCGATTTCATAGCTCCGAGTAGGTATTGTGATCGTTGTGTCTGGTTTTATATAGAACTTATTACACCCCACATCTATATTGGGGATTGCATTGAATGTCAGGAACTCTATGAGTCCGAAAACATACGTCTTTATCGGTGATAACTCGATTGAAGGAAAATATTGAGTCCTCAACAGTGGCGGATTTAGGGTTCTCGCCGCTCTAGGTTACGAGATTTCTGCCCCCCCGCCATCCGCAGAAATATTTTGAAAAACTAATAAAACATTATTATTAATCTGGAACTAGTAGTCGTATAAGTAACAAGCATATAATTTTCGTATTTGTTGCTTATTTTTGGCAAAAATTTGCCGCCCCTCAAAATTTGCCGCCCTAGGCTGCAGCCTACTTGGCCGACTGGTAAATCCGCCACTGGTCCTCAATACCGACGATTCCCCGGAGAGTGTCAACGTGAACGAATCAGCCATGACTAATATCACATCAGCGATACGCATACATTTTCTAGTTGTCCGCTGAGAAACTTGAGACACAGGTGACCGCAAATTATCATGTTATATTCTTGATATCTATTATGATTATATTTTACGCTACCAACACCGAGATATTTCATTAGATCTCTAGGCGGTTGTAAATGGCCAAAACTGTCGAAATACACCGCATCGTTGTCATTTTTCATGTATGCAACCCAATGCGTCCCCGGGCCGTTTTTATCATCAAGATTGATGATTGCAGATTCACGGTTTCTAGGTCCTGAACAGGGTAAATCATTCCGCATAAAAACACCTCGGAGATTTGGAATTTTCATAACTCTTGCATAGTTAAGTAAATCGACATCCGTGAGGGCTTGGTGTGGTAGCTTTGTTAGTTTTTTGCCGGCTCCAAATACAGCCCCATACCCTTCTTATACGGTTTCAGGTATAAGCCCTGTCCCAAAGCACTCGCCTCCATTGTCGCATTGTGGCGTTTGGATTCTTGTAATTGATGTTTGTTCGCTTTAGCTTCATTGACAGCCTTTGCTATACCCGCAGCACCACCCGCTAAAGCACCTGTGGCGCTAAGGGCTGCAAAGATTGGGATGAGAAACGGCAATAAACCGCCAATTTTCTGGGGAACAGGTAAGATGCGAGGCACGCGCACTTTTCCTTTAGACATGGCCGAATGGGCACCAATCAAAGCCGACTTAATAGCTTTAGGGCCCGGCTTCGTGGATTTCTTTGCCGCTTGTATAATAAATTTCAATGATCTTTTCTTGTTCTTGGGTGACGTCTGCATCTTGATTCCCCGCATACCCATACCCAGTTTGGATTTTGCTTTCATTGTGTTAGTGACTGCCCAGGCGACAGCTTTTTCAGCTACACTTGCGTCTTTAGCCAAAACCCGATTCCAAGCCCTCTCAGCAAGCACTTTATCCACCTTATGACGCTCCGCAATATTATCGTGATTCTTGGAGTATGCGATATCGTGCTGCTTACATGCAGCGTCTAGAGCGTTGATACCACGATCACCGCGAGCTAACCTCTTTACCAATTTTGTGCCAGGTCCGCAGTATTGATAGCCGGGGACATGCAATCCGACGGGGAGATTGTTGATGATTTTATTTATCAATCCACAACCGCTTGTTTGTCTACATGTGTATCCAACCATGACTAATCATGAACTGACACAAATCCTAGAAAAGCCTGTATTTTATACGTAAATATATTAGTTCTCATTGCGACGTTTGCCAAGCATCATGAAATTTCAAGATCAAACGATTAAACTACCCATAGCCAATTTCGATAATTTGGTCAAGCAAAAAAAGAAGAAGGGGAAACGACACGGGGCTCTACTACCAAATAGTGTGAGGGCTGTCTTTCGCGGGCCTTCGAATTGCGGTGAAACTAATGCCCTTCTCACGCTACTAACCCATGCGAATGGTCTACGGTTTGAGAATGTGTACGTCTATTCAAAATCCCTCAATCAGCCAAAGTATGAGTTCTTGAAGAGATTGTTGGAGCCGGTTGAGGGGCTGGGTTATTTTCCGTTTGATGAGCACAAGGAGGTTGTAGAACCGAAAGATGCGCATCCCAACTAGATTATGATCTTCGATGACGTGGCCTGTGAGAAGAAAGATAATATTAGATCATATTTCTGTATGGGGCGGCACAGGGATGTCGATAGTTTTTATCTTTGTTGCCCATGTTATTCAAATAGGAAAAAGGAAGGGACTGTCGGCACCCCTTAATATTAAAATTAAGGCCTAAGATTTGGCGAGGCTTTTTTTTTTATTCATTCGGGACCGATTCATCTACTCGGAGCGAAACATTTCGTCGATAATCAAAATAACTGTCAGTCTATAGTGAGCATGCATTGATGATGCATCCCGAGTTGATAACCGAAACCACGTAAGGCCTAGCCGCCGACGGCAATGAAAAATCAAGAATATCTGCCCATTCCAGGCTCAAAGTAGGGCCTATACCATCAGCGCTAAAGGTGGCATATATTTCGATTTCTTCAATTGTAGGCCTTGGGTCGTTGCGTAGATTTTTGATTTCGTTTCGTGACATGAATAATAACACAGAAAGTAGATAGTAGACCAAACATCTTGTTATTTTCATTCATTAGGTCAGGCGCGGCAAACAATAGTAGACAGCCACACAGCTTCACTCAATACTGGATAATGAATTTTACTTACTTGATATTATAATTGCACGGTGGAACTATGGGGCCATGGGGGCAATGGTCGAACATCTAGCGCATTGTTTGTCTGTATACCGCGAGAAAACGCGGAAACTGGCCGCTCGACCAAGTTATAGTTCAGATCAACAGACAATTCAACAGCAACACGCGTTTAGATTGCGTTCGGGAACCTTCGCTGGCTGACAGTGGCTACAAAGTATATTATTTGCGCGCGACACTAGAGCTGGCTGAGGCTCATAAGGCTGCGTGCAGTTTGAATTGATGTTGATGGATATAGTTCGATGAAGCGGCCTGTTTCGAACCGTACAAAACTCTTCAACTATTCATTTGAAATGTCTCTAGGATTAAGGCGACACAATGCAAATTGAGGCGACTTTTTATGAATAACGATTGAAAGTTCACAGTATAATTTAAGAACAATCAAACCCTTTTCTGAAAAGTCAAATTTTGAAAATTGAAGGGCCGAAAATTTCGAGGGCCTAAGGCTATGGCCTTATTAGCCTTATGGTTAATCCGGGCCTGCCCCCACCAACTCACCGACTAGAAAAATTCAAAATCTCTCCAGCTATCGCTCTTTCTTTCTAATGAGTTCTTCAGGTCCTCTTACAGTAACGTGCAGTCTATCTCTATAAGTCGATGGTCCCGAGTCTATATTTAAATCTGTGAGATTAATTGTGTAACTGCTATTGCAGCCATCGAGAAATAAGGTCAGGCCAACATTGTTTATTGTAAAGGCACGAGGAAGTTTCTTTTATATTATCTGGTATTTTGTTCGGACATTGTTGGATCAAGAGGTCTCGTGTCCGGTACAATCATTTCGCTTAGGCATTGTTGGACCAAGAGGTCCTGTGTCTAGAAGAATTATTTGTTGAGATCTTGTTGGACCAAGCGGTCTCCTATCTCGGAATTATCGTTCTCGAAACAAGCTCGCGGCTGGCCATTGTAGTAGTTTAATTTTCTCGCATGTGTGAGCTTCATCTCGTTACTCAGTAACGCCTATCTTTATCTTACCTTGATTCTTTATTTCTATTTTCCATTTGTATTTCTTTATTATTGGTAATATCTTGTATATTGCTTGTATTATACCCTGTCTGCCCGGGAAAAAATGTTCAGACATGATCATGCCTGTTCATGTATGATCAGGCCTGAAATTAGACATGATCATGTCTGTTCATGTATGATCAGGCCTAAAATTAGACATGATCATGTCTGTTCATGCCGGTTCATATCTGATGCCGGACATGATCATGCATGATCATGAATGATCAGGCCTGAAGCGCCCAATACGTTCAGGCCTGATCATGCATGACCATACCTGTTCATGTATGATTATGCCTGATGCCAGACATGATCATGCCTGTTCATGTATGATTACGCCTGCTGCCAGACATGATCATGCCTGTTCATGTATAATCAGGCCTGACGTCAGACCTAATCATGAATACGTTCATGCCTGATCATGCATGGCGATGCCTGTTCATGTATGATTATGCCTGGAAGGTTGAAAACCTCCGCTCTGCTCTAACTATGTCGCTCTGATCAGGCCTGATACGTGATCAGACCATGATCGGCCATGAGCATCAGGCCTGATCAGACATGAACAGGCATAATCATGTCTAATTTCATACGATATGATCAGACATAACTGATATAAGTCAATGTCCAATCATTTATAGGTCTATATATAATTATAAAATATTATTATTATTATATTATTATTATTATTATTAATCATATATGGTCTATATATAATTAGATATGATCAGACCTGACTGATATAAGCCCATGTGTAATCATATATAGGTCTGATGTAGGTCTATATATGATCAGATCTGATCAGACCTGATTGTTATGAAACCTCAATATACAGGGTTATTCAGAATTCGTGACGAATCTCTCAAGGGGTTAATCCTTGACAAAATCGGGATCGAAAGTTCTTCAGCCATTTTTCCGAAAAATGATTTTTTTCCTTGGAATCATAACACATTTTTTCTATATCATCCACCGAATAAAAAACTTTTGGAATCCTTCAAAATTGACAAATAAAACAACAAAAACAAAAAAATCGTTTGTCGGAGAAAAATATTTCCAAGGAAAAATGGCCGAGAAACTTTCGTTCCCAATTTTGACAAGAATAAACCCCTCAAGAGATTCGTCATGAATTCTGAATCACCCTGCATACCCATACATATTCTTTGACAATCTAAACAATACGAACCTGAATATTATGATATTATTAAATTAGCCGTTTTGCCCCACAAAGTTATAGAATTCCTCCAGTCAATAAAATCAACGTTTAATCTCTTTTAATAAATAGAATACACAGTATTTTCAGGTTAGTAATTTTTTCTGCTGAAAAATCTAGAGTGGTCGTATTGCCTCACATTCCCTAAAATACAAAAACAATTCAAGAATCGCTCGATCATCATAATCAATATTAAGTGCATTCGTTAAGGTTGATAAAATTTTCGTGTCAAATACATATAGACATTCTGAAAGTATCAACTATCAAATACGTAAAGTAGCAAAGTGGTAGAAGCTTCGACTGATACGTAGAAGGACCCGGGTTCGAATCCCAGTAAGAAACAGTCAGAAAATTTTAATCGACAAAAAAAAGTGAATTATCAGAAATAACCATAATTCCAGACCATTACGACGAATAAAAGATATAAAAACAAAATAGTTTTTATGATTTTGTAATTTAATTGACTGTTTTATTTTAATTTGTCCAAAACAAATGATTAAATCTGATCATATCGGATTATATATAAGCAGACATGATCAGACCTGGCCAATTATACATGGTTATATATGGTCATATAGAGACAAATTTCGTTCATGATCATTAATGATAAGGTCATTTATGATTATTTATATTCATATACAACTATTTTTTCCCGGGTGCCCAACCTTCCCGGAGTAAAACCCGAGCGTAGATAGCTGCGGGGACCGCATGGCTCGGCGCCTATAAGATTTAGTATAGTCTACCTTTTAGTATAGTATCTCTTTCGCTTATTATTTTTCTAGGCCGTAGTTGCGTATCGTTTCTCTCTTTTCCGTCACTTATATTTGTCCTACTGGTTAGTTGTGTCGTCAGATATAAAATCTTCCTTTTGTTGAGTACGAGTATCGCTTTGTTAAACGAGTAGAGTATCCCTAATTATTTTAATATTATATTGAAGCAGTCTGACGCGCATTTGTTCCCGTAATAATTTATTGCGACCTTTCGCTCTTAGTATTGCTATTAGTAGTATTTCTTACGTTGTTGTCTGTAAAAATATTTGATCAGTTACCTACTGGAAATAGTATATTGTGCAACGAGTGCGGGAAGTTGGCGATTCCTAACGAGTGTGAAGTTTGCAGCACGAGCCGAAGGCGAGAAATTTTCGGAAGCTTTTTTTGCATCCTCAAGAAGTTCTGGCGGTATGCCATCACCAAAATCACTATCACCCGAATCATTATTCGAACTCATTTTCTTTACTTAGGCTGACACGCAAACACACAACACGCAGTGACGATACCCCAACCTGAATGTTTCAGACAGCCGAGGGCGTGATTGTAGTCACCACTTGTTTCGTTCTATGGCGCATAGTTACGCTCGTTTCGCTCGAATAAGCGTTTGGTAATGAACATTACCTAACAGTTTTACGGCATTACTCCACAGTTTTGGATTTGTTGGGGGAATCGGCCGCTTCACGCACTTTTGACGGCGCGTGACGTCGAATTTTCCATGCAGGTGTTACAAAAACTATTTTTAAATTATTATTGATTGTATCGTTTCTCGTCTCAGACGAACCTATCTTTTATGTAAAATAATTTTTGCAGCACCTACATCAAAAGTCCTGTTTTATGCACCGTCTATAGGCACTTAAAATGTCTTTTAAACACTAGTGCGAGAAAACTTTCTCACACCGTGCCAGAAACGGCTGCGCATGCGCTGTACGGATACACTCGCGACATGAGGCGGAATAGCCAGACACTAAATATTCTACGATAAACAGTTCGCGCCAGCGCATGACCGCACATCTTACGTAGTGGAACAGAAATAAATCGGAATGCACGAAGTCGAAGATGATATGGACGTGCCCCAAGAAATTCTCGACGAAGCAGAGGATATTTCGATGAATTTATTGCCTGAGAAATCCAAACTCAGATACATGGAAATCTACCGGAACTTCACGGACTGAAAGAAGGAGAAAAACATAACCTCAACACGTGAACCAACGTTGTTGGTTTATTTCAACGAGCTATCCAAAGTAAAAAAAGTAGCACCTTCAACCCTTTGGTCTCTGTATTCGATGTTAAAGAAGACTTTAAATCTCTATGAGGATGTTGATATTACAAAATTTGAAAAACTAAATAGCTTCCTAAAAAAAGAAAGCAGGGGTTACCGGCCCAAGAAATCTAAGATTTTTACAGCATCCGAAATCTCAAGATACTGCAACGAAGCTCCCGATTTCCATTATTTAGCAAACAAGGTATAATTATCTCTCTATATCTATGAAAAAATATTAAATAAATAAATTATACACACTTAAATGAACCGATTACTAATTTCTAAACATGTTACACATATACAACTGAATTTGATTTATTATTTACAGGTAATCCTCATTGTTGGATTCAGTGGCGGTCTCAGGAGAGAAGAAATTTATAATATCACCACCGATGATGTAAAAAATGATGGTAATAACCTATTATTCAGCATACCGAAGACCAAAAACAGTGATCCCAAATCCTTCATAGTGATGAGAAAGTTATGCGAATATGTTAAAAGATATCAAGCACTCCATACAGGGAAAGTGAACAAATTCTTCGTCAATTACCAAAAGGGAAAATGTACAAATCAAATAATTGGTATCAACAAAATTGGATCAATACCAAAACACATCGCAGAGTTTTTGAAACTACCAAATCCAGAGTTATATACCGGTCACAGTTTGCGCCGGACTTCAGCAACGTTACTTGTTGATGCTGGAGCCGACATAACTGAACTCAAACGATTTGGTGGTTGGAAATCCACATCTGTTGCAGAGAGCTATCTAGACGAGTCACAGAATAATAAGAAAAGAACTGATGCAAAACTAACTGAATCGCTTCAAATTAAACCCTGCTCGAGTACTGATGCTAAATCTAACAATCAGCTTGAGATACCATCCTCAACACTAAAAAGTCTACCAGAAAGAGATTTTCATGTACCAACATCGACAGACTCATTACCGGATAAAGAAAATTCAGGATCTCCACAAAAAAAACCATACATTTATCAATTTAATAATTGCACCGTTAATATAACTGACACAATGCACATAGTTAACCTGTACGTTTATCATCAATAAAAGGATGGTATCGAAAATATTGATATAAGGAGTACGAAGGAGTAGATTTAAGAGCATATGTGATAAAACTATAAATGTTCCATATTAAGCAAAAAGGCTGTTTCATAAATATTAATATAGAACATACCATTCAGTAGATTTAAGAACACATATAATAGCAATATGCATATTTGATAATTGAAGCTGTGTTCAAAACATAACATAAGTCGTACAAGTACTGTAGAATAGATGTAAGAATGCATAGATAAAGAGTATTGTTTTGTTTGATAAAAAAGAGACTATTGAAAATAATATAATATAGAGCATGTTACAATATAAATGAAAAAGAGATACAAAATAAATATTTTTTAATGTATATAATGGTTTAATAATTGAACAATTACCTATAATTGATGTCGTACTTGTATATAAAATGATATATGTTCATCGTTTTGAAAGTTCGCCATTTGCAACGTTGCGGTCAACCTAACCCACATTTACTATAGCTGACTGCTTTTTTGAATTAGGTGTTCGTTGAAGTTCATTATTTTCGTAAATAGGTACCCTTGTGGCAATTTTCTTTTTTTAATCTAAAAAAATACCATTTTTTCAGTTGGGGGGGCTCCGCCCCCCCAAACCCCCTAGGCGGGGGCTTCGCCCCCTGCCCCCCACCAGGGCCTGCGGCCCTGGACCCGCTTGCGCGAGCCACCTCCTACTGTTTTTTTTTTATTTTATCCGTAGTTATCCGGCAAAGCCGATGTGCCAATCCACCTCCTATTCGTCATGACGGACTTTTTATTACGGGTGTTACAAAAAATAGTGTTCGACACACGTGCGCAACGCGGCAATGCTACTCGTGTGAAGGCGCTTCGACACTCGCTGTGCGGCATTGCCGCTTTCACGCACTTGTATCGGAAAATACTATTATTTCTTTATTGAATATATGGGCGTAAGGCTCATTGAAAGTTGCAACTGTTTGATAACTGGTGTACCCTGCCCCTCCACCTTAAAGCATAGCAGCTGAGCTAGCTGAATTGTCGTTCGTCGATTTACGATTTCTTTTCGTCTATCGTATCGCAGATTTTATTAAAAATTGATATCAAGAGGTATCTGGCGCCCAACAGTAAATTTAGAGTTATATCGTATCGTCCCGTACCGTACCGAACATCGCCGAAGAGTGACGTAGGTAGGGGACTTCCTCCCCCCAATCAAAGACTACGCTCACAATGCATATATCTATATTAGGGTGGTTCATTTTTTTTCTTTTTTATATTTTTTCATGGGCACTTGAAGAAAGTTATGAGGAATCCAAAAAAAAAAAAATCTGTGTAAAAACTTGACAATATTGGAAAATATTTAGAGGTCGCTACCGTCAATTGAAATAATTTAATTGGAAAAACGGAATACAAGTCGTATGGAATCTTCGAAACAGTTTGACCATTTGACAAATATACCCACATGGAAATAAAATATATTCAAAATATATGCGAAAATATATAAAACTTATACAATAGTAGATTACGATACAAGTGCGCGAAGTATGTGATTCTCGCACGAGTTTAGCTTGTCGCCCGAGCGAAGCGAGGGTGACAAAAACACGAGGGCGAGGATCACGTACGCGCACGTGTGTCGTATACTATTTTTTATAACTCAGTGTGCGAATTTCAATTTCGAAAATAAATATAAATATAAATATCTGTCTATCAGTAACCGAAAACCGGCTGGGAATGTGAATACTGTATTTTGGACAATATTCTATAGATATACTATTTACAGTGTGCGGAGTAAATCATTCTCTACACTCAGTGCGCGAATGTATAATATACTCCAGATACATTTGCGCACTGAGTGCGCGAATGTAGCTACTCCAGATGCATTCGCACACTGAGTGCATGAATGTATCTACTTGGAGCACCGCGCGCCACAGTGTGTGAATCGGGCACTTCGCACACTACCAACAGACATGAGAAATCGAAATTCGCACACTGAGTTATAAAAAATATATTTTGTCCGAAAAATCACATATTTCGCATATATTCTTGCATATAGGTTAAAATATATGCGGAATGTATTGATAAATACATTCGAGATCGATATTCGAAACATTCGACGTATAAGCTGAATGTATGCCGTATATATTTTTTAGTATGCGTGGAAACATATGTTGACGTATATTTACAAACACATTCAGGGTATAGAATAAATTTATTTCAAATATATCATTTATCTATGAAATCACATATAAATGATACATTTTAAATAAATTCAATTTATACCCTGAATGTGTTTGTGAATATACGTCGACATATATGATTCCATATATAAATGATATATTTTGAATGAATTAAAAATATATTCATATTATATATTTATTATATTAATTTTGAATTTATTTTATACCCTGAATGTGTTTCCAAATATACGCCAACATATATTTCCCCGTATATTGATAGTACATTACAATACGAGTCCGGTAAAACTTTTTATGACGAGTGTGAGGTTGCAGAACGAGCCGACGGCGAGTTTTGCAATCACACGAGATCAGAAGAAGTTTTGTCGTCGAGTATTGTACAAAATTTTACCTCAGAAGGTGTGAAAATGGGGGTCTTTACCCACGCGAAAGGTATACCCGAAAGGGATATAAGCTGAATAAAGGAGTGAATGAATGACCCCTTATAAAAATAAAATAATATTATGTTATTTGATTGTATCCTAAAAAGTCCGAAAAAAACAGTTAGCCATCGTGAACCCATCAATGAACATTACTGTACGTCAAATGTATTTAACATCTATAAATGTAGAAAATATATAAATTTATTGAAATAGTTCCCACAACGCCAGTGAGATGTCGTCGCGTGCGAGTATAAAGCTTCTACTTTCACCACCACTGTTGATGTCGCTGCGAATGTGAGACATCGAGATATGTCTCTTTTTCCTTTCGCAAGTACGTCCAGTTCCCCTCTCCGCACATGACCATCGCCAAAATAGTGCCGTGCGAAGATTGATAGGTTAGGGTTAACGTAAATTTGTAATCTATTATGTATCACAGAAATAGTTCCGTTATACCATTACAGACAACGGTTATAAATTAATATGCTATTAAAAATTATCATAGAAGCAAACAATCTGACAATGGCTAGTCGTGGTTAACGTTATAGGTTGGGAATGGTTATGGATAGGGAGGTGCGCGCCTGCGCGGCAAGGGAAGACGTGAGTTGCGAAAGGAGATATATCTCCGTCTCAACATGTTGGCGTCTATTCCTCTTCCAGTAATATAAGTTCTAAGACTCGCATATGCATGAAGTGATGAAGAGTTAAGTACGTTCAACCAAAGTTTCGACCAAATGCTGTGGATAAAACATATTGCAGTAACGGTAAATAATGTGAACATTGTTAGTGACAACAAGAATGCCATCCACAATATCGTAGACGGTATTGCAATTTCAACGTACCAACTGCGTGATTACTACAACTTTTTCGACGCGTAACCTCAGAATGGTTGGCTACTTCCCATAAGAGGTATAAACCGAAGATAAAGGAGAAGAAGAAGCGTGTATGAGTCCTTCTTGAAACGGACATTTTTATATTCCGGTAAGTAGTGCTTCAAATATTGTTACACGTTTATGGCTATTGAATTATATAGCTTCACATATGCTAGATCATGGTCCGAGTATACCTTTATTTATTATTTTTTTTTTAATTTTCTCATTATTCGGTCAAACCACATGTTTTAACTGGTTATAAAATTAAAGCAGGCCAATAATATTGGGATAATTTATTTTTCATTTTTTATTTTATTTTATTTCATCAATTTCTATTCAATACGAGTTTATACATATAAAAACAGCAATGAATGATATGACACGGACTGGTTCGTAGTTGACTAAAAACCTAACAGTGAAACATGATTTAACAACAATTATCTCATCATTCGCAGCCAAAATACGGCCACTCAAGATTGGAAACTCCATCAACATTTAAACGTGCAGGGTGCATTGACTCGTGCAGCAGAGTTGGTCCTGGATCAAGCAATTCAGGGGAGCTAGCAATTTCGTCGCAACATCCATAGTTAGGGTCTCTACATGCGACTACGGTGACCGGAGTACGACCTATTGAAGTGAACCGAGCATTTGACAACAATAATCAGAGACTAATCCTCAGTCTAAAAGCACACGCTGACTACTTAAGTAAAATTCTCTGGGTTGCGATTCTGTAACCCTCCGTTTACTCCGCTAACTCCGCTAACTCCGCTAACTCCGCTAACTCAGCGGAGACCGTTTGTTGGCTGAGGAGCGTCCAATCAGAGATCGTTTCGGATCGGTCTGTTTATTATTTTTATCGGTCTATCATTTTAATTCTCGTCTATTTTGACTTCAACTCGCTTTAGCTTACTCAATTTTCAGAATTTTTGAACGAAATTTGCAGAAATCATGTATTATAGTGTTTCAGGATTGGTTAAGAAATGAAAAGGTTTATATTATTATTACCAAGAAAGTTATCAATTTTTTTTCGCGACATTGCAAAAATCAGTTATGAATATCGTGGATTAAGTCCCCGGTTAGGCTTCCAGAGATCCGGGTTCGAGTCCCGGCCTGCCTGATAATTTTTCTTGTCAATTTGAGTTTGATTAATTCACTTTAATCAATTTACCTGGCGTCAAGGGGTCTACCTTCTGTAGCGTAATTATATTATAATTACTGAATAATAAATGGACCATGTTTCATTTCTACACAGTACATGGGACATTCGCTCATGCTGTGGAGTTTTTCATTAATATATAGATATATGTGTTGCAGCCGAGATGTATGAATCTATGTAAATATCACACAACACAAGAAAAGTAAACAAGCGCAGAGTGACAAGAGAAGTTAAAAGGTAACATTCGTTGGGCGGCTAGGTGGTCTAGTGGATTAAGTCCCCGGTTAGGCTTCCAGAGATCCGGGTTCGATTCCCGGCCTGCCTGATAATTTTTCTTGTCAATTTGAGTTTGATTAATTCACTTTAGTTATGAATATCTTAAAGGGCTTCGGAAGACTAACGAATTTCGAGTAACCGAAAACTTCCAGTGAGAAAGTTGTTCATCAAGGTCCAAATAAGTTTTCTGGAAAGTTTCACTTCAATCGAATAAATGGTTAGAAAATTGTTAATACTTTAAAGCATTACCGCCTAGTTCTCTCGCGCGTAAGAATAAATACTAAAATAAACTCAGTAAATCTATATCAATATTGAATTTGATTAATAAAATATTATATTCAATATCAAATAATATCTTTCTCATTAAAATAAATAGTACAATCTATATTATAATGTATTTATGAATTATTATTAAGAATAAAAAATTAGGGCCCCGCGTTTGTTGCGACTAGCGGCAGGGCAAAGCCCACGGCGCCGTACGACTACCGATCCGAAAAGGTCTGCAATTGGACGCTCCTCAGCCAACCAACGGTTTCCGCTGAGTGAGCGGAGTTAGCGGAGAGTTACAGAATCGCAACCCTGAAAACAAATCAACACGGCTAGGCCTACACAGTCGACGTAGACTTTGGGTCGAGGTGAGTGTTCTTCGCGATGGCACACAACTAACATTGATACTAAAATCCCACAATTTGAAGATTAAAATTCGGATAATCCTCTGGTATTTTTATCAGACCCACAGAAATATTTTAATAAAAATTTTGAATAAAAATTGTATATGAAACTGCTCTACTGGTTTTAGCTAACTTTTGGTATGGCACTGATAAAAATTCAATCAATTCTTATGTTCAATATCGTAAAGCATTCTATAAGCAACTATTTTGTATTTAATCTAGAGTATAGAGACCAAATCCATGGGCTTTCTCATGGTATGGAGTAAACGATGACTCTGGATAACGTATCGATCAGTTCAGAGAAAAATACTTGAACACCGCAAGTAATTTCGGTTCCTGAAAGCAATCAATGATCCATCGATGGTTCAGAACTTTTATTTACAGTTTATAGTCGCAAAGGATATTGTTTGACGGCATTAAGTCAGCGCCGTCTTCTTCGACGAAGACATCATTCAACAGCTGTTCAAGTATTTCGGTGGCTATTCCTCCCATAACGCGAAATTCTTGACTTCTCTGATTTGCGTTTTGATAGAAATTTCCCGTCTTGTTTTGTCTGTAGGAACTACGATTCCTGACCATTAAAGAATTTATTGACATTCTCTATCTTACATATTTCTAGTGTTTCCTAGAATTCCACTTAGGGTTTGGCTTCTTTCCTTTGATGATTTCTTCCTATAGTCAAGGTGCTTCTTCTGTGATATTGAAAAAGAATTGAATTTGTCAAATCTAATTTGAATCCAAGAAAAAATAAATGAATTAATTTAATTTAATCAAATTTAATTAACTGTTCCATTTAAAAAAAAAATGTAATATCATTTTTTACCATAACGCGAAATCCTCTACTCCTCTAACTTGCGTTTGAACAGAAATTTCCTGAGCTTCCTGCGGTTTTGTTGTACTTTTTTTTTGTTCATTGCAGTTCTAGTGTTCCCTAGAATTCCCATTAGGGTTTAGCTCTACTGTTTTTATGTAAAATAGATAAAGGTACGGTAATTCGCCTACATTGATTGCTATACACAGAGAGTTGAAAAGATTGAGAAAAAGAAATAAAAATTCTTGCGACGATGAGGGGTCAGCATAACCTTATTTATTAAGATTTTTCTGTAAAAATTATTATTATTATTTTATTTTGTTTTTCTACTGTATGGCGAAATCTATTCCACGAAGATATGAGTCAACCTTTCTTTTTTTTTGACTTTTTTTTTTTTTTTTGGAATTCGCCTTAGGGTTCGGCCTTTTTTTATTTTTCCCTATAGTCGAGGTGCTTTTCCCAACTTTGCACCTCGACTGGCTCTACTGTTTTAGGTGGGATCCGAACCACCAGAGCCGCGGTTGAGGCACATGATTTTTTTTTTTTTTCTCAGTAGTGCCAGGAGGGACTTGAACCCCCGATCTATCGATCCGTAGTCGGTGTTCTTGTCCACGAGCCACCGCGCTCTATTAAAAATCACAGTTATTACCATTATTGAATAGTCAATTAGGAGCATGCTTTTTCCTTCCATTGATTAAGAATTATTGAATATTAATTATTATTGTTATTCATTTTTTTTATTCAAAACTTAATTATACTTCCATCTCCTTTTCTTCCATCATTTTACTTCTTCCTTCTGATTCCCCTGAGGAGAACTACACGAAGGCGTTCCTCAAAGAAATGCTCTTAGTTTTGGCAACAAAACTACTAAAAAATCTAACTTATCAAGCGGATGAAGACATTTGTACAAACTTAAATTTTCTCACGGCATGTTTTTTCTCTGCAATCAAACGAACTCGTCAAGTTTTTCAGAAAAATCACTCGCGCTCCTTAGCCCTAGACGGGGCAACTTATTTTTTAATTAATAATAATATTAATATTTTTTTCTGTAAAAAATATTATTATCCGTATGAACGGCGCTTTGGTATTCGACTACTCCAACTGTTCCAGTGAAAAAAATTTTCTTCCTCATATTTTTTCCCATAACGCGAAATCCTTGAATCCTCTGACTTGCGTTTAAACAGAAATTTCCTGAGCTTCCTGCGTTTTGGTTTACTTTTTTTTCGTTCATTGCAGTTCTAGTGTTTCCTAAAATTCCCATTTAATATACCCCCTTAAATAGTATTTTTTACCATGTTCCACAATTTAATATGAGCAATTGCATCACAGTTTTATTTAAATGATGTTTAGGTAACCATATACCTTTCAATCTATCCAGAATAACTTATTTCATTGAGTTATGTGATAGAGTGAGCCAATAATATATGGTTCAGTAGCACTAACCACAGAGAGGATTTTTATTTGGGACATGTCATAAGTGAAATTGATCAACGAATTATAAAAAAGAGACATTATTTTACTACAGTATTTTATTTTATTTTTTTACTGTATGGTGGAATCTATTTCCACGAAAAGTATTTCGGTGGCTATTTCTCCCATAACGCGAGATTCTTGACTCCTCTTACTTGCGTTTGAGCAGAAATTTACTGAGCTTCCTGCGTTTTTTTACTTTCTTTTTGTTCATTGTAGTTCTAGTGTTCCCTAGGATCAATTTCAGTGTTGACGGCGCCCCGGTATTCGAGTCAACCGATGGTCAAGTATTTCGTAATTTTTTTTTATTCAAAAAAACATAACTAACCATTCATTTTGGGCAGGAGATTAGCGCATATGATTGTATTGAAAAAAAGTCTAGCTGACGATTTAAGTGTAGTGAATGTCTATTCGATTATTTCCAAAGTGACTATGCTGTAGAAATCTATTTCCACGAAGACATGAGTCAACCGATGGTCAAGTATTTCGGTGGCCATTCCTCCCGTAACGAGAAGTTCTTGAATCCTCTGACTTGCGTTTGAACATAAATTTCCTGCGTTTTTAATTAACTCCCGGACACATTAGTGTTGAAAAGTCACGAAATTTCAATTTTATCCTTTTTTATTTATGCTTTTTCTGTGAAAATTATTATTATCCTTGCATAATGCAAGGAAGTATCAATGGAATAATGTGATTCGTGATTTTTCACCATGCGTTAGTGTTAGCTAAATCTTCTCAATCATACACGGCAATACCCTTTAGGGTTCGGCACTCTTTCGTCAATTATTATTCATAATAAGCTGACTGTAAAGCTCGTGAATGGGTGATATTCCTACTGTTTTATAGTCTACCTATTTTTCACGAGTTTCTTCCAAAAACTTCGATTATGAGATCAAATCGGTAATTGCTATTCAAATCTTAGCGAATCTTCTTAACAGCCGCTAAGGATTTTGTTTAACGGCATTAGGTCAGCGCCGTTTTCTTCCACGAAGACATGATTCAACAGATGGTAAAGTATTTGGGTGGCTATTCCTTACATGAAGCGAAGTTATTGACTACTCTGATTCGCGTTTGAACAGAAATTTCCCCGCGAAGTCGCCTCCGTCCTGTTTTACAGACGTTGGAGTTCTAGTGTTCCCTAGAATTCCCTTTAGGGTTCAGCCTTATTTCGTTATTTATTTTCACCTATATATCGAGAGAAAGGATTTCTTGAACCGATAAAATATATTTTTTTGGAATCATTAGTTGGGTCAAATATTTCTGATTTGGTTAAAATAAATCTCGTTCAATCTGAAGTTATCGCTTGTTTCCCCTAACACTACTTCTTTGGGGGGGGACTTGAACCCACGATCTATAGATTCGTAGTCTGTGTTCTTGTCCCCGAGCCACCGTGGCTCTACTAAAAATCACAGTTATTACCATTAGTGAACAGTCAATCAGCAGTATGCTCTTTTCTTCATTTGATAAAGAATACTCACAGCTTCTTTATTCTTCTTAATTATCAATTTTTAAAATTCATCTCTCTGGTGATTAAAAAAAAAAAAACAACCCATCATCATAACTATCGGCCATACAGGATTATCCGAATTTGCAATAACAATGCCTATGTTTTATCTAAGTGAACCTACAACCAGTTATGTTTAAGAAAATATGTGCCATCCCGAAGATACTCGTGTAAAAATCGTCATCAGAAAAATATATATATATGGGGGATTCCACGTGAACTCGGTAAATGTTTGACCCTGACACCTTTCGATTCGGACCATGATTTTTTATGTTATCGTACCTGATCGAAGTGACGCTCCGAATTTTTTTCAGATTTTGTCGAACAGCCGCCATTTTTTTTTTAAATTCACAAAACGGCAACATAAGAGCCCCAATTCAAAAATCTGAAAAAATTCTCAAAAATCCTCTGCAAGATATCAAAATTTTTCAGCCTTGAGCCAAAGTGGGCAAACGTTTGCTTCCATTCTTTTTCGTGCTTTTTTCGATAAAAAATTATGAAAAAGAACAGCTGCAGTTGCCAGTCCACTGTGAACTGTTGCTTCAACGTTTTTATACGTCACCCACGATTTTTGGAAATTTTATCAGATTTTTCCCATGCGATTCTTTTTCATCCAATCTGAATCCGAAGATATGAGAAAAAATATAATGATGACGACGACGACGACGACGACGACGACGACGACGACGACGACGACGACGACGACGACGACGACGACGACGACGACGACGACGACGACGACGACGACGACGACGACGACGACGACGACGACGACGACGACGACGACGACGACGACGACGACGACGACGACGACGACGACGACGACGACGACGACGACGACGACGACGACGACGACGACGACGACGACGACGACGACGACGACGACGACGACGACGACGACGACGACGACGACGACGACGACGACGACGACGACGACGACGACGACGACGACGACGACGACGACGACGACGACGACGACGACGACGACGACGACGACGACGACGACGACGACGACGACGACGACGACGACGACGACGACGACGACGACGACGACGACGACGACGACGACGACGACGACGACGACGACGACGACGACGACGACGACGACGACGACGACGACGACGACGACGACGACGACGACGACGACGACGACGACGACGACGACGACGACGACGACGACGACGACGACGACGACGACGACGACGACGACGACGACGACGACGACGACGACGACGACGACGACGACGACGACGACGACGACGACGACGACGACGACGACGACGACGACGACGACGACGACGACGACGACGACGACGACGACGACGACGACGACGACGACGACGACGACGACGACGACGACGACGACGACGACGACGACGACGACGACGACGACGACGACGACGACGACGACGACGACGACGACGACGACGACGACGACGACGACGACGACGACGACGACGACGACGACGACGACGACGACGACGACGACGACGACGACGACGACGACGACGACGACGACGACGACGACGACGACGACGACGACGACGACGACGACGACGACGACGACGACGACGACGACGACGACGACGACGACGACGACGACGACGACGACGACGACGACGACGACGACGACGACGACGACGACGACGACGACGACGACGACGACGACGACGACGACGACGACGACGACGACGACGACGACAATAATAATAATAATAATGATAATGATAATGATAATGATAACGATAATTTTTTTTTTTTTTTTTTTGGTAGGTGGAGAATGCGATTACGCACCATATGGAAGCTGTCAGCGCTTCCCCGTGTGTGGGGCTCCCTAGGTAGGTATACCCACTAAACTCCACCTCCTTCTCAGGCATTCGCCCACCCTGGAACCGCTGTTTGCATTACTTCGGGGTGATGCCGTTCTTGAGCCCTGGTGGCGCCTTCGTTCTTTTCTTACTTTCTTTTCTGTTTCAGGTGTCACGGTCTGTGAGGTTCATCCTGCTCTGCCTTTTTTCTCTTCAGTACCTCCTCAATGTAGGATTGCACTTGCTGCCATCTTTCCTCGTTCACGTACATCGCTGTCAGGATGTTGTCCGGGGTAATGTCGCCTATTTTTGTTTCTAGGTCACGCCTTTGTGTCTGCCATCTGTCGCACTCGAAAAACGTGTGGTTGGCATCGTCCTTGGGGGAGTCACCGTATTGGCAGGCTGGGCTCTCAGCTTTTCCCATCTTATGCAGGTAAGCGTTGAAATACCCGTGTCCGGTGAGGAACTGGGTGAGGTAGTAGTTGACTTCTCCGTGCCCTCTTTCCGTCCACTCCGCGATGTTTCCGATGAGCCTGGCGGTCCATCTTCCTCTGCTTTCCCTGCTCCAGCGCGCTTGCCACTGTTGCGTGGTGGCCGCTTTGGCATCCGCCATTGCAGCTTCTTTTCCTCTGATTGCTGCGGTTTTGTAGATGCTCTTCCTTTCCGCGGCCATTAGCTCGATGGGGGTGACTCCCGCTATCACGAGTACGGCTGGTTCTGACACGGTACGATACGAGCTTGCTACCCTGAGGGCTCTTCTCCTTTGCACCGATGCCATCAACTTTCTGTTCTTTCCTTGTTTCGGCGCCTCGGCCCAGATTTCACAGCCATAGAGGAGGATCGAGTGCGTCACCGACATCAAGAGTCTTCGTTTGTTCGCGGTCGGACCTCTCATGTTTGCCATCAATCTGCTGAGCGATGTAGTGGCCTTCGCTGCCCTGTCAGACGCGTGTTTGATGTGTTGCCAGAATGTCAGCTTCGTATCCAGCCTCACTCCCAGGTACTTCACCGCTCGTTCCGTGAGTATTACCTCCGCTCCTACTTTGATCTCCACGATTGTGGGAATTCGTTTCCTTGTAAGTAGCAGTATCTGCGTTTTTTCCGCTGCAAGGCTTAGCCCGTGGTTCTTCATCCAGGAGTTCACGCGTCTCATGACTTGGTTCAGCCTCCTCTGCGCGTCCTCGGTGTTCCGCGCGGTGATCACTGCGGCAATATCGTCCGCGTAACCGATCAGGAAGGTGTCTTCGGGCATTTCCATGCGGAGAACCCCGTCGTAGGAGATATTCCATAGATCCGGCCCCAGGACTGATCCCTGGGCCGCTCCCGCCGTAATCTTTTTCCGCCGAGGTCCTTCCGTCGTGTCGTAAATCAGTTCCCTGTCTTTGAGGTACTCCCCGACCATCCGCAGTAGGTACTGTGGCACCCTGAAGGTGTTTTCTAGGGCGGTCAGGATGTCGCACCACCTGGCGGAATTAAAAGCGTTCTTCACGTCTAGGGTTGCCAGAACGATAATTTTTCTGGAATGGTGATTCCCCTATTGGGCCGCCTGGACGGCCTAGACCACTTCCTCCACTGCTTTTACTGTGGAGTGCCCTTTTCTGAAGCCGTGTTGTCTTTCTGAAAGGTCGCCTGCCTCCCGGATGGCTGCAGCCAGCCGTGGTTTTAGCATTCTTTCCAGCAGTTTTCCCGCTGTGTCGAGCATACATAAGGGCCTGTACGCTGACGGCGTATCCAGGTTTCCTTTTCCTTTGCTGATAAGCACCAGGCGCTGTGTCTTCCAGTTCTTGTAGAAGATACCGTCGCTCAAGCAGCTGTTGTACATTTTCAGTAGAAGCCGGGGGCAGGTTTGGGCTGTCAGCTTTAGTGCTTCTGCTGGTATACCGTCCGTTCCGGGGGCTTTTTTTGCTTTGCATGGACTTTGTGGCCATTTCTAGTTCCTTCCCACTGAAAGGTGGAGCCTCGTGTTGTTGATTATGGATGGTGCTATCTTGATCCCTAACTGGGTGCGTCGGAAAGAGCACATCCACGATGGTCTTCATTCTTGAGGCGCTCAGGGGTGGGCTTGCCGCTTGTGTACCCAGTTTACGCATGACTACTTTGTAGCCGAGTTCCCACGGATCATTGTTGACCTCCTGTCGGAGGTCCTCCCATTTCTGTTGCTTGCTTGCGTTGATTGTTCTTTTAAGCTCTCTCTTCGCGGTTTTGTATTCCTCCAGGGTAGGTCCTTCGATGTCCGCGGTGGTGTTGTTGTTTCTCCTACCTCTGGTGACCTTGCGTCTTAGTCATAAACATCGTTGCCTGAGTGTGGCAATTTCTGGTGTCCACCAGTATACCGGCTTTCTGTGGCCGCTCTTCAGGCGTGGCATCGAGGTGTTACACGCCTGGCGTATGAGCCGCATCGTGGCGTCTGCGATTTCTTCGGCAGTGCCCATTTTTTCCAGGATTGCGTCTTTTCCTTCCTCTATCACTGCTGTGAAGAGTTCTTCGTTCAGCTTGGCCACGTTCCATCTGGCTGTGCGCCTCTGGTTTGCGTTGGCTGCGCGCTGGTCCTCTCGTACGTCGTACACGATGTATTGATGATCGCTGCCCGTGTATTCCTCGATGACTCTCCAGTTCGTCACCTCAGGCATTATGGTTTCCGACGCGAAGGTGATGTCAGGTATCGTCTCGCCGTAGCCGGGCCGTCTGGAGGTTGTGGTGTCCCCCTCGTTCATCACATTGAGTCCTAGTCTGGCGGTCATCTCGAGGATCCGTCTTCCCCTGGTATCCGTGGTGTTCATTCTCCATTCCGGGGCCTTAGCGTTAAAGTCGCCGGCGACCAGGATCGCTCCTCCAAAATCTCGCACTGTGTCCTCTAGCGCGTCCAGCTTCTCTTGGAAGTCGCGTATGCCTTCGTTTGGCGTGAAATAGTAGCTCACGAGTATGGTTGCTTCGGTTTTCACCCAGACGTATCCTCTCCCCGCTCCGTGGCGTTCGATGGGAGTCGTTCTGATGTCCGGGATCCAGATGGCAGCTGTATCTAAGGCGTCTGTGAACCAGCCGGGTCCTTCTTTGTTCGGATACTGTTCGCTTATGACTATTGCGTCGGCCGCTAGGTCGAGCCTGAGCTGCGTCAGAAGGTAATCGGCGGTTCTACTTCTGTGGAGGTTTCCTTGCAGAACTCTCATTTTCCGATCATTTTCTTTGTCTTTTCGAGTGCCTCCCTGAACGTCAGGCAGGCCCCCGTACCCGGTACATGGGCCACTGTTTCTGGGTCCAGTCCGCGTTCCGCGCACAAAATACACCTTACGTTTTCTTTGCACGTGTTTTTCACATGGCCTTTCTCTCCACATTTGTAGCACAGTCCTTGACTCCCCCTGTCTGGTCCTCTGCAGTTTGCTTGCTGGTGTCCGTAGCCGAAGCACTTGTAGCAGCGTGTGACGACCGCTCTTCGTCGGATTCTGCTGTTGGTCCATCCGATCTTTATTCGGGACTTTTCTAGCAGCTTGTTCGCGTCCTGTTCGTTCATCTGCACAATAGCCATTCTCTGTGCTCTGCTGTTCGGCTTTGTAACGTAAACTTGGAGTTCCCCCGCAGGGTCGTTCAGCTCTCTCCCGATGGATTCTTGCACCTCTTCCGCGGTTGTCTGATCGTCCAGATCTCTGATCTCTAATGTTGTCTTAGGGGTGAGGTTGCGCACGGCCGCCTTCTCTCCAAGAATTGTTTTCAGAGTTGCACGGAATCCTTCTATGTCTTTCGTCTTAGCCCCTAACTCCAAGAGGACGTCGCCAGCCCTTGTTTGCCGTACCGTTCTGATCTCCGTTTCCGTGTCGTCTGGGTGAGCGTTGCTGCGGATCTCTCGGAGTATTTCGGCGTACATTTTCCCTTTTGCAGGTTTTATGAGAATCGCCTCGTGTCGGGGTTTCCCTCTTCTCTTCTGTCGTTGCTTTTTTGTCTTATCCGGTTGTTTCTTGTTCGTCCCTTGGCTGGAGGCGTCATCCTTCGTCTCTGTCTTCCCCGTTCCGTCAGGGTCATTTTTCCGGTTGCGTTCGTTTCGTGGTGGAACCAGCCTCCATCCGTTTGTGTCTTCGTCGACTTTTTTCTTCTTTTCTGCCTCCTTCCCTATCGGGCTTGACGCGACTCTTTTTTTAGACTCTGGTTCCGCTGTGAAAGTTCGTCCCGCCTTGTCTGGTACTGGTTGCCGTGACTGTTGTCGGTGTAGCACTATGTTTCCCAAGTCGTGTCTTATTGTTTCCAATATGTCGACCGATTCTTCGAGTTCGGTGAGCCCAGTCTTTATATCCATGCTGATGTTGCGTTGTCGGTCGGTAGCTGCCTTCATCTTTCTGATAGCTTTCTTGCAGTTCTCCAGTTCTGCGTCAATCAATCTCCTCGCTTTTTCGAGTTGGCTCGTCTCGCAAGGGTTCGAAGAGTCTACTTCCGTCGTTTCCCCGTCAGTTCCTCTCCGTCGGTCTGGGTTCGTTGCGTCTCTCGGTCTTTCACCGCTTTCTGTCTCCGTGTTTGGGTCCCCTTTGTTGGGGGTCTCGGTGTTGACGCCTGCTGTCGAACTTTCCCTTCTGTCTGCAGGCTCAGGTGATCTCCGTATCTTTGAACTCCGCCTGAATGGATCTCCTGTGGTATTGTCGTGCATTTGGCCTCCCCCAAAATCCATGAGGCCGGCACCGACCACCGGGGCTTTCACCCGATCGGAATCGGTGGTGATATTCCCCCCCCTTAGGGGTACTCACTTGGGGTACTTTGTTTTTAAGCACATCTTCCATATTGTTGGATTTCTGGATGGGTTACCTTCCCTTAGTGTTTTGGCTCGCGGGAGTTATTTTATTTCACTCCTACCTTCTGCCCGTGTTGCCAAGGACAGCGAGCATTCCTCAATCCACCACCCGAGGACGCGCCACGTATGAGTATCACCTCCCACTGTGGAATAATTTTTTTTTTTTTTTTTTTTATCCGAAGAGTTGGAGAATGCGTTTATGCACCATGGCAGAGGCCCTCGGGACCTCCAGTGTGTGGGACTCTACTGACGTTTTTCTGTCAGTCCTACCCACTAAACTCCCACCTCTTTCAAGTAACCTCATTGTGACATGAGGTTACCACCCTGGACCCGCGTTAGCTTTGCAAAGGGTGGCCTGTCTTTGCCAGACTTGGCGTTCGCTCCTTTCTGTTTTTCTTTCCTTGGAACCTTTAGTAGGGTGTACTTGGTCGTCCGTGTCCCACGCCGGCCTGTGGCCTCACGTGGTATCTTCTTTCCTGGTTTCACTTTCCTGGTTTTCAGAAGGAAATAGGGGGTACTTAGTTGATGTCTTCCGCTGGGCGGTTATCGTCAACCAAGTTTGCGCGTTTCTTGGTCCTCAGCACCGTCTCGACATAGGTGGCTGTTGAGTCCCAGTTATTCTCGTTCTCCAGCATGAGCTCCACAATGTTGTCGGGAGTGAATCGTCCGATTCTTTCGGTGAGCCGCTGTCGGTCTGATGCCCACCGTCCGCAGATGAAGAGCGTGTGCTCTGCGTCATCGCGCGGATGTCCGCACGCCGTGCAGCCGGGGGTTGTCACCTTTCCTGCCCTATTCAGATAGGCTCGGAAGTATCCGTGTCCGGAGAGCAGCTGCGTGAGGTAAAAGTTCACCTGCCCATGTTCTCGCTTCATCCATGTTTTGACGCACGGGATCAGGCGAGCAGTCCATCTGCCTCGACTATCCTCGTTTCGTCTGTTCTGCCATTTCTCCAGGGTCTCTCTCCTTTCCTCCTTGGCAATGTCTCGCCGGTTGATATCCTGGCCCGTTCTTTCGGCTTTCTTCATCTTGTCGAAAACTGCTTCTCTCTCCAGCGCTAGCAGGTCCACAGGGATAACCCCCGCAATCGCCAATACCGCTGGTTCTGATACAGTGCGGTATGCACTGTTAATTCTTAGAGCAGCTCTGCGCTGTATTCTTCCAATTTTCGTTCTGTGCACCTCCGTTCGAAGTGTTTCCCCCCATATTTCTGCTCCATACAGCAGCATGGAGTTTGTGACGGACATCAGCAATCTCCTTTTGCACGCTCTCGGTCCTCCAACGTTTCTCATCAGCCGGCTGAGCGATGCCGTCGCTTCCGATGCTTTGTCTGCAGTTTTCCTGATGTGTTCCCCGAAGCTCATCTTAGAATCTAGGGTGAACCCAAGATACTTGATGTTTTCTTTGGTCCTGATAAGTTGATTCTCCACCTTCATTTCTCGGATGTTGTCGAAGGTCGCTTTCTGCTTTCCAGTGAGAAGGATAATCTCGGTCTTTTCTGCTGCCAGATCCAGTCCGTGATGATCTAACCATCTTCTGATTTGGCGCATAACCAAGGACAGTTTGTCTTGAATATCTTCCTGACTTCTTCCCGTAATCACGATTGCGATATCATCTGCGTAGCCGACGAGACGGCAGCCATCGGGGAGTTCCATCTTGAAAATATCGTCGTAGGAGATATTCCATAACTCCGGGCCTAGGATTTATCCTTGAGCGGCTCCTGCCGTAACCTTTCTGGATTTCAATCCGTCCTTGGTGTCGTACAGAAGGTGTCTATCCTTCAGATAGTTTTCCACCATTCTCAGTACGGAGGGACGTTGTACTTCCCTCTCAGAGGAGTTATCATGTTTTTCCAGCTGGCCAAGTTGAACGCGTTTCTAACGTCAAGACCTGCGAGCATTACTATCCCCTTCGAATGCTGATTCTTTGTTTGTTCTGCCTCGAAGATCTTTTCAACTGCCGCGACAGCGTCGTTCGTCGATTTACCTTTGCGAAAGCCAAACTGCATGTCAGACAGGTCGCCGCTGGCCTTTATCGCCGCCTGGAGTCTCGGTCTTATAAGCTTCTCTAGGACTTTCCCCGCTGTGTCGAGCATACACAGTGATCGGTTACTCGAAGCTGTGTTCGGGTCTCCCTTGCCTTTACTGATCAGCACTAGCTTCTGCCTCTTCCATGTCTTCGGAAAAGTCCCGGTCTTAAGGCATGCATTGTACATGTTCAGTAAGGTCTGGGGCGATACTTTTGTCACGAGCCTAAGGACTTCAGAGGGGATCCCGTCCGGTCCTGGAGCTTTTTGGTTCTTCATGGATTTAACGGCTGATTTTAGCTCCACTTCCGTGAAGAGAGGGATGTCTTCGGTCAGTTCTATGGGCTGCTCCTGCCTTTCCTCATGTTCTGGACACCGCGTCGAAACGATGTCCTCCATCACGTCTACTTCACGTAGAGGGGGTTTAGCAAACTTGCCCAGTTTCTTTATCACAATTTTGTAACCTAGTCCCCACGGGTCGTTGTCGATTTCTGTGCAGAGGGCTTGCCAGTGCCCCTTCTTGCTGCTCTTGATACCTTCGCTGAGTTGCTTTCTCGCTGCTCGTTCTTTCTCCTTCCGTCGCTCTACCTCTGCTCGGTCCGTTCCTCTTCTAGCTCGTTGGGTACGTCTTCGTAGCCGTTGACACTCTCTCCTCAGGTCGGCGATTTCCTGGTTCCACCAGTAGACAGGAGGTTTGCCGTGTCTGCCCGATTTTTTTGGCATTGACCTTCTGCAGGCCTCTTCTAATAATGTCATTACCGCGTCCACTAGCTGCTCTGCGTCTTCTGTGGTCTCTACTGTTAACGCCGCTATTTCGTCCGCTTTTTCCTTGATCACGCGTTCGAATTTCTCTATGTCCATCTTTGCAAGGTTCCATCTGGAGGCACGTTGGTGTTGCGGTTTCTGTTGCGATTGTCCATTGGAAAAGGTTATGTATAGATGATCACTGTGGTTGTAATCATCTAGAACTTCCCAATCGTTTATCGCGCCTGCGATGTCCTCGGAGGCGAGGGAGATGTCTGGGACCGTCTCTCTTTGACCTACGTGAAGTTAGCCCCCCACTATTAGAAAAAAATATTTTTGAAAGTTGTTCCAGATTGTTCTACATTTGTTCTACATTGTTCCAAGATGAAAATTTTCCAACGTGAAAAATACGGCTGAGGATTCAAAAAAACGGATTTTTGAGTCAGCCCCCCACTTTTTGAAAAAGTGAAATTTCTCGAGTGTTCCGGGTTGTTCTAGTTGTTCTGAACATTGTTCCAGAATCCCGGAGTCGCAAGTCCAAAACTGGACTGGAAACGGTCGAAAATCGCACACCGAACGGAAAAAATGCAATAAAAAAGTTCACTTGTTTGTTTCGGCGATCTCTCGAGTTGTTCCGAGTCGTTCTAGTTGTTCTGAACATTGTTCCAGAGTCTCAAAGTCGCAAATCCAAAACTGAACCGGCAACGATGGAGAATCGCTAATCGAAACGGAGAAAAATGCGATGAACAAGTTCAGGGGATTGTTCTAGTCGTTCCGAACATTGTTCCAGAATCTTGGAGTCGTGAGTCCAAAACTGGACCGAAAATAGTCGAAAAACGCACACCGAAACGGAAAAAGAGGAGTAACGGAGTTCCGGAACTTGTTCCGACAATCTCTCGAATTTTTTCTGACTTGTCCTAATTGTTCTGAACATTGTTCCGAAGTCCTAAGATCGCAAGTCCAAAATTGAACGAGAAACGGTTGAAAAACTCACATCAAAATGGAAAAAGTGAAATAACGGAATTCCGGGACTTGTTCCGGCGATCTCTCGAGTTGTTCTAGTTGTTCTGAACATTGCTCTAGAATCTTGAAGTCGTCAGTTCAAAACTGAACCAAAAGCGGTCGAAAAACGCATACCGAAACGGGAAAAGTGGGATGAAGGAGTTCCGGAACTTGTTTCGGCGATCTTTGGAGGTGTTCCGAGTTGTTGTGGTTGTTCTGAACATTGTTCCAGAGTCTCAAAGTCGCAAGTCCAAAACTGGACCGGAAACGGTCAAAAATCCCACACCGAACGGAAAAAATGCAATAAAAGAGTTCACTTGTTTGTTTTGGCGATCTCTCGAGTTGTTCTGAGTTGTTCTAGTTGTTCTGAACATTGCTCTAGAATCTTGAAGTCGTCGGTCCAAAACTGGACCAAAAGCGGTCGAAAAACGCATACCGAAACGGGAAAAGTGGGATGACGAAGTTCCGGAACTTGTTTCGGCGATCTTTTGAGTTGGTCCGGGTTGTTCTAGTTGTTCTGAACATTGTTCCAGAATTCCGGAGTCGCAGGTCCAAAACTGGCCCGGCAACGGTCGAAAATCGCTAACCGAAACGGAAAAAAGTGCAATACAAAAGTTCAGGGGATTGTTCGAGTTGTTTTGAACATTGTTCTGGAATCTTGAAGTCGTAAGTCCAAAACTGTACCAGAAACGGTCGAAAAACGCACACCGAAACGGAAAAAGTAAAATGAAGGAGTTCCGAGATTTGTTCCGGCGATCTCTCGAGTTGTTCCGTGTTGTTCTAGTTGTTCTGACCATTGTTCCAGAATCCCGAAGTCGCAAGTCTAAAACTGAACGATGAACGGTCGAAAAACGCACACCAAAACGGTAAAAGTGAAATAAACGAGTTTCGAGACTTGTTCCGGTGATCTCTCGGGTTCTTCCGTGTTGTTTTAGTTGTTCTGACCATTGTTCCAGAATCTCGGAGTCGCAAGTCCAAAACTGGACCGAAAACGGTCGGAAATCGCACTCCGAAACGGAAAGAGTGGATCAATGGAATTTCGGGACTTGTTCCGGCGATCTCCCGAGTTGTTCCGGGTTGTTCTAGTTGTTCTGACCATTGTTCCAGAATCCCGAAGTCGCAAGTTCAAAACTGAACGAGAAACGGTCGAAAAACGCACACCGAAACGGTGAAAGTAAAATAAACGAGTTTCGAGACTTGTTCCGGTGATCTCTCGGGTTGTTCCGTCTTGTTCTAGTTGTTCTGACCATTGTTCCAGAATCCCGAAGTCGCAAGTCTAAAACTGAACGAGAAACGGTCGAGAAACGCACACCAAAACGGTAAAAGTGAAATAAACGAGTTTCGAGACTTGTTCCGGTGATCTCTCGGGTTCTTCCGTGTTGTTTTAGTTGTTCTGACCATTGTTCCAGAATCCCGGAGTCGCAAGTCCAAAACTGGACCGAAAACGGTCGGAAATCGCACCCCGAAACGGAAAGAGTGGATCAATGGAATTTCGGGACTTGTTCCGGCGATCTCCCGAGTTGTTCCGGGTTGTTCTAGTTGTTCTGACCATTGTTCCAGAATCCCGAAGTCGCAAGTTCAAAACTGAACGAGAAACGGTCGAAAAACGCACACCGAAACGGTAAAAGTAAAATAAACGAGTTTCGAGACTTGTTCCGGTGATCTCTCGGGTTGTTCCGTGTTGTTCTAGTTGTTCTGACCATTGTTTCAGAATCCCGGAGTCGCAAGTCCAAAACTGGACCGAAAACGGTCGGAAATCGCACTCCGAAACGAAAAGAGTGGATCAATGGAATTTCGGGACTTGTTCCGGCGAGCTCCCGAGTTGTTCCGGGTTGTTCTAGTTGTTCTGACCATTGTTCCAGAATCCCGAAGTCGCAAGTTCAAAACTGAACGAGAAACGGTCGAAAAACGCACACCGAAACGGTAAAAGTAAAATAAACGAGTTTCGAGACTTGTTCCGGTGATCTCTCGGGTTGTTCCGTGTTGTTCTAGTTGTTCTGACCATTGTTTCAGAATCCCGGAGTCGCAAGTCCAAAACTGGACCGAAAACGGTCGGAAATCGCACCCCGAAACGGAAAGAGTGAATCAATGGAATGTCGGGACGTGTTTCGGCGATCTCCCGAGTTGTTCCGGGTTGTTCTAGTTGTTCTGAACATTGTTCCAGAGTCCCGAAGTCGCAAGTCTAAAACTGGACCGACAACGGTCGAAAATCGCTAACCGAAACGGAAAAAAATGCAATACAAAAGTTCAGGGGATTGTTCTGGTTGTTTTGAACATTGTTCTGGAATCTTGAAGTCGTAAGTCCGAAACTGCACCGGAAACGGTCGAAAAACGCACACCGAAACGGTAAAAGTGAAATAAAGGAGTTCCGAGACTCGTTCCGGCGATCTCTCGGGTTGTTCCGGGTCGTTCTAGTTCTACCCGGAAAAACCACCAATTTTTGTATGGCTTATCATATTTAAAAAACAAAATTCTACGATATGCCCTGCATTCTTCCAAACTTGTTCGACATTGTTCCAGAATATTATCCCGTCAACTGTGAAATTTAAGTTGAAATTTTTCCATTCGATTTTCTTAGCTGTTCTAGGGATGTGGGGATGAAGAAATTTGTTCGATGCCCTTCTAGCGGCGTTGAAAGATTTTTTCAGGTTTTTCTAGTCGTATCGAACAATGATGAGGCTTGTTCTGGTCGTACGGATAATTATTCCTAATAATTGTACTAGCGAAATCGAGCATCGCGGCCCCTACCTTCCAAAATCAAGGATTTTCCGAATTCCCCTGCGTTGTTCCAGTCGAATTGTACATTTGTCCGGGTTGCTTTAGCCGTACGGAATGTTGTTCCATGTTGTAACAGCGAAATAGAACGTTGTTTTGCGTTATTCTAGTCATATTGGACGCTGCGCAACCATTTTAAACGACAAACTAGAAAGAACTATCTGAGCATGAGTTGCCTTCTTGGTATACAATATACTATTTTTTGAGTTTTTATTCTTTGTGAATTATTAATAATTTTCAATTTTCAATTCATTTTCGTTATTCTAAATTAATGGAATGCTGTGACGGTTCTAAGCTCACTTTTGTCCAGCATCTATGTATGCTCGTCTTGTCCGTCGAGTGTCCGTAGTGCTATTCGAAATCATTTAAAAGTCTGTTTTTTTTTTTTAGTCGGGGGCTTCGCCCTCCGAACCCCCTACCGGGAGCTTCGCCCTCGGATTCTCCGTCGGTCTTTGTTGCCCCCTACATCCCGACATTCGCTACACTGTATAACCTAGCCTCACTTTCTTTCCTAGATGCATAATATACTAATTTTTTCCAAATTTGTTGATGGTCTTTCATATCGCAGAACGTCTCAGTTCCAGCTCGATTAATATGGACGCAAAATCGATACATGTGTTACAAAAAATAGGGTGTGCATCACGGGCGAGGGCATTATTTTTCCCCTCGTGTGTTAGTACTCTACTAAAAAAGGCCCACTTCTCGCCCTTGGTACACAGTAGGGTGGCAATATTTTTTCGCATTTTTTTGTTTTTTCGAGCTCACATGGAAATTTGTTAGTTTGATCCATATTAAGAGCCCTCTCCAAATTCGAGCTGAATCAAAAATTTCGTAGGGGTCGCTCAAGAATTTTGGAAATATCAAAATTCAACGAAATCGATTATTTTTTTTTTATATTCTTCACTTGCTCACTAATCCAATCTGTTCTAGATGGATTGTAGAGAAACATACTGAAATTTCAAGTCAAAATATCAATATCTAAAGGTCGTTCAAGAACTGAACGAAAAAAATTCTAATGAACTTCCAATGGACTTGAGCGACCTATGAATCTCAATATTCTTGATCTTTTCACAACTACTCATTTGTAGTAAAATAATTGAATTCTGATAGTGAGCATCATTGAAATCAAAAAAATATGATAAAAAAATAAGAAATGCTCAGCAATTTCATTTGTCTTTAATTTTTTTTTTACACATTTTCTACTTGCGCGCTAATCCAATTTTTTCCAAGTGGATTGTTGAGGAATATACTAAAATTTCAACTAAAAATATTAATATTTAAAGGTCAAGACCATTGAAAGTTTATTAGAATTTTGTTTGTTTAATTCTTGAGCGACCCTTAGATATTAATATTTTTACTTGAAATTCCAGTATGTTCCTCTACAATCCACCTAGAAAAGATAGAATCAGTGAGCGAGTAAAGAATATTTAAAAAAAAAATTGATTTCGTTGAATTTTGACATTTTCAAAATTCTTGAGCGACCTCTACAAAATTTTTAATTCAGCTAAAATTTGGAGAGGGCTCCTAAAATGGATCAAACAAACAAATTTACATGTGAGCTCGGAAATATGAAAAAGGCGAAAAGATATTGCCACCCTAGTACAGAATATACTATTGCGTACGCCCAGCACGACTGGCCCATATATACTTTACCGACGAATTAATTGATAATTTTTGACGGTGCTGGCTTCAATGATTTGTCCCCCACTTACATGTTCTAATTTTTCCCAAATATGCCACGGAAATAAATTTTTCGCATATATTCATGCCAGTATGGGCGTAAAGGCCATACTGTATGGTATCGACGACTTTCAATTCATTTTAATAGTTTAGTCAACAGACTTTTATTCAAAAATTTTTTGTATATTCACCAGAAATTATGGGCAAGATATCAGTTGGTTCGGAAAGGCATTCAGAGACTTTTCGGAAGGGTCCCAGAAAGGGAAGAAGATGATTGTAAAAGTTATCAACAATTTAGTGAAAAAATGGCGCGCGCGGCCGCCGCATAATCCATTTTTAGTCCTTTTTTCACCGCACAATTAAAATTATAATATTGGTTGTAGAGTTTGAGGGGGGGGGGGGGGGGGGGGGGGGTAGGGCTTTTCTGTAGGACATTTTCTGCTTTTTCAGAATCTTTTTTGCGATTTTGAATATTTCGAATAGTTTTTGAAATATTGGCGAAAAACCGAGCTCCCTTTTTTTTTTTTACTAAATTGTTTATAGCTTTTGCAATTTTTTTCGGCCCTTTTTGGGACCCTTCCGAAAAGTTTCTAAATGCCTTTCCGAACCAAATGACACCTTGCTCATAATTTTCGGTGAATATACAAAAAACTTCTGAATAAAATTCTGTTGACCAAACTATTACAAGGAATGAACATCGTCGATACCATACAGTATGGCCTTTACGCCCATACTGGCATAGATATATGCGAAAAATTTATTTCCGTGGCATATTTGGGGAAAATTAGAACATGGCCTTTATGCCCATACTGGAATAGTGATATACACGAAAAATTTCTTTCCGTGATGGTTCATGCGAAAACTATAGTTCGTTGATAGTCTATTATTGACATTTTGTCTTGAATTAGCTGATAAATTTCAGATATGAATATATTTAGATAAGACAAATCAAAAAATTGCTTCCAATCAATTGCTGTGCTTGTCAGAAGTCTCGATTTAAGGCGGATCGGCGATATTTGAGCCATACGGATCTGACGTGACAACTTTTGTGAGAGCGCCACTGCCAACCTATCCCCTCCCGAGCAAGCCTCGTGTACGCGGTGTGTCGCCGTGTTAGTTCGGCGCTAGGAAGGGGGCGTTCCATGCCACATGGAATTTTGTATAGCTCTGCGCCGCCGCACGTCGCATCGCTTCGCCACTGTGAACTGTCATCTGTTATCCCCTCCCTGTTCCATACGTCGGTAGCTCAGGCCCAAGCGGTGCTCAGCTCTTCTTGCTGTTGCTCTGTCGGAACGTTTATAAGCTCGCATGGATTCAGGCATGTTAGAGCAGATCATGTTCTTCTGAATATACATATACATGTTATGAAATAAATAGTCGACATAAGTACTTATAACTTGCATACGATTTCGTTAGAAATGAATATTGATTCTTTCATATAGATACGGATTTCATTACGCTGAGTTGCTGGATATGAATTTTATAAGCTAGAACGAAAAAATCAAGATCTCCACGAGTTCGTGTTTGTAACGCATCTGTTTCAGAAGATGGCTCAGCACGTTGAACCACTTTTGAATATAGTTCTATCGAAGGATTATGAAAATCTGGTCGATTCAAAAGGAATACCGATGATTCGTAGTAATCATATATATCGGCAGATTAGCGATATGATGGAGAATATAATTTCGCCGAAGTACATATACGTCATGATAAAAAACAACAGATATCACTTACTGGATAAGATCCTTGACTTTCGTGGTATTGAAATTAACACATCCTTGCCGGAATCGACTCTTGACATGACTGATGACCGCTTAGGGATTTCAAAAAATTTTGAATATCAACTTGAATTGCCGTATAAAACTTGGATGTCAGTAATGCCGGAAGAAGTCATTTATGCCGACAAATCTCGTGGCGAAAAAACTTACCATACTTTACGACGTAACCTTTGGACTGATAAACTTTTCGAAGTATTCTACAATGAAACAAAGTTGCCATGCCCCATGTCCTTCAAGAGGTGTAAGATGTCTGAGTCCGGAATATATTTGACTGTAGATGGCTCATGTTCAGAATGTGGCTGTACATTTTCTGGTTCCATCGCCAACAGACCTATTGAACACGTCTCTATCACGATGGAGTGTTCCGTCACCAACTTCGATCCCGCCGTGAAACATGTTAAAAAGCGTCAGCTGAAAGGACAGCGACGCAAAGCAGTCGCTAAAACATTGATCGAAGGAAACAAGCCGGCATGTATTTGGCGTCGGAATGAAGCTGACAGATTGATGGAATTTGGCGACCCTGAGCCACCCCATTTGCCGAAAATCAGTACACTACGCAAAGCTAAACAGGAAGAAAAAGACAAGATGTTAGGTCTCAGTCAAGGAATAGATCCTATACAAAGTATTACGAAGATGAAGTTTGAAAAACACGCAGGCGCGATTCATGGAATAGGCTTCGATCCATTCTTCGTCCATTATTGGACGCCCGAACAAATGGCAACATATATCCTATATTCTCATCGAATTTTTGTCGATGCTATTGGGTCTTTGGTCAAAAAATTGAAAAAAACGGACGGTGAATTGTCACCGCACATATATTTATACCAGATTGTTTGCGAAACTCAAACTTCAAAGATGCCCGTATTCCAAATGCTGAGCGCTGTTCAAAACACGAACGCAATCCAATATTGGCTTTTCGAAATCATGAGGATAGGGGCCACACACAAATCCAATTTTCCTATCCCACGCGAAGTCATTTGTGACTTTGATAAAGCTTTGATGGGTGCAATAGTAAGAGCTTTTGGCCATTGCAAAGATTTGAGAGATTACCTCTCAAAGTGCTTGTCAGTTGTCGAAGATGGCAATGAAAATAGGCCCGCCTGCTTTCTGAGATTAGATATATCTCACTATGTCGCGCTTGTAGCGCGCTGGAAGCTGTTATCGTCCTTACATCCCCGGGTTAAAACATTTTATGTAATGATAATGTGTTTGCTTACCAAAGCAACTGATTTTATAAGTTTCAAGGAAATAGTGAGATTTTCCATCATCCTGTGCACTAGCCAAGGTTGCGGCAGGACCGAATACGATACGGTCAGCTTGGCTGAAGAAGCCCGTGTATCTATCATTCGGGACATAAAGGGTATTCCTGATATGAGTAAGGATTCATCCGAGATTGATAATTCCGATGGAAGGTTGGAACCTGACGAAGATGAAAGTGAACATAGGCTCTACGATAGCTCATACATCGATTCTTGGGCACATCGATTCTTTCATGAATGTATGAATGATGCAAAAACAGCGTCAAGCGGAGTTGATATAAATCCTTATTATTGCCCCGCGATGGCACAAAAGATTAAATACATGTTGCCTTATTTCCCACTATATTCTGGGATAATGATTGCACATTTCGGATATGGCCAAGTCAATGCTACCTCATCAGCAGTTGAGGCTGAATTCAACGACCTAAAACATCGACTGCTCAGGAATGAATGTCGACCAATGCGTATCGACAAATTTTTAACGACGCATTTGAGATCATTCTCTGGAAGAGCAAAATTGGCCGTAGCTGGAGAAATCCGCCAATCATTGCAAGCAAAAGATTCAGCCGATATAGTGGATCTAGAGTGTAATACTAAGGCTACCAGATCTGAACGAATGCAATGCAGGACACGCCATTACTAACTAACCACCCCCCCCCCCCCCCCCGGATTAATGCATGGACATAATCATTCAGTATTCATTTTTCTATTCATCACGATAAAGTAGCGTTACAATAATAGATAAATATAATATTTTACATGAGTTTGTAGTATACTCACAGTTCCTATCTTGGACTAGAATTCTCAATTCCTTAATCTTACATGTAGGTATTGCAAACATTACACAAGAAAAATCTCGAGAAAAATTAAACAGCCAAATGATTGAATAATATATCTATAGTATACGTATTAGTTACGATATTGTTACTTAGTTTGCGGCGCGAACTTATACATACTTTTCCGAACTGTGGATTTTCTTCAAGATATCCGGATATTTTATATGTTTAAAAACAAGTTGAAACGAACTCGCACATAATCCAGGACAATGCAGGACAATTCTTATAAATGCAGTACGAATTCGGGGTGTAAAAAAATCCAGGACACTTACCTTAAATCCAGGACTGTCCTGCCTAATCCAGTACGTCTGGTAGCCTTACACATCCATCTCAATTAATGTTGAATCTACGGAGCAAGTCGTCGTACCCGTGAATGAGGACGAGACATCGGCCATTGAGAGTTTTTCAGTGACTGATTTATCCAGCTCCACCAATGTGCAATATTCCGATCCAACATCGGTATCCATAAAGCAAAACGTGAAGCGACATAATGAATCGTGTCATGAAAACATGACCGAAATCTCTGAATTGAATCATGAGCAAAATTGGAGGAATAAGAATGGACCGAAAAAAGCGAAACGAACGTATCTGGATACACGTCCTGACTGGGATGTTGTTGGGTTCAGTACGACTAGGCTCAATATCGGTATATTAAAAAATGGTAATATCTGCCCCATAATATCAGACGGAAAAAATAAAATTGTTGTCCGAAATACGTGTGGCTTCGACAGTATTATGCAGATCTTAGGATCCGCGTGTAGATTCGAGGGATTTCGCAAGTTTGTCGACATGGCGAAAACGGACACATACGAATTTTTGAAGTTATTTTTAGAAAAAGGTCCTTCATGTGTTATCTACAAGATGCGTGCCAATATTTTGGGACGAGTTGAATGCTTCAGGCAACCAACACGATCACCGAACGTAATTAAAATCGATGCTTTGTCGAATATCTGTAACCTGTGCGAATGGGTTTTCCACCAGGATTGGAGTTCGATAGAAGAGATTACGTGCAGCGAATGTGAAATTACCAGTACTTTTGGCAAAACGCTATCCCCGATGAATTTGGACGTGGTGACGAATCATGGCTTCCAAAAATTAGTCGCAGCGTTACAGGACGGCAGTTTGCCACAGAGAAAATGTTGCGATAAACAATTCCCAATAGTGACCACGTATGGTATTCAACTGTTCATCGAATGCAGTGGAATAGGCCAAAACATTCAGCTGGACCAATTCCCAGAGTCAATTGTGCTTGATGCGACCGAATATATTTTGGCTGGATTTGTGATGTATGCAGGAGGCACAGCAGTGAGGTCAGTAGGGCACTATACTGCGTGGGTCAAAAAGGGAAGCGACTGGATTGAATTTGATGATGTGAAACAAAAGCCTCTATGCCCACCGAAAGATCGTGAAAGAAAAACACCGCAATTATGCATTTACGTGAGAATATGAAAAAATAAGAAGATCGGAAAGAAAAATTTGAAATATGAGAAAAAAACAATAAAATACGTGTTGGTCAAGCGAGGGAGATGACCTGAATAAAACTACTCCCGTTTATTCGTCACTAGAAGGCATAAGCTTTACATTTTATTTCGACATGACATTTGATTTTTAATTTTTAATCCGAAAATATATATATATATAATACGTGTTGGTCAAGCGAGGGAGATGACCCGAACAAAACTACTCCCGTTTATTCGTCACTAGAAGGCATAAGCTTCACATTTTATTTCGACATGACATTCGATTTTTAATTTTTAATCCGAAAATATATATATATGGGTAATTCCACGTTAAGAGGTAATTTTTTGTTAGATTTTCGGCATGACGAAAATGTTCAAAATTCAATTTCATAACAGTATTTTTTTTATTCAAACAGCTATGTTGTGCCTGTCTGTAAGCTGGCCAGTCAATTTTTTTTTTTTTTTTAATTTTTTAATTTTTTAATTTTGTTTCTCGTAAGTGAAATTACTATGCACATAACCTTTAAGATTGAAGAGTGAAAAATGTATGCATCACCTAAGAAAGAAATTCGATTTGACGTCATTTTCATATTTTTCCTCGACTCATGTGACAGGGGAAAGACGCCAGGGGAAAGACATTTTGATGAGAAAACAGAGATAATCATAGAAGTATTCATCGTAATTAAAAAAATACGAAGCATCATAATCTACGCAAATATTACAATAAATATGCAAATGAAATCAAGTATTTAGATAAATAATCACGAAATAAAACTGACCAGGGGAAAGACAACGTTGACTGGCAAGCATCCACAACTACGACTAGCGTGATCGAAATGACCACCTTTACTAATAAATAAATGGCTCGAGTTATGCTCGTTGTTAACTTTAAATAAAACTGCACGGCTGTCAGGTTTGAACTTGCAACGATCGAGCTTACAAACACCATTTTTTGGGGATTACGAAATGCCAGGGGAGGAGACACAATATACGAGAGACAAAGTTCGTTCTGCATATTTTTTATGAAAAAGACAACTTCAAATAATTTTTTCTTATTAGATTACAAATATTATTTATATTAGTTTATGAAATATACGAAATTAAACTGTTCTGATAGATTTAGATCTATTTGAAGTTCCTAATTAACTGTCACAACGGGAAAAAGACAGGCCAGGGGAAAGACATTTTGCATGTTTGAGGTGCGATTATGACGAAACTAAGTAAATGTGAGTGATGAAATTGACTGCCCATAAAGAAGACTTTGTATATTATAAGATCATATCATTATTTTTGATATATTTTCGAAAAAAGTATGCTTTTTCATCTTGTCCACTGAAATCACCTCTTAACGTGGAATCACCCATATATAATATGTGTTGGTCAAGCGAGGGAGATGACCTGAACAAAACTACTCCCGTTTATTCGTCACTAGAAGGCATAAGCTTTACATTTTATTTCGACATGACATTTGATTTTTAATTTCTAATCCGAAAATATTTATTGTTTCGAAATGTGTTTACAATAAAAATATAAGTCAATTGTAGGTTCTCGATGAGAATGAAGTGAACCAAAGCGAAATCAAATGAATCAAGAAAATTGGGCTATATTCTGAAATACAGGTCTAAGAAAAAAAAAAAAAATTTTCAAATATAAAAAAATAAAAAGATAAAAAAATATCCACGCATCTTCTTGATTTTTGGCATGACATCGTGAAATACCCTACCGCTGCCAATAAAGTCATAAAAACTTAATAATTATATATTTTTCATTATTATTTTAGTTGTAAACAAGCGAACAACTTGTTTATACGGTTATGTATATGTTCGACGAGAAAAAGTGTGGTACAAAGTTTAAGCGTGGAAAAACTTTCAGCGAGACATTTGTTCATTAACATTGAAGGAAGTTTTTCAGAAAATTTCAGCTTGATTGAATGAAAATTGGCTAAGACACAGCGATTTCCCCAAAAGCAATCGACGCCGCTCAGTATCAGCACATGCACAGAAAAGTTCGTCAAAGTTCGAGGCTAGGACAGAATCAAACGACGAATACGATTGAATTTGAGTTAGGAGGGTGGTGAGTTGTCGATTACTTTCATAATTCGATGATCCATTTGATCGTCCATTACGTTCGTCATGTGCGAGTAAACCGATTCCGAAATTTGATGGTAGTAAAATGGATTTGATTCATGATTTTCACAACGCTCAACTAGTATTTGACTGGAGCAACCTGATATAACGTTCCATACGACTGGAAAACCCCGGGACAATGTACAGTTGGACTGGAACAACTCGGGAGAGCTCGAAAAGTCCTTGATTTCGGAAGTAGGGCGCTGCGATGCTCGATTTCGCTAGTATGCAAGCTGAACCAACTCGGAACAATGTTCATTTCGGCTGGAACAACTCAGAACAATGAACGATTTTACTTGAACAACGCAGGGGAACTCGGAAAATCCTTGATCTTGGAAGGTATGGGCCGATGCTCGATTTCGCTAGTACAATTAGGAAAAATTATCCGTACGACCAATACAAGCCTCATCATTGTTCGATACGACTAGAAAAACCTGGAGGAATCTTTCAACGCCCGTTTCCGATACAGTTTTAGACTTACGACTTCAAGATTCCAGAACGATGTTCAAAACAACTAGAACAATCCCCAGAACTTTTGTATTGCATTTTTTTCCGTTTCGGTTAGCGATTTTCGACCGTTGTCGGTCCAGTTTTGGACTTGCGACTTCGGGACTCTGGAACAATGTTCAGAACAACTAGAACAACCCGGAACAACTCGGGAGATCGCCGGAACACGTCTAGACATTCCATTGATTCACTCTTTCCGTTTCGGGGTGCGATTTCCGACCGTTTTCGGTCCAGTTTTGGACTTGCGACTCCGGGATTCTGAAACAATGGTCAGAACAACTAGAACAACACGGAACAACCCGAGAGATCACCGGAACAAGTCTCGAAACTCGATTATTTTACTTTTACCGTTTCGGTGTGCGTTTTTCGACCGTTTCTCGTTCAGTTTTGAACTTGCGACTTCGGGATTCTGGAACAATGGTCAGAACAACTAGAACAACCCGGAACAACTCGGGAGATCGCCGGAACAAGTCCCGAAATTCCATTGATCCACTCTTTCCGTTTCGGGGTGCGATTTCCGACCGTTTTCGGTCCAGTTTTGGACTTGCGACTCCGGGATTCTGGAACAATGGTCAGAACAACTAAAACAACACGGAAGAACCCGATGGATCACCGGAACAAGTCTCGAAACTCGTTTATTTCACTTTTACCGTTTTGGTGTGCGTTTTTCGACCGTTTATCGTTCAGTTTTAGACTTGCGACTTCGGGATTCTGGAACAATGGTCAGAACAACTAGAACAACACGGAACAACTCGAGAGATCGCCGGAACAAATCTCGGAACTCCTTCATTTTACTTTTTCCGTTTCGGTGTGCGTTTTTCGACCGTTTCTGGTACAGTTTTGGACATACGACTTCAAGATTCCAGAACAATGTTCAAAACAACTCGAACAGTCCCCTGAACTTTTGTATTGCACTTTTTTCCGTTTCGGTTAGCGATTTTCGACCGTTGCCGGTCCAGTTTTGGACCTGCGACTTTGAGACTCTGGAACAATGTTCAGAACAACCACAACAACTCGGAACAACTCAAAAGATCGCCGAAACAAGTTCCGGAACTCCTTCATCCCACTTTTCCCGTTTCGGTATGCGTTTTTCGACCGCTTTTGGTCCAGTATTGAACTGACGACTTCAAGATTCTAGAGCAATGTTCAGAACAACTAGAACAACTCGAGAGATCGCCGGAACACGTCTCCGAACTCGTTTGTTTCACTTTTACCGTTTCGGTGTGCGTTTCTCGATCGTTTCTCGTTCAGTTTTAGACTTGCGACTGCGGGATTCTGGAACAATGGTCAGAACAACTGGAACAACACGAAACAACTCGAGAGATCGCCGGAACAAGTCCCGGAATTCCGTTATTTCACTTTTTCCATTTTGATGTGAGTTTTTCAACCGTTTCTCGTTCAATTTTGGACTTGCGATCTTAGGACTTTGGAACAATGTTCAGAACAATTAGGACAAGTCAGAAAAAATTCGAGAGATTGTCGGAACAAGTTCCGGAACTCCGTTACTCCTCTTTTTCCGTTTCGGTGTGCGTTTTTCGACTATTTTCCGTCCAGTTTTGGACTCACGACTTCAAGATTCTGGAACAATGTTCGGAACGACTAGAACAATCCCCTGAACTTGTTCATCGCATTTTTCTCCGTTTCGATTAGCGATTCTCCACCGTTGCCGGTTCAGTTTTGGATTTGCGACTTTGAGACTCTGGAACAATGTTCAGAACAACTAGAACGACTCGGAACAACTCGAGAGATCGCCGAAACAAACAAGTGAACTTTTTTATTGCATTTTTTCCGTTCGGTGTGCGATTTTCGACCGTTTCCAGTCCAGTTTTGGACTTGCGACTCCGGGATTCTGGAACAATGTTCAGAACAACTAGAACAACCCGGAACACTCGAGAAATTTCACTTTTTCAAAAAGTGGGGGGCTGACTCAAAAATCCGTTGTTTTGAATTCTCAGCCGTATTTTTCACGTTGGAAAATTTTCATCTTTGAACAATGTAGAACAAATGTAGAACAATCTGGAACAACTTTCAAAAATATTTTTTTCTAAAAGTGGGGGGCTAACTTCACGTAGGTTTATTACTCACTCATAAAATCGCGCGAGGACAAAGCACGGATTATGTTTATTGGGATGATCCTAATGAGCTCGTTGACCGTCTTCGACTACTCATGGCATCTTAAGCGGCTGGTAATACTAGCCACAACAATGAAATATCCTCCATCATTGAGGAGCTGCGCGAGGCGGAAATCATTCATTAGCATTAGATTGATCATAAAATAATCATTCGGCCACAGATCGTTGAACAATGAGCATAGACATATTTGGACGACCGCTGACGAGCAACAACTACGAAAAAAAAAAAAGTGTTACCCGAGGTCCTCAGTGTGATGGATTCAAATTCACCACTGATAACCAGTACGATCTGGACAGCAAACGATTATGTAATATTAGTCCAGTCAAATAAGGATTTAGCTCCGGAAAAATTTAAAGGGAGCTGAATTTTTGTACACACCTTCATTTAGTGTTTCTAAACAACGTGTCAAAAGTACCCTTGATTTGACCTTGAGCTTCGTGAGTTCTACGGCGAAGAAGGTGCGAAAAATTGGTTTTTTGCTCATATCTTTTTTCCTATCGACTTTAGATATAGGACATTCTACACAAAAATTGAAGATCACAAAATTTTGTACAAAAAAGTATTCCTGTAGTTTTTTCGCAGATCCAACTGTTTCCGCGAAAACTCGCCGTGAACGTTAATCTGAAGTAGAATATTACAGTTATACCCAGTTCCACAACCCTTTGAGGTTTAAAATGTAAAAATATATAGTATGAGTTGAATTTCAGGTAATTTCATGTCCTCTATGCATGATATTAGAACACTACGGCTCCCTGAAATGAAATATTTCAAGGAAATAGCCTTTTAGAAAGCAGCTGCATCTCCCCTTTTGTATTCGGTAAGGGTCGACTGGTTTCTACCTGCGCCCCGGTCTCGTTGTAGCTCGTAGAGTTTACCAGCCTGCCTGGGCCTGTTTCGCTTGTCAGTATCGAGTTCGGTTTGTATGAAGAAAGACGTCTATTTTTCAGTGCATAATTCGACCTAGGAAAAAATGGATAGCGTTTGTTGCATTTGCAACGAACCGCTTAAAAATGGTGCAACAGTAACAGTTGATCGTGGTTTGAATAAATTAAGAGAAGCAAGTATCGATAGAGAAGATGGGAAGGTGGATATATTTCGTAGCGTGAATTCGATAACAATTCACATTGAATGTCGACGTGATTATACACGCAAGAGCACTATAATTGCTTTTAAACGTAAAAGAGAAGCCGAGAATACGGCTAGTACATCAAAAATTAGTCCTCCTAAAGCAAAAATGCGTTCAAATCAGCCCGCTTTCGATTTTAAAAAATATTGTTTCATTTGCGGAAGTGATGCTGATGAACAATTGGAAAAAAAGAAGCCCAAGGAACGGCGCAAAATTATCAGACACGTCTCAACGCTCGGCTTTCGGGATACTATTTTGAATTTGATAGAGCAAAGAAAAGATGAGATGGCAAAACAAATCAAGAAACGGATAATTTTTGAACTGGATCTAGTTGCCGCCGAGGCAAAATATCATGATAATTGATTGGTGAAATTCAGTGCATCTATAACGGATCATAAAGTAGGCCGCCCTCATGATGCTAATGTTATCACAGCTATGGAACGGATTTTTTCCTACATTGAAAATAACGACGATTGTCAATTTACCTTAACGGAGTTGAAAGGAGCGTTGACAGATTTCATCCCAGATGAAAAAACAATAAAGAAAAAATTGGAAGAAAGATATGGAGACAGGATTGTCATCACGGCGAAACATACCGGACAATGTATGATATGTTTTCGTGACACAAATTATGACATTTTGAATAAAGCATGGTATGAGTCGAAGAAAGAAAATAAAGACGACGACAGATACAGGGTTCTAGAAGCAGCAGCAGCAATTCTTCGTCAGGATATACGCACTGAAGTTTGCGAAACTAATTACTATCCTTCAAGCACCACCATGTTCAGTAACATCAATGATTCGATTCCTAAGACCTTGTTGTTTTTTCTGGAAGAAATTATTTTAAAGGGGAGAAAAGGTAAATTGGAGCCACTCAAAAAGATCTGTACGGCTATCAGTCATTCTATCATGTCTGCGGTCCGTCCTAGGTCATTCATGTCTCCTTTACACCTTGGTATTTCGGTTTATTTGCATAGGCAATTCAGTTCAAAGCGCTTATTAGATATTTTATCGTGCCTAGGTGCATGTGCATCCTACAATGATGTATTATTATACGAAGCTTCGAGTGTATTTCAACCTCCTCCGTCTATTGCTCCTCCAGAGCAAGGATGTTTTGTACAGTACGTTTGCGATAATGCCGATTTCAATGTGGCCACGATTAACGGTTTGAATACATTTCATTCTATGGGAATCATCCAAATAATAACTCCTCATAGCAAAGTTCATGATGATCAACTCCTACCAAAATTTACAACAATGCCATCTGCAAAAGAAATAGCGAGAGTTTCGCAAGTCCAAATAGAAACCTATGAAAATCATGGTGTACAGGGATTGAAAAAAATCATAGTAGAGAGCCTGGATTGTAATGAAGTGACAACTATGTCAATGCTCAGGAATACTGATGTATTGTGGATGTATGGGAAATGGAAAAACTTACCTCACGTACCAGGATGGAGTGGGTTTATGGAGCTTCTAACCAAGGATGAAACATATAGCAAGTCTCGAATTCATTATTTGCCGTTTATCAATCAACCGGCAAGTAATTACAATACTCTTTATACTTCTTTGAAGTGTATACTTGATAATGCAAAAATAAACGGTCATAAAACGTGTGTCGTTACGTTCGATCAGCCTTTGTATTTCAAAGCTCGCGAAATCGTTGCCACATTGACTGAAGAACCTCAATTCTCCAAGATAATAGTAAGACTGGGTGGATTTCATATGCTCATGTCTTTTCTTGGATCGATTGGATTCGTGATGTCGGGAAGCGGACTAAAAGAGGCAATTTGCACTATCTACGCGCCAAACTCTGTGGATAAGATGTTATTAGGCCATGCTTACAGCAGAGCTATCCGAGCTCACACATTGCTTCAGGTTGCTTTGTCGCAAATTATTTTCAATGAGATAACTTTCGATGACACTGAAAATGAATTCTTGAACTCTTCTATAGAGAATATCAGACAATCACTATCGTTCAAAGTAGTTGAGGAATCAAACGATTTTAAAAAATTGAAAGAAAAGTTTGAAGAACAACTGAAAGAAGTAGAAACCAGAGGCCCTACAGCAAAACTGTGGATTCAATATTTTCAGATGATAACCATTGCGAAAGAATTTATTCGAGCAGAAAGAATGGGAGATTGGGAGGCTCATTTAACTTCGGTAAAAAAAATGATTCCATATTTTCACGCGACAGGGCACTTTCTTTACGCAAAATCAACACATCTATACGTTCAGGATATGCAGAAATTAGAGACTGTAATGGACAGGGAAGCATTTAACAAGTTTACTAACAACTATTTCGCAATAAAACGTACGGATAAGTATTTTTGTGGGACATGGAGCGACATGGTTATCGAACAAACTCTAATGAAATCCTCGAAATCAAAAGAAGGCTTCACCCATGGAAGAAGCACTAAGGAAAGTGTCTTGAGCAAGTGGATTCTTGGACTAGTTACAGCAAGTAACATTTCCGAAGGACTTGAGAATTTTTGTGACCTTTCTTTCGGCAGTGGAGAACAACATGTCGATGCAAGAGATTCGCGAGTTGCTAAAGATAATATTGATATACAGAAACTATCGGAATGGTTTCAATCACACAATCCATTTCCGCAAATTCAAAAAATTATGTCTATTGCAACGGGATTGACTGGCGATGAAAAAATTAACTGTTACAAGGCGCAAGATATTGGTACTGCCGCAATGGAAAAAGTTGTTGGTACGAATTTCAATGATATTAAATTTACGCGCGCTAACAGAGTACTTCCGCTTTCAACAGTAAATGGTAAAATTAAAGTTCACAATACAACAGTACCCGTCGATCCATTACTATTATTCCAACGAATTGGTGCCATGAGAAGATCCACCGAAGAAATCCGTGAATATTTCCAATATGAATTGGCTCCATATCCCATATCACTTTTCGATGAAAGTGGTATGCGTAAAACGAAAAAGTCTTCTCTCTTCGACAACTTTGAACCATTAACATCTCGACCTGATTTTGAAAATGCAACTTATATCATCGACGGCGGCTTTCTCTTGCACAGAGTTGTATGGCATCAAAATGAGAATTTTCATTCCATTTGTACAACTTATATCAATTATGTGCAAAAAAATTTTGGTCCGAACATTATTATAGTCTTTGATGGATATTCAAATAGCAGCCAAAGTGTCAAAAGCATGGAACAACTCCGCAGATCCTCAAAATTATCATCGGTCGAAATTATGTTTGATGAAACAATGAACGCAACGGTGAGCCAAGATAATTTTCTTGCTAATAACAACAACAAGACCAGATTAATTTCGATGTTGGCTACGCGGTTTGAGGTTAATAATATCCCTGTGAAGCAATCTGAAGATGATGCTGATGTTTTAATTATTGAAACGGCACTTGGAGAATCGCTTCAAAATAGAACCGTTGTTGTCGGGGAAGATGTTGATCTTCTGGTACTCCTAATAGCTCGTACGCCGGTTGATAAAGAAATTTATTTCATGAAGCCAGGCAGAGGGAAAGTTGAACAAAGAATTTACTCATCCCGAAGTTTCGACCAATCTATATGCAGTGAACATCACCTTTTATTTCTACATGCTGTCTCCGGGTGTGACACAACATCGGCTCTTTTTGGTAAAGGTAAAACGACAGCCTTGAAGCTATTGGAAAAACGACAAGATTTGCGAGCTGTAGCTGAAGTTTTCACGCAAAGCAATTCTTCACATGATTTGATTTCTTCCAATGGAATTAAATTTTTACTGGGACTATATGGTGCTCCAATTAGAGAGAAATCTATTAACGAATATCGTTACCTGTGTTTTACGAAATCAGTAACTAGAAATAAGCCAGTTAAATTAAATTTATTACCGCCAACAGATAGTGCGGCTAAAGAGCACTTATACAGAGTTTATTTTCAAATACAAAAGTGGTTAGGGAATGAATTGTTGAACCCTAATGAGTGGGGATGGAAACTAAGAAATGATGTATTGGAACCAAAAAAAACATCGCGACCTCCCGCTCCGGATCGTCTTTTAAACATGATCTTCTGTAATTGCTCGAAGGGTTGTGGACCATTGTGTGGCTGCCGGAAATTAGGAATTCGATGCTCGTCAGTTTGCGGTCATTGCTGCGGACAATCGTGTTTAAATGCTGAAGCAATTGAAGATATGATGGAAAAAACAGTTAGTGAAGAAGAAAATGAGAATCAATTGGGGACTGTTTCTACGGATTATGTGGAACAACGTGACATGGAAGGAGAGGAAGAGGAGGATGAAGAAGCTTAATGTAACTCTAACTTAACTCTTTTATGAAGGAGTAAGAGAATTTTGACTGACTGAGACAGTGGATTAGGCCTGAAAGGGGATACCACGTTAAAAAAAACGCGCCTCGTACTCAACCTCCAAGGTGGTGTGGAATCGGGTACTTCGCAAACGTCGACTGACACTTTTAACGCTATGTTACGCGAGAACAGTTGGTCCTGCGAAAAAACTACAGAAATACTTGTTTGTACAAAATTTTGTGATCTTCAATTTTTGTGTAGAATGTCCTATACCTAAAGTCGATAGGAAAAAAGATATGAGCAAAAAACCAATTTTTTGCACCTTCTTCGCCGTAGAACTCATGAAGCTCAAGGTCAAATCAAGGGTACTTTTGACACGTTGTTTAGAAACACTAAATGAAGGTGTGTACAAAAATTCAGCTCCCTTTGAATTTTTCCGAAGATTTGCCAGATATTCGTCTAATTTGACTGGACTATATCGCGGATCCGCAAGAGCTAAACGACGTTGTTTCTCCGAAAAGTCTCGAAGATATCACATGGCGAACCTTGGGTGTTCTCGAGCATTTTATAGAAAAATCATTCGCTAACTCTACGCTACAAGCAGTCCACAAGTTTGAATCTCAACTTAATGCACGTCTAGATCGAGAGCATACCAACAATTGCAACGAGAATCAACACATTCAGACTCTTATGGAGGAAGAGATTAACGCTTTAACGGTAAAGAAGGAAGTTCCAGAGACTCGATTGGCAGCCATAGCATCTAATCTTGAACAATTCAGTCACAACGGGATACTACGAGGAATTCGCTTCAAATCCAGCTAGATCATTTAACGATGATTATAGACATATTCGGTCGTCGGTTGGGTAGTGGAAAAATCAACAGTGTGAGTAGTCGTGGACCTCATGGTGTTGGATTTAAAATCACCATCGATAACCAATACGACATAGACAATAAACGATTGTGTAATATCGCATATCCGCAAGAACCAACCGATGCCGTTTCTCTGAAAAGTCTTGAGGATATTACACAACGAAAGTATAATGCTTTCGAACGCACTATAAAGCAGACATTTGAACAATCCATGCAGCAGGCGATCGAAGCTCTTGAATCTCAACTCGATGCTCGCATAGCACGAGAACATAGCGAAAGTTTTGAAGAAGATCAACATATTTGGACCCGAGCAAAAGAAAAGATTGCGGTCCTCAAGGAGGAAAATGAATCTCTGGAGAAACGGTTGGCGATAGTTGAGAATAACGCTGAAACACTTCGCCGGCATTACATCCACGGAATTCCGATCCCACCCGAATTTTTAGACAACATATACGTTGATAATTGGGTGAAGACGCATGAACATGAAGTCGGTGATAGCGAGCGAACTTCATAGACCCGCCCGACGTAATTATCCTCGACGTTATGTCGATATACGCGGTCTGGATAAGACCTGGCAAGCCGATCTTGTCGATATGTCCGCATACTCATCAGTCAACAAGGGCTCAAAATTTTTGCTCACAGTGATTGATATTTTTTCAAAATTTGCGTGGGCCGTACCGATTAAGAGTAAAAATGCCAAAGATGTGACTGCTGCGATGAAATCTGTGCTAACTCTGGACCGCATACCGAAACATCTACACGTCGATCAGGGCAAGGAATTTTACAACAAAGAATTCAAAACTCTTATGAGACATCGTGAAATCAATATGTACTCAACATTTAGCAACTTGAAGGCGTCGATATGCGAACGCTTCAATCGTACACTGAAAAATAAAATGTGTAAGCAATTCACAGTTCAAGGTTCTCATAAGTGGACTAACATTCTACCAGATTTAATTGCATCGTATAATAACACCAAACATCGTACGATTAGAATGCAACCGAAAGATATAACTACGACCAATGAAAAACAGCTGTATCAAAGTGTGTATAAACCGCGTCAAATCAAAAGAAGCAAACGAAAACGTAAATTTAAAGTTGGCGATAAAGTTCGAATTAGCAAATATAAAAATGTGTTCGAAAAGGGTTATACACCAAATTGGACAACAGAAATATTTACAGTTGATGAGGTGAAAAATACTAACCCTCCAACTTACAAACTCACCGACTACCTGAATCAGCCCATTGAAGGCGGTTTTTATGAGGAGGAGCTCAGCAGGGTGCAATATCCCGATGGCTATCTTGTAGAAAAGGTCTTGCGAAGGCGTGGTGATCAACTCTATGTAGAATGGTTGGGATTCGATGGTTCACATAATAGTTGGATAAATAAATCGGATATGTAATATAATTTTCATGAATAAAATTTATTATCAACATATTTACATTTGTTCCTTCACCCTCCTCAATCTTAATGCTAGCTTACATAATCATCGAGGAAAAGAAATGTTTTCTCAAATTTTCTAACATTTTTTAACATTTTCTAACATTTTCTAACATTTTCCAACATTTTCTAACATTTTCTAACATTTACATGTAAAGTAAATGGGAAATTATTTTATTCCATTTCAGAAAATGTTAGAAAATGTTAGAAAATGTTGGAAAATGTGAGAAAATGTTAGAAAATGTTGGAAATTTACAAGTTTGCAGAATCTTGGTAACCCCAAGGTAAAGTATCAGTTTTACCAGGTATCAACTTTCGCTTATCGTCACACCAGCTTAGAACTAACTGATTCTGTATAATAGTGCTAACCGTGTGTCGACTACTTTTTATCATACACTGTTGTTCAACTAAATTTTGATAACCGAAAAGGCATCGTTTGTAATCATCAAACTTGATGGATTTTAATGTCGAGCCCTTTACACACTTTGCACGTTTCTTATCCGTATCGCCACGAGTTCTGAATGTATAGAGTTTTGCTCGCAAACCGATAAATTCGGTAATAATTTTTCCATTATTCTCATCCTTCATCAGGCCAAGACGTTTTTTATTTAACAGAGGAATGCCATAGGTATTATCCGGCGGATAGTCAGATGTATCAAACATTGTCGCAACATCGCGCTTAATGATGTCATAGATATTTGGAACGGTAAATTGATATATCAGGCTATCTGTATCAGTATACATTAATTCCGATTCAGTACTTGAAAAATTATTTTTTACATAATCATAGTGGAAGTTGTATAGAAATATTTTCGAAAGATCGAGAATAGCAGCACCAATGTAGATAGGTTTATTGAAATATACTTTAGTTCGACTTAGCTGAATAATCACCATATCTTCATCAAATATGGTACAGCTATGGAATGTTGGCCTTGCAATGAGAGCACGTGCACCGCCCCTACCCTCCCATTTCGTGATTAGTTTCACAGTTTTATGGTTACGCACATTCTCCATGGTCTTGCCGAATACAGCGTTATTCATGAGCTTGTAGAAATTTTTCTCAAACTCGTTTTTTGACAGCTTTCGCATATTTGTGTTGAGATCGATGTATGACTTTAACCATGGCAATTGTGCGAACCTTAGAATTTTATGCACTTTCGTCAGCTTTAAACCAAATTCGATGCACTGTTTTAAATTGCGATAGTGCAGAACATATTTTTTCTTGGGTAGAAGCGTTGTCGCAAGTTTTCTAATTTTACTACTCGGCGGTGTGAAATGCTCGGGACAGAGAGGTCAGTCGGCATGTTGTTTATGGAGCTCTGCGGGATAATCTAAATCCACCTCTAGAATATAACCAATTGGTGCATCATCCGGATGGGACATCACATCAATGGCATCATTCTCCCACTCGAACGACCCACTAGGCAAATGCTCACTCATAGCTGCACCATAAAGATTATTTACATCGAAATACATTAAATATGATTCCGCTTTGCTCGGATTAAAATCTTCACCCATGAATCGATTATTTGCTCTAGCATAGCGATTTGAGCACTGTGCCACACCACCCCTTACGCTTTTCTCAATAAACAATATCATTTCTGGATCGTGTAAAAGTTGAAGATTAACTTTCGTCTGCTTCAGCATAGCATCAAAAGCAAGCCCCGGCGCGGTATAATAATGCAGGGGATCCAAGTTGTACGTTTTGAAGCAACTATCGCGAAAATTTTGAAATATATCGGCTAATAAAAGGACATCGGTTCTCAGATACAAATCAGAATACTCGCCTAACGTTTTCAAATCAAACTTGGCCCAAACATCTTTCGCGTGTTCGTAATCCGCATCGGTAATACCCGCGGCACTGAGTTTCGAATAGAAATTTTTTTTATCGGGTAATTTTATTTCGTCAAGTTTCTCCCAAGAATCAATATACTCGTACGGAAAGACACCTTTACGAATCATCAAACTGAATTCATCTCGATCGCTGTAAAATTTTCGTGTTATTTGCTTATCGGCATCGTCGACGTACGATGCTAATTTCTCTATACTGCTAGCCATGAATCGAAGTGAATCTATGAACCTCACACTAATCATAGTATCGTCGACTTTTTTTGTGAATGATATGTATTTTTCCTTATTGATGGGTAGCAGTGTAATATCACCGGGAAAAGTTGTAGCCAGAGATTTGATGATAAAGTGAGAATCATAGCGCGATAAATTGTGAAAAACCACAGGAATCGTGTGCGACTCTTGAAAATTCAGATTGCATCGATTGTGTGCAGCCCCGCGATATTTACCCGTGAAATGACAATGATCGCGACATTTTTTCTCCTCAGGTAAAAACGGCTTTTCACAGACATAGCAATTTTTCGCTCGCATATGACGATCACGCTGCGTTTGATTCAACACCTCCATTGGAATTACATTTTTTATACGCGACTCTACTTTTACGGCTAATTCGCGAAGCTCCTCGATTAACCATTTAAGGGGGTATCTACACCTTTGAATTTTCAAAAAATCGTTTTTTTTTTATAATTTATTTGGAATGCTAGTGACCTACTCTACCTGCAAATAAATCGGTGTCAAGATATCTAGAGGATTTGAGAAGTTACAGCCATGGCAGTGCGAAATTGCGAAAAAGCGCCGCGGCGAGGCGCGCGATCCCTCAGATTGGTGCCATAAGTATTGTACAACACCGCCAAGACCACTGCTTACTTTTATGAGGTAGGCTACAGATCTTAAAAAAGATGATAAGCCAATGGTTGAAGAAAAAAAAAAACTTTTATGAGGTTTTGATATATTTCGATTTTGAATTTGATTTTGTGATCTTTTAATTGTTTGTAATTATCATTCTTACACATATTGAATTTTCAATATTCTTTTAAATTGTGATCATTGACAGAACACATGGCTGCGATCTACGTTTTCTCGAGGTTAGGTGTCCACTTGTTTGTAAATATTGTCGTGCTCTCAGTACGAATTTAAACCGATAGTAATTTCCATTATCGGATAAACACAGTGTAGGTATATATATCTGAGATGAGACTTCGGAATCGAAAGAAGATTATCCATCAAAAAGTGCGTTTGAAATCGATGCCAGGAGACTACACATTTGGATTTCCAAAAAGATGAGTATTTCTATAATACATATATTAATTGCAAGAATCAATAAATATTATAAGAAAAAAGGTATGATTGATGAAAGATGAAAGAATTTTCTTAGTATTGACAAAAATTGTGCTAACATCTTCTGAATCTCAAAAATATTGAAGATAAAAAATTTTATAGAATTTTTATGTTTTGAACAATTTTGATCAGATTTTTTCCAAAGCAATTCATTATTTTTCTAACAGCCTCATCAGACACCTAACCGACACCGTTGTTGTACAGAACGGGTCAAAACTCACTACAAACCTCCGCCTGGCACATGTGTCTAGACTCGACTCGACTCATAACTCATCGATACGAAAGCAGCTGCGGATCCAGCATATTAGTCATAAGCAAAATCTTAAAACTTGATTTCCTGTAACTAGATTTTCCTCTCTGGGAAAAATAGGGAATAAAAAAAAAAGTTGAGATAAAAAAGTTTGAAAGTTGATTTCTGGAGAATGAATATTTTGACCGGTTGTCGTAAAGAATCAGGAGCATCGTTGGACCGATTCTGGAGTTTGTGGTCTTCAAATTTGTAGAATCCAAACCTCTATCAGATGAACTGACAACTTTTTGATATCACTATTTTTGGTTGAGATAACAGAAAAAATATCGAAAAAAAATTGAAGAATCAGAAAAATCTCAGTAAAAACTAAGCGAGTCAGGCAATTTTTGCGATATCAGAAAGTTGTCTGTTCATCTGATAGAGGCACCTCTTCTGAACACTTGAAGACCACAAACTCCAGAATTGGTCCAACGATACTCCTGATTCTTTACGACAACCGAGTAATTTGGTATTTTTCTATATGGAGCGTAACTACTATTGGACTCAAAGTAATATTTAATGTTAGGTATGGATAATGAGGGTCAAACCCTCCCCAAACTTTATGATTTTTTTGGATTTGATCAGACTCTCAAATTCGCTGTAAAACATTAATATCTTTTTCAGAATTTTAACCCATTCAAAGGTGTGCATACCCCCTTAATGCAATCAGATCCACGGCGAGCCTCGTATTCCGATAATGTATCATCGTACACGCAGTGTGTATAATACGCCGCACTATGCGAAATATGCTCTTGGGATTCTTTTACCCCGGGCTTCGTCATGCATTCAAGATCAGCATATACGACGAAGGGTACAGTGCTCTGATTTTTAAAATTGGAACATCCCAAAGTGTTCTCCTTGGGAAATTCCATTCGCACTTTATTCAACCGCAGACAATCTTGTCTATGATTTTCATAAGCATTCTGTACGTTAAAGTGACACAAACATCTATCGCACAAAAATTGTGCACATTTATGATTTGACAATTGCATGCTAACTAAACGTGAAAGATTCTTGATCCAAGCAGAGTGGAATCGTGGTTTGAAATTATCTGAATTACCATAATCTAGTTCGCACCCACTTTCAATCATGAGCAGGTGGATTGTATTGTTTTCTGTTACATTTTTACTCAAATATAGTGGGGTAATAATGATACTATTATTCGACTTTTTCTTGCTTTCAAAAGTTTCCGACTCGATTCCATATACGTTAATACTCAAATTATTCAACTTCTCGAATTTTTCTACAGTATGAAGGGTTGTGGGGAATTTGATACCTGTACAATTTAGCTCCGATATGTACTGTCGATAGCTGCGTGTTCTGGTTGCGTTGACGTCTACGGGGTGGAGGGCTGAGGTAACAGACCACAGCAAACATCGATCATCATTGTTTTTCACGTTGACCACCGCCTTCTTTCGTTGAATATCCTTAGGCAGCTGTGCGAATGTCGAGAGTCCGCCGCGAAGAGGCTCGTATTGGTTGATGCAGATCACAGCATTTATGATCTCAATCATGCTCCAACCAGAATCACGCTGCTCGAAATCCTCCACCATGGTTAGCAGAGCATTCGTTACATTATCGGTGAACCAGGTTTCCAGATCCGTCGATGGAAGAATCGTTGCGTTGCGTGTATTGAAGTTCTTCACTTCCACACTGATGTCATCGTATTTGACGTTCTCAAATTCACACGAAACCCCCACATTCACCTTAATACTTCCTTCTTCGCGTAGCACATTTTTCAGACGTTCGATCGTCACCACCCCAGCGTCAGTCAAAAATCATGCCGAATCTTTATGTTGGAGATTTGTCACGGCTCCGGTATGTATGCGACACTTGAAGGCACTCTCCATATCATCCCATCGAACACGTTTATGAATATGATCGCCGATCTTACCTCCAACGATAGTCGAACGATGTTGTTCCAATTTCACCACCAACGATTGTAGGAGTGAAATTATATGTTGCAGTCGTTGTTTTTCACTCACACTTGGTTTAGATTGCATCAAAATATTGTTCAAGAATTGAATATTTTCGAGGGCGATATCGCGCCAATGAATAAAAATATCCTCATTCGCCTGTTCTGGGGGTAGTGTACACAGTAACTTGTATGCATCTTCCATCATCTCAACAAGATTCATATACACGGCGCTGTCCATTCTTTTTCTTAGGCGAATTTTACAACAGGGTAGTCAAACTGACACTGTACGAATGTGTACACCCACCGTGGGTTTTGGGGTTTCAGATGCACACGCCCTCCCACCACATCGACGTTCAAATACCATGAAAATTCAAACGTTTCCAATGATCGGTCAGAGATTTTGTACCAGGGAGGCTTACATCTTTATGTAGAAAAAATATTACCCAAGTGTGTCAATAGTTAGCCCCTCCAATATTGTAGGCGTATTTAGAGTTTCTAGTTGGGTACAAAAGTGCGAGTTTGCTTCGGGATTTTACACAGTCTACAAACCCTACCGAAGATCAGAAAATTGTGAAAGAAAACTGAACAATCCTCAAAACAAGTGCAAACCCTACCGAAGAACAGAAAAATCGTGAAAGAAAACTTAACAATTCTGATAACAAGAAGTAAGTATCGTTATTCTTCGATATCATAGCTTTTTTTTCATGATGGATATAGTTTGTAATTGATATTTCCCATTAAAACAGAAGATGGCTCATCGTCCAATTAATATCATCAAGCTGGTGGACGATGGTTGGATGTCTGACGATGATGGTTATGCAAGTCATCGTGAGGAGATGGAGGTGAATGGGGTTGTGTATTATACATCCCACTACATTGATGGTGAACCGGTGTGGCTTAAGGATCAACCACTAAGGTGGGATGGGGAGGAGGTGCCAGCGGAAGTGGAGGTGCCTGAGGTACCTGAAAATTGGGATGAGGAGGAGGTGCCGGCGGTAGTAGAGGTGCTAGAGGTGCCGGAAAATTGGGATGATGAAAAGAAGGAGGAGGAGGAAAAGAAGGAGGATGATGAGGATGAGGGGGCGGAGGAGGATGGGGAATGAAAATAATCCATGGTAAGTACCCGTAATTGTCATTATATATCGTTCGACAATTGAAATACCTGTATGTTTCAGATCCGCGTGTGTAAACCCCGGTGCGTTTACCGCCACCTAGTTGTAAATATATCTCTCTATATTATAAAGATATCTCGCCGCCGCCGCCGCCGCCGCCGCCGTGTCAGTATTTCAGATTCTTTTGTTTTTCCCAGAATTCTTTTGTTTTTCCTATAATTCCTGGGTTTTCCCAGAATTCTTTTGTTTTCCCCAGAATTCTTTTGTTTTTCCCAGAATTCCTGGGTTTTCCCAGAATTCATTTGTTTTCCCCAGAATTCCTGTCCTGGACCTAGGACCTTTAACCTTTGACCTTTGATATATGTTCGGGAGTCACAAAACAAACGCCGCCGCCGCCGCCGCCGCCGTGTCAGTATTTGAGGGAATTCTGGGTAATATCCTACCTAACCTAACCTAACCTAACCCTAACCTAACCCTAACCTAACCCGAACTCAACCTCACCCTAACCTAACCTAACCCTAACCTAACCTGAACTCAACCTAACCTAACCCTAACCTAACCTAACCTAACCCTAACCTAACCCTAACCTAACCTGACCCTAACCTAACCTAAGGGTTTTCCCAGAATTCTTTTGTTACCCCCAGAATTCCTGGGTTCTCTCAGAATTCTTAGGTGAAAAAAGCAACAGAATTCTGGGGGTATGATTAGAACGGATTATTTGGGTCTCAAAACAACTGATACGAATCAAAGTATGGGTGGTTGGCGCGTGAAACCTTTCGATAAAAGCATATAAATGAGAGCATCCAAATATTGAACATATATAGGACCAAATTGTTCACATTTGAATTTTCTACATATTTTTGGTTCAAGTTTTGTTCGTATATTAAGATTTAGAGATTATCACCCTTATTCATAGACATAGAGATTGTGGTTGAGAGCAATTGTTTTGTTGAAAGCAGTCATTCAAATTCTGGCAGTCTGTTATTTGACAGTTTTTGACAGTTTCATACTGAATATTTGTGACCTACAAAATTGAACGTATGAAGATATATGCTAAAACTATACCGGAATCGTAATGGAAAATATTAGTTGAAAAGGTAAGTGTGTACGAGATAATTTTGTTAGAAAGTGAATAGGAGAGAATTTTCGAAAATAGTTTTAGGTTCGATAAACCGATTTTCGATATTTCGTCCGAAATTATTATGGATAATTTTAAATCAAATCACGTAATTGAAGAATCTATTTTAGGGGATGGTAATTGTTTATTCAGGTCATTTTCCTATTTTTTGTATAACGACCAGGAAAAGCATAGGCAAGTTAGATTAAGGATCGTTTCTAATGTTGATAAAAACTGGTCGGTTTATGAACCATTCATATTAGGGGACGAATCTTATGGAACTCAAATTACGGATAGAGATTGTTATAAGTTATGTATGACCAAAGATGGAGTTTTTGGGGGGGAGGTTGAGTTACAATCTTTTGTGAATATTTACAATGTTTATCTAATGGTTTATGTTAATAATTCTGAAGTACCAAAGGAATATGGCCCAAATCATAGCAACAGTAAATTGATACTTTTTTTAAGTGGTATTATCGATAGAGGTCATTATCATGTCATAGAATGTTTGAACTCCACTTTCTGGAATGATTATAAGAGCTATTGTAATCGTAGGTATCATAGCGATAATAAAAATATAATTAATAACAAACGACGAGTTGAAAATCTGACCGTGTTAGAAATATTAAATAAACGGTGCATGAATAAAATCGAAAATATGACCATCGAACGTTTGGGGAAAAAAAGGAAAAAGGATATGGTGGAAAATATGACTGAAGAGCGTTTAGAAAAGAAGCGGGAAAAAGATGTGGTACGGAATATGAATGAAGAACGTTCAAATAAAAAAAGAGAAAAAGACGTGGTACGAAATATGGAAGAAGAACGTTTAAACAATAAAAAAGAAAAAGATGTAGTACGGAATATGGATGAAGAACGTTTAAATAAAAAAAGAGAAAAAGACATGGTACGAAATATGGAAGAAGAACGTTTAAACAAGAAAAGAGAAAAAGATGTGGTACGGAATATGGATGAAAAACGTTTGAATAAAAAAAGACAAAAAGATGTGGTACAAAATATGGAAGACGAGCGTTTAGATAAGAAAAGGGAAAAAGATGTTGTACGAAATATGGATGAAGAACGTTTGAACAGAAAAAGGGAAAAGGATATGGTTCAAAATATGGACGACAATCGGTTGAGTAAAAAAAGGGATAGCAACATGGCAAAAAACATGACGTGTGAACGCATAAGAGAAGAAAAATGCAACAAGTTATTAAATTATGCCCCAATAAAGTGTCCTACTTGGATCTTGGAGCAATGGATTATATTTGTCCATATTGCTCGGCATTATTTTGGTCTGCGGAATTTTCGAAAAAAAGTTGCTGCCATAATGGAAAAGTGCATCTTCCACCGTTGAGTGATTATGATGAAGATTTAAAAGATTTATTGTTGAATGATAAAAAGTTTAGGGAATTAATTCGTTATTATAATAGTCGTTTTTCCTTTGTAACATTTAATGCTAATGTCATAAATGAATCTAAAAGAGGAGTATACAATTTAAAAATTCAAGGACAAGTTTGTCATATAACTCCAAGCAGCATTCATACAAAAAAAGGAAATATCCCTTATTGCGGCCAAATTTATATTTATGATGATTATGAAGCAACGGAAAAAAGGTTAGAAGAAAATAAAAATTTAGTCAAAGAACATATACAAATAATATCAGGAATTTTAAACAATAACAATCTATACGCTAAAAAATACAAAAATTTATTCGAATCAACCAAGGATCAATCATTGCCAGAGTATTATTTGTATTTTTTCCGTAACATAAATTCAGATCAACATCGTTATAATGTACCTACCACTGCGGAATGTGCAGCTTTGATAGCTTCTAAGGATGGTGAAATTCCACGTTTCGATTTATGTATTTATCCAAAAAATCTTCCGAAAGGTATTGATTCATTTTCATGTCTTAATAAATTATCATTTCATATCGACCCAATGACGTTTCCAATAATGTTTCCATGCGGGGATTTAGGATGGAGTCCAACATTCAAACAAAATAATTCCAGTAATAAAAGACTCTTCAATACTATTCCTATCGTTTAGCTTATAGACAGGGTGATAATTTCAGTCCTATTTTATTTTGTGGTCGGTTAACACAGCAGTATGTTATTCAAGCTTATATAATAATAGAAAATAACAGGCTCAATTTTTCGAGGTATAACCAGAAAAAATTACGCATCGAATGCTATCAAGGATTAGTTGATCACATAGCACGTAGTGCTATGAATGATTCAAATAATTTCGAAAATAAGGAACGTCTAGGAAATATATTCGTATTACCATCTACCTATTCAGGCAGTCCTCGAAATATGCAGCAAAATTATAAAGATGCTATGGCTATTGTTAGGGCAATCGGTCGTCCAGATTTATTTATTACCATGACGTGTAACCCGAATTGGCCGAAGTTAAAAACAATATTAAATAAATTTCCGACGGGTACAACGTGTAACGATATTCCAAATATTACAGTGCGATTATTTTATACTAAATTACGAGCTTTGTTGGCCGATGTCATTAGTGGAAAAATTTTCGGGAATATTTTAGCATATGTTTATACAATAGAATTTCAGAAACGTGGATTACCACATGCACACATGTTATTCGTATTAAATTATACAAATAAATTAATAACTCCAGATGCAATTGATAAATACATCAGTGCCGAAATATCTTCTAACGATCCCGAATTGCAAGAGTTGGTTATAAAACATATGTTACACGGTCCTCATACAGAGCATTCTCCGTGTTATAACATCAGAACGAGCATTTGTACAAAAAAATTTCCTAGAAAGTTTTGTGATATTACACAATTTGCGAAAAATGGATTTCCTATATATCGACGTAGAAACAATCAAGATAAACGTTTTGTCTATAATAAAAAAATTAATGGAAAATTTATAAGAGTCGACAATTCAATGGTAGTTCCATATAACGCATGCTTGCTCAAAAAATATAAATGTCACATAAACGTCGAATACTGTGCTTCTATTATGAGTACAAAATACATATACAAATACTTACATAAAGGACATGATCGCGCATATATGAAACTAAATACAAAAACGGATATTGTAAAGACAGAAACTCACGATGAAATTTCCGAATATATTGACAGTAGATACGTAAGCCCTATGGAAGCTGCTTGGCGAATCGAAGAATTACCACTGTCCGGTAGATCGCATACTATTATACGGCTAGCCGTACATACGGAAAATCAGCAACAATTAATTTTCGAAGAAAGTAAAGAAGAAAAAGCTTTAGTAAATAATAACACCACATTGACAGCGTGGTTCGATCTTAACAAACAAAATGAAAATACACAAAATATTCTGTATGCTAATATACCTAAACATTACTTATTTGATTATTCGAAAAAAATTTGGGTACGACGTCAAGTATTTTCAAAAGCAATTGGTCGTATTGTCAATGTGAGCCCAAAAGATGTTGAGCGATTCCATTTGAAATTGATACTCAATCGTGTTAGAGGAGCAACTGGCTTTGACGATTTAAAAAAGTATGAAAACGTAACATATGCAACATTTACAGAAACTGCAATTGCAATGGGATTAGTCGAAAGTGATGTGGAAATTTCCAATATTTTCGATGAAGCATGTACTATCATGATGCCGAGTCAGTTACGTAAATTTTTCGCTTGGTTTCTGATCGCTGAATGTTCGTCATTTTCTTGTGAGATTTGGAATAAATATAAACAATATTTTTGTGAAGATTTTAACGATAATAATGAGAATAGAGCGTTACAAGCGATCAACCAAATTCTAAATTTAGAAAATACAAAATGTTCTGATTTTGGACTACCGGAACCCGACAAATTTTTAGTAACGTGCGAGACGATTGAAGAGAAAAAATTATTTCTGATTGATAACAGAAGTATGTGTAATAAACTGTTAAATCAACTGAATGATGAGCAGGAATTAATTTTTAATTACATCACTCAAACTAATCGCGAACACATGATATTCATAGATGGTCCAGGAGGTACAGGAAAAACATTTCTGTATAAAACTTTGATTTATTATTTTTTGGGAAATTGCAAAAAAGTATTATCAATGGCATGGACAGGTATTGCATCAATTTTATTACCTGGAGGTATGACCAGTCAGAGGACGTTCAGATTACCTTTAGATTTAACAAACGTTGAAACTGGATTTTTGAAATTGAAATCAGATAAAAAAAAATTACAAGAATGTGATGTAATCATTTGGGATGAAGCTTCTATGATACCAAAAAAGGCTTTAGAGATTGTAGATAGGACATTGAGGGATTGTTGCAATTTGAATGAGATTCCATTTGCGGGCAAATTAATTATATTGAGTGGAGATTTTAGACAAATTCTCCCCGTTTTGAAATACGGGACTAAATTTTCTATCATCAATGAAACAATAAAATTTTCGGATCTGTGGAATAATTTTAAAGTTTTAGAATTGAAAAAAAATATGCGTTTATGCAATCAAAATTTTTCTTCGTTTTTATTACAAATTGGTACGGGTTCTATAAAATCTTTCAAAATCCCTAAAATTTGGTTAACTGATGATATCTGCGCTAAAATTTATGGTTCTTATATCGATGAAAATGAAGATTTGTCAAATCGAGCTATTTTATCTAGCCACAATGATGATATTTACAAACTAAATGATAAGATATTTAAAAAAATTAATAATAAAGAAATAATTTATTATAGCATTGATTACGTAAAACATAAAGGGTTAGATCAAATGGACAATGATGCGGCATTAAATTATCCTATAGAATATTTGAATTCATTACGGTTTCCAGGACTTCCAGTTCATAAATTAGCGTTGAAAATAGGTGCAATTATTATGCTCATTAGAAATTTGAGTATAAATGATGGACTCTGCAATGGGACAAGATTGAAGATTGTAAAATTATTCAAATTTAATTTAGAAGTCAAAATTATAACAGGTGACAACATTGGAAACAATGCTTTCATTCCAAAAATTTTGCTAGATACAGGAGAATTATCATCTTTACCCTTTGTCCTGTATCGCAGACAATTTCCCGTCGTTTTGGCATTTGCAATCACAATTAATAAATCGCAAGGGCAAAGTTTCGAAAAAGTAGGCTTATATATTAACAGACCTTTATTTTCTCATGGTCAATTATATGTAGCCCTTTCTAGATGTCAAAATCCGAATACATTATATATTGAAGATAAATCGGAAAATTCAGAGAAAATAGAAAATATTGTATGGAAAGAGGTGTTCGATAAATAGACGAAGAAATAGTGGATAAGATCTACTAAAGATACCACTTAAAAAAAAATGCACCGATGTAGTCAAGCGACTCGGTTTATTTTACTTACTAATTACTTTTCATTCATAGAGAAATACAGTAAAAACATGCTGCTTTACGCATGAATATCTGGCTGTTTTGCACCATTATACGTGGCTGGTTGAAACGCACGAAACTATAATTATAATTGTTATTAGATTTCGAAAAATATATATCAAGATAATGCTATTTTGCGCAATAATAAACGGCTGCTTTGCGCCATAGTATGCGGCTGCTTTGCGCCATAGTATACGGCTGCTTAGCGCCATAGTATGCGGCTGCTTTGCGCCATAGTATACGGCTGCTTAGCGCCATAGTATACGGCTGCTTTTGCGCTATGATATATGACCCATATGACCCATTTGCCACATGAGAAGACCCAATTTTTTTTTTTTAATAATGATAATATTTAATATATTATTTATACTAATAATATTTCGATATATCTTACTTTTTTTTTCGTGTAGAGTATGTATTAAGAATATATAGTGGATTAGGCTTTCCGAGGAAACCACTTAAAAAAAAACGCGCCGAGTTATCTACTGCAAAGTGGTGTGGAAACGATAACTGTTGCAAAAATTGCTATCATCGTTATTCATCCATAAATTATTATTTGCAGATTTCTCCATACCAAAGAGATTTCCCCCCCAAAGATTACCGAACCGAACGATGGAAAAGCGTGACGGCACTAAAGATTGGTTAGATTATATTCATGATTATTCATCCCAATTATATTATCATTGCAAACTATTGTAGATATTGAGGGAATGCTATTCGTTGAAGCTTTTAGACGATTTTGGGTCGATTTTTATAAGAAAAGTTGAGAAGCAGAGGACCTAGACTACGAGACTACGAAGCGAAAGACAAAAATAACAATCCGGACGATTAATGGTTCAGGTGAAACGGAACTTGCAGATATATTATACGGAAAGTGCAACACGTACATAATACACGTACATAAATATAGTAGGAGATCTATGAAGTCCGCGATAAGTCAAGCGTTTAGACAATTTCATTTCGATTTTTATGAGGATTGAAATAACTTAAAAATGATCAAAAATCAGTTCTATTCTTTGTAAGTAAATAAATACTATAATGATGGTACAATTGTAATATGTGTTCATGTTTATTCTGTAAAAAATTAAAAAATCCGTAAATAAATGGGCAATATCATACAGTTATTAGACATATAGCATATACCTTTATAATTTTTTATTATTTTATACATACTAATGTCAATGATCGGCCGATAAATAACTGTCATATAACTTTATTGATCGGCCGATAAATAACTGTCATATAACTCTATCAGGATAACCGACAGATGGCAGAATGCATGCCACTTTGCAATAGCAACTCGACGCGTTTTTTTGTTTGTATTTATATACGAGTCGAAAATATATAGTGGAGTTTTTTATTAGTATTTACATATACATATCGAAATTATATAGTGGATTAGGCTTATTGAAGAAACTAAATATATAAATATAACTTAGCATATAACTTTATTTTAAGATAATAGATAAATTTTTATTTTATTTTATAACTAAACACATAACATCAACATAACATAACATATACACATAACATAAACACATAACACAAACACATAAGTATTTAATAAAAAGTAGGCGGGAGCGTCATAACCCCCGCGGCCGCGGCCCCGGCCCCAGCCCCGGCGCCAACCCCGGTATGGGTTGGCGATGGCAAACATCAGGCCGACCACATTCGATTGGCGGTAATGGGCCCTTCGGGCCCAATACCGCCGACCTGCTCGCTGGTGCCGACGTGGCGCTGAAAAAAGAGATTATAAATCAAACAGATACAAATTGAAACTGATTTAATGTAAATAACAATGTGCAATGTTTGTGTTCTTACCTTCCTCCGCGGGAGCCTGCTGCTGCTGTTGTTGTTGTCGCTGCTGGGGTTGTTGCTGCCGGGGTTGCTGCTGCTGGGGTTGCTGCTGCTGGGGTTGCTGCCGCTGGGGTTGTTGCAGCTGGGGTTGCTGCCGCTGGGGTTGTTGCAGCTGGGGTTGTTGCTGCTGGGGTTGCTGCCGCTGGGGTTGTTGCTGCTGGGGTAGTTGCTGCTGGGGTTGTTGCTGTTGGGGTTGTTGCTGCTGGGGTTGTTGCTGCAATGATTATGCAAATGATTAATGCAATAAAGTTCAAAAGATACTGATATTAAACATAGTTATTAATTATCAATACTTACGCTATCTGGTAAAGCAGACATGCTCACTTGAGAGTTGTGTGTGATGTGAATGAAACAGATTTTATTTATTTGTTACATGGTTACGCGGAACAAAACGTAAGCGTGAAAATGAACGTTTGAAAAATGAGCCTTCACTTGATTAATCACACTGATGTCAGTGATCGGCCGATGAATAACTATCATGTAACTCTATCAGAATAACCGACAGATGGCGGAATGCATGCCACTTTGCAATATGTAACTCGACGCGTTTTTTGTTTTTAAGTGGTTTCTCAATAAGCCGAATCCACTATATATTTTTGATACATATATAAATACAAATATATAAATACAAACGTTATCGTTAAAATTAATTCAAATAAGACAAGAATAAAGACAATTTTTTATTTATGGAAAAATATACAAAACAATGCTGCTTTGCGCATAAATATCTGGCTGCTTTGCGCCATAATATATAAAGCAGGAGACCTGTGCTACGAAAGCTACGAGACAAAGGGCATGGGCAAAAACTAGTCAATTTGGAGTCCCATTAAAACACAGGAATTTTTATTTTGAGAATGTTAAGGATCGATGCTAAAGGAACAAAACGTGAGCGCAAATATTCGATATTTGACGAACCTTCGTCATTTTATTCGTCATTTTTTTAATAGATATAATGACGGTTTGTATTTCAAGGTTCCTCATTTATTTTCGTATCCTATAATAAATAAATTGACGTGAATAAATTGTGGTGATAAATTGATGGTGATTTGAATAATGGAACCAGTCGAACAGAGTATGTAATATCAATATGTATTTGATTACCAACTCCGAATTACGAAAGCTCCGAAACAAAGGGCATGGAATACGAAGCTTTGGACCTGGACAAGGTAGCGGCAATAATTCATTACAAACCAAAATGACTTAAAAATTATTGAAAATTAGTTTTACTCTTTGTAATAAGTAAATACTGTCATGATAATACAATTATAATGTTAATCATTTATAAATCATTTGTAAATATACAATATCAAAAAATTAAAAAAAAATTTAAGGTTGTTCTATTTAAAATATACCGACTATGGAATATTCAATATTGATATCGATGAGTTATATAAGTTATATATGGGATATTAATATTAATTAGTCAATTATATGATATAATAATATTTATGGAATAGTTGCCGAATATTTCGAAGAACGCTTCTGTACTACATACATACATTGACTAAATAATATATTCGACTGATTAACATCCGCGCTGAATAGTTCTATTAGCGCTGAAGGTCGAGAGGATCTCTTTGGATGGCGTAATTCCGAAAATGTAAGATAGCGGTGGACAAGGAAAAACCTGAAAATAATAATATATGAATAAGGATAATAACAATTATTGGAACAGTTACCGTTTCCACACCACTTTGCAGTAGGTAACTCGGCGCGTTTTTTTTAAAGTGGTATCCTCGGAAAGCCTCATCCACTATATATTGTTATACATATATCTACAAGCGCTTACCGTATTAACAAAGTTACATTTGTAAAACTAATAAAATTAACCAAACAAAATTATTTAAATTTCAATTTCCGCTCCTTTCTAAGGGACCGCCGGCGGCAAGCAGTTCCTGGAGTTTCATTGTTCCTTCCAAAATTTTGATATGTTCGGGTTTTTGAATTTCGATATAAAGTTTCGAATTATCTATAAACAATTACGTTAAATAAATTGTTGTAGCAAATACCACTTGATTACAATTAACACAAAAAAGATTGTTGGCTTCATTAATATTAATATTCACCATGCTCTCCGATTTGTCCGGTAATTTGAATTTTTTGACCTTGGTCTATGATAAAATTTTGATCCACATTTCTGAGAATAATTTCAATTCGAGATTGACCGTCGGTGATAGATTCCGAGAACACTTCAGGGGAAGATTTATCAGGTACAAAAAATTCATCGCGGAGATAAGCTTCGGTTTCTGAAAAATGTCGATAGTCATGAATAATAGCTAGATTTGTTACAAGGAAAATTCCGTTTAGTTTGGTGTTTGTAGTACCTATATATCCATATTTGTTGCAAATTTCTTCCAAATGAGCAATTTTCAACATTTTGACCTCGGATGCTAGAGCATTAAATTTTCCCAAAACATTTATTTTCGTATAGTCTTTCAATTGAAGCTCATATGGAAGATTGCCATTGTTAAAATTTGACGCGGGTTTAGCGACTGCGTTTTGGACTAATAATATCTGAAAAATTCAATTATATGTTATGAATTTTCAAATCACAAATAAATAGTGAAAATATAATCTTATAAATTAATATTCATATTTATATCTGATCTAATTCTATTTTATCCCTAAATTTTTCGGCATCTTCATTCCAAGCACAACACGATAATTTTCTTCCACCATTATTGTCGAGAATAAATTTAAAAAGTTGTAGATTTTTCGAATCATTATTTTTGAAAGATTTGATTTTGTTCAGAGTTTTCACGTAACCAACGACGGAACTAAAGTTTGAATAATAAGGTGTTCTCAATTATGAATATATAGTTGAATAACCTATGAGTTTTATTCTATTGGGATACATACACAAATTTATCATGAGGTTTAATATTTTGGTTCATAAACTCCGTGGTCGTGAAAGGAAGTATTGGGTCCGTACTCTTAGATCGTTTACGTGATTGACTATGAGAGCTATGCCTTGAAGATTTCCGCTGAGACATATTCAGTATTATTGTAATTATACCAGAGAAAATATGCCTGATTTTGATATATATACCTTTGTGGTACGCTTGGATGATTGAGACATACTTGAAGATATAATTTTATAACGTTTTATATACTAAAAATTTAAAAAACAAGCTAAAATAGATAGATATGTTTCAGTCAACTATAAATTTCGGAACAAATGATTCTTCCAATGAATATAGTTACGGTTTGCATTACGTGTTTCTTCATTTGGTTTCAAGGTGGTGTAATCGATCGTGGATGGATTTTGGAAAATATATAGTGGTAAGCGTTTGTACCTATATATGTATAACCATATATAGTGGATTAGGCTCCCCGATGATACCACTTAAAAAAACGCACCGAGTTACCTACTGAAGAGTGGTTCTGGTAACTGTTCTAAGAATTGTCATTATCCTCATTCATGTATTATTATTTTCAGGCTTTTCCTTACCTACCGTTACCCTACCTTTCTGGCTTATGTGATCCGTTGACAGGCCCGTCAGCTTCGACGTGCCTAAAGCTATTCTTAGAATAGCAAAAATTTTGAAGACCACTTCTATACTCTACATACGTACATTCCCAATAAACACAGGATCATGTAAAATACGTAAATTATACGTAAAGTTAGTTTAAAAATGGTATAGGTATAAAATATAAACGTGAAGAATCTATGGTATATAAACCTATTGGTAATATACGACTTTAATATATGTTTTTAATGAGTTTATTGATACCCAGTCATTTATTAAACGTTCTAAAACTGACTACTCTATATAGTATAAATGAAAGGTCCTGTAGGCGTATATTCGAACGTCAAATAAGCGTTTAGAAATTGTATAAAAATCAGTTGTATAAACTGAAACGTTAATACTCCCTATATCGGGGAAAGGAAGAGGGTTAATAAACGTCGGACTTTATACTATACGTATAAAGATCGGCAAAGAACCGTCGAAAATGACGTTTTTAGGGCGGACATTCTGATAGATATTATCCGTTACTCGTCTACGATTTTTGAACTTATGGTTTATACTCTTTCTCAACGTTTAATATACCATCTTGTGTTTATTGGGTTAACTTATTAACTTACGTAAATTCCTAACGGTCCTATTAATATCGATCATTGTACATCCTTTATAAGATGCACACACATTACTAACAAATTATAATGAAAAAAAAAAAAAAAAATACTAATTCAAGTTTTATTCGAAATATTCCTAAAATTAGATATGATGTTAATCAGTTAATTATGCTTAGTATTTTTTTTTTTTTTTTCATTATAATTTGTTGGTAATATATGTGCATCTTATAAAGGATGTACAATGATCAATATTAATAGGACCGTTAGGAATTTCCGTTACTTTGGGGCCGAATTCGTAATACCCGAGGATGCCATGGGGGGTTGGCGCGCGAAGCGCGCAGGGGGGCGGAGCCCCCCTAGTATATATATATATATATATGGGGCTTTCCACGCCAACTTAACCAACGTCTGACCCTCACCATCTCGGATTTTATCGACTCTTTTTGAAATAGTGGTCTGCAGATTCAGGATCTCAAAAAAAAAAATTTCAAATTTTTTCTAATGGCTGTTAGTTATTTATAATTTTTTAAATGAACTCAAAGTTCGACCCATTTTAAAATTCTGAAAAAATTCATAAAATTTCTTTCAAACATGAGGATCATTTTAAGCCATTGTATAGAGTGGTCAGTCTAATAGAAGTCCTTGAGAAAAATCAAAGAAAATAATTGAGATTTGGTTTTTTTTTTTTTTTTTCCACCGTCATTTTTTTTCAAAACGACTCTTAGCTCATAATTGGAGAAGAACAAAAAAAAAAATCGAAAATCTTTCATTTTTTATCCCAACCCAACATCACGATATAGAAATGCTGTGTCTCAATTCGACAAAGTGTACACTTCATGCTCATTTAGCCTCGGCCAAAATGTCCGCGTTGTGTCGGCAAAGTGTCTCAATTCGCATGAAGTGTGTACTTGGTACGCATTGATCCTTGAACCAAGTGCTCATGACGTCATAAGTGTTGTCTCAACTTTCTAAAAAACTAGAATGTAGGTTTTCATATCCTTTCTAAGTTTAGCATAGAAAAAATCGAGGAAAAATTTTTCCCCAAGCTGTGGGGATAATCTGCGGCGGCTAAAAAATATACGAAAAACGGCCATGTTCAAAAATACGTACCGGAACTAAAAAAAGTTGTAGAGAATTTTCCAAAGAAGCAAAATGAAGGTAAATTTGTCTTCTTTGAAAGGCCGCTTGGAAGATCCAATTATCTTCGTTTTTCAGTCCGCTATCTAACTTCTAGTGCGGCAGGAAATTTCGACTGGTGTACTCAAACTTTTGGCCGGTAGTGTATCTGAACTCATTAACCCACCAATTGCCCCAAGAAGTACGTATGGACTTCAAAATCTACAAATAATGACGACATAGATGAAAATATTGTCAAAAGATTTTATTCTGATGCGTGTATACAGAAATGTTCACTTTTTCTCCGATTTAACAATCGTATACAATTTGGATATTTCACATTGAGAGAAATCTTTCACTTCGACTTTATTATTTCTGCGAGGAATCAGGCAGTGGAGTTTCTGGGTATCGGGTATACGTTTCACAGTTTTATGTCGCGTACCCTGATCAATTTTTGCCAGCTCATAAGATTCCTTTGGTGAAAATTTCACAGTTATATTCGGCAAGTGAGTAGGATCAGAAGCCCACTCGAAGAATTTTTGTGGGGTCGTTATTTGACGATTTGATGGAAGTTGCAAACTAGCACGAGCAGCTTCTCGTTTTGCAGTTCCACCAACACCATCGCATGGTCCTTTACCGTGTGCTGTGGCGAAGAAATGCTGTTCGGCATCAATCCCATGATCGGATTGATGGTGATATAAATTAATGAAGTGTTTATAGTTCTTAAACTGCTGCGGTGCCCCATCCGAAAAGTAGTAAACTTTAGAAGCTCTGCCATCAATTGATTTGATGAAATCGATAACGATTTTCGTATAAACAAAAACAGCAGTAGAATCATGAGTTAGGCAATCCGATACAACAATCAAACTTCTGTGACTGATGATATCACGAATTTTGTAATATACTACCACAGTATACAATGTAGTTTGAGGGGTGTTCCAGAAATATCCTGGAGCAGCGTTTTGCAGAATGAACGAATAATTTTCTGCAAAATCAGAAATCACCAAAAATTCTCCACCACCCAATGATTCCTTTAAGGTTTTCAAAAAATTTGCCTGCTGTTTTGCAATGTAGGCATGAGGCAGAAGAGTTCGGATTTTCTCACAGAAGTCGTCCAGAAATTCAGCAGAACATTTTTGAATTGTTTCAAGGGTTGCCCGAGGATTGAATGTCCATTGTTGATAATTTAAAGTGTCAATGTTATTGCTGTCAAAAATTTCCTCAAAAACACTCCGCAAATAATCAGTACCTGGACAATTATTGCACTTTCCAAAATAACACTCTGACGTAGGATTATTACACACGATTAAATCGAAACAGCCATTATAGTGGGATAGCGGTTTCCTCAAATGCCCAATAAACACTAGTTCGTATAAAAAACGTATAAATAGGTCATATACTCTACGTTTATTCCGAGGAAAAATGTTCCTCAGTTAAACGCATAAGCAGCGTTGATTGAAAACGTTACGTCTATACGTTTAACTTTACGCAATAAACAACGTTTAATACACGTGTACCACTTGAATTTTGACCAAATAATTGTTAGCTCAAAAAAAAATTGAGATATACGTAAAATGAATTAATCACAATATATGAGGCGTTGATCAACAACTACTAATCGTAAACAATCGCACTTTGTTACAAAGTAAGAATTTTGAGATCAGAAAAACTTCGCATTATTGTTGTGGTCGGGATTCGATCCGGGGACGCTCGCATTCGCTTGTATTACTGTTCGCACGCTCTATCGACTACGCCAAACTACTCATGGACAAAGTCAGTCACTTTCTCGTAATTACTCTGGATTTTGCATCTGTCTTAGTGATATCAGTGTTTTAATGTAGCTGAGATGTCTTAACTAAACATCCGAGTGGCAAGTAGGTTTTTTTAATTCAATTTCTTGCCTAGAGTTCGACACATTCTCACTCGATTTCATTATATTGCACGTTCATTATTATATTGGAAAAAACGTATAAATGACGTGTAGTTCCGAGCGTATAATTATTGAAGGAACTGAACATTGTTATAGTGTAACTCAAAATCCGCGAGGTATTCGTTGATTTTGTGGTTTTCGAAGACGTTTTGAGGAAACGTACGCAATACGTATATGATATGTGTAACAGTATACGTACATTAGAGCGTTTCGTACACGCAATTAAATACACGTATTCTTGTCCAGTCTGATAAACGTATAAACAACGTGTGAACGACAGGTTTCGAGGAAACGTTCGTAATACGTATATGATATGTGTAACAGTATACGTACATTAGAGCGTTTCGTACGCGCAATTAAATACACGTATTCTTGTCCAGTCTGATAAACGTATATATAACGTTCGAACGACAGGTTTCGAGGAAACGTCTGCAATACGTATATGATATGTATAACAGTATACGTATGTTGGATCGTTTCGTACGTGCAGTTGAATACACGTATCCGGGTGCAGTTTAACAAACGTATAAATAACGTGTGAACGACAGGTTTCGCGGAAACGTACGTAATACGTATATGATATGTATCACAGTATACGTACATTAGAGCGTTTCGTACGCGCAGTTGATTACACGTCTACTTGTCCGGGTTGATGAACGTATAAATCACGTAAATTTTCAACGTATTCGTTGTCCGAATCATACGTGTATATTAAAGGTACAAGAAGTTATTTCTTCGTTTAAAAAGCGTGATTAATAAACGGATAATATTGGACCACTTATAAACGTGTATGATATACGTTTTATAATAGTATGATGATATATGGATACCAAAAATCAACGAAAAAGACGTGTATAATACGTATAATATACGAACTGGTGTTTATTGGGTGCGCTGTTAATCTTCCGATATTGCAACCTAAAATCAAATCAGATGTTTTCTCAATTTATTTACCACAAAATAATAATTTTACAATATTAAACACGGAAATAATTTACCAGACATCATTAGTTTTACGTTCTGGTGATATGGACATACGCATATGGTGTGTGTACCACTGGCACCAGCCGACACACAATGTCGTGGTCGCATTGCTGCAAACGATGAAAATCCGATTTTCAAATTGGGGTATTCTTGGCGGAAAAATTCATACAATTCTTTTAAATTTGCGAGAATTAATCTTTTTTGAACGTGAATCCGTCGACCAGAATCAGTTTTGACTGAAACGTAGTCCTTCATCCCTGGTAGGTTCACGCTTACTCGATCATCATTATAAAATTGCAGAACTTTTGTTGCTATATCGTCAGATATTTTCCGACCTGGGAAATAAAATCCCAGCTGATTCATTCTCACGATCGATTCATCGAGTTACATTTTCCATAATCAACAGAACTAAAGTCCATCTCACCTGGTTTTACATTCGGTATTGATAGAATACCTTTTGTTTTCACTAATATTTTCGCCATTTCCACCATACGCCGCGTACCTCCAATTTCTTGAATCACTTTGTTTATGCTCCAATTTGGTGGTAACAAAGTTAATATCTGAATTTTTTCGGATTTCGTTGTGTTGTCATCATTGAATTTCTCTTTGAATTTAATAATCATGCTGTGAAAATCTTCTGAATCACATTCGGCATTTGTATCCAACTTAGCCGGTACTCCTAAGCTTTTCTTTAAATTCAAACATACGTTGTTGACTTTTTCGATAACCCAAGGTTCACTTTTCATTTTTTTCTTCGGAATGGGAGATTCATTCAATAATTGCAATGCGTTATTGATTACAGATAATTGTGTGTCGAGACTCAATTGAGAAAGTGTACTCTGTTGGTGCGATAAAAGTTGATAAAAATCTGATTCCGAATCTATAAACGATAAGTAATCACATTGAATTTAGAAAATTTCGAAATAAAATTGTTATAAAAAAGTTGCAAGTACCACTGTCCACCATCTGATGAACTTCTTCAAATTGGTGGGACTCATGTGTCACGTTTGAGTTATTCCTAGCAATTTCTTCAGCGTTGTTCTTTTCTCCCTCAATTTCCTCTAATTCTTTCGACACCACACCTGCGACGTTGGCACTTCCATTGATCATTTCTATGCTACTATCATCGACAATATGCTCAGTAATATTATCTTTACTTGAGTCATCACTGGACAATCCTGGATTTAATTCTTGATGCAATCTTCTTCTGCATGGGTTACAGACACGATAGTTACTATCCATAGATTTTTGTTCTGAAGCTATTTTCGTTATTTTCCGTAATCCTACAGTGATTTTTTTGTGATTTTCGAGGTTATATGGATTACAACAACGATCGCAGAATTTTGTTGACATCATCTTTGATACACTATGATGCATAATTGTTTTTCTAACTACCGAAGCGCGGCACCTGCACGATGAAACAGGCAATCACGTCACGTGATTTGGGTCACATGACCCATCCGCTGATAACTAGCCTATCCGCGAGTGTGATAACGTCAGTCACAATTGGCAGAGAACTTTGTATTTCTATAATTACCCCCTTCTGGATAAACAATCATGTTAACATATGCTACTGCGTGGTTTATTTTCCCAACAATAATAATCACAGGTGCAGGAACTTGACCAATTTGGGTTCATAAAAACACTTTATATCAGTTAAGACGAGAATAATCACGATTCATGATTGATTATTCTATTAATTTTTCGCGGCCAATAACACACTTCACACGGCAGTGTATTGAACAAGACAGTACTTTTGATTCGGTTGTTAATTGATAAAAATCATAGGTGGCCGGAAACTGAAACGAAGGCGTCTCTATACACCCTTATTTTGCAGTAGGAGTTTGAAGTATCATATAAATCATGTGATCCAGTTACTAACTCCAAGAAGTCCATTTTCTTGACTTTTTTTTAATCAAAATTATGTAGATATCATGATATAAAACTCAAAATTTTCAATTTATTTTGTTTTGTTTTTCTCCAATTATGAGCTAAGAGTCATTTTGAAAAAAAATGACGGTGAAAAAAAAAAAAAAACAAATCTCAATTATTTTCTGTAATTTTTCTCAAGGACTTCTATTATACTGACCACTCTATACAATGGCTTAAAATGATCCTCATGTTTAAAAGAAATTTTATGAATTTTTTCAGAATTTGAAAATGGGTCGAACTTTGAGTCCATTTAAAAAATTATGAAGAAATAACGGTCCATTTAAAAAAATTTTTTTCTCGAGATCCTGAATCTGCAGACCACTATTTCAAAAAGAGTCGATAAAATCCGAGATGGTGAGGGTCAGACGTTGGTCAAGTTGGCGTGGAAAGCCCCATATATAGTTTGAGTTTAGGTTAAGAAAATTGTAAAATAAGCATAGTTTTAAGCTAGTTTTACGAAAATTGTTACTTTAGAATAGGTTATACGTAAGACATATAGTTTAGGTTAGTTTTAAGAAAATTATCACTTTTATAATAGGTTAGACTTAAGTAGTAACAAATAAACAGATATGTCATTATCAGATGATTCGTGTTATTGATTGCATAATTAAACACCCTGCCACTCATTTCAGCTAGTATAATTCGTATATAAGCTAAGAATTCGAAATTGCAGCCGTCCGATTGTCGGTAACAGAAAATCGACAACCATGATTCAGAATCGTTACTATCAGACCATCGATAACTAAAGATCAACGATCCGCAGGTAAATTGCAGCCGTCCGATTGCCGGTATCGGGAAATCGGCACACATGATTCAGAATCGTTACCATCAGACTATCGATAACTGAAGATCGGCAATCCATAGTGGCGCCATCGTATTGCGAAAATCGCAACCATCAGATTGTCGGTAAGCGCAGATCGGCAATGCAGGATTCTCGATCGTTACTATCAGAATATCGGTAACAATCGGCAGTGGCGGCATCGCACGACGCAAAATGGCAGCCATCCGATTGTCGGTAACAAAGATCGACGATCGGTACCCAAATCGTTACCATCCGACTGTCGGTAAGTTACCCCGCACGGTCGGTAACTTACCAGCACAATTCGGCCGGTAAGGAAGTTTGATCCAGAACCCCCTCATCATATCTACTTCTATCCGCAGCCCAAACGCATCTGTAGAGTGTATGAATCGCCCGTCCGTTTTAATACGCCCCGGATAACAATCGTGCCACGCACGTAACCCTCACCTCACCTTACTTCACGAGCGTGAGAGTCATGTCGTGAGGGTCGAAACGCATTATTTCCGCTAGCACTCGCCTGCGAGAAAGTGAGTGCGGGCGCGATGAGTCTCCATTCACGTTCACACGTGTTATCATGCGATGCCGGAAAAATGCGACTCGCAGAGTTCGAATACTATGAGGGCAGTGTGTAATCAGTACTGTACTCACAATGCAATTCTACAATATCACAATATAATAATTTACTTAGTCGAACAAACAAACAAATTCATTTGTTCAATCATTTATTTAGACGTATAAATTCATTCATTAATCATTTATAAACAAATTCATGTGTTCATAATTATTTATTCAAACGAATAAATTTATTTATCCATCCATTTATATTTAAACAAACAATCGAATTCATTTGCTTAACAATTTCTGTGAACAAATGAATGAATAAATTTATTCATTATAAATTTCTTCGAACGAATGAGTGAAAAAAAATAAGAATCAATAAATAGATACATATATGCTACTTGATGAGTGAGCCTCAATTTTTTTTTCTCATTTTAGTTGAGCTAAAATAAGCCATAATGATTTCAAGTTACTCAATCAAATGTTATACTTGTGAACATTTGAAAATGAAAGCTGCAATAATTGTTTGTGTAACTACGTATACAATTGCTCATAGATTCTGTTAGGTGAGGTGCGCGTTTGAAGTTGCGCATAGACACAGCTCAGCCGTTCACCGACGCCATGTTCTGTGGGCGATGTTATTGTTTTTTTTCGTGAATGCTATATAGGTATGCATATTTTTAATATTGCCGCCTAACTTTATTATACTGAACGTCCATCACGTCTTGTAAGGTAAGTGACACGTAATTGATATTATCATATAAATAACCACATGAAACGTAGATATAACACGTGGGAATCCATGTAACCTCACTTTTGGGTAGTTTTGTCTAATTTTGTCTCATTTGTCTGCGTTTCCGACTATGTGAATACTATGTGTTTCAAAGCAATATCATTACCAATAGTTTGAAATTATGAGATATATTATTCTAGGATATAGTTAAAACTTTGAATAAAGCTTGTTAATAGTACATTACGATACGAGTGCGGTAAAACTTTCGCGAGTGCTGCAATCACACGAGATCAGAAGAAGTTTTTGAGTAAAGTGCAAAACCTTACTGCGTAAGGTCTGGAAATTAAGATTTTACCCACGCAAAGCGTGGGTCAAACGTCCATTATCACACTACGTGAAGTAAATGAATACTAAGTGAAGTGAAATTTGTATACAGTTTTTATGTTCAATGTTGTAATAATATTTGTAAATATGGTCTGGTTAAGAAGGATATTTGATATTGTAACTTTACGGCAGTTTCGCGACTCGCGGAACTGTCAGTTATTGTGAGTCTTTTGCTCGTAAAGAATTTCGGGACCTCTCTATCTAATTTCTGACTAATTACGGACTTTGAACGCCGTGCGTTCGCAGCCGTCTCCCCTGGTTCACGGACTTTGTGCACGAAGTACACGCAGCCGTATTCTATCCCTAGCACCGGACCTTCTGCACTTAGTGCACGCAGCCGTATCCCGTCTACCCACGGACCTTGAACGCAAGGCGTTCGCAGCCGTATTCCTAGCTGAATGAATTTAATAGGACCGTGAAATGGCGGAGAAGGGAACCAGCATTAAATCTGAGCAATTATATTAAACATAAGAAGACATTCATTAATTGAATAATATCAAATAACGGTTGCAACCAAACTAAGTTATATTTACAATGCTGCTTACTTACTAAATTGAGGTTACGATTACCTAGTACGTGAGATATGTCATCTCACGACTTTTTGCATGGATTTTTATATCAATTTTCGAATAACGATGAATTTAATGAATTTGTAATAATGTAACAAAAATAAGAGTTTAAATTTGGGGAATCTGAATTTTTTGTGTATTCTAAACGATTAATTGTGAAGGCTAGGCAGATCACCAGGTGCTTTGCCTATGGTGTCTGTAACGAGAAGAATGAAAGAATATGTTTGAATATTACAGTGAGCCAACCTGGCGCTTTGCCTTAGATTGCTCTATGAAGAGAGTTTATTCGAGATGAGTCAATCAGGCGCTTTGCCGTGAATTGCTGATGAGCTGAGTGCCGCCTCGACTTATATACAAGTCGTGACGTCACCCAAACTCATACTGTTGTGTCGAACGTTCTAAACTATCGTCGAATGTTCGCAACGGTTGATGTTTGAATGCTAACGGTCAGGCCTATCTGCCTGTTACGTTACAATATAGTATTACTGCTTATTCACGGGACCCAATAATTTGATATAATTGCCATTAGAGGAAGCTCGATTATATCATCACTATGTGCTAGCAATATGCGTAGCACGCATGCAGAACTCACGACGTGCGTGCACATGGAGTCGCAATTGATGACAAAATTGCGTGTGTATTTGCACTCACGCTATGAGGATTAATACGCACGGCGTGAGTGCATATACGCACGCACCATGTGGACATTTTGTTATCTGGGGCATCTTCGACCTTATCAGTTTCTATCTGCGATTGCGTGTAACCCTCTGACTATATTACCATGACAAAGCGATTATACTGAATGAATGAAAATTCACTTGTTCGACTCAATATTATTCCACATATCACGCTGAAATCTTGGAAATAGCAGTTTTCGTACTATGACCGTGAAGTGCAACTTGACGTCGCCGTGTGATCAACGCACCAGAGCAGCGTAGCCAGCCCGAGGATCGCGTGATCACCCGTGGGCGTAAAGTGAGTCGCACTTGACGCCCGCAGTGCGAACAGTATTTTTCGTCATTTCTGGCGTTAAGTACATTCTGTTTTTTCGTGCCAATTTGCGGGCGCAAAGTGTGGCTTTACGCCCGCAAAATAAGACCAAAAAAGCGTACTTTACGCCTACTATGACGAAAATATCATTTTTATAATACATGCATGGAAAGTTAGATTTCCCGCACTATAGATGGTGCGCGAAGTGGCTGATTTCCGAACAGTCCAAACACGGAGCGGTAATGTAGTACTCTCTAAAATTTGTGGAGTGAAAATTCACTCCAATAGAGTGAAAACTCACTCCAATAGAGTGAAAACTCACTCCAAGCGTTACTGAAAACAGCGCAAATCCAAGTAGAACGAAATCTCACTCTTATTGAAGAGTGAATAATCGCTCAGTCTTAAAGAGTGAAAAGAATCACTCTTTTAAAGTGAAATTTTCACTCTTTTAGAGTGACACTTTCATTCTTTCAGAGTGACATTTTCACTATTTTGGAGTATAATTTTATGAATAGTGAGGTGATGCTTTACTCGTTAGGAGTGGGAATTTCGCCCTACGTAGAGTGAAATACTACGTCTATATTGGAGTGGATCGTCATTACCAGTCTACCCAGAAGTTGTAGAATTAGTATCTTTCGTTGGTGGGTTGAAGGTTTCCATTAGAATTATGAAAATATTTAGAGTGCAAGTAATATTTTTCAGACGAACCGGTGAACCGAGTTTATCCAAGCCTTCACAAATCTCAAGTTACCTAACCTCACTTTGAGAACACAATTACGAGCTTGAATAACTGTCATAATACGGCATGGCACATGATGAATAATTACACACAGCAAATAAAGGCATGATTAATCATTTTATGTAACACAGGCGCGGTTTACGCGCTTTATGAGGTTTGTTCGGCGAACATAAAGTAGGCGCTTATTGATCAGTGAAAAAAAAGATAGTGGTGCGAGTGATTTTCGTTTATTTTATTGTCCTAGGAACATAATAGAGTCATTAGATGCCTCTCTGCAGGTAAATAATGGACACGACTGTCGAAACTTATTCTGCATTATCTTCGCAGCATATTAACTTGAAGGTGGTTGGCATTAGTTCAATGAACGCGATGTTTTCAGAACGAGGCGAACACCTTCGCTTGTGAATCGCGCCGCGTTACATAAAATATGGTGTGTACCACGGAGGCTATGGTCTTCATACACCTCGCGTGTTTGCAGTATTCGTCTTCGACGTTCGCGCGCCTTTGGCGCGCGACGTCTACGACTCATACTGCAAACATCACGCTCGGCGTATAAAGACCAACTTAGCCTCCTTGATACACAATATACTATTAGTCATGATAACTACTTACCTACTTTGGCCGAAATAGTATAAAAATGTGTTCACGAATATGTTGACGCCACGCTGGTCGAGTGTTTGACGCGGCGGGAGAAGCCTCGATAGGGGCTGCGCGTACAATTTGCCGCCGATGCGCGGCGGTAATTCGCGACTTCGCTCTTGCCCAGAGCGAGGGGCTATTCACTCTCGAGTACTTTCAATTCAACCCGAGACGGTCACACCTCATGAGAATCCCGTGGTGGTCATATGGGGTGTGACACACCCCAGCACTTTGAAGCGCTGTAGAATTTCGTAGAATTATCCGGGGGGGCCCAAAAAAATTGAGAACATATTTCAAACGTTTCTCTATTAACCCATTCAAGAATGAAACGAAAATTTGAGTTTTAAGTATGTTTAAAAAATTCGTGAAAAAAAATTTGCGAGAAAAAAAAAAAAAAAAATTTGCGAAAAAAAATAAAAACTCTAGTTAGAGGTAATAACGTCGGTTTCCGGGATTAAGAGGCCGGAATTCGAGCTCGAAAATAACTTGGGGTGTGTCACACCCCATATGACCGTCTTGGGTTAAGATAAAATAACAGTCGATCGTAGAAAGAAATACAAACAAGGAAAACGAATAACGACAGTTTGAAGAAAATTGAGGAGAATTACTTCAGAATTACTCGAATATCATTGTAAAGCCGAAATACAGACGAATGCAGGCGAATACGGGAAATAAGAATATGAGTCATTGCGAGTGGAGAAGGAATAGCGGCAGAATAAGACGAGTCTTGACTCGTCGCTGCGAGTCGCAGTGAAGTAAAGCGAGTAGAACCGAGTGTAGAGAATACATTCGTGTAAAGAGCGTTCACACACGCGTAGAGAATACTCACGTATTCTGCGCGCACGCGCATAGTCATGTTAACAGAACACGTGTCTACCAGTGCTTGCGTTCAATCTATCCGAGAATCTGAGAATTTATTTCCTGAATGCGCTTGTTATAATAAATAAAACTACTCTATAATCGTATTGAATAAAAAAGTGGGAGTAGCGTGTGTGAGTCGAGGTGTGAGTAGTAGTGAGCAGCAAGCAGTAAGCAAAAAACTTAAAAAGTTGTAGGTGAGTGCTACTTTGGTAAGTAATAAAATGCAATACCTAAATAGTTTAATTCGAAGAAACTGAATAACATAAATACAGGTATCGAATTAAAATGTTGCGATATTTGCGTTAGTTTCTATGTAAAAAAAATTATACCTAAATAATTACTTCAATTGTACAAAGATTCACGTTAAGGGGTTACACCACCTTGGCGCTCGGAAAAAGAGGTATGAAAAGAAAAATGTTCCTTGTCGCAGCTATTAAATATAGAAAATTATTATTATTTTGCACACATACGTAGTAGTTTTATGAATATTTCGAAATAATAACGAATGAAAAAAATCAAAAAATGACGGAGATATGAGCCATCAAGTATGACCCTCTGTTTAAAATCCTTGATTATGGTGTACTTATTTTCTCTGTCAGGCATTGTCTGAAAAACAAAAAAATTTGAGTTCAAAACTGAAACTGTATTTGTACCTACATATGTTTAGTCTTCAGTTCTTCTACTGATTTCTGTACGTCAAAGCAATGCCCAATCCTCAATACACAGGTGGCCCCGAGGCTGGCACAGCAGCCAGAGATGAATACTCGGAAGAAAGTCTTATTGCCCGTTTTTGGCAAAAAATTCATGACAACACAGATTGTCGCTTCCGATACGATAGGGGCAGCAATGGGTGCTTTCTCCGATTTAATGACGGGGGAATAGATAGTCAAGGTATGTTAAGCTAAAAGTAACCCATTAAAAGTGAATAGAAGGAAAAAAGAAAAATGTCGATTTTGAAATGATGTAATCAAATGTCTCAGTATCGTATGTAATTACTAATTACATTCAATTCAGTCTTTTAAAAATACGGAACTTCTCAAAAATGAACTTTATTTGTCCAGTCTAGATATTTATTCGTCCACATCTAGATAAATTGTATCATTCCAAAAATTATAAGTAATCAGAAAAGAAGAAAGGTGTCGTGAACTTTGAAATAGCTACTCACATAAAAAGTAGAAACAACAAGTCTGGTTGTTAATAAATTGTAATAAAAAAAGTTGAAAATTTCAAAAATTGAAAAGTACTATGATTGATTGTGTGAAAAGCTTGGAGCGTGATAAAGAATAACTTTAAAAATAGCAAACGTTTGCATTGAAGGAAAATTAGGAAAAAGGCAAAAACCTTAAAAATCTTTTCAGGTGATGAACGGACTAACCACCTTGACCTTGAACACCCACGTATAAAGAGAGTCCGATTGCCAGAAAAAGATACCGAATTAGATGACACGCTCAACAGTTGTCAAAAAGAGGAGTCTAAGTCTACTTCACTTCTAAAGATGCTTGTGCGGTGCGCCGAACAAAAAAAGCAGTACAAAAAAGGTGGATTTAGGTATGAAGAAGCAATGAAACTTATAGCAGCATATTTATTCATTGTCGGCGGAAGAATACTGTACGATACATTAGCAGCAAACTTATCATTACCTTCGCCAAGTACAATCAGCCGTACAATAAGCGCCTATGCTGGGTCAATAATAGAAGGGAAATGTCATTTTATCGAATTAAAAGAATTCTTGAAGTCTAGAAATTTGCCGTTCAAAGTCTGGCTGAGCGAAGATGCTACACGTGTAACTTCCAAAATTCAGTATTGCCCTCAAACGAATCAACTTGTTGGATTCGTTCTACCGTTCGGTGAGAATGGAATGCCTGTAACACATTCATTTTTAGCTACCTCAGCCAAATCCATTGAAGATCATTTCGCAAATAATAGAGTTTCATCTTTGTTGTACGCCGTCATGGCTCAGCCATTGAAACACGATGCCCCTTCTTTCTGTTTATGTCTTTTTAGAACAGATAATAAATTCACGACAGATCACGTACTGCAACGATGGAAATTCATAACCAAGGGGCTTGTCGAACAGAAAATAGAAATTGTTGGATTCTCTTCCGACGGCGATTCTCGTCTCATGAAAACTATGCGACTCAGAACAAACATAGGTATTGCAAATCTCGACTTTTCAAAAATTGGTAACAACGTTAATATTCCAGAATTCCACGCAGATGATATTCCGAGAATAATATATACTCAAGATACCGTTCATATAGGCACTAAATTAAAAACGAGATTCTTAAAATCATCCATAATCCTGCCGGTAGGGAATTTTGTTATTTCACCCGGGCATGTGCATGCATTAATCAGTACAGTCTCGAAAGATAAACACCTTCTTGCACTATCTGATTTGTACTCCGGAGATAAAATGAATTTCGCGTCAGTCGTTAAATTAGCTAATCCAAAAGTTTGGTCATCCCTGGAAGAGCATATACAGGGAAGTGAAGGTACGCGTGTATATCTCAAAATCGTGTATTACGTCATCAATTCTTTTCTCTCAACATCCCTCACAATAGAAGACAGAATTTTTTTTTTCTGGCATAGTGTGTTTTTTATTCGATTATGGCGAGCTTGGTTAGGATTCCATGAACATTACACTGTGACAAATAATTGTATAACAACAAATACATATCTATGTATCGAATTTAACGCGCACGCTCTGTTAAATATGGTTTTGAAATGCAAAAGGGACAAATGCGAAGAAATTTTTTTACCATGGGAATTAGGTATTCAGCAGTGTGAAAGTTTTTTCAGAAATTTACGATCGACAAGCACAACTTTTTCAACCGTAGTAAATTGCAGTGTTCTAGAGTCAATTCACCGAGTTTAAAGAATCCAACTACAAGCCGACATATCTGTTTTCGATTTTGAATCTACAGAAGAGACTATTCTGTTTCCCCGAACGCGGCATTTGAATTCATCATACGAAATTCAAGATACAACATTGCCTACGCCTAATGCCTTGCTAGATAAAACTTGCACATTTCCGGATCATTCTCGTATTAGAGATATTCTTCATCGCGCCAAAGAAGATGCACATTACATTGCCTCTATGTTAGGTACGAACGTCAGCATAGAAGAAGCAAATAACATTCAAATCAAGAATATAAGTAACGTGAATGCAGACAGTGACGAGTTTTTTAACGACAATGACATATTAGAAACGGAAGACTATTTAGAAACAGCAATGAATAATTTAAATAATCAAGTCGAAGCTGAAGAATGCGATCCCGAAATCCTTGATAATTTAAAAATTTTATGTAATGTAACAGGGGATTTAGAATTACCGGACTACTCTGCAACTCAAAAACAGATAACTATTGACAGTCCATTCACGGTCGTTAGAGATCCGCGAGGCAACGAACATGTTGTAAGAAAGTCCTCTATATGTTGGCTGTTGAATTCGAAAACGTCTAAGTTGAGTAGTTATAGGTTACAGCGAGTTCGCAATTCAGAATTGGACAAAAACCTGATGTTGCAGAAATCTTGTGCACTTAATTCTGTTCATGTGTCTGAGGAAATACGAATTGGAGAGTGGTGTTTCTTCCAATCATGTGATAGTGATGCCTGCATTCCAGGTTTCATACTGGGATTTTCGTATATGAAAGAACGCACTTGGAAGACAAGGGAATATTCGAACAATTTTGCCAAAATAATCGGAAACACAAAATCTATCGGAGTATTTTGTCATTGGTTTGACGTCGATGCGAACGGCAATTTAACTCTCATCCCAATGACCACGCATGGGTACCTTCCTATTGAGCAGTACCGATTTACTGTTCCATCCCCAATATTGACAAAGAATAGTATAAGGTTTCAGGATAACGTTTATCAGGAAATAAGAAAGATGTTACAAAAATAGGAAGGTACAAATTTCCAAAAAAAGTTACACTATCAGTAAGAGTGTTGACACAATAATGAATACGTATATATAAAATAGCTATTTAAATTTGTGCGCAAAATTTATTTTATTATTGTTGTGGGGTCGGGACTACACGGAGAGAAATGTATGGCGGTGGTGGTAAACGCCATACATTTCTCTCCGTGTACTAGCCTAGAAAGCTTTACGGAGGGAGAAGAAGTCTGACTTGATGGGACAGATAGGAACATTGACCTTGCGTTTGTACGAAAATATTTAATTTTTTTGTAATGATTGTGTAAGAAGTGTGTTGTATTCAATTTAGGTGAAAATACCATAAGTACAAATCAGTTATTAAGGGGGTATATACACCTTTAAATGGGTTGAATTTCTGAAAAACGATTTTTCTTTTTTTTTCGCCTTGAAGACTCTGATAAAATTGAAAAAAATCATCATGTTTGGAGAGGGTTTGACCTTCATTATCCATATCTTACATCATGTATTACTTCCAGTCTAATAGTGGCTGCGCCGAAGACAGGAAAATACAAAATCACTCGGTTGCCGTAAAGAATCAGATCCAGCGTTTGACCAATCTTGGAATTTTTGGTTCTTAATTGTTCATAAGACATGCCTCTATCAGATGAACATAGAACTTTTTGATATTGCAAGAATTACTTGAGTTATTGAATTTTTTCGATTTTTTTTCTGAATTTGAAAAAAAATTTTGCTTATTTTTCTAATATTTCAACTAAAAATGGGTTTATCAAAAAGTTCTATGTTCATCTGATAGAGGTTTCGATTCTACAAATTTGAAGACCACAAACACCAGAATCGGTCCAGCGATGCTCCTGATTCTTTACGACAACCGTTCAAAATATTCATTCTCCAGAAATCAACTTTTAAACTTTTTTATCAAAAATTTTTTTTTTATTTCATACTTTTCCAAGAGAAGAAAATGTAGTTACAGGAAATTAAGTTTTAAGATTTTGCTTGTGACTAATATGCTGGATCCGCAGCTGCTCTCGTATCGATGAGTTATGAGTCGAGTCGAGTCTAGACACATGTGCCAGGGGGAGGTTCGTAGTGAGTTTTGACCTGTTCTGTACAACAGCAGTGTCCGTTAGGTGTCCGGTGAGGCTGTTAGACAAATAATTAATTGCTTTAGAAAAAATCTGATCAAAATTTTTCAACATAAAAATTCTCTACAATTTTTGATTTTCAATATTTTTGAGATTCAGAAGATGCTAGCACAATTTTGTCAATACTACAAAAATTCTTTCATCTTTCATCAATCATACCTTTTTTCTTATAATATTTATTAAACTCTTGCAATTAATATATGTATTGTAGAAATACTCATCTTTTTAGAAATCCAAATGTGTAGTTTCCTGGCATCGATTTCAAACGCACTTTTTGATGGATCATCTTCTTTCGATTCCGAAGTCTCATGTCAGATATATAAACACTGTGTTTATTCGATAATGGAAATTACCAGTAGTTTGAATTCGTAATGAAAGCACGATAATATTTACAAACAAGTGGACACCTAACCTCGAAAAAATGTAGATCGCAGCCATGTGTTCTGTCAATGATCACAATTCAAAAGAATATTGAAAATTAAATATGTGTAAGAATGATAATTACGAAGAATTAAAAGATCACAGAATCAAATTCAAAATCGAAATATATAAAAACGTCATAAAATTAAGGAGTGGTGTAAGTGGTGTTGGCGGTGTTGTACAATACTTATGGCACCAATTTGAGGGTTCGCGCGCCGCGCCGCGGCGCTTTTTCGCAATCTGGCACTGTCATGGCTGTAACTTTCAAATCCTCTAGATATTTTGACACCGATTTATTTGCAGGTAGAGTAGGTCACTAGCATTCCGAATAAATTATAAAAAAAAAAACGATTTTTTGAAAATTCAAAGGTGTAGATACCCCCTTAAGAACATGATATTAGAAGAGTGTTGTGTTTCTATCTTATAAGTTTTTTTTTTTGCAGTGTTTTTTGCGTAACTCATACTTCAACGAAAAGTCATTGTTTTAATACTATTTTTCGTGATACTTATAATATTTTTTAATTGAATGAGACATTTTCCTGCCTAACCCTACTGTAATAGAGTTTGCCACGAGACTTTGTAATGTTTATTTAATATATTTTTATAACCAAACTTGATATTATAAAGATGAACGTGCAAGTATTATGTGCCTTCGTATTTTTGTTTATGTATGTTAATGAATGTAGTAATACAAAAATGATATATATATGTATTGTTTGCGCCTTTTCAATCGACCTAATACTAATCCAGTTCTAATTCATTCAATTATCATTTCGATTTCTATTTCTATTAAAATTATATGCCAAAAATGTGTAATAAATCTCCAAGTCATTCATAATGTGAATTTTACTCATTATCAGGGGAGGGAAGGGCAAAACGGGGTACTCAAGAAAATATAAAGTTTTCAGATGTTGAAATATGCTGAATTTCCTTTTTTTTAATTGTAATCAAAGTAAATAAATAGAATTTTCAGCTGCCATGAGAAATTGAATAAAATTGATAAATAAAATTTTTTTATGAATAATTTATGTGAGATAAATTATTTTTGACATAATTATTGGATCCAAAGATGGAAAAATTTTTTGTTCTAATAATTTTTACCACATAAAATTATACTATTGATATTTTTCCAATCAAGAAAAAAAAAAAAAAATTTTCACTAAATTTTTAGGGTACCCCATTTTGCCCCCCCCCTGCCCCGTTTTGCCCCTCCCTCCCCTACATATTTCTTAAAACTTAGTTAAAATTATTTAGTGAAGATCAAAAACGACCTGCTAACAGTAAGAAAATTAACGCCAGCAATATAAATTGTAAGATTACGAGTCAGTGTAGGTCGTGAAAATAAGGTCGAATAAGAAGCGAGTAGGATGAAGTACCGCCGAGTAGACTGCAGTAGTCGAGGCGCTAGCACTGAAATACTCGTCAAATACTGTGAAATATTGCGGAGTCTCAACTTTTTCTTATTCACAGTATTTTAAAGCCCGAAATCTACTACCTGCTTATTTAAGAACAAATAACTGATGAAATACTTTGAATGTATTTCATATATTTCATATCTTCAGAATAGACTCGAGAGTGAATAGCCCCTCGGCCCAGAGTGACAGTTGGAGCGAAAAATTAATCACTCCATACATTAGAGTCGAAATATTCACTCTTTGCGAAAAAGTGTGTATTTTCACTCTATAGGAGTGGATAATCACTCCAAGTAGAGTTAATCACTTGGTCACTCCATGCTTGGAGTGAATTAATCACTCCAAAAATTTTAGAGAGTATTCCAAAATATTTTTAACGGTCATTCACCCCGACCCCCATCGATTTTCGAATAAATTATTCTCAGGGTAACCCTAGACTCAGGTATGATTGCTGAATTATTCTAGAATTTTGCGATTTTTTTTTTTAGAAGTTACGATTTTTTGAAAATCGCACTTTTCGGCAACAGCTCGTTTTTCATCCAATTCTAGTTGGCAACCAAGGTATCCCACGGAAAAGTGACTGGTGCACAACTGTCCAGTTTTTTTGACGTACTTCGAAATAGAAATATTTGTAGATTTTTTCAGACACCGGAAGTGCCGAAATTCTCGTTTCTCGTTTCATAATCATAATAATAATAACAAAAATAACGCTGGAATATGAATTTCCGCGTGATTGAAATAGCCATACCTCCTAAACCCGATGTAGACCCAACTTCGGCCTGGTCTTAAAAATTCCGTCTGTCGATGTCAAATTTTGCCTACAAATTTCAAAAAGATCGATCACGGCGACTTTTTGCAATCCGAGATTTTGATTTTTGAAACGAGAATTTTGGCACTTCCGGTGTCTGCAAAAATCTACAAATATTTCCATTCCGAAGTACGTCAAAAAACTGGACAGTTGTGCACCAGTCACTTTTCCGTGGGATACCTTGGTTGCCAACTAGAATCGGATGAAAAACGAGCTGTTGCCGAAAAGTGCGATTTTCAAAAAATCGTAACTTCTAAAAAAAAAAATCGCAAAATTCTAAAATAATTCAGCAATCATACCTGGGTCTAGAGTTACCCTGAGAATAATTTATTCGGAAATCGATGGGGGTCGGGGTAAATGACCGTTAAAAATATTTTGGAATACCCCATATAGACTGCAAGTAATATTTTTCAGACGAACCGGTGAACCGAGTTTATTCAAGCCTTCGTAAATCTGAAGTTACATAACCTCACTTTGAGAACCCAATTACGAGCTTGAATAACTGTTATAATACGGCATGGCACATGATAAATAATTACACACGGCAAATGAAGGCTTGATTAATCATTTTAGTTATGATAACTACTTACCTACTTTGGCCGAAATAGTATAAAAATGTGTTCACGAATATGTCGACGCCACGCTGGTCGAGTGTTTGACGCGGCGGGAGAAGCCTTGATAGGGGCTGCGCGTACAATTTGCCACCGATGCGCGGCGATAATTCGCGATTTCGCTCTTGCTCAGAGTGACAGTTGGAGCGAAAAATTAATCACTCCATACATTAGAGTCGAAATATTCACTCTTTGCGAAAAAGTGTATCTTTTCACTCTATGGGAGTGGATAATCACTCCAAGTAGAGTTAATCACTTGGTCACTCCATGCTTGGAGTGAATTAATCACTCTAAAAATTTTAGAGAGTACGCAATGCCAAATGAAATATAGCTCAGTTTAGAATCCGCTGTGGTTGTATCCGTTGCTATACGTTGACGCATTGGTCGAGCATCGCTATCCATTTCTATACGCAATAGGAAATCAAACATAGCTCAGTTCAGAATCCGCTGTGGTTGTATCCGTTGCTATACGTGGACGCATTGGTCGAGCACCGCTATCCGTTTCTGTACGCAATGGTCAGTGAAACATAATTTCGATCCGCTGCAATCTAATGCTTACATATTTATTTCGGTTATATACAGTAGGGTGGTCCTTAGATGGGGTCAAAAACAAAATTCATGTTGGATCCCCCAAATCAGCTTCAAATGATTAAAAAAAAATTTCCTCATTTTTCCAGATTTTTATTTGATTCCCCTAGTCTCCCTTTTTTTGATTCAAAGTTTATAAGTTAATCCACGATACTTAAAGTTAAAATTTTCGCATAAGTGTCTCTTCTTTTGTAAAAAAAAATAATAATAAAAAAAACAAAGAATAAAAATAAAATAATGATAAAGCACACGATTCCCCTGGGATGGGGTATGGGGGATGGGGTATCCCAGAGGAATCGTGTGCTTTACGATTATTTTATATTTATTTTCATTTTTATTTTTTTTATTTTCATTTTTTTTTTCAAAAAAAGAGACACTTCTGCGAAAATTTTAACTTTATGTATCGTGGATCAACTTATAAACTTTGAATCAAAAAAGGGAGACTAGGGGAATGAAATAAAAATCTGGAAAAATTAGGGAATTTTTTTCTAATTATTTGTAGCTGATTTGGGGGGGATCCAACATGAATTTTTTTTGTGACCCTATCTAAGGACCACCCTAATATATAGTTCTACGGTGCTTTTTTTTCAAATTGTGTATTTGTATAGTACAGTGAAACCTCCCTTAACGGACACCTCTTAACAGCGGACACCTCTTTATACCGGACAAGTTAGAAATCCCCGGCAGAAAAGCATTGCCTCTTATGGGAAACATACCTCCCAATAACGGACCCTCCCAATAACGGACGCGGACACTGTCAGGGATGCATTTTTACATGAAAAACCATCTCAATAACGGACACGTTCACAGAATTTTCAGTTTGTTTACATCTTTTTCCGAACTCTGGGCTGTTGACGTGCCGTCGCGCGTGCTGGAGCCTGCCAATAAAACATGTTCGTACTGGTCGCAGCTTTTCTGCAATCCTCCGCGTTACGTACATGGTCGCAGTGGTTTGGACAGCGCATAGAACAGATCAGTCTCATATTTTATGCGTACACGTCAATATGTCGCAAAAGAGGAAACGGTTGACTATAAAAGACAAAGTCGAGGTTATTAAAGTTAATCAAGAAGAAAAGTTGAGCGTTCGCCATTTGGCTTCTAAGTTTGATGTGGGAAAAATACAGATCAGTGACATTCTCAAGAATAAAACGGAGATTTTAAAAACGTGGGCGGCAAATAAAAATGTAGGAAGTAAGAGATCATTTCCCAAGACCCAGGGACTTGCTGTCGATAATTTGACGTATGAATGGTTTTGCCGAGCGAGAGCTAACAAGATTCCTGTCTCTGGGCCACTCATCCAAGAAAAAGCGTTGGAAATAGCGACTGGCTTGGGAATGACTGATTTCAAAGCTTCGAATGGGTGGTTGGAAAAGTTTAGAGCCCGACGCAACATATCCTACAGAAATGTGTGCGGGGAAGCCGGCTCCGTGGATGCGAGCATAGTGTCTGAGTGGATTGATAAGTTGCCGGATATGTGTGTGGGGTACGACGAGAGAGATATCTACAACTGTGACGAGACGGGACTATTTTTCAAGGCCTTGCCGGACAAAACAATGTGCTTAAAAGGGGAAACTTGTAGTGGAGGAAAATTAGCAAAGGACAGAATCACTGTTATGTTGTGTGTAAATATGACAGGTGACTTCGAACAACCATTGATTATTGGCAAAGCAGCAAAACCACGGTGCTTTAAGGATGTTAACATCAACTTGTTGAATGTTGACTGGCGCGCTAACAAAAAAGCCTGGATGACAAGAGATCTCATGACGGAATGGCTGTTAGCCTTCGATAATAAAATAAGAAGACAGAAAAAGAAGGCTCTTTCATTTCTGGACAACGCTTCGTCTCATCCTGATGTCAAACTTGAAAGCGTTGAACTGATTTTTCTGCCTCCAAATACGACATCAGCTTGTCAGCCGTTAGATCAAGGAATCATAAAAAACTTCAAGGTTCACTATAGGCAGAAAATTTTGAGACACCTTCTGGCGAAATCGGATGACATCCAGTCATCGAGTGAGCTTTCTAAAAGTATTAACGTTTTGGACGCAGTTTTATGGACCAAGTCAGCCGTGAAACAAATCACACCGCAAACCGTGCGCAACTGTTTCATAAGAGCAGGCTTCCTCGGGGGTGGTACTGATGCGGTCAACACGTCAATCGTGGAAGCGGACGAAGCTCAATCTGAGCTAGCTGAACTCTCGCGGCAATTCGGAGACGCTGGAGCCGATTTCGCAGGGATTGATGATCTTCTACAAATGGAGGATACCTCCATGAACATCAGTGAACTACTCCGATCTGCGAGTGATGAAGTCACATCTGATGTTGCAGAAGACGACGATGAGGAAAGAGATGAACCTGAACCGGTTATTACAAGTAAGACTGCTTTGGACCACGTGGAAAAATTGAAACGTTATTTTCTACATAAAGAAGATGCCGACGGACTGAATCTCGTATCTCAAGTTGAAATGCATTTTGAAAAAATAATACAAACCGAGAAAAAACAAACAAAAATTGTTGATTTTTTTAAGTTCTAACGAGTAAAAAATAGTCATTCGTAGATGTGTACGTTACGTTAGCAAAATCGTTGCTATTTTATTTTATATATATATATATATATATATATGTATGTATTTTATTATATATTTTACTGCAAAAAAGGTTGTTCTTTTCCTTCGTTAAAGTATTTTGAATGCTTCCATTAATCTAACATTTCACGTTTATGTACGTATATACATATGTATATGTTTATCCGCAATAAAGTTTGTACAATATCAAATGAGCTATTTTCTGAATAACGGACACCTCTGAATAGCGGACAAGAAATCCGGTCCCGAAGGTGTCCGCTATTGGGAGGTTTCACTGTACTACCTCGCTATAAGAGAATGTTAGGGCGGTTAGGGAAATAGAATTCCAGTAAATTCCTCGCTGAACCCTGGTGAAAATTTCCGATAGGATTCGGGCTATCCGAAACGGTATACGTTCTCATCGCACCGAACGTGTGTTTTTGTACTACCTTTGAATCCGTACCCATACGAAATTGATTCTGAGTTTGGCATAATTTTCGAAACGTTTTCCATCCGTTACTATTTGTTTACCATTCGGTCGTCTCGATCGACTTTCATCCGGGTTCATCGCACCGAACGTGTGTTTTTGTACTACCTTTGAATCCGTACCCATACGAAATTGATTCTGAGTTTGGCATAATTTTCCAAACGTTTTCTATCCGTTGCTATTTGTTTACCATTCGGTCGTCTCGATCGACTCTCATCCGGGTTCATCGCACCGAACGTGTGTTTTTGTACTACCTTTGAATCCGTACCCATACGAAATTGATTCTGAGTTGGGCATAATTTTCGAAACCGGTTCCTATCCTTTACTATTCGGGGAACGTAGGTTCCCGTTGTTCCTGCTCGAATGCGGAATATATCCGCATTGTATCCTGAAATTGATGCCGGTTTTCATACGTACCTAAACGGAGATGCTCCGACATGTGCGGTGGTGTGCGTATCCGTTTTGTATCCGCTTCTATTCGGAAAACGTAGGTTATCGTTGTTCCTGCTCGTGTGCGGAATATATCCGCATTGTATCCTGAAATTGATGCCGGCTTTCATACGTACCTATACGGAAATGCTCGGACAGGCCTGGTAGCATTCGTATACGGATTGTATCCGCTTCTATTCGGAAAACGTAGGTTATCGTTGTTCCTGCTCGTGTGCGGAATATATCCGCATTGTATCTGCGGCCATGCGGCAGTTATCGTACGTACATATATGTTATATACATTAACTAGTACGAATATGTGCATGCAATATGTATGTACCGCTACGAATATTCTAAAGTACATTGTATCACTGGCCAGAAGGTAATATATCTATTATATATAATATAAAACACGTTATATATACGATAATATAATATTTAATATATTGATAATATATAGAGTACAGTCTTTTTCTTTGTGAGTATATGACTACGAACACTCTTCATGGCGTTTATCACAATCATAATATAGAGATATAAAACTATTCCTGCATAAAATTTCCGATAGAACGATAGAATCCGGGTAGTATCCGAATCCTATAAAAACCGTATACCATCTACGGTTTTTGTAACCGGATTCTATCGTTCTTATCGGAAATTTTATGCAGGGTAGAGAGTACAATTACAATATACTGCAGGAGTGAAAATAAAAAATACTGGAATGAAGTGAATATACCGTATACGGTTTTTACATCTGCGTGATTTCTCGGGCTTCCGCGTTCGATCCGTCATCGGCGTCGACATCAGCTGAGGTTTTTTCTTGGGCTTCCGCGTTCGATCCGTCATCGGCGTCGACATCAGCTGAGGTATTTTCTTGGGCTTCCACGTTCGATCCGTCATCGGTCTCGACATCAGCTTCTTCCGTTAATTCTTCGGTTGATGCAGTCTCTTCCTGTGAATTTGTCGGGCCATCCACGACGCTGTCTGCATCGGAGTCATCATCAGTCACCTGTACTATCTTTTTCTTATTAGTTCTCTTTCCAACTGGTCGATTCATGTCGCTGATTTTTTTGGCGACAACGACGGGCAATTTCGATAGTTCCTCGAGGATTACACGTTCCGGTGTATTTTTTTTTTCTAGCCAGTAACGAGTAATACCTGTAACCGATAAGAAATGCAACAGGATTAGCAGCGGTGTCGCACTATATTATGCAGGAATTTATACAAAATGAACGATTTCTAATGTTTTTTTCTTTATGTTTTATGAAGACAAAACCAATGTGGCACTATAATTCAACTCACTCGCTATAGCATCTAAACCCATTGGATTAAGGGCAGGTTTTGCCGCTACGCGATGTCCTGCTTTGAATCTGTGTGCGTTGCTGATTTTTCCGGTCACTGATGATTTCTCTAATATGTCGTCGGTAAAAATGAGGCGCGCCACGTTGGCCATGAATTTTGTTGCGTTAATTGATTGCCGTAATCTGAGATTATGGTAGTCCTTGTATTTTATCCAATAACCGTATCCAGCGTGTATCTGTAACGTCAAAGCGGATATCACACGTTGATGTATCTCGGTTCGATAAGAGCTATTGTCAACTAATAACCAACATTTCCCTGAAAACCAATGTTGGATATAAATCGTCAGTTTCGAATAAAATATACGTTTTTTGTATCCGCATTGATACGAAACTAATGATTTCTATCCAACATTTTATTCACGGATTGTGTTTATACTTGCAACGTGCATAATTTTCACGAACGAATATGCAGTACTATAAACATATCACACCTATTTTCACGTTTCAATACATGCAACGATATTAATAGTATTAATGTCTCACCATCCCTGTAACCCTGTTGTGGAATCCAGGGCGGAGGTCCTCGCCTGTTGATATGCGCTCCATTACGGCTTGACGCGACTCGAGGTCGACATTGAGGATCGTGGCTGTAAATAATATATTATACAATCAATAATTGACTGAGTGAATGAAAAAAAAAGTGAAGTTGATGATAACGACGAAATATACCTTTAACCTGCTGTGTGTTGACGAGCAAGCTGCGCTGCCGCTTGAGATTCATTACCCTGAGCAACCTATTCTCCCCTGCCAAGAGCTTCATCCGACGTGCGACATGATGATCAATCGTACCGGCCGGCTGTCTGCGCGGTATGTTGTCATTTTGAACAGTTTCTGCATCGCTGCTGATGTCTGATGATGCACCGCCTTCAACATCTTCCGTAAACTGCAAACACCAAATATTTTTGAGCACGTTCCGGAAACGTTCATCATTGTATACACTGGACCGAACGAAAGCATTAATCCTTGAATCACTAACCAGTTTCAGTTCCGCATCAAGCTCGGCGTCACTCAATGATTGTTCTTCCGCGACTGCACTCGACCTCTCCAGGATTTCCTCGTCATCGCCGTCGGTGTCGGATACGTGCAGATGTGCTCGCGGAGTGTCTTTGTCCGATGTCTCGTTTACTGGATTCGACGTTTTTTCTTTGCTGCTTTTCGCGGTCGTTGTTTGTTCGTCCGATGTTTCGTTTACTGGATTCGACGTTTTTTCTTTGCTGCTTTTCGCGGTCGTTGTTCGTCGCGTAGCGGGAATACTTTTTCTTGCTTCATCTTTGTTGGTAACCGTTTCTGCAGCCGCTGCACGCTTTTTTACCGGGTTTTTCATATTTGTACGTCCAGGCCTCTTCTTCCCCTTTGTTTGCGGTTTGTTCTCAACGTCCGACGACGCGATCCCACTGTCCACATTTCCAGTGACCGTGCAGCCCTCGATTTCGTTGTTGGACTGCAGCAGCTTCGACGTGGCAACGTTCGTATGTTTCTTATCTGCGGAAGTGTCCTGCAGGACAGACTTAGTCGCCGCCAGGGCTAGAGATTTCGTGTCCCGTTCGTTGCGTGAGTCGCGTTTTTTCTTTATCTACAAGTGTGACATATATGATATTGTATATACCTGAAGAAAATGTCGGATGGAAATCATCACCCTGCATGAAATTTCCGATAAGAACGATAGAATCCGGGTACAAAAACCGTATATGACATGCGGTTTCGAAAGGATCGGGATACCATATACGGTTTTTGTACCCGGATTCTATCGTTCTATCGGAAATTTTATGCAGGGATAGTTTCGTGGAGATGCGGAGACAGTAAACGTATGTGGTATACGGGTTTTGTTTCCGCATCTGTAAGAAACTAATGATATATATCCCACTTTTTATTTAGATTTTTTTCATGATATACTTAGTATACGGCTGATTCTCAAGAAACATAATATCATCTACATAAAACACATAATAAGTATATATACCTTATCCAATTCGCTTGCCGACGTGTCGGATGCGTTTTTTTATAGTTTTCAAGCCTGGATGGAATGGCCGCTTCTTATCAATTTTCTCTGCAACGTCCTTCAAAGATGCTGAGAAATTGTGCAATACAATATATATGCGTATCTCCATTCGCGCGTTATATTGATGCATTATACATATATTGCGGTCATATCTATACGTGTTGGTGGAAACTCGTTACCTAACAAATAATTAATATGTAATACACACCAATTACACTGCATATATATGTATGTATCGTGCCACATGCAATGCATTATAACGAATGTATGGAATTGATTTACGAAGAATTGGGTGGATGAAAAGACATTATGGGAATAGATGTTCGCGGATTATTCTGCAATTTCTCGACACGTGTCGAACGGCAATATGCTGAATACAATATAGGTATAGTGCCACGTGCTATTCCCTAATTAGTTTACGTTTGTCGCTATATCATAATCATCGGAGATGTGTACATTAAAGGAATACTACATGTATCGCAAATCAATCCTGCAGCTTCACTGTCATGGTAACCGATAGACATTTCAAAGGACTCACAGGGTTTCCAAGAAAATATATAGTCATCCACGTGTTACAATGCAGTATAATCAATAATGCTCAGCTGGACCATACATGCGAATACGGGACTTTATTTCAATATTATTAACTCACTCGACATATCCCCCGTTTGACATTATTAATTTCATGTTCTCCAATACAATGTAAATAAGTAATGTCACGAAACGACCTGCATGAACCCCACCTGCACCCTTTTTGTCAACAAATCCCGGCTGTCGGATGCATCGATTATCCAGTGATTTTGCATGATCGCAATTGCTCCCGAATACCAAAAATTATTGTCAAGGTTAATCGCGCATTCATGCTGGAATACAGTCCGGTACAGTACACACATTATACTGCAGCGTATCACAAGTGATCCGCGTTCGTTAAAAGCCGCACGAGCGTCTGTCGTTTTCAACGTATAATACGTATATTATTGTGAGATAATACATATATGCAGCGATGCGGATAAGCGAGGACTTATTATTATGCGTTGTTATTATATTTGTTATAATTGCAACTAGTTGCGTTTTGATATATTGTGTCGCGAAGTGCGGGAAAGAGTGTACCCAGCCTCGAAGAAGCCTGTATGATATGTGTTAATATATTGTTTTCCTATGTTTTATAAAATTACTAACATGCCGATCTGTCATATTGCATTGAAAATAAACGAGCAAGAGGTGAACGATATAACTTCTAATCGCGATGACAATAGAACAAGATAATCCATAATTGGATCATAGTGTTAAATTTTTACATTTCATCATAATACAGAATAACGTTCAATACTGTCAACTACTAGATATTAAAATACAACAACTTACTCCCAACGACGGAAACCGTTGCACGGCAGTAATTTGTCCCGCTCTTTCCGCAGCGTACGAGATAGGCTCTACTACCTAACTTCAGTGGGTCGAACCTCTGTATGAGACTGACGGGGATCGTCTCTTTGTCCGGATGCTTCGCCCCTTCGTTTGTGCAAGGACGGACTTATCTCACATACGCGTGTGATACGACACGTGTTGCAGCCTCTTTTTTGGTACCTAATTGCAGATCGTCTGCCAGTTCGGCCATGTTCCCTGGAAATATATATTGTATTATTGTATATCGCTGCATAAAATTAACGATAGAACGATAGAATCCGGGTACAAAAACCGTATATGGTATGCGGTTTCTATAGGATCCGGATACAAAAACCGTATATGTGTACCCGGATTCTGTCGTTCTATCTGAAATTTTATGCAGGAATATATTTTGTTGGAATAATTAGTTGGGTCAAGTATTTCTGACGAGGTTAGAAGAAATCTCATTAAATCCGAAGCTATCGCTTATGTTTCCCCTGACACTATCAAATAATATATTGTTGAGTTGAAAAAACATTCACTTCGCCGTATTCAACCGACGAATTTCGTTGAGTAAAACAAATATTATTTGTTATTCAACATATCCATTTACTGCGTGCATAAATATGGGATACTTAAGTATTAATAATTCGTCTGTCAGGTAAGAAAGCTGCAGCAAATGCACCCCTGCAGGCCGACGACAACTACGCGGAGGATGATGCTTCCGCAGTAGAACTGTTTCCGGCCGGACCTTCGTGTTACACGGATACATCTGATAGCGACATGCTGGATAACGGTAGTGATGCTGCATTAATTGTCTCTACATCGGAGTGTTCGGACGACGTTGAAAGTTCCGATGATGCGGACGAACCAGCACGAAGAGAGTCATTGTCGCCTGCAGATACCGACGATGGTGCGTGGTCGCCGATAGCAGCCGACTTCGATCGCGCCACTTTCACGGCGGACAAGGTCAGAGAGTATATGCACTCTGAATCCGGCGATGCCGTAATGTTTCCCGAATCTGATACGAAATCGTGGCAAGTGGTTTTGTTAATACTTGGAATGTGTACCCGATTTTCGTTGAACGGAAAAACTAGGCGTGCCCTTCTTGACCTAGTGAAGTTGTTAGCGGGCTCCAAGTACGATGAATGGACAATAAGTGATTATTACTTGTCAAAAATATTTAATGCCCCCGACGAGGCAACTATGTATCATTTTTATTGCGAGTTATGTTGCAAATTATTGGAGAGGCCTGTGAGTAGAGGTTGTTTTCGAAATCATGAAACGATGTGCCATACGTGCTCTAAAAGTTATTCGTTGACCATAGACGGACCAAATTCTTTCGCATCCATCGACTTGGAGTATCAAATAGTGTCCCTGTCCGAATTGAAGCCGGTCAACGATGATCTTGCAAGAAACTTGAAAAACTTAGATGCCGACGTACCGCGTCCGCCTGATAAAATGTTCGACGTATATGACGGTAGTCTGTACAAAAAACTACTTGCCGAAACGCCACGTGAGTCGCGACTTCTCACCTGTGCCTTTAATACAGACGGCGCGCCTTTATTTAAAAGTTCCAAACGGGCATTTTGGCCCATACTCATGATAATAAACGAGCTCTCTCCACGAGTTCGGATGCGATACCCATTGCTGGCCGGTATGTGTGTTCTCAAAAAAGAACCGTCTCCGGATCTGATGAACACGTATATGAGACCTTTCGTAAACGCGTTAAAGAAATTAGGAACGGTCGGTTTCTATGCGGAAGTTGGTGGAGAACGGGTGCATTTCGTACTGAAGCCATTGTTCTGCAGTGTCGACAGCGTCGCCAGACCGCTGCTGCAAAATAGATTGCAGTTTAATGGATATTTCGGCTGCTCGTGGTGTTATTCAATGGGTGAACACATTAACGGTTGCATGCGCTTCCTCATGGAGATGGACGATCCAGCTGACCGAACGCATGAGCATTACACAGCAGACGTTCGGGAAGCGTTAAAAAAAAATGTAGAGACGCGCCTGCAAACAAAAGGAAACAAAAAGAGTGACGTGCGAGGTGTTAGGGGTAAATCCGTTCTACAATCGTTGAATTCATTCGACATGATTTGGGGGTTCGCGCGTGATTACTTGCACGCGGACTTAATCGGTGTTATACTGCAAATGATGAACATGTGGAGCAATCCCGATTGTCCAGTTAGACTTACGAAAGCGCAATTTGAGGAGCTGAACGAACGGCTCATGCGAATGACTCCCCCGCAAGAAGTAAACCGACTTGTGCGACCGTTTAAGACGGAAAAGTGCAAGTGGAAAGCCTCCGAATGGCGCAGCTGGCTGCTGTTTTATGCGATTCCCTGCCTTACTGGAATCTTGGATGATTACGCCTTGCAACATCTTGCTTTGTACGTAAACGGCATTTACACGCTACTTAAAACAAATATCACTGAGACGGAATTAAAACAGGTAAAGCGTGATTTGGAAAGATTTGTCATAATATTCGAAGTACTTTTTGGTACGAGATTCGTTACTTTCAACGTTCATAGTGTAAGGCATATTGTAGACAGCGTTAGGAGTTGCGGTCCGCTCTGGGCAACTTCCACTTTCCCGTTCGAAAGTACGATTTTCCAGTTAAAAAAGTGTGTGCAAGGGCCGCGAGGCGTCAGCGAACAGATGACGAAGAAATCTGTACAGCGCAACGTATACCGCAGTTTGTTTGAGGATGCGGATGTTTCTCCTGAAATTGTAAAGTTCCAAGAATCGTTGTTCGGAAGAACGGAAGTCACGACACATAACAGATGTGAGTCGGTTGTGTTTACTGGTAACTGTTTTCCATATAGAGGTTCAGATCCTCTGTTAATAAACGTACCACATGCTGATGAAATCAAAGCCTTCAGACGCTGTATTTATTCAGGCATGGTAATTAAGAGTGCGGCGTGCGATAAAAGTACGTTAAAGTCCGATGACACCGTGTTCCTTACAGATACAGGCAAATACGTACAAGTTTTACATTTAATTGAATATCGTAACAAGCCCGTAGCCGAGGTTGAGTACTATACGGTTAAAAATGTTATCGTACGTTGCGAGGACGAACATTCCCCAGAACGCCCAAGGATCGGAGACGTCGCGATAAACCATTTGGTGAAAGTAGTGTCGTCCGCGGGTCAGAAACTGATACGCGTTACGCGTTTGGTTGAAAAATGTGTAGTGATGAGGGTCTCTGATCGGGTGGCGTTCGTTGCGAGGCTGCCCAATACGATAGAAATCCAATAAAACACGTAATAATACAGGTACTTTCTCTGGTAAAACTGTCAGATAGAAACGGATAGATACGTATAGCAATACGTTCGGAAACACGTATAGAGACAGATAGGGCTATCTGTTTTGTTTACGGTTTTTATGTCTATTTCTGTACGTATTCATGCGTTTCTATCTCACATTTTTACTGAGGCTGTGGCCAATATAAACCAATACGTTATAATATACTATTATGCGATACGATGTAATATAATGTAACCTATTTTTGTACATGAAGGAACAAGCATTGTCTAATGAATAAAGTATAATTATAGTACGGATGGTTATAAGACGTGTATTTAGCTCATAAAGGTATAATTATACCTTTATGACCAACATACGTATGTAAACTTGTATTAATGATATCATGGTGAATTATTATGTTCTTTCTCATGTTCCAAGCTGCAGGTTACCGATTATAATTATTTCATAGACTTTGACAAAAAAATAAATAAAAGTTTTGTTGAATCACGTTAAACGTTGGACAGAATATTCATTCCTCAGAGGCTGCCTTCAAACCACCTGCGTATCCCTTACTTTCAGCACGAAAAGTATATACAATTAGGAGTTGCATATATGACACGCTTCGAATAACCGATGGGTACCGATTGGAACGGACTACACCGGATAGGTAAGTACGTTCGACACGTTGTCTTTGCGGATACGAACGGATGGCGGACGGATTGCATCGTAAGCCGGGTACGTCCGCTTAGCGGCGGATGCATTGGTGTGTCTCAGCGACATTCGCTGCTGGTCAAAAAACGGAAGCGTACGTATAGGTTCCGTATATCGTGTCGATAGATATAGGAACGGATACATAGTTGTGTTTAGAAGTTCTGGTTCCGAATAAAAACCAGACGCTTACGTATTGGTTCCGCTTTTGGTTTAGAGCAGATACGGAACGGATGGAAAATATTGCATACTTGTGTTTAGAAGTTCTGGGTTCCGAATAAAAACCAGACGCTGACGTATTGGTTCCGCTTTTGGTTCAGAGCAGATACGGAACAAATGGTAACGGATACATACTTGTGTTGAGAAGTTCTGGTTCCGAATAAAAACCAGGCGCTTACGTATTCGTTCCGCTTTTGGTTCAGAGCAGATACGGAACGGATGGAAAATATTGCATACTTGTGTTTAGAAGTTCTGGGTTCCGAATAAAAACCATACGCTGACGTATTGGTTCCGCTTTTGGTTTAGAGCAGATACGGAACAAATGGTAACGGATACATGCTTGTGTTGAGAAGTTCTGGTTCCGAATAGAAACCAGAGGCTTACGTATTGGTTCCGCTTTGGCTTTGAAAGCAGATACATAACGGATGGAAACGGATACAAACCTGTGTTGAGAAGTTCCGATTCCGAATAAAAACCAGGCGCTTACGTATTCGTTCCGCTTTTGGTTCAGAGCAGATACGGAACGGTTGGAAAATATTGCATACTTGTGTTTAGAAGTTCTGGGTTCCGAATAAAAACCATACGCTGACGTATTGGTTCCGCTTTTGGTTTAGAGCAGATACGAAACAAATGGTAACGGATACATGCTTGTGTTGAGAAGTTCTGGTTCCGAATAGAAACCAGAGGCTTACGTATTGGTTCCGCTTTGGCTTTGAAAGCAGATACATAACGGATGGAAACGGATACAAACCTGTGTTGAGAAGTTCCGATGCCGAATAAAAACCAGACGCTTACGTATTCGTTCCGCTTTTGGTTCAGAGCAGATACGGAACGGATGGAAAATATTGCATACTTGTGTTTAGAAGTTCTGGGTTCCGAATAAAAACCAGACGCTTACGTATTGGTTTCGATTCCGCTTTGAAAGCAGATACAGAACGGATGGAAAATATTATATACTTGTGTTTAGAAGTTCTGGGTTCCGAATAAAAACCGGACGCTCACGTATTGGTTCCGCTTTGGCTTTGAAAGCAGATACATAACGGATGGAAACGGATACATACCTGTGTTGGGAAGTTCGGGTTCCGAATAAAAACCAGACGCTTACGTATTGGTTCCGCTTTGGCTTTGAAAGCAGATACATAACGGATGGAAACGGATACAAACCTGTGTTGAAAAGTTCTGATTCCGAATAAAAACCAGGCGCTCACGTATTGGTTCCGCTTTCGCTTTGAAAGCAGATACATAACGGATGGAAACGGATACAAACCTGTGTTGAGAATTTCTGAATCAGAATACAACTCGTAAAGACACGTATATAACCCGCATAGGATTTCTCGTCCGAATTCGTACGAATTGAAAACCTATAAACGCCTATCTGCACCTATCCGGAAAACCTATCAGAAACGTACCCGAAACAATTCGAAACGGCTTCGAAACACCTATTTCTATCGGAAATTTTCACCAGGGTAGAGCATGGTGTATATTTTTTACTTGCAGACTTGCTCGAACTGGTTGCATTTGCTTCAAGCACAGCATTGTCAGTGTAACTTGATGATTTACCCAGATCAATAGTGTCTTTGATTCGCATTGATGAACTTGCTATGGTTACGTTGGTCCTGCACTCATCTTCAGAATTTTCCACAGAATGACCCTCGTCACGTTCTGTTAATAAATATTTCACAAGACATACATAGAAATAAACATATAAGGGAAATGAATTATTCAATCCAGAGGCAGGAATAATTCAGCAGCCAACAAATAGATTTATACCTTCAGCTGGTTGCTGTGTTTCAGCTGCAGACTCGAATAACCCAAAATCTTTTGGCATTTTTGGAAATGGCGCCAATTTTTTCTTCGGAGGCAGTGCTGCCATATCATCACTGTCAGAGTCGATTATACATCGCTTGGCTCTCAAATGTCTACCTCGTTTTCCTGTAGACTTTTCTTCGTCTGAGGCTGCAGTGTCGATATCGGATATTTTTTCAGCCAACTTCCATTTGACCATTCCATCCTTATGTGTCTCTGCAAAATAACAAATATGAATTACTTACTCTACAAGGGACTATTATAGTTTTATCTTTTCCAACTTTAGTTATGAGAATCACTTTGCTGTAAATTACACAACCCATAACTTATAAAATATACGATTCAATATGTGTTTGGTTCATAACCGGAGCAAGGGTTGTTTGAATAAGGTAACACTCGAAAAGATGGAATATTGAACATTATAGCACCTTTCGGCAGATTATTCCCAAACTTATACATAATAAGACTTACTTGCTGTGCCGAAGATGCGTAATAAGACTTACTTGCGGTGATGGTACTTCCAGCTGTGCTATGGCTTTGTTAATATTTAACTGGTTGGTGTAGTTGGGCCAAAGGCAAATGCCATCGGCGTTCAGCCAACTAGTAGGGACCATTTGTATACCGTCCATAAACTCGATAATCGAATAAACCGTCATCGTAGCACTGGTTTATATATATATATATATGTTCTAGATAATGCAGGATACGAACGCAGCGTTAAAATAACAATATAAATATAGAAAATAATGGCTTTCTGTTAAAGACGAGTAACGTGCTTCTACTGTAATGTGTATGCCCACTCCCATGAGGTATAGCCTCCGAAACAAAATTTGTATCCGGTTCAGTAAGGTATGTGGTGCGCGTCTGATTTAAATTATGACAATTCTTTTGCATGAATAATTTTTTTCTCGTATTCCATAAAATAAAAACCTTATGTACGCTCAATGAAATGGATTCTGAGCCGGATGTGCTCGACAATTCTAGGAACAGCCAATCGGTGCTCTGGATTACAAAAATTCATAGCGCCGATTGGCTGTTCCTTCAATTGTCGAACACATTGGGCTCAGAATCCATTTCATTAAGTATACGTGCGATGGTGTGTGAATTATAGAATACTTGATGCTAATTAAATTTTTGAATGTAAGTAAGAATAATATAGGTGTTCCGACTGAGAATGTTACAAGTTATATGTGTATTAGCGGCAAAACCGCGTAATTTCGCTCATATGGCATTCGATACATCTTCAATTTCATCGAATCAAGAGGCCAAGAATGCAATCTGTTGCCTTCTTTCACAACTTGAATGGATAATTCTACAGAATTATACGGTGTAGTATACACATCGTTGATTGGAATAAGCTTCTTACCTACGATGACTACCGTCCCATCTCTATACTCAACTATATTTGAAAGCCTCACTACTAATCCATTTGTAAGAGCGCAACAATCGTTACCGAGATTATCACAAGTGATCGAATAGGATGGTTTTAGTAGTATTTTCTACTGATTTTTGAGATTTCGTCTGGTGATAAGAGGTCCATCACTGTCGGATTTTTTCAAACCATTTCGATCAACATTTTGCTGGATAGGCACATTGAGTTGTTCTATTTCCGCATACCGTCTCGCTAGTTGTTGGAGAGGTTTCTCAGGCTTTCTGATTGTCTTTAATATAGATGATATATAATTTTCAAACCGGAAGGCACTAAATACATCTACAGAACCATAATTCTTCACATCTGCAGAGATATGCAACAGATTGTGAATATTATGCGACATATACTGTTTACCATAAATTAACCCAAAAGACGTCACAAAATGCTCTAATAACTTATGAGCAAAGTCAACATTTCCACTGTGCATGGCGAGACTTGGGTTGGCTATGATGGTTGTTGCTATATGCAGAGTAAGAAAATTGAGGTACATGTCTTCTCTTAATATGCCTTTAAGCACAATCGGTCCCGTGTACAGTAGAAATTGTCTGAACTCAGTTGCTTTCCAGTACTTATAATCTGACAAAGATCGGGGTTTTCTAGCAAACTCGGCAGGTATGTTACATCGCAATGCTATGAGTCTTTCAGAAATTTGTTGAATCGCACGGGCGGATAATCGGGTGGTTAGCGGGCCTTTGAACAACAGCAAAATCATTTTTTTTCATCACTCCCAAGCACACTAAGTGCATGTAATCTAGTGGCACATTACATATAAGATCGAAATTGGGTATGCTCTGTATAATGGTATCTCCGAGCTGATATTCTTCGTATTCGTTATTTCTGAACTCTCTATCTGTTCGCAGGTTGCTTACAATACGTCCCTCCGGAAAACACAGCCTCTGACATCTATATTCTCCTGCCGTAACGCATTTCGTACAACTGTGATACCCAGTGTGATGTTTTACACCTAATACAAATGCTTTAGCAGGTGCATCGCAGATTAACCCAGTGATTCGAACTTTTATCATATGCCCATTATAAAAAAAACCATTACTAATGATATCAACTGCTTCATCAACAAAAGGCTTTAAAAATTCACTAGCATCGTTCGGCTTTTGGTTTCCACAGAAGGAACCAATAACGAAAACCTGTTTCAAAATGGTGTCAGAACATAAAATTGGCCATATACTTGATTTTGATGATTTTGAAAGCGGAGCCCCGTCAATATTGATCAAGAGTTCAATAGTTTGTACGGGGTTATCAAATTTAGCGTATTGCATGGCATTAATGCCCAGTGCTTTTTTTAACCCAAAGTGACAAAATTCACCACCTGCAATGACTGTCACTTCAGTTTGCCTGGGGGTGCTAAGTAAGGTTCTCGGATCTTTTGGTAGATTTGGCAAGTTAGTATGCTCTCGTAATATCGATAATAAAGCAGAAAGGGAATTCTGTCGCACGTTAAATTCAAGAGCTCAAGAGGTTGGATGATCTACGATTGTGTCAACATTCGCTGTTGACGCTATTGATTCTGCTGCAGCACTAGCATACAATTCATTTTCATCTTCAGCCGCTACTGGTACCAGGTAGTTAACGTTTCTATCGCAACTGTCTGCGGAGTCAACATGAGAGCTGTCAGAAATTTGATTCGCATAGTCAGGAATTTCATTATCGTGATTCAGATCTTCAAGATAATCTTGCGCTATGCCTGTACTATTAACTTCTTCATGCATACTTGAAATATTACTATCGCCAGACACATGTGTGTCATTAGTTGACGGAGTATCATTATCGGAGGATTCCGAAAATGATTCTTCTCGTGGTGAACTGTTGGTACGCTCAACAATGAAATCTACTTCGTTTTTAATTTTTCGCCTCAAATGTCTTTTGGAGTATTTAGAAATTCTTTTTCTTTCAAAATTGTTGTTTATCTTGATACTCTGTACACCATGAATTTTTTCGTACAACTATATATGATTGCAAAAATATGTAAATGTAATATAGGGTGGATAATTCAAAAGAAATTTGAGGCAAGAATACGTGGCAAAGCGATATAGAAACATTTATTTACCCTAATCAAACTACGTCTACATAACAGAAACTACGGTTATTTTAAGTCACTCGTCATTAACCGAAAAAATAAAGTGGTCCACTACCGTTTAATTGTCGATTGGAAACTTAGCCTTGACCCACAACACTGCACCACCAACTAAAAACAGGCCTGCAGTTACGTATGAGTATATACCGGGAAGAAATCTTGATAGTATACAGTCGATTGCGCATGCGCCAAATAATTTATTTTCATTGGTCGGTAAGGTCGTCCCGCGGCAGTATTATGACGTAGTCGGCCGCGGGACGATCTTACCGACCAATGAAAATAAATTATTTGGCGCATGCGCAATCGACTGTATACTATCAAGATTTCTTCCCGGTATGTATCGTAGTTCCCCATACGATGACTGAAATCTGCTGAGAAAAAAATATCAAAATCAGTTTATCCAATGTATTATTCGGTACCCACTCACATTCAGTCTCACGAAGAATGTGTTCTCTGCCGATAATTATATTATATGGAACAGATCAACACATATGACATCATTATTATTATTGTCACCGGTCTAATATTTTTTGTTCTGACAACGAATAACCAAAGAACGTAATTTCATTATTATAGTAATTCGAGTAATGTTTTTATAGTACGTTTTGAACAAATTTTGAAAAATTGAAATAATAAAAAATCTTCACTATAGCTTTGGAGATTTTAGTTCGATTGATCTCGGAATATTAAAAAACATTTGTTGAGTATTTGCGGACTGTGACAAAATAAAATTTTCGGCGCGTGAGAAATGCAAAACCAAATCAAAACTTCACGGAAATTCCACACTACAGGATTTCACTATTTATATGGGGACGCCTACATTTGAGGTTATGATCAACCCAGACACGCGGTGAAGTGGCGAACAATCATGTTCAGTACGAACCCGTGGTACGAATACATGCTAAACTAAACAAATAAATTCACAGAGCATTTTAATTACAGCATATCGATACTGCCATTCTCATATGTCGTATCCCACAAAATTTCAGAAATTGACTTTTTTTTTTAAATTGAATGATAATAATGTTGTGCAGCTTATGTTCAAGTTTTAGCGGTCAAATCGTTGATTTACTATTTTCAAATAAATATTCCAATTCGTCAAGTCCTATCCTTTCAATGGTGATAGTGAAGCGTTTTCATGGCCACAAGATTTCAGAAATTGACTTTTTTTTTTTTAATGGAATGATAATAATGTTGTGCAGCTTATGTTTAAGTTTTAGCGGTCAAATCGTTGATTGACTATTTTTAAATGAATATTCCAATCCGTCAAGTCCTATCTTTCCAATGGTAATAGTGAAGCGTTTTCATGGCCTCCTGAACAATTTTACAAATGTGGGATACGACGTATTAGAATGGCAGTATCGATATTGTAACGGGTTCTCCCTGGGTTCGGGTACCCAAGAAACTAAGCCGAATACAAACCAAGGCCCAACGGATAGGTAGGGGGATTTTGCTGGGCGCCAGACTTCGTTAGAAGTCCTCTCTCTCTCTCTCTCTGGGACCCTCCGACTAGCTACTAACGATAGAGGGATTTCGTAGGGGCGAAGAATAAAGACACAAACCGAATATTATTGACTATTATTTATTAAAAAGAAAAAAAGAAAAGGTGGCGAATTATTACCACGCCCGCTACCTGGCGTAGGATACAAAACAAAATAAATTACAATACTGACTCTACTATTCTACTGACTCGACTAATAATTAATGACTCTACGTTACTCTAAATTATACTAAAATATCAAATAAAGAAAAATATAAAAATCACAAAAGAAAAATAAACCTCTCTCTCTCTCCAAGAAGAATTTATTGTTTCTGCACTCGCCGGTGCTCTAGATTTAGTTAGACGGTAGGGAGGACTAAGTCTACTCAACCTACGGTCTAACTCGCTCTCTCTCTCTCTGGGGAAAAGGCGACAGACTCTGACTCGCAGCAGCTGAGTGCGACGCGTGACGTCAGAAGTCTGTGGCGATATGGCGTCGGCGAGCTTTCTGCTGCGATCGACGCAGCGGTGACCAAGATTGACACGGCTACGCGCAACGAAAACAACTAACCGGTGCCGGCTTTGAATCCAATGGTTCGCGGGGAACGATTGAGATTCAGGCACGGGGTTTCTCGAGGCTCAGGGTGATTACGGGGGCGGGTTGGTACTAGGGGGGGGGGGGGGGGGGGTGAATATGAATATGAATCGGATTGATCCTACCTGATAGCGACGCTCTTACGAATCTCCGGGTGCGACGGTATTATTCCAAGTACGGTCGGAGAGCCGGGGGTGTGCAGGGGTCAAAATAAAGCCAGTCGGTAGTCCAATAATTCAATAATCCACTCAATAATCCAAGGAAGAACGGGTCGTTATAATTTAGCACAAAGGCTCACAAAACTCTCACAAAGAACTCCTCACACAATTTCAAAACTCTCTCTCTCTCTCTCTCTCTCTCTTGATTTTACTTTTGGATTTGAATCGTGCGGCCGGGCTTAGGTACGCCCGTAGGCCGGTTTAGGTAGAGGTCTGAACGTCTACCACGTTACAATATATATGTATAATTGTATATATATACCTACTTGTATATGTATAGGCACTGTGAAAACAGCCCGCCGAATTCACCGAACAACTGCAAACATTCGCGCCGTGAGTATATTCCCGCACATGAAAACATCCGGTGACGTAGCGGGTCAGTGTGCCGAATATACGAGTTATGAGCTCGTCCATTTCCGCACGCGCGAAATTTGAACGTACATATATTATATACATATAGGTATATATACCTATATATATATAGATATATGCAAATGCTTATATATATATTGTTACGAAGAATGTTTCTCAGTATATTTAACGCATACGGTCTAGTAGTCTCAAACATACACTATACAAATAAATGATCATAAATAACTGAAGTAAACTATCGGTTGCTGTGTCAACCGACATTATTGTAAAAACAGTGCTGTTTTACACTTAAAACTGTAAACACACCTTTTCCCACATTTTCCAATATATTCAATTTACCTGACAATTTATTCGCTTTGACTTGAATCTATTATTTCAACTCAGGACCCACATTTTATTCAATTCAATCCGCTCAAGCCTTCAGGTCTTCAAGTTCCTTAAAATAAACGCAATTAGCCCCCAAAAGCTAATCTCGTATCACTGGTGTCAGAATCGGGACTACTGAGTTGAATTAAAAGTGCTACAAGTCTTTAACTTGAAAACTTAACAACTTCAAACGAAAAATATTGGAAAATGAACCGGATTACTAGAAGCGCAGTTCAATCTTCTCCCGTAGACGAGTCCTCCTCATCTACCTCAAATCCCAACCAATCAGCCGAATCCCGGCTAACCACCCCCCAACAACCTCCACCGGACCCAATGACCCAAATGGAATCGATGCTCTCGATACTGATGGCCGCTCAACAACGCCAGTCCGAACTCCTTCTTCAAGGCCAACGAGAAGAACGCCAGGCCCAACGAGAAGAGCGGGAACGAGACCGCGAGGCCCAGAAAGAAGAACGCGAGGCTCAACGCGCCGCTCAAAAAGAGGACCGAGACGCTCACCTGCTGACCTTTCAGCGCAGTCTAGAGAGCCTGCTTCCCCGACTTCCGGAACGCATTTCCCCCATCCCTACGCCTCGACGACTTTCCATGGTTCGGGATCAGTTGGACCAAATCCCTCCAACTATAAGGTCTGTAAATATTTCTGGGGGAAGAACTCCCCCTATTTACGATAGGCCTAGAATGGACGACGTGAATACAGCAGTACCACTCGCTCGTTCTTCAGCTCAAAACGACCGCGTTGAAGAATCAACGCGGGACGAAACTAATCTAATCAGGCCTGACCGAATGTGTGGGGACCATCTCTCGCGGGATGAGATCCCGAGATCCCTACCCAGTCGATTTCCTAGCAATATAGATAATTTTCGCGATATGATCGGAGATATTATACGTCAAGAAATAAGCGCCGGGAGTAACCGCGAGAATAATGACAGGCCAGTTCTTCCAACCAACATAGAAAGCCGGACTGAGCCTGTCAGTAAATCTTCCCCTATAATTCGTGTTCCAACTTTTGACGGTACCACCTCGTGGGCCGAATATGAATGCCAATTTTTGATCGTTGCGAAATTAAACGGTTGGAGTACAGCAATTAAAGCCGGGAATTTAGCAGCTAACCTTAAAGGATCAGCATTGACAGTATTAACTTCCCTTTCTAACCAAGAATTAGAGAATTATGACAGACTCAGTTCAGCTTTAAGAGTAAGGTTCGGAGACGAACATCTTCAGAAACTCCATTTGACGCAATTAGAAAATAGACGACAACATAAAGATGAGAGTCTCGCCACTCTGGGACTCGATATAGAAAGAATGGCTAGAGTAGCTTTACCAGATTGTTCAGAATCAACTAGAGACCGTTTAGCATGTTCGCGGTTTATTAATGCTGTAAAAGATAGCGAACTTAAACATGCTCTCGGATTGGCGGGACCCTCAACTCTCAGAGAAGCTGTTATTCGAGGACTAGAGATCGAAGCAATGGACAAATTTTATTTAGGAGCAAGTCGCGTGAGACAAATAAAGACGACAGATTTTTCTTCAGATAACCGAAATAAAACTACTCCCGAGCAGCTTCGCGCCTCAAAGAATTCTAATTTATACAGTTCCAAAGGATCCTCAAAGTTCTGTAAATATTGTAAAAAAGATAATCATAATATCGAAGACTGTTTTGCTTTAAAAAGAAAGAATGAAATGAATTCTGATAACTCTCAAAAGAACGATAAAAATAATCAAAATTCAAATACCAATTCCGATTCGCATTTCAATTCAAATAATAACTCATGGAGGAACAAAGATTCCTCTCATTCCTAACCTTCTACCTCAAAAAACTAGACTCTGATGATTCAGTGGGACTAAAATCATCAAAGGAGTTTAATATTAGTGGTCCTTATTAATTATGGAAAGATCCATATATAGTTGTAATTGCTTCGTGGAAGCTCGTAGGAGACAGAAAGATTTCAAAGAGGTGGAAGCTTACGTTTTGCTAGAAAATACTCGTAGATTGATAGAGAATTCTATTAGTTTCGAAGTTGATCTTATTGTTTATTTGAGGTTAGATCCCAACATAGCCTATTCTCGCATCCTTTCACGCGCTCGAAGCGAAAAAGACGCTATCCCTTTAGTTTACCTCCAATTACTCCACGAAGTGCATGAAGACTGGTTGGTCAACAAATCATTTTCAATTCTTCCTGCTCCTGTTTTAATTATAGACGCTGCTTCCTCAGCAGAAGATGTTTTTAAACAATTTTGCCAGGTTATGGATACCTCTAGTAGTTAGGTTACATTCGATATCAATTCTGAGGTTAGAATTTTACCATCTGAATTTCGCTATGATCGATGGTCGATTTTGGTAGATTTCCAATTGGGACTTCTAACGGCGACTTCTCGCGGAACTTCTATGAATCATCCTAGTGTCCTTTTCTTGTTTTTCGTGTGTGTACGGTTGTCCTATCACACGGGGTAGTCGTGATTTTTATTTAGAGCAGAGAAATTCGAACGAACTATTGTCTCTAACCATGACCTTTTCCCCAGGAATTTAAGTCTTTTTCAGATTTCTTCAAATTGGTGTCTGGATATACGGTCCCCGATCCTTTCCTGGCCCAATTTGTATCCCTGCCCCAGATAAGATCGTTCCTTTCTATTTGTTTCTTTTAACTAAACTATTTAATATCGTCTCCATCGCGTGTTTGTTATCACAAACACCTTGATATTCGTGAAACTCATATTTGTTTTCCCAAATTAGGTCGTTCGATTAATTTTGAAGACGTCCGAAGCTGGCCTAATCATGAGCAGCAATTCGGATCGTCGATGATTCTAGTGTTCCTGTTTCCTTCCGGCCCGATCCTGCCCATTTTTCCAGCCCGTAGATCCTTACCTGATTCTTCCCTGATCCTGATCCTTGAGTCTGAAGAACGAACACTTTTTATATTAAAATTATTCACTTTGATAAAATTAAAGCTCAGCTATCTTTTCAAGGTTTTTCGAGGTTTTTCCCTTGAGATTTAAGGTGAATGCCAGATAGTGTTTGGGAAAGTTCCTCCTCTTTAAAGTAAATTACAGCTTTCCTAAACGGAGCATACACCTACATTGAAACTGCTAGACCGGTGATCTTTTTTCATTTCTAATTCGAATTCGCGAGTCGGGTCGACTCTTTCTTCAAGGGGGGGGTAGTGTTACGAAGAATGTTTCTCAGTATATTTAACGCATACGGTCTAGTAGTCTCAAACATACACTATACAAATAAATGATCATAAATAACTGAAGTAAACTATCGGTTGCTGTGTCAACCGACATTATTGTAAAAACAGTGCTGTTTTACACTTAAAACTGTAAACACACCTTTTCCCACATTTTCCAATATATTCAATTTACCTGACAATTTATTCGCTTTGACTTGAATCTATTATTTCAACTCAGGACCCACATTTTATTCAATTCAATCCGCTCAAGCCTTCAGGTCTTCAAGTTCCTTAAAATAAACGCAATTAGCCCCCAAAAGCTAATCTCGTATCAATATGTTAGTCAAGAACCATGAGAGTCAAGATCCACCCTGTAGAGGAGTCATGACCGCGCCTTTACCTTTTTCTCGAAAGTTCCTTTTTCTAGAAAGTTCTAACCCGCTCCTTTATGACCGATTTTTATGTGTCATTTTACGCAAATTTTCATGGGAGTAATTCTACCGGTAATCTCACTTGTTATGTCCGATTTTTATGTGAAAATCAATGTCACAATCAATAATCAGATTTTTACGCAAATCAATCATCCGATTTTGACGCAAATTTCTATGGGAGTAATCCTCCCGGTTATCTACAGTCCAGTATTCTCAGGAGTTCTTACCTACGCGTCCATGTCATTAGTGTGACAAGCAATCATCAGAATTTTTACGCTAATTCTTATCATTTTACGCAAATTTTTATGGGAGTAATTCTACCGTTAATCCCACTGGTTATGTCCGATTTTTATGTGATAATCAATGTGACAATCAATAATCACATTTTTACGCAAATCAATCATCCGATTTTTACGCAAATTTCGATTCTCAATCATCAGATTCTCACGCAAATTTCTATGGGAGTAATCCTACCGCTAATCCCACTGGTTATGCCCGATTTTTATGTGATAATCAATTTGACAATCAATCATCAGATTCTCACGCAAATTTCTATAGGAGTAACCCTACCAGTTATCACAGTCCAGTACCTATGGTGAGTGACGTTACCTTATTTTTAAGAGTTTCACAGTATAGTATCTACAGTATAGCGAGTGAGTGCAAGTTATCTACAGTGCAATGAAGATTTGAAAGTTCCAACCGGCGCCTTTAGCTTACTTACGTGACATTCCCCCTGGAGAATATTTGTGTGACAGGTGATCATCAGAATTTTGACGGTGGACGTACGTTAATTCCTACTGGTTACCCTCGCCGGAAACATTTTTTTATATCAACAAGTCAATTGCAAGATATCCGACGCAGATAGTGCACATTGCTCAAGGTCGAGATACTACCTAGGTTATATACCTCGTTTCAAATTTCAAAGCTATCCTACAAACTAAGAGTAGATTCTCAAATATTGTAAGGCATATGACAACAAATTCATGTTATATTTCAAAGATTTATTTCAAATTATACAGGCAGGTTGGCGATACTTCGCAATGTGAATAAAATTGAACGAAAACGTTTAGAAACATGGCGGTAGTACACGCCTCCGTCTTCAGCAACCGTTTTCAATTTCTGGAATAAGGCCTCATCACTCAGCAGCCTTGCAGTTATACGTGGAGGTAGATTTTCGGTAAAGGTTTCGTAAGGAGCGTCCCCCCCAATTATGTCGGCTACTATTCTTGTGCGCCCCGATAATGTTGTCATCTTCCGCAAACTGATGATGATATGCACGCCGCTAGTTGATTTTTTGATGGGAAGACGTTCACCGCATAGACCCAACTGACCAATTTTAAATATCTTAGCATCGGTGAAGTTGTGGGTAGAGGAGTCCTCGACTAACTGCCCAGCGTTGAACACATTGGCATCAGATAGGTCTGTGGTACCAGATAAATCCATGATGTTTATCATTTTCAATAAATCTCCTCTGGAGTTCTATTTGATGCTCACACTCGTGAATTCAGATTGCAAGTAACTCAGATTTTGAGATGGCACCATATTCATACCCAGAAGCAACTAGATGAACCAGTTTCGTAGGGCTTTGAATACCAGACCTTCTCCCCCACCACTAAGCTGTTCGCAAATTATCGTAAACGAATCTTAGCCCTAGTACTATATTAATGTGATGAACACGCACCCTATCGACGCTGAAGGAAATTTCTGGTGAACAGGTCGTAGAACTGCAAGTTCAACTGGTTGATTATGTCTTTGAACTGCACAGTTCTACACGTTGATCAGAAATCAGATTCTACGAACTGATAGACCCTGAATTATTGTTAAATAAAGGTAGGCTTCAGAGAACAATTCATGTATGATTATTTATTTGTAAGCGTGATACATTTCAGATATTTATTAAATTTACATATAGTTGAATTCTACTCGGTTGTATAGTCCCCCAAGATTATGCATGTGAAGGCGATTCTCATCGGCAGCCAGTATCATTTTTTGGACTAAGTCCTCATCGTCAATCAGCACTTTTGACATGCGTGCAGGTAGAAATGCCGAAAATGCGTTTTCCAAATCAAGGGTTATTCTTGTACCGAATCTTGTTTGTACTTTCCGCAAGCCGGTGACGGGGTAGTGTTTATTGACCTCAAGATCTGCCAATTTCTTGGTGGGAAGGTATTCATCACATCGACCCACCTTGTTGATTTTCGTCAGGTCCATGGCGTTTTTCATATTAATTTTATAGTGTTTAATCTTCTCAAAATATGATCAAGATCTGATTTCGCCTGAATCAAGGTTTTTACTTCACCAATATTTTTCAAAAGCAGTTCGATTCGCAGTTTTAGTTCTCGCCGCTTACGAACAGTGCGCATGGAGTATTAGTTGGAGACTGTCATTTAGCATATAAATCCGGAGCCTTTTATACCCAACCAACGGGGATCATAGCGTCAGTTTTGATCTATGCATCAGCGCCCACTTTTCAATAATAATTAATCTTAACTGACGTGATAAGCTCCATACAGGGTTGTGAGCTGATTGAAAGTACAGGTAAATGGAAGCTGATTTTAATTCGAATATATGCGTCAGTCTTCATACAAAGTTGCAATATCAGAGTTGCAATATACAAGGTGTGGGAATATCTTCTCAATCTTATCACAACTGATTGGACGCACAAATAAATCTTACATTGTATAGCAATAATCAATGGGGAGGATCAGTCCAAGTCATCCTTGAGCAAATTGATGTGGAAAAAATATTATTCTCGGAGTGAATATAAATACTGCAATGGTTTTACAAACTACATCAGTTCGATCAGTTCCTGCAGCCATAGTCACCATCAGCTTCAATGGCGTCAACATCGAATAATTTTGCAACGCATGTCGATCTACACCACACCGAAATGTGTGATGGAAAACAACATTGGGTTCTCTGCGCACAGCCAGAACCTTTTGAGAAGGCGCAGACTCTCATTTCCTGTCGCCCAGGTTGCAAGCGGCCTCAGTCTTCCCAGAGGGCTGTACCATGCAATCCGAAGAAGCAGCGAACAAATTTTGGCCAACTAGTCGGTGAAGAAGAAGAAGAAGAAGTATCTTTCGGAATCCTCAATCGGAAGTTTCGTTTGAATAAATCTTCTTCCAAAAGTATAGAAGTTGAACTTCTTGTCATAGGGGATTTATCATGTCAAATTGTAATATCCCTGGTGGACACGGTGCGGAATAATAAAATGGTTTTCACTCAAAGTATTTGTGAAAATTTTCTAAGCAGCCAGCAAGTTCTTAGCGAATGGTTCGAATATGGGAGTTTACCTAATTCGGGGATAGAATACACGATTCCGTTAACTGCGAGAGGAGACTCATTTGTGAATTGTCGCAAAGTCTATAACAAGAATGCTGTGTATTTTTCACCTGCGAATATTACGATCATGGAGGTGTCGTTCAGAACGCTGCAGAGTATACTACCGTGTATTCATGTCACCATATGCAGACTCGTGATGCAAGAACAAACTATTAAAGATCGTGCGAAGTTATTTGTTGAAAAACTTGGTGCAGCGATGGAGGAGGATGCTTTAAGTGAAGTGGAGGCGAGAAACGTCATAATGAATAGCGAGGACTTTGATGTGGATTCAGTCATCGATAATGAATTAGTCTGTCTGGGCATGCAGACCTTAATAAAATACAATAATAAGTATCAATAATTATCAATAAATGTATGATTTATTCGATGTTACACAAATATAAAACACATTTTACAGATCAATCCTTGACTACTAAATAAACTACAAATATAACCCATTTTACTAACAGACTATGAATGTATAACCCATTCTACTAACAGACTACGAATGGATAATGATTGTAACGCTAGAGTTCGACTCACACGTGTGTTTATCCAAATTAACACGAACGATATGGTACCACGACTGAGGTGCACCATCGCGTTTAGGGGGCGAACTCGTAGTTGAATTACTCATCTGCAATGAACAAAAAAATTCATAATTGATTTGGTTCAACACTTTATACTCATAATATGGGAGTTTCCTTACTGTATTAAAATTTTGTATAAGAAAGGAAACCCCGGAGCCTGATTCGACTCACTTTACCTTCGGCGTCTTCAAGCTCCCACTGAACTGCAAAATCTCGGAAGGTACTCTGATCAGTGCTGGTACGGGCTGAAAATATTATATGCGATAAGAATAAACTCTGAACTTTATATGACATTGATTCGTAGGGGTGTTGTAGCGGCCCGCAAATAAATTTTGAATCAATATCAAGTTCATAAAAGAATTGTTTGAACAATCAATAAAATCATGAAACTATGGTTAGAGAGCACCAAAATATTAATTCCACTTATTTCAGAAATACGAAAATTTCAAAACCTATCAATTTATATTATCACTATGATATTAGACAAGTACCTATCTCTCCGCAAATGAATTTTTTAATATAAACTTCATGAAAAGGATTGTTTAAACAATCAATAAAATCATGAAATTATAATGAGAGCACCAAAATATTGATTCTACTTATCTTCAGGAATACGAAAATTTCAGAACCTATCAATTTATATTATCACAATGATATTAGACAGGTACCTATTTCAGAATGATTGCAGAAATTCTATTCACTCCAGTCGATTTTACCGCGACCTCATTAATCACAAAGAAAGAAATCAATTTGAGTAAACTCACGTTTAACTGTTGTTGTTGGCGCCGGTGTTGTTGTTGCTGGCGCCGGTGTTGTTGCAGGTGCTGCCGTGTAAATCTGATTTGGGTTGATCCCTCCGTTGTAAACATTCATTACGTTGGTGTATTGGCCATGGGGTATAGATTTTTCCGAACCTCGCGTATAATCGGGAGGTGGATAAAATTGTTTAAAGTTAAATGATGCGTTTGAGTGCAGGCTAGTTGCATCCAGTTGATGGATTATCCCATTATTCAGCATTTCGCGTTCCGCAGTTGTAGCAGAAATTATTGAATTTACGAGACACAGAATTATAAAGGATGTGAAATACATAATGTTTTTCCACTTTTATTCTAAGTGTATAATGATAATTTAAAATGGAGTTCAGCTTAAACGGAGTTGAGCTTTTAGTGGCGACTGCTCACGTTGATATACTGAAAGCGTTTAATTCTGAATGCTCATTTGCATCATGAGCAGAGTCAACGAGAAAATTAGATCCGAAGTGGGAATAATAGCAATTCAGCAGAAACTGATAAAAATTATTCGATCTAGAGCAGCACGCGCCACGATAATGCTAGTTCGATGGCCGTTTAATCACACACTAACAAAGTATCTCATTGTTATATGAATTCTGTAAAACTATGTAACCTCATTTTACAGAATTGTGTGCACATGCGAGTAGGGATAATAGCAATTCAGCGCGAACTGTTAAAAATTATTCGATCTGGAGCAGCACGCGCCACGATAATGCTAGTTCGATGGTTGTTTAATCACACACTTACAAAGTATCTCATTGTTATATGGATTCTGTAAAACTATGTAGCCCCATTTTACAGAATTGTGTACACATGCGAGTAGGGATAATAGCATTTCAGCGCAAACTGTTGAAAATTATTCGATCTGGAGCAGCACGCGCCACGATAATGCTAGTTCGATGGTTGTTTAATCACACACTTACAAAGTATCTCATTGTTATATGGATTCTGTAAAACTATGTAGCCCCATTTTACAGAATTGTGTGCACATGCGAGTAGGGATAATAGCAATTCAGCGCGAACTGTTAAAAATTATTCGATCTGGAGCAGCACGCGCCACGATAATGCTAGTTCGATGGTTGTTTAATCACACACTTACAAAGTATCTCATTGTTATATGGATTCTGTAAAACTATGTAGCCCCATTTTACAGAATTGTGTACACATGCGAGTAGGGATAATAGCATTTCAGCGCAAACTGTTGAAAATTATTCGATCTGGAGCAGCACGCGCCACGATAATGCTAGTTCGATGGTTGTTTAATCACACACTTACAAAGTATCTCATTGTTATATGGATTCTGTAAAACTATGTAGCCCCATTTTACAGAATTGTGTACACATGCGAGTAGGGATAATAGCAATTTAGCGCAAACTGTTAAAAATTATTCGATCTGGAGAACCACGCGTCGCGACCGTTTAATCATGCGCTTACGAAGTGCCTTATTGTTGGAGAGTAAAACTATTTGATATCATTAATCCAATTTTTGTAATTTTGAACAAAAGTTGAAGCCTGATTACTCCCTTCCTTCAGATACTTGACAGAAATAAATGCATTCAGTGGGAAATTGGTGTTATGACCATTATCGGCTTGGTGTATTTAATTCTTTTTAAATAAATAATGTAGAGGGGATTTCCAAGAACTTTCAACTGCGGAGAATGGATCCCAATCAGTGGTACGTATTTCTCCAAATGCTTGATTTCATTATTAGCATTTCAACTTTTAAGCATTTACAGTTATTCCTTCTTTACAACAAATTTTGTATTAAACGCACTCTTGGATGGGATAAATATGAATTTAGGGTAAAATTTTAAATAAATGGTATGTTGTATTGAATGTAGTTTTTATTTTTGCATCCAACATCGGTTATTTATTCTAAAAACATTTTCAACCGCACAGTCACCTGAATGACTGTTACACCGCGGTTGTTGTTTAGTAGACTCTATTCTATCTGCTAAATATGCTGCATCAATATTGAACAATCGTTTTAAAATTAATTTAACAGACCTATTAATTACTAAAAATGATGGAGAATCTTGTAGATGTGGGCGTACAAGATACAGCAGTCCCGAGTAGGGTATATTTCCGTCATTTCAGCTGAATCCATGATAAATTTTACCCTCAAGCGCTTGAATCTGGTTATCTTTAGGTAAAACCGACCAGGGATATGGAGGTTGAAATATAAAATGTTGCAAATTAAAATTGTTTCTTAAAACTGCAATTTCTTTCACAATATACGTATCGTTGGGTCCCGTAAACCCCTGAACATCGATAAATGTGGGGCCCATGACTATCCATACCTTTCTGCAAATAATCTGATTTGTCAAGCATTTATAGACCCACAATCCCACCCCCACGTTTATTTAAATCAGTTTTCGAACCACATTTGTCAGTGGACTGTATTCAATAATTTTATCATGAATAATTAGACAATAGGCGGTTGTATTTGGAGGGACATTAACGTTACACTGAAACTCGAGACGTATATCTACAGATGCACTTTTGAGAGATTCATTCTGCACGGAAAACCGTTTGGTAGAACCGTTCTCCTTTGCGATATTCTCCGGTCATCGGGTGCACCAAATTCACAGAGAACGGTTGTCTCCTGTGGTAAGGTAGAAAGGTTTTCCTATTTTGGGAGAACATCTCTACTCGAGTGGTAGGGATAACTGTCACGCTACACTTTGGGCGAACCGTTGTCTCTCAGCGTAGAACAGTTCTCCTTTCTCGAAACCAGTTACTAATGTGTAATGCTTACGCGTTCTCTCCCCGCTATGGTCAACCGTTCTCCCAAAATTGCCAACCCGCTCAACGAATTCAGAGTTCAACTATTCTCTCGCAGTTGGTAGACCCGCTCTGTCAAACAGTTTTCCGTGTGGCGCGAACAATCTATTACCGCGATCGGAGCATGCGTTTTGAATGTATCTAAATCAAGCAATGGTTCTGGGCTACCAGTCTCACCGTAATACGATGCTTTGAATTTGGCATACATACTATAAAGCAAAGCGTATCTTTTTCGCGTGAAATCTAAATCCAAATTATCATAGGGATATGACTCAGAGTTAAGGTATAGGCGAATGTTTGTTAATTCACAATGGTCAAATACGCTGGGGTCATGAGTAAGTTTATTTCTTCGTCCTGTCTGCAGCGCCAGTATCACGTATCGAGGTTTCTCAAGTTGAACGGCTGTTTTCACGGACCAGGTATGGTGAGTAGTTTCTTGAAGCACTGGATACTCATACAAATCCCATGAACGAAAACTAATTTCAATCGATGTGCCGCTCTCAAGAAGATGCAACAGCTCCAATTTTCGCAAATCTTCGACACTTATGTGGGGCATACGCCATTGTAATTTATTTAGCTTTAGATTTACGGCTGCAGCCGTTTCTCCCACAAATATAGCATTCGAATCTGTTCTTGAACGGATTAAAACCAGTTCATGACGTGCATTTGTGATGATTCTTTTATAATCTTCACAGAACCCGAGCAGGATGCGCAGTGGTATGCAATAATTAAAATACCCCCGATCCAATTCAACTAAATTTCCCGACAAATTCCAATTTGCAACCTCCAGGGCTTTACCAGCATTGACATTCAATGATAAATAGTTTTTTATACTAGTGCTGATTCCTAAATTTTTGCATCGATCAATTTCAACTCCATTTAATTCATACCTAATTTCATCGAAAAGAAAAGCCATTGCATTGTTGATTAGTTTCACATTTTTTGCTGGTGCATGGATACCATTCGCATCCGGTACAGAATTCAATAGTGTGCCCTCGATGTATAAAAAACTGTCGCATGGTAATACATACAAATCTTGCTGTTGAATCGGAATTCGTATCTCGTCATTGTTTTGATATGATGTACTTGCATAGGGAGCGTGAGCATGAACTTCAACTCGAGTTACACTGTTATCAAATATTGGTCGGGCATTAATGTTTAGCAGATTTGCCATATCTATCTTTTACATGAAATCCCAAGGATTCTAAAAAATTGACGTTATCAGCCGTAAGCGATTGACGTACTGCGTATGGTGTTGTTCGTTTGACCAAACTTTGAATACTGAGCGATGGGGGTATGGTTGCCACATATTTGTGCACGTTCTCGTATATCAACATGATGAAAAATCACTGCACTTTTACGTGAAAACGGATTGTTATCTGTTCTCCTCGAAAGTTGACGAGATTACCGTCTTGATCCACAACACGAACTGTTATGTTGTCGATTACACGAGGGCTTACGGGTAAGTAAATGACGTGGTAAGGGGACTCGGAGATTTTATAGCCAGGTGGCACGTTTGCAGAGAATTCGTGGATCGTGTGTACTGGACGATCGTTACTATATGCACCCGCCGTGATGTTACACTCAACTCGTATAATATTAACTTTCAGAATGTTGACAGGTAGATCAGATTCATGCCAGACGTTAGCTTTGAGCTGTCGCTTTGTAAACCCCAGCAGAGAGCCGAGGTTGTTCTCCCCACTAAAGTCAATGTCATACTTGCACTTTAACTCACATTTTAATGTATTGTTGTTCGGACGAAGTACAATGGGGGGTGGTGATTTTGAATCGTCAACTAGCTGTGTCGATAAATATCTATTCAAATCATCAATTTCGTAAGACCCGTCGGGAATAATAATTTCTTTGCCCCCATCATAATAAAATTTTGAGACAGAAGACGTTCTCTCCCTTTGTTAATTCCGTCTAACTGACAATTAATATTTAATAATTTGACGAAACTAACTTATTTTATTCTGAACGCTTCTACTCGACGCGGCTTGGGTCAAAGCTGTCGAGGCTCGGGATACTAATTTTTGTTGGGCGCCAGTTAATTATCAAAATTAACGAAAACAAATTGTTGGCTTCGCTCTAGTCAACTAATATTTTGATAAATAGACTCTACTCACGAGGGAGTTCATTTGGGGGACCCAAGGTAGGGAGGATCTAAATTTCCAAGAGCAAAGAAAGACAGAGTTGGACAGAGTATACAAGTTTATTGTACTTACAAATTGTTGTCAAAGTTCGACTCTTAGATGTCTTTTATTTATTAACACTATAGTCCTTGATAAATGTTTATTACACGATTAACTATTGCCTATTCGACAACTTTATATCACTCAACAATATAAACTGATACAATGAAACAAATATATAAGGCAATTAATACTAAATCAATTATGACGAGACAATTTATCAATTGACAAAACACGTGGAAGTACGACGTGAGAGTTCAGACAAAAAGGTGGCACAAGAGTCACCTACGAAGGTTGACATAAGAGTGAGTTATATCGAGTTCGGGTGTCTGTACGCTGTTGAACTCGAATTCGACAATGGCGTAATGGCGCGATATTTAAACTACTTTCCACGGTTCATCGAGCTTATAATTTGACTATGAATAACCTTAACTAAAGACTTTGACGCTGACGTTGAGTTTATATATTAGAATTCTATTTTCCTGTTACAATTTATTATTTGCCCCATCAACATTTGGTACTGAGTTGAAAGTTTCAAAATCTACCAATCCCGAAACATATTGAGCATTATCGGATAGGACAATCGGTGGAAAATAATTTGCACTAAGAACAGACGTTGACCCCGAAAGCGTGAGCGTCAGCGACATAGCGCAGTCACGTGCATACTGGACTTTGAATGTGAATGTAATTTATGTATTATCACGTAAAAATAGCAAGCACAGTTGTCCGCAAATTGCAGAATTATAATTTTGATACTGATCGTGATTGTATTCAATTTGCACATTATTCCCAAAATATTCAATTCAATGAATTCCTTAGGTGGCGGCAGATTTCCATAGCTATCATGATACTTGATTCTATGTCCACGTTTCACGTATGCCACCCAATGCGTACCAGGCCCCTGCAAATCATCCAAGTTAATAATCCCACACTCATTCGTTTGGATGGGGTTTTTATTTTTACGTAGGTCAGATCGCATAAACACGCCTTTGAAATATGGAATGCGCATACGTTTTGCGAACGCGAGAAGCTCAATGTTAGTTGTAGGACCGTTAGGTAGAATGATTATCTCATTTTTGAAGTTTTTTTTTTTCCTCTACATTTTCCCACCCCACTACCTTTTTTGTAGGGATTCAGATACAGTCCGCGACCACCCTGCTCCATAGCACGATTGTGACGCTCAGTTTCAGATAAAATTTTGCGAGCGTTAGATGCTTGATTCACAGATTTTGCGATGCCTGCGGCTCCCCCCGCTAAACTTCCTACTGCCGACAATCCTGCAAGTAATGGAACCAAGAACGGTAAAAATCCTCCACACTGAGAGAATTATATACTAAATATCCGCAAAATAATATGGTGATTTACTTCATACAGTATAGCCGCGGTGGGATTTCCCTGAAATATACCAAATATCAAAATACAGTATAGTAAGAATCCAGACGGGTTTTATAGTATACAGGTTATATCATTAAGTCTGTGCCTAGTATAGTCTGAAGTAGCACAGAGTATATGTTTATTCGTACTACATCCCTGTATAGTAGATTCTATCATACAGGATGAAACAAGAATATATACTGGGGTACAGATTTTGACTATACTGAGTATGCAGGATATTCTTATACTCGACTCGGAAGAATCGTTACGTATAGCACGAAAATTTACGAGCCTGCGTATACTAAATATCAGTATACTGATCACGAGCAGCAGCCATACAGTATATGACAAATGATCTCTATGCCATAGCGTAGATATTCCAATGCTGCATTGCAATTCTTGATGCCATAAATATTTTAAATAAAGGAATACTCGGATTAGGAATTTCGGAATTTTGGAAGGTGACTTTTACAATGTAGTATAATGATATGAATTATAATCCGCATGTATCACAGATTTATCTTTGCAAATAAGACTATTCTGTAAAATGTGATACGAATATTATTCGGTTTATAATTCAATCATTCTCCATTGTAAAAGCTGCTCGAAAAAATTGCTCAAACACAACACGCTTAATAGTCGTAACAATTTATTTTTGGATCTAAAATATCCTGCACTTTTATATCCATTTCTTACTAATATAAAAATACCCATCACTACATTTGCTCATGTACGACACGCATGTCATTTTTAAATCGTCAAACGATATACACTGCCACGAGTAATTTGTTAGGCTGAATATCTTATAGGCATTGGTGTGTCTATGTAAGTATACATCGGTTATGTGGTGTGTCAACATTATTATTTGTTTATCGGATGTATTAGTAAGGATGTGCTGTACTACGTGGAATTGTGGGCCATCTTCTGAGAGTATCATGAGAATACTATTGCTAGTTATTTTGTTGCCAGCGTATTTCATCCAAGTACAAGTAATTACTTTAGAATAACAAGCCATAGGAATATTTAAATGAGATGTTTCAGGTTTTATGCTTGTCAAATCGACGATACTTTCAGGGCCTAATGCATAATCACTCAAATTTATGTCTGAATTAAAAGTTTGCATGAATCTATAGTTCAGTCTTAACTGATGTTTTATGGCAATAGTTTTGCAGATATTTAGTCTGCTTAATGAACACGCAGCTATTGTTTTGCCTTCCCGATGTTTACTTTCGTAGCGCATGGATGTTATTTTCCATAAAACACCACATGATTCTAATATACGTGGATAGTGTATTAGAAAATGATGTTTCGGTTTCATACTGTCTGGAAATAATCTCGTGAGTAATTGTAAATACTCTGCTATGAGAGCGCTAAAATATGTATGAAATCCTTTCGGAAATATAGGACTAGCAATTATTTCCACGATATTTTTCAACTGCGTCAATAATTCCCAATACTCATTGTCTTCGGGTACAGAGTTTTCAAGTATCAGGCAGATGTGTCTTACGAGACATAACATTTCAGAAGATGACATACCTATATGCTTTCTTTTTAAGTGTTGAACAAGAATTTCGGCGGGCTTATTAATATTGTCACTAGGCCCGTAGTAAAAGCCGCGAATTCTATTGTTTAATTCGTCTAGGGTGAAGAGTTTCTCAACATACACAAAATGATGAAGAATTTTCGCTAAATCGTATGAACAAACACCCTCGAGGAGGTCATGCATCGCATCGGCGGAAAGATTAGTGGTTATATGATAACCATTCACTTTATGAAAAACGCAGTGTGTTTTTATGCCCGTACTTTTTACGTTATTTAATTGTACATGTTCTGCATAGTTAGTTTTAGTCCGCAATTGGCATTCTCTTTCGTGGAAAATTTGCTTGCACATATTTTTGTGCGTCAAACAGAATCTACAATAATAATTACTATTGAAACTTTCAGACAAGCCAAGAATGGAATGGAGCCCAAGATTATCTCCTAGAATCAATGCTAATTTGAAAAATATTTTAAAGTCGCCGTCAGGAAGATTAATTGTTATTCCTTCAGATTCAAGAAAATTGAGCTCGGCAATTATTTTCGAAAATATTATTTCATTTCCAAAAGTATCTCGATCTATTGAGTTGAACAGCGCGTACAAAAATATGTTTTCTAATTTGGATTGCATATGTGGTGGTAAGCAAGGAATATTGATATATACTGCCCCACATTTGCCGATGCCTTTGTGACTACCTAGTGGATTGTTGGTTTCATAATCGTCAAAGTAGAGAAAGAGTGGTAGTACTTGTTTGGCGCCAAATAGTGGGATTTGGGATCGCCAATAACTGCCCTGAACAAAATTTGATATTATCTCAGTGTTGGTTAGTAATTTCTGTACATATGACAAAGTTTCTTGTAGAATGTTAGGGATTTCAAAAAAAGTCTTAAGCACTTTGCTCATTGGAATGAATTCTGCTGTCACTTTTGTATATGTAGTTATTACTTCGCCACCCTGAAATGTGAATTCCGGCCTTTCACCAAGATTGTAAGATTCTGGCAAAATGAACGTGCCTTGTTGTACAAACTTACGAAAATGATGCCATTGTGTATTAAAATTTTTGAACGGCTCTGAAAGTAAGCGCAAAGTATTCTGAATTTCTATAAAATCATCTGAATTATCTTCGATAGATTTTACATTCAACTCACGTCGTATTATTTTCACAATTTCGCTTACAAAATGTGACACATCATTCACCGTATCAGTAACTCTAGCGCGAGGAATATCAGGGTAGTCGTATAATTTTGCAACAAATTTCTGTGCCACTCGGTTGACTTCAGTTGTTAATGGTACTTTGTCTTGGTTAAGTGGTAAGATCGGTCTGATGGCTACATTAATGTCCTTAGAGAGTTTATCAAAAAATACTTCATCCTCGATATCAAAGTTTTCATCATTAGGTTCATACATTAGTTGTGCATTACTCGGACCGGGTGACGCAATGGAATCGATTTCGAGATTTGCATCAGGTATCAAAACACCAGCCGTATTTATTTCGTCAGTTGAATCTAAAGGACAGCGTGTTTCAGGAATATCGTCTACTTCGTCTGTACAGTGTTTATATTTTATGTGCTTTTTTAATGAGTTAAAGGATGAGTAATTTCTACCACAATTGTTATGTTCGCATCTAAAGGATTTCAATCCGCTATGCAGTAATGCTATGTGACGAATTAAAGTATCACTATCCGGAATTTCTATCCGACACGCGAAACAAATCATTATGCTATTATATATTATCACAGTTATAATAATCTCTAATATAAGAAAAGTGTTTATACATAACCCTACTGATATAGGTACACAAGAGAATAGTACGAAATACTGTAGTTCTTGAAATAACGACAATAAAGTAAAACTTTTAACTAACACTATTTTGCTCAAGCGCATAAGCTACTTCCTTTGATAAGGAAACGACCGCTCTAGGAAGTTTATAGGTTTGATCGTCTATTCCATAAATGCCTTTTTGGATGGATAACCAAAGACTATTTGATCGCTCCGGGTATTCGCAATTTGAAACAAAGAAGATCTTGAAAGCCAGTTCCAGCGCATGAATATAGGATTCCACTTTATATTCAGTTTCATCAACGATGACATAACACGCTTTTACTTCCAGTAATGATCCTACTAGTACGACTGTGGGTTGCAAATGTTCTCCACATTTCTCTAGGTCCGTTCGTATTTGTTGCAATCGGGGTTTGATGTCAGCTGCAGTCTGAAAAATGTAATTCGTAAATTAATATTTTTTGTCGATTGATACTTGCAGGCTGAAAAATGAAAACCAATATACTGACTTCTACTCTCAGCGTGAACGAGTCTCTTCTTTCTGCTAAAGTCGCTTTCTTTATTTTCTGTGCATTTTTTTCCTTGTTTTTATTCTTTATTTTTGTACAGCCGATCCGATCCGATGGTATTAGGTATGGCAGTAAATGGAATATAACTGATGTTTGTTGTACTGAAATAATGAAATGGGTTGTCTTCAATTTCATCTTATTTGTGTAATAATGAATATGAACAATTCAATTTATATAATATACCCGATGTCAATGTTGGCAACAAATGAACAAATGCACGGTCTGCTGGATCTTTTATATTTGTTGCATTTGTAAGACGAAATACCAGATGCTTCTGAGTGATATTCCACCTATTGTGGAAATTGTGCACATTACCCTGGTGGATCGTTGCAAAGTCACATTCGATCTGAAACAAAAATTCATTGAAAAATGAAAAGAAAAAAATACATCTTATTTCATAAATTACACCATCATCTCTTACTAATCCAATTCCTTCCTGCATTCGCAGTGCTAGAAAACTGTTAAAATATTCAGACACTGGTTTTTTTTCTATGATTAAAATGTCCCTCCTAGCCTTGAAGGTTATACGCCAAACGTCATATAGCATGTGTACGGGTTGGTCATTCGTTTTAAGCCACTCCAGTTGTTGAGCAATGTCATCTACATTACAATTAATAATTTATATGAAAATTCTTTATGTGGGTGATTTCTAGAGGCCATGTTTGCTATACGCCTACCACTAATACTCATGGGTTCTTCGGCCGTTATTGATGCATCACCGCCGCCTCGTTCCTTCAACAGGACACCCTGATCTCGCAGATTTTGTTTTGTGTAATTGTAATGCAACCATAATTTTCCATTCGCTAAAATTCGTTCTCCCTGAATTTTTTTGAATCCCGTAAAATACGTAGCTGCATCTTCTGACGGAAATATTCGCTCGATCTCGATTGCGAAATTTTCAAACGTAGTTGTAGGAATTCTACTTATATAAAATTATTTATTCATTCAAGGTTCTAATTTTTGCATTAAGTTATATAGATATATCTATAAGTATGCAATGATATATTGTGAAATTCGAGTCGTACCTGAATTCGCGAAGTGGCTGAGAACCATCGTTTGGCAAACTTGCTAAAGCTTTATCTAATTCACTTTTTATAATTAGGTGAACCAATATATTTCGGGTAGATTCTTTCATAAAATTGTTATTGCATTTGTAAGAAATTTTTATGAGTTTGCCTTCGGCGTATTTGTTTAGGATCAGGTCCAGTTCCTTAAATCATAAGTAATTGAATACAATCTAATCTAGTACGTGATATTGATGGTGGCTTTAAAAAATAAAGTGAATTTGTTATTTGAAATTATGGGAAAAGTTAAACATACGCTTTCTTCATTCTCTGAGTTTTTCCTGCTATTTTGGGATATCTGTAGTACAGGGTCAGCAGATCTTAATTCCGCCGCTTGACTATCATTTTCCTGTACGGTCAATTATTTATTTTTATTGTGTGATTAGTGATGTCAAGAGTTTGAGTTTGTGATTGTCAGACGAGCTTGAAACCTTGCAAATAACCCCTACCATATCAGAGATCTATAACTATCTGAATTGTCTCTGCAGTAATGTACACAGTGCAATGCAAAATTTGTATAATATTTTTTAGGGCAATTGAAACTTTTTCAAACAAAGAATGAGGATATACTATGTCATTCAAGTATGCAATTGAGAAAAAAAAATATGTTTATGAAAAATGAAGGTGAAAAGGTACACTAAAGTATATAAATTGATTGAGAAGCGTTAATTCATACAGAAGTAAAACCAATGATACGTTTGGGATTCAAATAGCGAAAGTCTTGTCATTTTTTGCTGTGATTAAAAAATAGCATATCAGCATATCAATACGATTAGTATTTATATTATACTATACATGCGAAAAAGTGGAAATGCCCTGCCTAAAAAAAAAAAGTGTTCACATCGATAGCTCGTATAGAAAAAGACTCAGCGGTGCAGGAAAGAAAGACGTATTTTAGAAATACAATCAAGAAAAACGTATACAGTCCGACCTCCCAATAAGAACGAAAAGCCCCCAAGGGGAAGAGGTTTTGCAAGAATTCGAGTACCCCCACCATGCGTGCGCTCTTCAGTGACTCACTCTCTCTGTCTCTCTCTCTCATTCGCACCCAAGTGCAATTCGAGCTCGGAGCGGGGGTAGTGGTCGAGCGAGAAGTTGGGGAAGCGTTCTTATTGCGGGCGTGCTTATTGAGAGGTCGCACTGTATTTACTTTCTTTGCTATGGACTTACGACTTTCTTCATTTGGTTCCTGCACTACCGAGATACGTCTTTTTCTATACGAGCCATCGATATAAAGTATGGGACAATACCAGTCTAACTGATGAATTGCATTCAAAGAAGTTCAAAGTTGAGACTACATTTAACAAACTTGAATAAATGATAACTTGACGTACATGTCGGGGGCGTTTTTCAATTGAAGGATAATCTTCGTCCGCGCCTCGTGTTCTGTTTTTTGTTGCATTACTTGGTGTTAAATCGATAACGTCGTTCGTCGATTGGTCAGCTTCTATTTCAAAATTGCCTAAAGTTACGCGGTCCGCCGACGGGCCAGCAATATCATATCCATTTTCTAACACTGGATCCTACATGCATAACATTGATATGAGATCCATTTATTTCTCATCGAAATGTTTGTTGTAGTATTATACTGACTCACATTTTGTGGAAATAATTTCCCGTTCAAAGGTTCTGGGACATCCCTCATCATGTAGCCTTACAACTATTCCAAATAGCGAGCCGCATGCGTCTTTGTATATATGTTCTTTGAAATCTTTATTAAATAATTTTAGAAAAAAGGAAGGACAAGCGAGCAGTAAAGCAACGCATCTACATGGCAGTTAATCATCTAAACTAATGTTCGGAAATGGAAGATAATAAATTGTAAAATATAATACTTACTTTGGCAAATTATCCTCCAGAGCCTATATTTATTGCTTGATGCTTTCACAGAACTATTAACGCGTTCGCTTCGCCAGCAGAAGAACAACTGATGTGCAGTGCTTGGAAAGGAAGGAGAGGTGGCTAGGTAGACAAGCTACCTGCGAAAAAGGGTCTGGAAATTTCCTCGAAAGAGTATAACGACAATTCTTATACTAGGAAAATAATATTCATAGTCAGACTGGGTTAAAATAAAATATCCGTCGTGTAAATTTTTAGTCGTATCCGATTGTAGAAATTGGCGTCAACATCGTCTTCACGTTCATACAGTATAAGAATAAGTCACAGACAGTCTTGGAATTGGTAGAAGATTCTTCAAATTATTTTGTATAATACCCAAGATAGTAAAAATAAATTTTCGTTGCTGCAAATAATCTTTATAATATGTTGCACATATTACTCTACCGGGGTTCTTATTTAATGCTATACAACGATAATATTAATATTGGAATATATTTTGAGCAGGGTCTGCTATACTTTCAACAAAATTGAATATAGGCATTGCAAATTTTACATAGCGATGTCTTATTGATGCCGATGCGTATACTAAAAATCATATAAGGATTTTAAGAGACATTATAGCAATATTCGCTTCACTCGGTCAACCATTACCTGTTACACTTATGACAAAATTCAGTAAGCACATCGTTCTGACCCTTATACTCACGGGAAATCCCACTAGTACGATACAAAATATAGTAGATTCTAGTATATCCTTCTCTCAGTGCACTATCAAAATTTTTTTTTTTAAATACTGACATATACTTTGCACCATACTACAGCCTGTGAATTATTTTTAAGGACTTGTTATTTTTCGTTTTCGAGTAAAAAATCACTAAAGTTGGCGGCTCGCGCCAACAGTATTAACGCGTAGCAGCGGTATTCGAGAGTCATTCTCACAATGATGGAGACGATTTAAAAATCTGAAAATAATACTGTTGTTTTCTAATGGCAACTATAAGTGATGCATTCAGTTTCAAGAACGTGTTCAAACTTTCCGTTTTCGAAACTCAACGTATCGCTTATAGTTGCCATTGGGAAACTACAGTATTTTTTTCAGATTTTTAAATCGTGTCCCTCATTGTGAAAATGACTCTCGAATTCCGCTGCTACGCGTCCATCGAGTAGCGGCGAACAGCAGTCTAACGCACGCCATTACGTTCCACGCGGCGTCGACTCGTAAGAAAAAAAAAATATCAATTTTTCTTTGAAAAGTTTTATCAATTTATTTTTCAAAAAATGTTAATAATTTAGCTGACCAAAAGTTTCATTTATTTTTCAATTTGCGTTTGCATGAAAGCACCGAATCACAAGGTGCTTTCGGAGGTTTTCGAAGGTGAAGCCTTGTCGATTGTCCGTCAACATTGTTTTAAATTGTGAAAAACTCCGCTCGACATCGCAAGATGTGGTCGGAGCAAATTGAAAGAGCGGAATATCCTCAAGCTCCAGATTCTTCAATGCATCAGGAAGACATTTGTTTCCAGACTCAAAGATGCCGTGGATTGCTACGAGTGCTTTATAACCTTCGTTATTATTTAAAACTTTTTCAGCTTTTTCCCGTACTTTTTCATCCGCGTGCGTATTCAGGTTGCTGCTGATTCTTTGAATTTCCATCAATGCGTCTTTCAACGACAAGCCTACAGGTTCCATTTTTTTAATTCCATAAACTAGACAACTGTATCTTTCTTCTATTTTTTTTTAGCTCACTTCTGAGCTCTGTATGTTGAAAACACCTTTTCATAGTGCTAATAGAGGCTGCTTCAGATGGTAATTTCTCTACGACTTGTTGGACAGTGTCGAAGTTTTGGCTGTAATAAATTGCCGCATTTAACCACGTACCCCATCGCGTTATTATCGGTTGGGGTGGTAACGGTACATCCGGAGCCATTTCCCGAAAAATATGTATCCTGGATGGAGCTTTCAAAAATACTTTTTTGCGGCATGATATTAAAGTATCAACATTTGGATGTCCATCTCGAACTTGCTCGGCGATCCGATGTAAGCCATGTGCGAGACACGTCACGTGAATCATTTTCGAGAAAGACTTCATGAGCTCTTTACCAGCCTTCTTCATGTATGGCGCAGCATCACTCAGGAAAAGTAGAACTTTTTGTTCATTAAAACCAAATGGCCATAGCAATTTCAGAGCAAAACGGAATAGCTCTGCAATAGTGGCATGATTGGTTTTTTCGAGCTTTTCCGATGTTAGTAGGAAATTCTTCCCAGGTTTTCCGTTCTCGAGACTGCCAACTATTATATTTGCAACAAATCTTCCGGTGACATCGGTGGTCTCGTCAATGCTGATCCAAATAGGATGATTGCCAATTGCTTCGCGGATAGATGTCATCGTTTTCTCATAAACTTTTTGCACATAATTTTTACGTAACGTAGACTCGTCCGAAACTTTATTGCCAGTGTATTTTTCCAAGAATTTTTCAAATTCTTGATTCTGGAGCTTCCATAACGGAATGTCAGCCGCAATCATAGCCGAGCACAAAGCATCGTTAAATTCCGTTGGACTTGGCGATGGGTCGGATAAACGTTTTATTGCTACTACCTCATTGTGATGAACTGATTTTTCGTGTCGTTTTATCTGGTACCGGGTCAAATTCGACAGACTCACACTGCAGGTCTTGCAGTAGAGATTCTCACCTCTAATGTCGTAATTCTCCTTGCCATATTCCTGTTGTAATTCTAGGCACTTTTGCGCAGTCGTTGGCTTAACTTTTGGCATGCTCGTGCTATATTTGTACGAAACTGAATTTCAATTACCGTCGCTCCTGTCGCGTGCGTTTTTTTGTCTTGCATTCAGATTTCTTCCCTCAATGTCTGATAGTGAATCAGAGTGTGCTGTGAAATATACTCGTAAAAATACACTGGAAATAAAATTTCGAACGAGTCTACGTTACGTAAAAATTACGTGCAAAAAGTTTATGAGAAGACGATGGCATCTATCCGCGAAGCACTTGGCAATCATTCTTTTTGGATCAGCATTGACGAGACCACCGATGTCACCGGAAGGATCGTTGCAAATGTAATCGTTAGCAGTCTCGAGAACGGAAAATCTGGGAAGCATTTCCTACTAACATCATCCAAACAATCAGCAGCAACCTAAATAAGCACACTGATAGAAAAGATCATTTGGTTCCAATGACTTGACTTAACTACTAACGAACGTGGATTTGAAATAGATCAAATGAACGTTCGTTGATAATTAACGATAAGAGATTTGTACGGAACGACTCAAGGGGCTCTTGAATCTGGTGTATTAACAGTTAATGACAAAAATCTCACAGTTGGTGAATGTTATTTCGGATCAAATGTTCGCCGAATTCTGATCTAGTTGTGCACGTTTCATTGACTATAAACGATCTTTTCTATCAGTGCACGCGGATGAAAAAGTACGGGAAAAAGCTACAAAAGTTCTAAAAAATAACGATGGTTATAAAGCACTTGTAGCATTGTGAGAATGACTCTCGAATACCGCTGCTACGCGTTAATACCGTTGGAAAATTGGAAAATCCTTTGGCACAAAAATCTAACTCCCTGGAGACAATCGACTTGCAATATGAAAAAAATATCCGGTTCACGTGGAATGGCCCATATACATAACATTCTACGCCTTCTCAGCAATCCACTCACTGCTAGCTAGACTGTCATATTGTTTTTAGAGCACCGAGATCCGGGCCCTGGTGATCAGGATACACAGAAGACTAACCAAGCCATAACGTTTGGTAAGTGCATCAACAAAATACAGTGGTGGTATACATTACGCCATTTATATTCACCTTCGTTAGGTTAGGTTTGATTCGATTCTGTCAAATTTATCGAACAGTGATCCGAGTCATAGATTTGTGCGCCACGCCATCTCGGAAGCTTCATCGACACCACAAAAACCCTATAGAAAATCGCCAAGTGTAAAAAATAAGCGTTTTTCATACATTACTCGTCTATATCAACTCAAAACGGACATGTTCGTCATCGCGGCTGAATTTGCGCGGGGCATTTTGATTCGTTGATTTCGGTGCCCAGGCAGAGATATTCCGTTTAATAGCACCTTTTTCAAAGATATTGGCAGCTCTGGTCAGGTTCGGCGAAATTGCGTCCGGCAGCACCTTAAGTATTTTGCAATGATCAAAATATAATTGGCTCAAACAAATGCTTTATTTATTGCAAATACTACGAAATTTCCATAGTATTTGAAACGACATATATATTTCTTTCATGTAAAGATATTCATTAACAGTCAACGGGATGTGATAGACAGAGGTCGATGAGGTAGGGGGTGTTTTTACCAATTTTTTTTGTCTTACTCTGCATATCGCAACGAAGGCACAGAATGGATTTTCGCAGAGGCATTCGACGTATTATATGGTGAAGTATTGCCGTAGACGAATAACCGTATTGAAATCGAAAAATAGTTTATTTTCGTAAATTACGATCTGTAAAATAGGGTAAAAAAATGGCCGCTCGGGGCTCGACTCTCATATGCTGACCTTATAATTCAAGTTCGCGCGGTATCTAGCACTGAAATGTATAGCTGCGTCAATTCTACGACCTCGCACAAAGCCAACGATCCATTTATTTATGAATATTCCGTGAAAATGGAAGCGTGAGTTGTAATGCTGCATTTCGTCGACTCCAACCGAGTCAAAGCGGGTTTTGACAGTTAGCGCGAGGGAAGAAAGAGACAGAAGACTGTGGGGTGAACTTCATACCGGTCAACATTGAACACGTTCAGTGTATGTAACTGTCAAAAACCGCTTTGACTCGGTTGGAGTCGACGAAATGCAGCATTACAACTCACGCTTCCATTTTCACGGAATATTCATAAATAAACTGATCGTTCGCTTTGTGCGAGGTCGTAGAATTGACGCAGCTATACAGAGCGATTCTGAGGAAACAGGTCACGCTAATAGAGGCTGCCTTATTTATTTTCGTCAATGACAACGCTGTCAAATACCACGAACAAGCGATCTACCGATATTTCATATGCTTATGACTGATATCTTCAGACGACGTAGCGGTAGCTGCGAGGGGGTAACCACTTCAAACTTGTGTGTCCCATCTATTTGACATTCAAAATCATTTCATATGATTTCACAACAATTTCATATCATTTCATAGGCATTTCACAAGCATTTCATACTATTTCACGAGCATACTATTCCATACCATTTCATACCATTTCATACCATTTCATACCATTTCATACCATTTCATACTATTTCATACCATTTCATACTATTTCATACCATTTCATACCATTTCACAATCACTCCAAACAATTTCAGACCATTTCAGACCATTTCAGACTATTTCAAACCATTTCACAATAATTTCAAGATAAGTTTATACCATTTCATATCTAACTGTCCCAACTATTTCACGAGTAGTTACCCCCTCAGGTAGCTGTCACGTTGTATAGGTTAAAATGAACTGTCATATTACAATATTGTCTAATTAATTCTAATATTGTTCATAATACAACGATATACGATATTATTTCATAAATAAGTAGTGATGAGGTTAAATTGATTGCAGACGTCGATTTCTGTTTATTCCAACATTATTAGGTTATAAATAATTGACTTGGTGAAATTCACACATCTAGTAGTGATAAAGTTATTAAGTCAATAGCATACGATATTGATTCTTTACGAATTAATTCCGGGTGTGAATTTCTGTTTATTTACTACATTAGTTATAACCAGGGCCCGGATCTCGGTGCTCTTAAAACAATATGACAGTCTGGCTAGCAGTGAGTGGATTGCTGAGAAGGCGTAGAATGTTTTGTATATGGGCCATTCCACGTAAACCGGATATTTTTTTCATTTTGCATGTCGATTGTCCTCGGGGAGTTAGATTTGTGTGCCAAATAATTTTTCAATTAGTTCAAAATTCGTTGAGTTATTTTTCATAAACAAATTCGAGCGAGGTTTTTTTTCAAAAATTCACAACTCCGCCAAAAATGACACTGGACTCAATTTTTTTTTAGCTTACGCGGAAAGTGTCATAGGATGTATAAAAAAATATGTACTTTGAAAAAAGTTTGTTCATCCATTATTTATTTAACAATTAAGTTTTCAAAGATTTTTAAAAAATACATTGACAAAAATTACACAATCGAATTTTTTTTTTTAAATACTGACATATACTTTGCACTATACTACAGCCTGTAAATTAATTTTAAGGACGTGTTATTTTTCGTTTCCGAGTAAAAAAATCACTTAAGTTGGCGGCGCGCGCCAACGGTATTAACGCGTAGCAGCGGTATTCGAGAGTCATTCTCACAATGATGGAGACGATTTAAAAATCTGAAAAAAATACTGTAGCTTTCTAATGGCAACTATAAGTGATGCGTTCAGTTTGAAGAACGTGTTCAAACTTTCCGTTTCCGAAATATTGCAGTTTGAAATCTTAGCATACATGCTTAGCATACATATTAAGATTTTAAACTGCAATATTCCAAAAACGAAAAAGAACACGTTTTCGAAACTCAACGTGTCGTTTATAGTTGCCATTGGGAAGCTACAGTATTTTTTTCAGATTTTTAAATCGTGTCCCTCATTGTGAAAATGACTCTCTAATACCGCTGCTACACGTCCATCGAGTACACGGAGAGACTTTTCCTAGTAATATTTCTTAAAATTCCTACCAGAGTTTACTATTTTCGATGCAATTTGGGGATATATCGGCATTTTAGCAATTATTACTAGTTTGCCTAGTAATTCTGTAAGTTACTATCATCATTGGAATATAACCTAAGATATTTGTACAAACTCTCATACAAATGAGAAAGTTTACTAGTCAGGATGGTAATAAGTCTAGCGAATCTTATACTTATACCTAAAGCGAGCAGTACCTCTTCCAAGTCAGTATGGCAAAGTCGTGATCGCGGCGCAATGGAATTTACCATACTGGCTTGGAAATTTTACCAGTCATCTTAGGAAAAATTCCACGTTAAAAATTAAAAAGCTGGAAGGAGGTGATAGGCTATTTGGCAGTTTCTGGATCTTACGTTGTGTGGCTTCACTGGTGTGGTCTTTGTTGTACAGAGTTTATTACATTTGTGTGTTCGGCCGCCATCTAGGGGCTGGCGCAATTGTTCCGTAAATTTAGTCGTCGTCTTAAACCACTAGCCTAACTTTACCTACTCAACCTAACCTCAACTCAACGCTCGCGATTCCGGACGCATCGCAGATATATGTTATAGTGTAGTTTTTAGCTTTCCTTATATACAAACGGATATAACTATTTGGCACTAGTGAGAGAAATATTTTGATGTTTCGCCATCTATCGACGAAGTGAGACCCGCCGAACTTGTTCGTCAATTCGCAGCGACGAAATTTACCATACTCGCTGGTAATCATTCTCACGTGTGTAGCAAAACGTCTTATTCGACTAGTCTATTATTCCAATCCCTCTAGGAATACCTACTAATATCTATGCCATCTTTTACTACTCTCCGTTTTCCTATACGCGGACAGTAATTTTTGCTATTCGCTTATTATTTGTTACTCTCACAGAATATCAAAATGCATTATCCGAATAATAGATTTTTCCGGTACCGTAAGAAACATTGCCAAATCAGCTGATATATCCCAGATTTACTCGCAGTTATTGAAATCTTTACCAGGAAAAGTTTCTCCGTGTAGCGGCGAACAGCAGTCTAACGCACGCCATTACGTTCCACGCGGCGTCGACTCGGAGAAAAAAAAAAATATCAATTTCTCTTTGAAAAGTTTTTTTTTTCATAATTATGAATTTTTCTTAAATTTTATCAATTTATTTTTCGAAAAATGTTAATAATGATAATATAAAATATTTATTTTTCTACTCAATTTGCGTTTGCATGAAAGCACCGAATCACAAGTTGCTTTCGGAGGTTTGCGAACGTGGAACCTTGTCGATTGTCCGTCAACATTTCTTTAAATCGACATGCAAAATGAAAAAAATATCCGGTTCACGTGGAATGGCCCATATACAAAACATTCTACGCCTTCTCAGCAATCCACTCACTGCTAGCTAGACTGTCATATTGTTTATAGAGCACCGAGATCCGGGCCCTGGTTATAACCAAGGATTTCTTTGGTGACTGACTGACCCGTTGCATCTCTTCGACAAGTAGGGTTACGAACAAAACGATGTGAATATCATTCATCGAGTAATATCTCATCGATCCAGTACAAGCTTTTCATCTTACGAGGCATCTCCGCTGAATAAAACTCTACATGTCTTCTTAGCCTAATGAGTACGAAGACAGTCCTGCATAAATGATGGTTTGGTCTATCAATGCGTGTTCAAGTTTCATCGAGTGATAAATGAATTAAAATTATCGTTCCTATTGTGAATCTATTTAATTGAGTATTTGATTACTGCGTAGAACAAAGGGTTGCATTTTTGTATAAAATACTCAATCACAACAAATTGTACAAATTCAATAAAATTCTTTGTTTATTCAGTTGATATGGCATAATCATATCAAATAATTAATGATACATGTACAAGGACGCTGTCCTTCTGAAGAAAAAAAAATATACAATTCAACAATAACTCAATAGCATGGTTTTGGAAAACGCGGCCGGTCATAGCTTTCGGACCATCGCAGGTGATTTCGCAGCCAAGAATCCAGGACGTCCGCGTTCGGCGATGGATACCGTGCGGAATATCCTAGTGAAGTACAAGCAAACTGGAGTGACTTATCCGCGTCGAAGTTCTACAAGTACTCGAAGAAGACGGGAAAAAGCCAGCGTCGAGAGTGGCACGACGGGTCGGAGTATCTAAGGCCTCGGTACAACGCATTGTTGAGGAGGTGCCTTGTCTACCGTACAAGTCCAGAAAGGTACATGAGCATGATGCACCGGATCCAGAGAAGCAAGAAACCAGGACGTCCGCGTCTATCGTACGAAACCGCGCGGAAGATATTAGTCAAATACCTCGTAGGATGAAAAACTTCAACTGGATCGATGAGATATTGCTTGATGAATGATATTCACATCGTTTTGTTCGTAACCCTACTTATCGAAGAGATGCAACGGGTTAGTCAGTCACCGAAGAAATCCTCGGTTGTAACTAATGAAGGAAATAAACAGAAATTCACACCTGGAATTAATTCATAAAGAATCAATATCGTATGCTATTGACTTAATAACTTCATCACTACTAGATGTGGGAATTTCACCAAGTCAATTATTTATAACCCTAATAATGTTGGAATAAACAGAAATCGACGTCTGCAATCAATTTAACCTTATCACTACTTATTTATGAAATAATATCGTATACCGTTGTATTATGAACAATATTAGAATTAATTAGACAATATTGTAATATGACAGTTCATTTTAACCTATACAACGTGACAGCTACCGCTACGTCGTCTGAAGATATCAGTCATAGGCATATGAAATATCGGTAGATCGCTTTTTCGTGGTATTTGACAGCGTTGTCATTGACGAAAATAAATAAGGGAGCCTCTATTAGCGTGACCTGTTTCCTCAGAATCGCTCTGTATATTTCAGTGCTGGATACCCCGCGAACTTGAATAATAAGGTCAGCATATGAGAGTCGAGCCCCGAGTGGCCATTTTTTTACCCTATTTTACAGATCGTAATTTACGAAAAGAAACTATTTTTCGATTTCAATACGTTTATTCGTCTACGGCAATACTTCACCATATAATACGTCGAATGCCTCTGCGAAAATCCATTCTGTGCCTTCGTTGCGATATGCAGAGTAAGACAAAAAAAATTGGTAAAAACACCCCCTACCTCATCGACCTCTGCCTATCACGTCCCGTTAACAAATATTTCTGAAAATTTTCAAATGAATTCGTTCATTTGTTTGTAAGAAACTCTTTTCTCTGTGAACTCAAAAAAAAATGATTAAGGGAGTATATACACCTTCAAATGGGTTGAATTTCTGAAAAACAATTTTCCTTTTTTTTTCAACTTGAAGACTATGATAAAATTTAAAAAAATCATCATGTTTGGGAAGGGTTTGACCTTCATTATCCACATCTTACATCATGTTTTACTTCCAGTCTAATAGTGGCTGCGCTGAAGACAGGAAAATACAAAATCACTCGGTTGCCGCAAAGAATCAGACCCAACGTTGAACCGATCTTGGAATTTTTGGTTCTCAATTGTTCATAAGATATGCCTCTATCAGATGAACATAGAACTTTTTGATATTGCAAGAATGACTTAAGTTATTGAATTTTTTCGATTTTTTTTCTGAATTTGAAAAAAAATTTTGCTTATTTTTCTATTATTTCAACTTAAAATGGGTTTATCAAAAAGTTCTATGTTCATCTGATAGAGGCATCCCGAGTCGAAATTTTAACCCTCCTTTGACCCTCCAAATCATCTCGATAGTTGGTCGAATCTTGGGAGTACAGCGGAGTCAAGCGAGGGTACGACGTATTCGGTACCTTTTATGTTAGACCCTACATGAACCTCCCAAAGTGGCAGAAATTGAACATTGTCATTCAAATCAGGGTTTGGAGGGTGTACAGAACGTCCTTTCAACCTAGGTGAACCTCGGTTAAACGCTCACATCAACCCTCCTAACCCTCCTTTGAGCCTATTTCATGTGCCTCGCAACCCTCCAAACCCTCCTTTGGGCCTATTCCGGGTGCCGTGCATACCCTCCTAACCCTCCTTTGGGCCTATTGCATATGGCTCCCAAGACCTACAGACCCTCTTTTCAGCCTAAATCGAATCTCGCGTAGACCCTACAGCCCCTCCTTCTTTAGTAGAATTTCAGCCGGGCGCTAGCGACGGCCGGGGCCAGTTAAACTCATGATTAATCAGCACCTAGCCAGACAATTAATAATTAGTAATAGTCGAAATAAAAAGAAAAATACGAAATTTGACAGATATTAACGTCAGGTAACCCAACCTACGCATTATTATGTTGAGAAAATCGCATTTTCACGCACTGAAAAGATCGCCGCATTTGTCGTCCCCGCCGGGATTTGAACCCACGTCCGCTCGGTTACTAGTCGCGCGCCCTAACCACTACGCTAAACTATCGTATAGCATATGATTCAATACTCTCCTACTTGTTCGGGGCCGATCAAAGTGTCAAGGTATTACTCGAAATATTTCAATGTCATCAAAATTTGGCATTTGCAGGACTATAGATTGAAGTCCTTGCATAATATATTATTAGTATTACGAATAATCACTAAATATTATACCATGGCTCTTCCGTTTACGCAGTTATCTGTTTATCTGAATGAAATATGACATTTTGTTAGAAAAAAAAGGTTCAGGTGGTACACTAAAATTTTTATGTTCATTTTGAAACAGTGTTGAAATTACCGTAAAAATTTTAGTGGACTTAGGGAACATTTTTGTTCTCTAACGGTGTACCTTAGGGTCGCCTTTAAAAATTGAATTTTTTGATACGCCCCCTAAAAAGTTTCCTTTTTTGTGCAAAAACATGAGGGATATTTGTTTTTTGTTGAAAAAATTAAAAAAAAAAACACGTGCCGGCAGACGATCAAAGTTTTTGCTGTGATGAATGTGTAGTTTTTCAAAAATGTGTCACAAAATCTGCAGATTTGATAGAAGACCGAAGAAAAAAAAATTCAATTGTTTCGAATTTTTTTTCAATTTTTTTTTTCAGTTTTTTTGCAAATCTGCATATTTTGTGACACATTTCCAAAAAACTGCCGATTCCCCAAAACAAAAACTCTGATCGTCTGCGGCACGTGTTCTTTCCATTTTTTCAGCAAGAAACAAATTTTCCTAATGTTTTTACACAAGAAGTAAACTTTTTAGGGGGCGTAAAAAAAATTTTCCTACTCAAGGGCCACCCTAGTGTACCTATATATTCCATATTTCACAAATCCGGTAAACCGATCGAGCAGTGATATAGAGATCTATTATTGTGGGATCCACAACTGATCCTGATAGGGGCCGTTGTGTTGTTAAGGCTATAGCGTTGAGCGCACGCTTACGAGGTTTCATTGCACTTAAATTTAACGAGATATGCGTTATCAAAATCTGTGGATTACGTATTTTTGTGTAAACTACAGAGTTATGGATGTAATAAACTAAGCCCCGAAGTTAAAAGTAGTAGAGTTTGTAAAAAACATATCCCAGAGTCCAGATTACTGCCTTGACCCTACGTAACCTCCTTTGAATCCAGTCTCCTGCCTTGACCCTACATAGCCTCCTTTAGATCCAAAGTTTTTGGTCCTGATTGTTCTTGGCCAGCATTGGATCCAAAGTAGGCTATAGAGGGTCAGAGTAGGAGACTTTGGATCCAAAGGAGGCTACGTAGGGTGACGACAGGGATCGTCGGATTCAAATGAGGCTACGTAGGTTCATGTCCGCGAGATATTTGAGGTCTAAAAGAGGTCTAGGAGGGTCATCGTAGGGTGAAGTGGAGTGAAAGGAGGTTCACCGACAGCACTGAATTCTGCAAATAGGGCCTAGTAGGTTCAACGGAGGGTGGCGGCTCATGCTTCACAAAGAAGAATAGGTTCAAGTGGAGTCAAAGGAGGGCTAAAATTTTGACTCGGGATGTCTTATGAACAATTGAGAATCAAAAATTCCAAGATCGGTCCAACGCTGGGTCTGATTCTTTGCGGCAACCGAGTGATTTTGTATTTTCCTGTCTTCAGCGCAGCCACTATTAGACCGGAAGTAGTACATGATGTAAGATATGGATAATGAAGGTCAAACCCTCCCCAAACATGATGATTTTTTTAAATTTCATCAGAGTCTTCATGTTGAAAAAAAAAAGGAAAATTGTTTTTCAGAAATTCAACCCATTTAAAGGTGTATATACTCCCTTAAGACAAGAAGTATAAAACTATATGAAATACCCCATGTAATAACTTCTGAAATAAAAGGGATGAAAATCTGAAAAAAATTGCGTAGTCGTTTTTCGATGAGGACTTTCAGCATACAAAATTTCAAAAAGATCTGAGAGGGTGAGGCCGGATCCGACGTCCAGAATTGGTGGACTTGCTCATATATATATATATATATGATGTATATAGCTGGGTAATTCTCCAGAGATACTCATTTTTCGGGGTACAAAAAAAAAATTCAAAAAACTAATCATTTTTACTTTTCAAAGTATGGATGACCTTTAGTATGAATTAATAAGACATAATTACCACTTGGACAAACTCGCGTTACTATTTTGCGGAAGTTTTTTTTTTTTTTTTTTTTTCTTTCATCACCCAGAGGAATGACGCCAGAGGAATGACGATTTTGATGATTTCTTGTTCGTAATGTAACATCCGCGGTTTTTTGAACCTCAAAACGCGGTGATGACTTAGTTTTCAATAGTTTCACTTAAAAACATACACAAAGAGTTGATTTAGTTGATAATATACCGGGAGATTATGTGGAAATGAAAGGCTCCAAGCGCGCGAACTTTGATTTACCTAAATCTCATTGGCCAGCAGAATAGCGCCAGGGACTCCACTCACTTCTCAGTAATATCCCTAGTTCTGTGGTCTGCTAGATTCACACAAACATAACCTATTCCTGCAACGGTCTGCCGCCATTTGTATTTGACAACAATCAGAAACAAATAGCAGACGGACTCTAGGGATATTCGTGGCGAGTCTGAAATTGGTGACCCTCGAAATATTCGAATAAATCAGCGCCTGCGCGCTTGGAGCCTTTCATTTTCACATAATCTCCCGGTATATTTGACACTCGCCAGAGGAATGACGCTCCAGCTTGTGACATCTACTCAAGCCACACTCTTTCATAAAAAAAAGTCACATACATGAAAAATGGAACTTTGAAAAACTGGCAGCCTGGTCAATTAGATCTAGCATACACTGCTCTCGAACGCCTGGTTAGTTACCGCTACATATTGCACTAATATCCACTCATTTCCAACGGTCCAGAGGAATGATGGAAAAACTGGTTACAAGATTTCGATTTTTATTGTGAGATATCTGTGGACATTTTTCTTCTTTGGATTTCAGAAGAAGGTTATAAATATGCTTTAGTTTAAAAAAATATTCATGATTTGCAATTTTTTTAATTCTAAGTAGGGGAGACCGGGGACAATTGTAACATTTTACAGTTATCACCTCCGTGCTCATATCTCCGTATTCGCTCCGTGCACACCTATACACTATCACCAAAGTGAGAATGTGTTTTCGTGTACATACATTCACTTTTTCCGGGAGCTAATGTCGATCCGGACTATTGGCGTCGCCACCAGTATGCATGTACACGACTACACATTCTTACTTTGGTGAGAGAGTATGGGTGTGCACGGAGCGAATACCTAAAAAAATTTTGTTGGTACAGCAAATGAGTGTAACATTTATCTACATATAGCAATCATAATTGAAGAGAAATACTTGTGCAGTATCGAGATTTTACAGATAATACGGCAATGCGCAGAGTGTTACAAACGTCCCTATATCTGGGTCAATTGTAACGGGATTCGGGGTCAATTGTAACATGTACAGGTTGAAGTAATTATGAGCGGAATTATTATTGATTTTCTCCATGAATATTTATTATTGCACTTTATATTACTTTATTATTGCGCTTTTTTTTTGTATGTCTTCGTACGGGATACGCATCCGTTCTCATAGTCCAGGTCCTCTGCTTCGTAGTTCTCGCAGTCCAGGTCCTCCGCTTCGTACTTCTCGTAGTCCAGGTCCTCCGCTACGTAGTTCTAGACCTGAACGATTGAAACTACGTAGCGGAGGACCTGGACGTCTAAAATACGGAGCGGAGGATCTGGACAATTGAAATTACGAAGTGGAGGACCTAGATCACGAGAATTACGAAGCGGAGAGTCAGGACGACGATAGGGCATGCGTATGCCATACAAAGATATCTCCAGGAGACGACGCCGTCATACTCATCCAGGAACGGGACCGAAACGTCGGACGATAAGAATCGATCCGAAAAAAACAAAAAACTAAACATCGTTTTCTTGTTCCGGGCATGCTGGAATCGATAAATGAATAGATTCTGACATGTTACAATCGTCCCCGTCCGTGCCGTTACTTTCGTCCCTGGTCGCAGTTTTACAATTGTCGGCCTGTTCTACCATTAAATGTGAATATTTTACAATTGCCCTTGTACGTTTTCGAAAGAGGGAAAAAAGTAGATTGTAAATATACGAAATAACTAAACGTAACATCAACGGTTCGGCAGAAATGAAACAAAGAAAATGACAAGCAAAATTTAGTAACCTATATCGAAAAGACGTTTTCAATTCTCACATTGTCTGCTAGAAACTGAGGCAACTCATGAATTCGTCAAATGTAGATATTCTAAGCATAATTCAAACGCCACACGTCAGCATGGCACCAAACCTTGTATATGGCGAAAATTACGAATGTTACAATTGACCCGTGTTACAATTGTCCCCGGTCTCCCCTACTTTTTGAGTTCGCTACAATATGGGAAGATGTGATGGTTACTGGCCAGAGGAATGACATTTGTGCGTCAAACACAGCAAAAAAACGATTAACAGGATTTACCAAAAAAATCTGTCCTGTAGCACTATCTCAACATATCACAATCTAATATATTCTGATAAAAAAAACTCAAGAAATCAGAGCGATTATTGGAACTAAACCCGGTTACCGGGAAAATGAGTATCTCGGGAGAATTACCCAGATATACAACTCTGTGTTCGGACGATCTGCTACCCACATCACTGTGATGTAAGCGAGGAATCACCCGGTACATATCCATACATATAATAAGGGACAAAGTTTTCGAATATTTATTAATTTCTTTCGGTTAGTGGAATCTTACCCTTGGTAACTGCACATAGATAGTAAAGTTAAAACCATGAGCATTGCAGAAATAATTTCACCTTTAGTATACATATGGGCTTGTGACAGTAATTATTAATAATCATAATAATTATGCTGCTTTTGGTTTATGCTCACCAAATGTTTTTTCTCTTGGTTTTCTACCTGTGGTGTTGTATTTGAGTCCACACTTGTAAGTGATTGATTTATTCGATTTTCTTTATCGCTTTCGTTTGAGATTTCACTGTCAATCCGTTTGGATGTGCAAGCTTCTTGAAAATCAATTGAGCTTGCAAATATTTCCTTGGAAACAAAAACGAAAAATTGAGGATGATTTTCTGCTGTGCATCATTGAATAATTCAAGCACTTTCTACCGAATTTCCACAAAAATCAAAACATTCAACCACATGTGTATATTGATATCAATATTTCATCATACCTGAAAATCATTATATTCAGTTGATTAGAACAAAACCAACTTTTTAAATGAAATACAATATTCAATATTTCAATTTTTGGAGAATATTTGGTGTACTCCAAGCTAACTTGGCCTTTATATTATATGAAATGTGAATATTCACAGAAAAAGATGATTTGGGAAGTGGGCTTACCAATCTGCCCTGTATCAAGATCTAATTGAAAACCACTCTCCTGTAAGAATGAATTCACGTTTTCCCTAAAAACGTAGATTACGCTTATGAAAACGTAAATTACGCTTATGAAAACGTAAATTACGCTTATGAAATCGTGATTCAGGTTTAGATTTTTCTGTGTGTACCTATTTCAAATCTTGGAAAAAAAAATAATAATATTAAGACGTATTGGTTTTTAAAACACCGACTGATACGTGAGTTTGAAATATCTACAAAGATCGTCGCTAAAGCCGCGTACTGACTTGAGCATATTTGACCATATTTGGGCGCACGAACCATCTTTTTCCTTCTTGCTCCGCGAAGGAAGAAAGGAGACAAAAGGCGTTCATGCGCGCAAATATGCTCAAGTCAGTACACGGCTTAATAAGGTGAGAATTTTGAGTCCCAGTACTCTTGATATAACACATTTTCAGGATGAAATTCGGAAAATCGCGACGCTTACTCGGTACCCTCCTTAGATCAGGGCTCTTCACCACTCATTTTACTATTTAACGTAAAAAAAAAGGGCATACTGTGTTGAAATGTGCACATTTTTATCGTCAGATTCTCGCATTGAAGATCTAATATGAACAATACTACTGTACGTCAAGAGGTTCTGCTATATGCATGGTTTATATACAGTGGACTCTCGCTAAGTGGCCGCTCGCTAAGTGGCACCATGGACGCCTTCCCCGCACACGGATTCACTCACACATTAACTTGCGTTCCCCCACCGTGCTCCCGCTGCGCGCGCGTTCTACGGCACTGATACCCCCTCACCTCTACAACTGTAACTCTCCCAGCACTGTTCCCATGCCTGCGTTCAGCCTGTCGCCTAGTTCCGCGCTCTGCCACGTTGCCCCACAACGCTCAGTAGGCGTGTCGTTGGACAGTGGTGGGAGCTCGCGATAAGTGGCCTTTTCTCTCCCCTAAAGCCCCGCGCGAGTGCCACTTAGCGAGAGTCCACTGTATCCTCAAAAACTTGGAATAATTTACGCCAATACAATCATGAAATATTTTATGAATACTTACCTAGTCTTTCTTCACGTCCACGACCGTGCACTACAAACGATTAATCAGAGTTCTTATGCTTCTTCTTCCTCAATTCTTCATTCGCATTCACGACACTACAACCGGCGTAAACAATCGTGAGCACGCGCTAGTTTGTTCGGGAGCTCGGCTCATATCGGACGTAATCGGCAATTCGCGGCGACGAAATTTACCATATCGCTGGTAATCTTTGTAACACGAGCTTTCAAACTCGATAACATTTTGTTGAAAAAAGTCCAAGTTGTATCACATTTTGTACAATTTTCTTCTCAATGGGACTTTTTCCTAAGGTGTCTTACACAACAATACGTCTTATTCAACTAGTCTATTATTCCAATATCGCATTAATAATACCTACCAATATCTCTCCGGTTTCCTATACGCGGTCCCCAGTAAACGAACACGAATTGAAACGAATTGAGTATGTGCAAAACAGAATTAACACGAATTGAATAGAATTTAAAAAAATTGCCAAGAATTGACATACAGGTCTTTTTAATTCCATCTAATTCGTATTAATACCGTTTTCCACATACCCAATTCCTATTCGTTTACTGGGTCAGTCAGTTTTTCTTTCCGCTTATTACTTATTGCTATCACAGAATGCATAATCCGAATAATAGATTTTTCTTAAGACATGCATACAAAGCAGACTTTTGCGCGCCGCGTAGCGAAGGAATTTTGCATACTTGTACGCTAAAACCGGCTTGCGTGCCCGCAGACGGCACACAGACGAGGACCTTCCGTTGCATGTGTCGAAAAAAATCGTGTTCGATACACGAGCCCAAGGCAGCAATCGCTGATGCTTGTGTAAAGGCGCCTCACTCGCTACCTTCGGCTCACCGTCGGGCTCGTCCGGGCCTTCACACTCATACGCTCGTTGCTGCTTTTGCGCTCTTATATCGAAAAGTACTATTACTTCACGCAGTGTGATAATGGATGTTTAAAACCTACATTTTCAGACCTGATGAAGTAAAATTTTGTACTATACTCGACGGAAAAACTTCTTCTGGTCTCATGTGATTGCAACACTCGCATTTGGCTTGTGCTGCAACCTCATACTCGTGGGACAAAGTTTCACCGCTCTCGTATCGCAATGTACTAATTTCCATTACTGTAGGAAAGATTGCCAAATCAGCAGATATATCCCAGACTTACTCGCAATTATTACAATCTTTACCAGGAAAAGTTTCTCAGTGTGCTAGCAAATTCTTGTGATCGATCGATCGGGTACAATCAGAGAGTGGTATAGATCAGTGAAAAACAATATTTGCGGTGCGAAGTGGTTGTTATCTTATATGTTATCTGCTTTTGCTTTAATTATTTGCTTTTCAAATCTAAAAATTAAACTTATCGAACAGTTTCGCGGAGCTTCGCTCAGTTGCCCGGTGTTATTCTGAGTGAAAAAAATTGATAAGGCAATTGCGATACTTGATTTGTTGGACTGATTAGATTGAGGCCATACTTGATATCCGAGATGTCTGCTAATCGGCAGATAATTTATAATTCCTCGAAATCCGTACTCGATGTTATCCCTACTTGAGGCTATAGAAATGCAACTCGAAGACTCATTATTTTAGCGCGGATAGAAGTATTGCTACGTAGTCGTCGTCTATACAGGAATGTTTGATGAATATGAAAATAATCAATGTCGACAGAGTTTACGCGATCAGCAATGGCTGAGAACTTGGACGGCATCCTTACAATTCCCAGACAACCATTGGGAATACACTCGAAGTGCAAATCGTATCCCGCAAACGACGAATAAAAGATTTTTTTATAACGCATGCATGAAAGAGTTGCTTGTTTGGGGCTCTGGAACGGTCATATTGTGGAATTTTTCTGACGTTTGAGTAGGCGATGCCAACATGAAACAATATTGCATGCCGAACGTACGCACTGCGTTTTGCGCACATCGAGCGTGCACAAAACGATTCTTGTTACGCACAGCGCGCGAACAAGAGCATTTTATAATCATTCATCCCTGTCGACGTGCTATCTCCGTAAATACTGCTATAAACGGCTCACATTTCGCTCTCGTATCGAAATCTATCAGTATAAACCCTAGCATGTGATCTTAGATATTTTCACTCAACTTCGATTGCAGCTTGTCATGATTATTCTTGAGGCTTCTAATTGATTCGGTTGAAGTTACACGGTGCTTACATGGAATTGGTGTAACCCTCTAGCGGTCGACCCTGAAACTCCACTTTATGTTCAGGCGGAGCGTTATAGTCCAGGAAATGAAGCCGAAAAAGATCTGTTCATGTCATGACCCTGAAGATATCTGCATCGGACAAAATTTCATCTTTGGGAAGCGATAGCTACCATGTTTTTCATCGTACAGACTTCGCTCAGGAATCATTTTCTTCGTTTTCAAATTCTCTAGATGAGCATTTTTTTCGGTTTTTTTTTATTTCGCTTTACCTGTGGCGGTACCTTGAAAAGTAATCTTTGGAAAGCCATAACTGCCGTGTTTTTTATCATACAGACTTCGCGCTCGGGAGTCATTTTCTTCGTTTTCAAATTCTCTAGGTGAGCATTTTTTTGGTTTTTCCGATTTCGCTCTGCTTGAAGCGGTATGGGCAAATGTAATTTTCAAGCCATATACTTAATTCTACACCCAGGTAAATAATTATTTAATCTGAATAAATTTTATCTGTATATGAACCTTTCAGATTATTTATTTACCGCAAATAAATTTTTCATTTGCGCGAAATATATGTAAATTACCCAACAATAAATTTTATTTCTGTCAAATAAATAATCTTATAGGTTAATCTTGAAATAAATCTTTCTTCTGGGTGTATCTACATTAGAGTGGTCGTTAATTTCTACCATATACTTGCCACCCCTTAAATCGATAGATATTGATCCAAAAACACCGTGTAATTTTTAGCATGATTGGAAACCGTGCCGAAATCAATTTGAAGTTGAAAAAATTAAAACAAATTGGATTTGAAAATTGAAAAAAAAAATTTTTCCAATAGTCGAGTGAAAAATAAAAAAACTAATGTTTACTTCAGTCATATCATATGATGAAGCAAAAAAAGTGATAGACTCAACAGTTTATTCCGAAAAAAAGCGGGAAACCAATGTAGAATGACAAACAACGAAATCTTTTCGATCAAAAAATGTATTTTATGGTAATCTTGTCATATTACAACATTATGTAGACTATATTTATTCTACATCAACTTTTCATCCATGGTGTTAATGTTATATTTGAAGTTTAAAAAAAAAATTAAAGTTTTTTTGCAGATGAAATTTTTTTTTTTTTTTTAACTACAAATATCACGTTAACGCCATGGACGAGAAGTTGATAACAAATGAATATAGTCTCCATAACGTTGTAATATGATAAGATTATCATAAAATACATTTTTTTGTCGAAAAGATTTCATGTTTTGTTATTCGACATTTTTTTCGCTTTTTTCTGACCAAACTATTGAGTCAATCACTGTTTTGGCTTCATCATATGATATTACCGAAGCGAACTTCAGTTTCCTCCTTTTTCACTAAAAAATTCAGGAAAATTTTTTCTTGAATTTTTTCATTCAACTTTCCAATTATTTCAACTTCAAATTGATTTCGGCATGGTTTCCAATTATGCTCAAAATCTGAAAAAAATTACATGGTGATTTTGGGTCATTATCTATCGATTTGAAGAGTGGCAAGTATATGTTAGAAATTAACGACCACCCTAATGTGGATAGAATGAAGTATACGTCTTGAAAATTACATTTGCCCATATCGCTTCAAGTAGAGCGAAATCGGAAAAACCAAAAAATGCTCATCTAGAGAATTTGAAAACGAAGAAAATGATTCCTGAGCGGAGTCTGTCCGATGAAAAACATGGCAGCTATCGCTTACCAAAGATGAAATTTTGTCTGATGCAGATATCTTCAGGGTCATGAAAAATTAGGGTTTTGAGCCTATTTTCCGTTCCAGAATCGATGCCAACGGGTCCCGGGTCCTCAAAATCGATATTTGTAGAAATATCCAAGATGAAATGCAGAAAATGTCAAGTAGATTACCGATCAAGAATGCAGGTTTTCTTTTGTGATTTTCGACTCAGACTCGATCGAGACAGGTCCGGGGTCGTGAAAATTGAAATTCTCAGGAATATCGACGGTCAGATGCGAAAAATGATAGAATTTTATTCCATCAACGAAATCGGTTCTCTGGTGTAATTTCTGATGCAGAATCGATTCTGACGGGTCCAGAGTCCTCAAAATCGATATTTATAGACATATGGAAGATGAAATGCAGGAAATTACAGAAATATCTCCTATCAAAAATACGGGTTTTCGTTTGTGATTTTTGACTCAGACTCGATCCAGACAGGTTCAGGGTCTCCGAATTAAAATTCCCAGAAATATCGACGGTCAGACTCGGAGAATGATAGAATTTCTCGCAGTCGAAGTAATCGGTTCTTTAGTGTTATTTTTGATGAAAAATTGATTCTGACAGGTCCCGGGTCCTCAAAACCGAGATTTCCGGGAACATCGACGATGACACACAGAAAAACAAAAAATATTTTTGATCGAAAAATTGGGGATTTCGGCCTATTTTTCGTTGCATAATCGATGCCGACGGGTCCCGGGTCTTCAAAATCAATGTTTGCAGGAATATCGACGGTGAAATGTCAAAAAGATTACCGATCAGGAATGCAGGTTTTCTTCTATGATTTTCGACTCAGACTCGATGAAGACAGGTCTGGGGTCCTGAAAATTAAGATTCTGAGAAATATTGACGGTCAGACGCGAAAAATAATAGAATTTTCTTTCATTGCAAAAATCGGTTTTTCGTGTCATTTCTGGTGCAGAATCGATTCTGACAGGTCCCGGGTCCTCAAAATCGATATTTGTAGAAATATCCAAGGTGAAATGCCGAAAATGATACGAATATTTTCCATCAAAAATGCGGTTTTTCGTGTGTGATTTCCGACTCAGACTCGAGCAAGACAGTGCTGGGGTCCTGAAAACTGGAATCCCCACGAATATCGACGGAAAGACGCGAAAAATGATAGAATTTTCTTTCATCGAAAAAATCGGTTTTTTAGTGTAATTTCTGATGCAGAATCGATTCTGACGGGTCACGGGTCCTGAAAATTGAAAGTTTCAGAAATATCGACGGTCAGACACGAGAAATAATAGAATTTTCTTTCATCGAAAAAATCGGTTTTTCGGTGTGATTTTCATTGCAGAATCTATTCTGACAGGTCCCGAGTCCTTAAAACTGTAATCCCCACGAATATCGACGGTAAGATCCGAAAAATGATAGAATTTTCTTTTATCGAAAAAATCAGTTTTTTAGTGTAATTTCTGATGCAGAATCGATTCTGACAGGTCCCGGGTCCTCAAAATCAATGTTTGCTGGAATATCGACGGTGAAATGCAGAAAATGTCAAAAACATTACCGATTAGGAATACAGGTTTTCTTTTGTGATTCTCGACTCAGACTCGATCGAGACAGGTCCGGGGTCATGAGAATTGTAATTCTCAGGAATATCGACGGTCAGACGCGAGAAATGATGAAATTTTTTCTCATCGAACAAATCGGTTTTTCGGTGTGATGTTCATTGCAGAATCGATTCTGACAGGTCCCGGGTCCTCGGAATCGATATTTGCAGATACATCCAAGGTGAAATGCAGAATATGACAAAAAGATTTTCTGTCAAAAATGCGGGTTTTCTTGTGTGATTTCCGACTCAAACTCGAGCCAGACAGTGCTGGGGTCCTGAGAACTGAATTCCGCACGAATATCGACGGTAAGACGCGAAAATTGGTAGAATTTCCTTTTATCGAGAAAATCGGTTTTTCGGTGCGATTTTCATTGCAGAATCGATTCTGACAGGTCCCGGGTCCTCAAAATCAATGTTTGCTGGAATATCGACGGTGAAATGCAGAAAATGTCAAGAACATTACCCATCAAGAATGCAGGTTTTCTTTCGTGATTTTCGACTCAGACTCGATCGAGACAGGTCTGGGGTCGAGAAAATTGAAATTCTCAGGAATATCGACGGTCAGACGCGAAAAATGATGGAATTTTTTTACATCAAAAAAATCGGTTTTTTAGTGTAATTTCTGATGCAGAATTGATTCTGACGGGTCACGGGTCCTGAAAATTGAAAGTTTCAGAAATATCGACGGTCAGACACGAGAAATAATAGAATTTTCTTTCATCGAAAAAATCGGTTTTTCGGTGTGATTTTCATTGCAGAATCGATTCTGACAGGTCCCGGGTCCTTAAAACTGAAATCCTCACGAATATCGACGGTCAGACGCAAAAAATGATAGAATTTTCTTCCATCGACAAAATCGGTTTTTCGGTGTCATTTCTGAGGCAGAATCGATTCTGACAGGTTCCGGGTCCTCAAAATCAATGTTTGCTGGAATATCGACGGTGAAATAAAGAAAATATCAAAAACATTACCGATTAGGAATACAGGTTTTCTTTTGTGATTCTCGACTCAGACTCGATCGAGACAGGTCCGGGGTCATGAGAATTGTAATTCTCAGGAATATCGACGGTCAGACGCGAGAAATGATGGAATTTTTTCTCATCGAACAAATCGGTTTTTCGGTGTGATGTTCATTGCAGAATCGATTCTGACAGGTCCCGATTCCTCGGAATCGATATTTGCAGATACATCCAAGGTGAAATGCAGAATATGACAAAAAGATTTTCTGTCAAAAATGCGGGTTTTCTTGTGTGATTTCCGACTCAAACTCGAGCCAGACAGTGCTGGGGTCCTGAGAACTGAATTCCGCACGAATATCGACGGTAAGACGCGAAAATTGATAGAATTTCCTTTTATCGAAAAAATCGGTTTTTTGGTGTAATTTCTGATGCAGAATCGATTCCAACAGGTCCCGGGTCCTGAAAATTGAAAGTTTCAGAAATATCGACGGTCAACCACGAGAAATAATAGAATTTTCGTTTATCAAGAAAATCGGTTTTTCGGTGTGATTTTCATTGCAGAATCGATTCCGACAGGTCCCGGGTCCTTAAAACTGAAATCCTCACGAATATCGACGGTCAGACGCAAAAAATGATAGAATTTTCTTCCATCGACAAAATCGGTTTTTCGGTGTCATTTCTGAGGCAGAATCGATTCTGACAGGTTCCGGGTCCTCAAAATCAATGTTTGCTGGAATATCGACGGTGAAATAAAGAAAATATCAAAAACATTACCGATCAAGAATGCAGGTTTTCTTTCGTGATTTTCGACTCGAACTCGATCGAGACAGGTCCGTGGTCGTGAAAATTGAAATTCTCAGGAATGTCGACGGTCAGACGCGAAAAATGATAGAATTTTCTTTCATCGAAAAAATCGGTTCTCTGGTGTAATTTCTGATGCAGAATCGATTCTGACGGGTCCCGGGTCCTTAAAACTGAAATCCTCACGAATATCGACGATCAGACGCGAAAAATGATAGAATTTTCTTCCATCGACAAAATCGGTTTTCCGGTGTCATTTCTGAGGCAGCATCGATTCTGACGGGTTCAGAGTCCTCAAAATCGATATTTATAGATATATGCAAGGTGAAATGCAGAAAATGACAGAAATATTTCCTATCAAAAATACGGTTTTTCGTTTGTGATTTTTGACTCAGACTCGATCCAGACAGGTTCAGGGTCTCCGAATTAAAATTCCCAGAAATATCGACGGTCAGACTCGGAGAATGATAGAATTTCTCGCGGTCGACGTAATCGGTTCTTCAGTGTTATTTTTGATGAAAAATTGATTCTGACAGGTCCCGGGTCCTCAAAACCGAAATTTCCGGGAACATCGACGATGAAACACAGAAAAACAAAAAATATTTTTGATCGAAAAATTGGGGATTTCGGCCTATTTTTCGTTGCATAATCGATGCCGACGCGTCCCGGGTCTTCGAAATCAATGTTTGCAGAAATATCGACGGTGAAATGTCAAAAAGATTACCGATCAGGAAGGCAGGTTTTCTTCTATGATTTTCGACTCACACTCGATGAAGACAGGTCCGGGGTCCTGAAAATTAAAATTCTCAGAAATATTGACGGTCAGACGCGAAAAATAATAGAATTTTCTGTCATTGCGAAAATCGGTTTTTCGTGTCATTTCTGATGCAGAATCGATTCTGACAGGTCCCGGGTCCTCAAAATCGATATTTGTAGGAATATCCAAGGTGAAATGCCGAAAATGATAGGAATATTTTCTATCAAAAATGCGGTTTTTCTTGTGTGATTTCCGGCTCAGACTCGAGCAAGACAGTGCTCGGGTCCTGAAAACTGGAATCCCCACGAATATCGACGGTAAGACGCGAAATATGATAGAATTTTCTTTTATCGAAAAAATCGGTTTTTTAGTGTAATTTCTGATGCAGAATCGATTCTGACGGGTCACGGGTCCTGAAAATTGAAAGTTTCAGAAATATCGACGGTCAGACACGAGAAATAATAGAATTTTCTTTCATCGAAAAAATCGGTTTTTCGGTGTAATTTTCATCGCAGAATCGATTCTGACAGGTCCCGAGTCCTTAAAACTGTAATCCCCACGAATATCGACGGTGAGACCCGATAAATGATAGAATTTTCTTTTATCGAAAAAATCAGTTTTTTGGTGTAATTTCTGATGCAGAATCGATTCTGACAGGTCCCGGGTCCTCAAAATCAATGTTTGCTGAAATATCGACGGTGAAATGCAGAAAATGTCAAAAACATTACCGATTAGGAATACAGGTTTTCTTTTGTGATTCTCGACTCAGACTCGATCGAGACAGGTCCGGGGTCATGAGAATTGTAATTCTCAGGAATATCGACGGTCAGACGCGAGAAATGATGGAATTTTTTCTCATCGAACAAATCGGTTTTTCGGTGTGATGTTCATTGCAGAATCGATTCTGACAGGTCCCGATTCCTCGGAATCGATATTTGCAGATACATCCAAGGTGAAATGCAGAATAGGACAAAAAGATTTTCTGTCAAAAATGCGGGTTTTCTTGTGTGATTTCCGACTCAAACTCGAGCCAGACAGTGCTGGGGTCCTGAGAACTGAATTCCGCACGAATATCGACGGTAAGACGCGAAAATTGATAGAATTTCCTTTTATCGAAAAAATCGGTTTTTTGGTGTAATTTCTGATGCAGAATCGATTCCAACAGGTCCCGGGTCCTGAAAATTGAAAGTTTCAGAAATATCGACGGTCAACCACGAGAAATAATAGAATTTTCGTTTATCGAGAAAATCGGTTTTTCGGTGTGATTTTCATTGCAGAATCGATTCTGACAGGTCCCGGGTCCTCAAAATCAATGTTTGCTGGAATATCGACGGTGAAATGCAGAAAATGTCAAGAACATTACCCATCAAGAATGCAGGTTTTCTTTCGTGATTTTCGACTCAGACTCGATCGAGACAGGTCCGGGGTCGTGAAAATTGAAATTCTCAGGAATATCGACGGTCAGACGCGAAAAATGATAGAATTTTTTTCCATCAAAAAAATCGGTTTTTTAGTGTAATTTCTGATGCAGAATTGATTCTGACGGGTCACGGGTCCTGAAAATTGAAAGTTTCAGAAATATCGACGGTCAGACACGAGAAATAATAGAATTTTCTTTCATCGAAAAAATCGGTGTTTCGGTGTGATTTTCATTGCAGAATCGATTCTGACAGGTCCCGGGTCCTTAAAACTGAAATTCTCACGAATATCGACGGTCAGACGCAAAAAATGATAGAATTTTCTTCCATCGACAAAATCGGTTTTTCGGTGTCATTTCTGAGGCAGAATCGATTCTGACAGGTTCCGGGTCCTCAAAATCAATGTTTGCTGGAATATCGACGGTGAAATGCAGAAAATGTCAAGAACATTACCCATCAAGAATGCAGGTTTTCTTTCGTGATTTTCGACTCAGACTCGATCGAGACAGGTCCGGGGTCGTGAAAATTGAAATTCTCAGGAATATCGACGGTCAGACGCAAAAAATGATAGAATTTTTTTCCATCAAAAAAATCGGTTTTTTAGTGTAATTTCTGATGCAGAATTGATTCTGACGGGTCACGGGTCCTGAAAATTGAAAGTTTCAGAAATATCGACGGTCAGACACGAGAAATAATAGAATTTTCTTTCATCGAAAAAATCGGTGTTTCGGTGTGATTTTCATTGCAGAATCGATTCTGACAGGTCCCGGGTCCTTAAAACTGAAATTCTCACGAATATCGACGGTCAGACGCAAAAAATGATAGAATTTTCTTCCATCGACAAAATCGGTTTTTCGGTGTCATTTCTGAGGCAGAATCGATTCTGACAGGTTCCGGGTCCTCAAAATCAATGTTTGCTGGAATATCGACGGTGAAATAAAGAAAATATCAAAAACATTACCGATTAGGAATACAGGTTTTCTTTTGTGATTCTCGACTCAGACTCGATCGAGACAGGTCCGGGGTCATGAGAATTGTAATTCTCAGGAATATCGACGGTCAGACGCGAGAAATGATGGAATTTTTTCTCATCGAACAAATCGGTTTTTCGGTGTGATGTTCATTGCAGAATCGATTCTGACAGGTCCCGATTCCTCGGAATCGATATTTGCAGATACATCCAAGGTGAAATGCAGAATATGACAAAAAGATTTTCTGTCAAAAATGCGGGTTTTCTTGTGTGATTTCCGACTCAAACTCGAGCCAGACAGTGCTGGGGTCCTGAGAACTGAATTCCGCACGAATATCGACGGTAAGACGCGAAAATTGATAGAATTTCCTTTTATCGAAAAAATCGGTTTTTTGGTGTAATTTCTGATGCAGAATCGATTCCAACAGGTCCCGGGTCCTGAAAATTGAAAGTTTCAGAAATATCGACGGTCAACCACGAGAAATAATAGAATTTTCGTTTATCAAGAAAATCGGTTTTTCGGTGTGATTTTCATTGCAGAATCGATTCCGACAGGTCCCGGGTCCTTAAAACTGAAATCCTCACGAATATCGACGGTCAGACGCAAAAAATGATAGAATTTTCTTCCATCGACAAAATCGGTTTTTCGGTGTCATTTCTGAGGCAGAATCGATTCTGACAGGTTCCGGGTCCTCAAAATCAATGTTTGCTGGAATATCGACGGTGAAATAAAGAAAATATCAAAAACATTACCGATCAAGAATGCAGGTTTTCTTTCGTGATTTTCGACTCGAACTCGATCGAGACAGGTCCGTGGTCGTGAAAATTGAAATTCTCAGGAATGTCGACGGTCAGACGCGAAAAATGATAGAATTTTCTTTCATCGAAAAAATCGGTTCTCTGGTGTAATTTCTGATGCAGAATCGATTCTGACGGGTCCCGGGTCCTTAAAACTGAAATCCTCACGAATATCGACGATCAGACGCGAAAAATGATAGAATTTTCTTCCATCGACAAAATCGGTTTTCCGGTGTCATTTCTGAGGCAGCATCGATTCTGACGGGTTCAGAGTCCTCAAAATCGATATTTATAGATATATGCAAGGTGAAATGCAGAAAATGACAGAAATATTTCCTATCAAAAATACGGTTTTTCGTTTGTGATTTTTGACTCAGACTCGATCCAGACAGGTTCAGGGTCTCCGAATTAAAATTCCCAGAAATATCGACGGTCAGACTCGGAGAATGATAGAATTTCTCGCGGTCGACGTAATCGGTTCTTCAGTGTTATTTTTGATGAAAAATTGATTCTGACAGGTCCCGGGTCCTCAAAACCGAAATTTCCGGGAACATCGACGATGAAACACAGAAAAACAAAAAATATTTTTGATCGAAAAATTGGGGATTTCGGCCTATTTTTCGTTGCATAATCGATGCCGACGCGTCCCGGGTCTTCGAAATCAATGTTTGCAGAAATATCGACGGTGAAATGTCAAAAAGATTACCGATCAGGAAGGCAGGTTTTCTTCTATGATTTTCGACTCACACTCGATGAAGACAGGTCCGGGGTCCTGAAAATTAAAATTCTCAGAAATATTGACGGTCAGACGCGAAAAATAATAGAATTTTCTTTCATTGCGAAAATCGGTTTTTCGTGTCATTTCTGATGCAGAATCGATTCTGACAGGTCCCGGGTCCTCAAAATCGATATTTGTAGGAATATCCAAGGTGAAATGCCGAAAATGATAGGAATATTTTCTATCAAAAATGCGGTTTTTCTTGTGTGATTTCCGGCTCAGACTCGAGCAAGACAGTGCTCGGGTCCTGAAAACTGGAATCCCCACGAATATCGACGGTAAGACGCGAAATATGATAGAATTTTCTTTTATCGAAAAAATCGGTTTTTTAGTGTAATTTCTGATGCAGAATCGATTCTGACGGGTCACGGGTCCTGAAAATTGAAAGTTTCAGAAATATCGACGGTCAGACACGAGAAATAATAGAATTTTCTTTCATCGAAAAAATCGGTGTTTCGGTGTGATTTTCATTGCAGAATCGATTCTGACAGGTCCCGGGTCCTTAAAACTGAAATTCTCACGAATATCGACGGTCAGACGCAAAAAATGATAGAATTTTCTTCCATCGACAAAATCGGTTTTTCGGTGTCATTTCTGAGGCAGAATCGATTCTGACAGGTTCCGGGTCCTCAAAATCAATGTTTGCTGGAATATCGACGGTGAAATAAAGAAAATATCAGAAACATTACCGATCAAGAATGCAGGTTTTCTTTCGTGATTTTCGACTCGAACTCGATCGAGACAGGTCCGTGGTCGTGAAAATTGAAATTCTCAGGAATGTCGACGGTCAGACGCGAAAAATGATAGAATTTTCTTTCATCAAAAAAACCGGTTCTCTGGTGTAATTTCTGATGCAGAATCGATTCTGACGGGTCCCGGGTCCTTAAAACTGAAATCCTCACGAATATCGACGATCAGACGCGAAAAATGATAGAATTTTCTTCCATCGACAGAATCGGTTTTCCGGTGTCATTTCTGAGGCAGCATCGATTCTGACGGGTTCAGAGTCCTCAAAATCGATATTTATAGATATATGCAAGGTGAAATGCAGAAAATGACAGAAATATTTCCTATCAAAAATACGGGTTTTCGTTTGTGATTTTTGACTCAGACTCGATCCAGACAGGTTCAGGGTCTCCGAATTAAAATTCCCGGAAATATTGACGGTCAGACTCGGAGAATGATAGAATTTCTCGCGGTCGAAGTAATCGGTTCTTTAGTGTTATTTTTGATGAAAAATTGATTCTGACAGGTCCCGGGTCCTCAAAACCGAAATTTCCGGGAACATCGACGATGAAACACAGAAAAACAAAAAATATTTTTGATCGAAAAATTGGGGATTTCGGCCTATTTTTCGTTGCATAATCGATGCCGACGGGTCCCGGGTCTTCAAAATCAATGTTTGCAGAAATATCGACGGTGAAATGTCAAAAAGATTACCGATCAGGAATGCAGGTTTTCTTCTATGATTTTCGACTCAGACTCGATGAAGACAGGTCCGGGGTCCTGAAAATTAAAATTCTCAGAAATATTGACGGTCAGACGCGAAAAATAATAGAATTTTCTTTCATTGCGAAAATCGGTTTTTCGTGTCATTTCTGATGCAGAATCGATTCTGACAGGTCCCGGGTCCTCAAAATCGATATTTGTAGGAATATCCAAGGTGAAATGCCGAAAATGATAGGAATATTTTCTATCAAAAATGCGGTTTTTCTTGTGTGATTTCCGACTCAGACTCGAGCAAGACAGTGCTGGGGTCCTGAAAACTGGAATCCCCACGAATATCGACGGTAAGACGCGAAATATGATAGAATTTTTTTTTATCGAAAAAATCGGTTTTTAGTGTAATTTCTGATGCAGAATCGATTCTGACGGGTCACGGGTCCTGCAAATTGAAAGTTTCAGAAATATCGACGGTCAGACACGAGAAATAATAGAATTTTCTTTCATCGACAAAATCGGTTTTTCGGTGTAATTTTCATTGCAGAATCGATTCTGACAGGTCCCGAGTCCTTAAAACTGAAATCCCCACGAATATCGACGTTAAGACGCGAAAAATGATAGAATTTCCATTTATCGAAAAAATCGGTTTTTTGGTGTAATTTCTGATGCAGAATCGATTCTGACAGGTCCCGGGTCCTCAAAATCGATATTCGTAGAAATATCCAAGGTGAAATTCCGAAAATGATAGGGATATTTTCTATCAAAAATGCGGTTTTTCTTGTGTGATTTCCGACTCAGACTCGAGCAAGACAGTGCTGGGGTCCTGAAAACTGGAATCCCCACGAATATCGACGGTAAGACGCGAAAATTGATAGAATTTCCTTTTATCGAAAAAATCGGTTTTTCGGTGTAATTTCGGATGCAGAATCGATTCTGACAGGTCCCGGGTCCTGAGAAGTGAAAGTTTCAGAAATATCGACGGTCAGCCACGAGAAAAAATAGAATTTTCGTTTATCGAGAAAATCGGTTTTTCGGTGTGATTTTCATTGCAGAATCGATTCTGACAGGTTCCGGGTCCTCAAAATCAATGTTTGCTGGAATATCGACGGTGAAATAAAGAAAATATCAGAAACATTACCGATCAAGAATGCAGGTTTTCTTTCGTGATTTTCGACTCGAACTCGATCGAGACAGGTCCGTGGTCGTGAAAATTGAAATTCTCAGGAATGTCGACGGTCAGACGCGAAAAATGATAGAATTTTCTTTCATCAAAAAAATCGGTTCTCTGGTGTAATTTCTGATGCAGAATCGATTCTGACGGGTCCCGGGTCCTTAAAACTGAAATCCTCACGAATATCGACGATCAGACGCGAAAAATGATAGAATTTTCTTCCATCGACAGAATCGGTTTTCCGGTGTCATTTCTGAGGCAGCATCGATTCTGACGGGTTCAGAGTCCTCAAAATCGATATTTATAGATATATGCAAGGTGAAATGCAGAAAATGACAGAAATATTTCCTATCTAAAATACGAGTTTTCGTTTGTGATTTTTGACTCAGACTCGATCCAGACAGGTTCAGGGTCTCCGAATTAAAATTCCCAGAAATATCGACGGTCAGACTCGGAGAATGATAGAATTTCTCGCGGTCGAAGTAATCGGTTCTTTAGTGTTATTTTTGATGAAAAATTGATTCTGACAGGTCCCGGGTCCTCAAAACCGAAATTTCCGGGAACATCGACGATGAAACACAGAAAAACAAAAAATATTTTTGATTGAAAAATCAGGGATTTCGGCCTATTTTTCGTTGAATAATCGATGCCGACGGGTCCCGGGTCTTCAAAATCAATGTTTGCAGGAATATCGACGGTGAAATGTCAAAAAGATTACCGATTAGGAATGCCGGTTTTCTTTTGTGATTTTCGACTCAGACTCGATGAAGACAGGTCTGTGGTCCTGAAAATTAAGATTCTGAGAAATATTGACGGTCAGACGCGAAAAATAATAGAATTTTCTTTCATTGCAAAAATCGGTTTTTCGTGTCATTTCTGGTGCAGAATCGATTCTGACAGGTCCCGGGTCCTCAAAATCGATATTTGTAGAAATATCCAAGGTGAAATGCCGAAAATGATAGGAATATTTTCTATCAAAAATGCGGTTTTTCGTGTGTGATTTCCGACTCAGACTCGAGCAAGACAGTGCTGGGATCCTGAAAACTGGAATCCCCACGAATATCGACGGAAAGACGCGAAAAATGATAGAATTTTCTTTCATCGAAAAAATCGGTTTTTTAGTGTAATTTCTGATGCAGAATCGATTCTGACGGGTCACGGGTCCTGAAAATTGAAAGTTTCAGAAATATCGACGGTCAGACACGAGAAATAATAGAATTTTCTTTCATCGAAAAAATCGGTTTTTCGGTGTGATTTTTATTGCAGAATCGATTCTGACAGGTCCCGAGTCCTTAAAACGAATTTCCAACCTCAGAATGCTAGATCAGTTCAATGGAAAATCTGAAAATTTTGTAAAGTATTAGTTGCTTAAACTAACATTTAAATTAGAAATTCACATACGGATCTCTTAGCTGTCTTCCAGGGTTGGTACGCTTTCTGAAATCTGAAATTCCCTGACTTTTCCAGGTATTCCAGTCCCAAAATATCAATCTTCTAGTTGTTTAATGTTCATACGTGATCAATAAATTGCTTATATTTAGAACAGTTCGTTTGATATATATCTTTGAATACATTCTGTATCGTCATCTTGGTATATACTTATAACAGTCGGCAGCAGGGGATGGGAAAAAGGATGATATTGGTAATGACTGCAATTATAGGTATTTGGAATAAAAAATTTTTGGTAAAATGCAGTTCTCGATCAATACGCCAATTATGCTAATAAGATAAAATTCCAGTCATTTTTTCGGAATTCCCTGACTTTTCCCTGACTTTTCCCTGCCATATGAAATTCCCTGACTTTTCCAGGTTTTCCAGATTTTCCAGGTGCGTACCAACCCTGTCTTCATAATTGAGAGACAGAAAAATGAGGTCAATTAGCCAGGAGAGACATCACCCATTCTCGTGGAATTGAAACAAAAGAAAAAGTTACGCATGGTGCTTAGAAGCCCATGTCGAGGCCTCCTGAGTAAACTCTGATGACAGAAGCAATTCAAAATAGTCAATCGATTCATTTGATATTTGTTTTATAAACCTGCGAGGCTAAGTTTAGGAATAAGAAGCCGAACCTAAAAACTAGACTGACGTTTAGGACAGTGGCCTTTTTCTCTCTTTGGCTCGGAGGATCGCAGGATTAGGAGGTGAGCGGTGGGAAGGTTAGGTCCTGCAGAAGGGAGGCGATAGGATGGCGTATGGGACTGGAGCTCAGGAGAAGTAGTTCGATCTTCAATCACAAATCTGCCCAGATCGAAAACTCTCCAAAAGATCAGTTCATAGAACGACCTAGATGGGAAGACAAATGTGAGATTCATGTGCTAAATATGCGAAATCCTTTTTGAAAGGGTAAGATATAAGGTGATACTTGATCACAATTGTGTTGAAAATCAAAATTAAGTGACTTGATAAAATTAGAACGATCTTATCTGGGGGCCAGTACGGGAAAAACAGGAACGAAAGGACCACGATGGATTGATTTTCGATACGAATTTCCAACCTCAGAATGCTAGATCAGTTCAATGGAAAATCTGAAAATTTTGTAAAGTATTAGTTGCTTAAACTAACATTTAAATTAGAAATTCACATACGGATCTCTCAGCTGTCTTCATAATTAAAAGAAAGAAAAATGAGGTCAATTAGCCAGGAGAGACATCACCCATTCTCGTGGAATTGAAACAAAAGAAAAAGTTACGCATGGTGCTTAGAAGCCCATGTCGAGGCCTCCTGAGTAAACTCTGATGACAGAAGCAATTCAAAATAGTCAATCGATTCATTTGATATTTGTTTTATAAACCTGCGAGGCTAAGTTTAGGAATAAGAAGCCGAACCTAAAAACTAGACTGACGTTTAGGACAGTCGCCTTTTTCTCTCTTTGGCTCGGAGGATCGCAGGATTAGGAGGTGAGCGGTGGGAAGGTTAGGTCCTGCAGAAGGGAGGCGATAGGATGGCGTATGGGACTGGAGCTCAGGAGAAGTAGTTCGATCTTCAATCACAAATCTGCCCAGATCGAAAACTCTCCAAAAGATCAGTTCATAGAACGACCTAGATGGGAAGACAAATGTGAGATTCATGTGCTAAATATGCGAAATCCTTTTTGAAAGGGTAAGATATAAGGTGATACTTGATCACAATTGTGTTGAAAATCAAAATTAAGTGACTTGATAAAATTAGAACGATCTTATCTGGGGGCCAGTACGGGAAAAACAGGAACGAAAGGACCACGATGGATTGATTTTCGATACGAATTTCCAACCTCAGAATGCTAGATCAGTTCAATGGAAAATCTGAAAATTTTGTAAAGTATTAGTTGCTTAAACTAACATTTAAATTAGAAATTCACATACGGATCTCTCAGCTGTCTTCATAATTAAAAGAAAGAAAAATGAGGTCAATTAGCCAGGAGAGACATCACCCATTCTCGTGGAATTGAAACAAAAGAAAAAGTTACGCATGGTGCTTAGAAGCCCATGTCGAGGCCTCCTGAGTAAACTCTGATGATAGAAGCAATTCAAAATAGTCAATCGATTCATTTGATATTTGTTTTATAAACCTGCGAGGCTAAGTTTAGGAATAAAAAGCCGAACCTAAAAACTAGACTGAAGTTTAGGACAGTGCCCTTTTTCTCTTTTTGGCTAAAAAAGCCGAACTAAATCTCCAGGTCCGAACTGAAGATTTAAAAATCTAATGTCATAGCGAGCCTTAGTTCGATCGCAGGTTACGTGAATCTTTTTTATATCAAAACTATGTAAATCCTCTAACCTTTCTTGTGATAATGAAATACAGCAAACCTTCGATGACGCCGATAGCCATCTGCTTCTGCAATTACCCAGGTAATGCCCGGTTTTATAAACGTGGGTTACCGCATGGGTTTAAATAACCCGGAGGTTACCCCGCAGATACTACCTGTTGAACCTTTTTTCATCTGACAGCTGTTATCCACTGTTATCTAGCAAACGCATGACTCTTTTTGATTGGTCAGTTTGAACTCGCTCAAACATGGCTGCCGATCTAGTGACATTTGTCTAGTAACAAGCTCGAACCTGGCATTCTAACCTCGACTTCCACAATCCTCAACCTCATGTCGTGGAGTATGGACTTGCTGTTAATGTAAGTTTACATTCAATGTAAAGAAAATTAATACAAGAAAATTCGAAATAAGTGGTTTCGTGTTCAATATTTATTTCTACAATACCCCACCCGCAACGCGCGCGAACATTCAAACTTCGCGCGTACAACTCGCTCAAACATGGCGTCGCATTTGCTAGACTCTGTTTATTCTAGGGACTCTAGTTCGGACTATGTATGTCGGTGTTCCCAAACGCACTTATGCCGATATACACTGTCGGCGTGACGTCACTTCTATGCCGATATACACCATCCGCGTGATGTTAATTTTGAATATTTTGCGCTGGCGCCATTTCTTGGGCAGTATATATTTAATGATTTCATTGTCAAATAATTTTTGGGTTGTGGTCAACATTTCTAAAGACCAATATTTCGAATTACTACCATAAGAATTTTAAATAATTTCGAATTTTAAAACAGCGACGGTACGAAATTTAAAGAGGCCATTTTCGAGATAGCCTATCAAGTAGTAATTAAGAAATTACGTAGATCGAAACGTAGAAAGATATTATCATTGAAATTAGAATTGGGAATGGCCAGAATTATACATTCATAATTTCTACATTATACTCATTCAGAGTAAAAAATGATCAGAAAAAACATTTTCGAATAAACGAGCGTTCTGACAGGTAATCGCCTGCTGAAAAAATCATCCGAAGAAAATATGATCTTCCGATAAAAAAGAATTTCGAATTAATTACAATTAGAATTGATTACAATTTAGCTAGAAGACAATGATGGCTGTTGCATCACCCACGTAAAGTCCTGAACGACGCCTTTGAGAAAGAATGGAGTTCTCTTCTTCTCTACTTTCGTGATGAGAAGTGACGTCACGCCGACAGCGTACACTGTAAAAAATGTGGTGTTGAATTTAACACCGATTCAACACAGCTCACAGATTCTATAGTGGTCCACCCCGTTCTGTGTGACCTGCTAGTGCTAGTGACCCTGTACGGTGTATGTGGTCAACTATATTATCGAAATGGTGCTAATCGTAACACCACAGATTTAACCACTAACACCAGGTCAAATCAACACGGCTCATTTTTTACAGTGTATATCGGCATGAGTGCGTTTAGGAACAATATAATAATAATAATAATAATAATAATAATATATTTTTTTTACAATTTTTCCAGAATTCCTTTTCCCGCTAAAGAAAAAGGTTATTACAATTGATTCCAAACTAAACATTATTCCAGACATCTAAATTTTTAAGAAATGTGCGCTATTAAAAAAAAAAAAAAAAACAAACGCGACCGGCTGGATTGGATCCAGCGATCCCTTGCGCACGAAGCGGGGTTCTTGACGCAGCGCCACGCGCTCGGTTGATTATTACGCAGAATGCACATGAACGCAGTGAAATTTCGAATCACTACTTTCTCGGAAACGGCTGAGAAGCGTTAAAAAAAATTTGAAAATAACTGAGAAGAAAAAAAAATTCACCAACGGGCCCATTTGACGTTGAACCGCCCATACATGTTCTAAGATTCGATTTTTTCAGCCACGTCACGTAGTTGTAATTTTCAATCCGTCATTTGGATTTGAATTTTCCGTTCATAATCTGCGAACGAATCATACGTTGAACCGACATTGTCGGTTCGTCAAAAAGCTTTTTCATCATTCTAGCCTCGAAATCGCGACTTTGTCGCGATTTCCCGGCTTTCGTGATGAAAAATAATAATCGTTACTTGTACGTAAAGGCTTTTTGACGGACCTCGTTACAGCACTCGCCTTCGGCTCGTGCCGTAAACCTCTCGTTTCGTCAAAAAAGCCTGTCCGTACTCGTACTGAAATGTACTATTTTCACCCGTATAATATGAAGTCATCACAAACAAATGTATATAGGAGGCCCACCACACACCCCCATCGGCATTGAGATACCGATGGTCCTTCCTTCAGATATGAATACTGACATTTGTCAGTTCTAGAAAAAAGCATTCTCTACTTTTATCAATTTATCGAAAATGAATGTATAAGGTGGTCCTACCATTCAATATCGTCATAATTATGGGAATTATGCTTCAATCCCACGTTTTCACGTAAACCACATCACAACCTTTTTTGTTGCTTCGACGTAATATTCGAGCTGTCCGCCGTAGGCTTTCAACTCTTCGTTCTTGTAAGTATAACGCGCACGTATATTATGATGTAATTATAAATTACATTTCAATCGGGAATAGAAGTAACTTCCTGAGTTGAATTATTCGCGCCATGTGCTGTCTCATAACGTTTGCATTTTTCACCTGTTTCGGATTACTTGGATCCTGACCCAACGCTAGTGCGGTCGCAAACGCAGCTGAGTAAACTCCACAGCTATTACCATCAGGTTGCGTCGCAACATCTGGAAAAACGATATTATTTATTCGTATCCTTGGATACCTTTTACGAATGAAAGTTTTTTCGTTTTCACTCAATGCTGCATAACTCCTTCGCCCCATACTATCGTACACGAAAAGAGTTGTTTGCTCGCAACGAATACAACACCAATGTTGATATTCATTGCCTCCAATAATCAAGAGATCATGCTCGGTGTCTGAAGGTTCCAGCACATTCTGATAACCGAACAAAACTACCGGTATGATATTGTAATCACAATTTTCAGCAACGATGTCGAGGAAGTATTGAATACTTTCATCGTCCAAAAAAGAATTTTCCTGACGTACGTTCGCTAAAACGGCATCGACAGAAATATTTTGGAGTTGACGTACGAGCATCTCCTCATCTAACCGTTCTTGATCATTGTCTACGGCCATGCATGGAATCGATGATTCCAAGCGGCCATCGTAATATGTACTTGACAAGTCAACGACCATTTCCGAATCCACTTCCATAGATTCTAACGGAGGCACGATTGCAGATGCTGCCTGATTTCGTGATTGCTTTTCAGCTTTTTTTGCATTCTCCCGTTCTTGAGCCAGCAGTATATATTGCGGCTCGCGAATTTTCAAATGCCTATTTTTCCGGCTATCGATGATTTCGGGAAGCACGCACTCGTTGTAAAACCTTGTCAATTTCGGCTCTATTTCGTGATTCCAAAATTCATCATCCCTAAATACTTTGACATATTTCACGCCGCGCGGAGCCCATATCGCAAATATACAGTACTCTCGCTGAGTAATATGCAACTGACCCTGCACTTGATAAAAATGTTTATGATTTCTATTCATTTCTTCGGTACTATCTTTCGCAAAAAAAATTCTGTACAAAGGGAACTTTTCGATTGCCACTTCAGGAGTATACTCGTTTTCTGCTGCTCTTGCCAGATACTTGATCTCTACGATTCCGTCATCGTCGATGAGGCCGTCCGGCGAAGCACCCACGTACGGAATATCCTGATCAATGAATAGTCCATTGAGAGATATTTCGGTGACTAATTTTTGCGCCAACGCCTCTCTCGCCTCGGCTTCGTGTTCTCTCCCGGCAGCTACATCCGCGATTTCGAGTGATTTCGGATACCGAATCGCCTGCACTAATCTAGAACACGATGTCCTCTCCTTCATTCGGCATATTTCTCCGAACTTAGAAGCGGTTATCATGTCACGTCGGTACCTGTGCCACAAGTCGCAGTCACTTTGACTCGCAGTGAAGCGTTCTACATTCCTGCGATTTGATTGACGCTGACGCAGTTTTTCAAAATGCTTTTTTAATTTCGCGTCGTACTTCGACTGGCTCATGTCAGGCTCGCGACAGGATGGACCGTAGTCTTTATCGGTACCTGCATACCACCGTCTACGTCGCTTTCTACCGTAATCGTGACGATGACTTTTGGTTCTCGTGACCTGCAATCGGCTGCTCCTTTCCATGGCCAGAACCGATCGGGGAACTCGTTTTCTAGCGCTGGCGTATATTTTTGACGACAACGCTAGCGTATTATGCTGAACCAATGCGCAATGCGCGCGGAGTTCGTAGGAGCCGCGTAAGCTATTATTAACACGCCGCCCGGCGCTGAATCTATTGCCTTGAGCATGGTACGATTCGGCAGCATTGCTTGTTTTATCCTCTAACAAAGAGTCCGCGTATTTCGCTAAACGGTCTACGACACCGTCGATTATGTCAAAAATACCGACTTCATCAAGCAACGGGACTAGATTCGTTTCGGATTCGTCGCAGCCTCCGAACGACGAGTCACATTTCGAATGATCGCCGAAGAAATGCCCCGGCATGTACAAAATGTCATGCATTAGACCTTCACCTTGTTCGGCTCGCGTGCCATCTTCTGCTCTACGTCGTTTTATAGCAGCCTGTACGAAAACACGCATTTTCAAACCACTACTTTTGACGCGTGCACGAAGTTCCTTCACCGAACCTGATGACGGCTTTTTTATAAATTTCGCCTCTGACGCATTCGTGATATGCTTGCAAAAATTCCGAAATAAGTGATTTTTACACTCGATCTTTTTCACGCGAACATCATATGCTGCGTAAGGATCTTTATCGAGTATGGCTTGATAAACACTGCTATCTCCATCACCGATAACAGTCTGATAAATTAATCCATCGGTTTCCAAACTACTACAAAACCCTTCAGCTATTATATCTGGTTCCATGCTTGTCGACGATTGGTGCTGGCCCCAGTTCTTATAGCACTCGTGTATCGGCGGTTCTCTATCGAGGTCCGTCACTCTATTGCAAATACAACAATACTTGTTTCGTACTCCACAGAACAATACACGCCCGGTGAGAGCACCCACGATTACCGCAGTCCCAGACAACGCATCGTATCTTCCCCCACGGTAAGATCTCTTACCCCACGCTCCATCAACGATAACAGTAATGTACGGGAGGCCTTCGGGAGTAACACGGCCTTCTTGGATAGCTAATATTCTTTCCATTTCAGCCGCATCCCTCATTTCTCTATCGCTGGCATTTTTAATGTGCGAAGTTAGCGAGTCCCTAACTTTGCGATAGGTTACATGCGACAAGCTGCGTATCCCCATCGCAGCAAGTTGTGCCTGAAGCGTCGCAAACCCGATTCCGGCCACCAAGCTACCACACACTGTGCCTTCGTGGATAGACATTTCATTACTCTTGTCTGGAAGAGTCCAAACGCTATAGTGAAATTTGCATTTCTTACAACGAAAGAATACTTGCGATCGCATCCCAACATCAACTTGCTTCCACAAGTCTACATCTCGGATACTATTACTCGGACAATCACGATTATGACTGTCCACTTTTTCACGCAATGTTTGCAGAAGATATTTAATATCAACTATGTGTCTCACGCTTGCACCCTCGGATTCTACATCCGAGTTCGCGTATTCTCCGTCAGAATTGACGGAGTCATTTCCGCGGATATGAGTCGAATCACGGCTACTATTTTCGTTACACAGCAGCTCATCAACATCATTGTCACAAGTTTCGTCAAAGCAATCGTTATCGAAACGGGTGTTTCTCAACTCATGCATTGCTCGGCGTGAATCTACGCTACTACTACCAGAAACAGCGTTCGTTACTTTTCGACCGTAACTTCGGATTGGTTGATCAACCCTTTTGCTACGGTCTACTACATCTCTACTCGAAGCAGTAGAACATGCGACTGGTTGTGTTATAAGTGCCACAGCTTCAGGACATATTTCAGTCCCGGTAGAGTCCGAAAATTCTTTCTCCGCCTGCAGCACTTCCACTGTACAACCAATCTTACCAACTTTACTATTTATACCCTGACCCATACTTGCCCGATCTTCGGGTTCTTCGTGGCGCTGGTCATCCGGGTCCTGGTCCATCGCGTCTGTTTCCGTCTCTATTCGGCGTCTGGAAACAAAATCAGTGCTTCATCAATCTTGTCAAATATTTCATTGATAGTATTTTATTTCTAATATTGACTTTATCTTGAATTTTTTATTTTCTTTTACTTATCGCAAGCGAATATCGAGTTGAAATTTCGTATAAATATTTTTTCGTAAATATTTTCAGTAACAATTAAATTCAATGTTTTAACGGAAAATATTTCCATTAACCATTAAATTTAATCTTTTAATGGGAAATATTTTCATCAACCATTAAATTCCATTTTTTAATGGGAAATATTTTCAATAACAATTAGATTAAATTTTTTAATGGCAATATTTTCCGTTTACAAATTAAATTCAATGAGTTAATGAAAATATTTTCGATTACAAATTTTACAACCCTGCCCACGACTGACTTTCGACCTGAGAAAAAAATTAAAATCCCAGGAGACAATCTTCGGAAAATTATTAAATATTGGTAATCGCTCACTAACGGGCTAGCCGCCGCTAGCTCCGGCCGCTATAGATTCAGCCTAATGTGAATGCCTTGCAATGTCGGTTGACGTTCGAAGTCGGGATTATCCATTCGAATCACCGCGATTACGATTCTAAGTCTATATAATATCCATGTGAATCTCATTTCAAATAACTTTTTCATCATTCTAGCCTCGGAATCGCGACTTTGTCGCGATTTCCCGGCTTTCGTGATAAAAAATAATAATCGTTACTTGTACGTACTCGTACTGAAATGTACTATTGAGTGGACATGGGACCTATTCCGACACAGAGTATTATTATTAATATTTTTTTTTTTCCGACTCGAACGTCTTAGAAGCTATAACAAGTGGTCGAATTTTCGAAAAAAAAGTACCAAAAATCAGAATCGCGCTCTCCTTTGAACCTTCATATCTCCGGTTTCCCATGTCGTACAGACATCGGCAAAAACTATTTTTGAATCTCTTTTGAACTCCGAGGGAAACTATATATTCAAAAAGCGATTGATTCAGCGAAAATCAAGTTCAATTTTATCGAAAGTTTGTCCTTGTTTTTTTCCATTCTTACGATCATTTGGTATGGTAATATTTGTATTCGTATTCGAATTTGTATTCGTATAAATTTATTTTTTATAGGCCGGTAAAACAACTGAGCGGTAAGCACACCGACGCGCGGCCGTTTGTAAGCCGCGCGTCGTTGACTGAAATTAAAATAATTATAACGGGAAAAATATGCATTTAAAACAAAACGGCTGAGGAAATTTCTATCCCATTTTTGATCAAGATTTACTTTGTAAAATATTCGTTGCGAGGTCTGATACACCATGTATACAATTATATATAAATCTATATAATTATATACAATTATATCGGGCCATTTTTTAATATATGTGATTAAATATATATTATATATTATCTTTTTTACTCGGGCATGGTGATTTAGTTATCTTTTTTTCTATGAATCCAGAGAAAAAAAAATCATATACTCTCAAGAATCGCGGTAGTTGTCACGTTCTACATGCTCGAAAGAGCGATAAGTCGAAAAAAGGAAGAAGAAGAAGAAGTTAGCTGTCACGTTAATCTTAAGATTATTACAATTAAAAGATACAGAATACATAAAGTAACTAAAATTCATAATAAAAACAATATAAGGAATACATAAATATATGGGGCAGCCCACAAAGTATCGATCATGATCGGAAATCGATTATTCCGATCTACTCAAACACTTTTTCTGTGAAAGTACTGGTAAAAAAATAGAGCATAATTTTTTTGAATTATTTTCAATCATTCGTATCGGCCGAGATATTGCTATTCCAAACCGTGGTCCGCCCATTCTGAATCTGAAAAATCTTAAAAAAAAAAAAAAATCTGGGAGAATATAACAAAATTTCTGAGCCATGTTCGAAGTGGAGATTTTATCATAGCAAAAGTTAGATTTAAAAAATAATGGTCATTTTGAAAATTATTCTCGGAATGCGTTTTTCATATGAAAATTAACAAGAAAGTTCCTAATAACATAGGTCGAAAAAAAAATATTCACAAAGTTATACCGAGAATGATGTGAAATATTGCAGAGACTGATCTCAATACAGGGTAATTCAGTTTGACCGGGCCGTATTGAATGGGCATATATTCCTTGTCGAATTCTAAGACTGAAATTCCTTAGCGAAAAATTTAAAAAAAAAAAAAAGTAACGGTGGACCTAGACAGCCGAAAACGGGATTGTCAAAGTGAAAAGTAACACCCGTTATCCGTTTTATCCAGTGTTAGGCTCTCTGAATGCCTCTTCATAACTCGGACACCGTTGATCTCCGAAATTTTTCGCCAATGAATTATTTTCCACCTGACTGTGCAGGTTTGAATAACGGGTTGCAAAATGCATAAGAAATTAAAATTTTAAAACTTCGCTGTGGGAGTAAGAAAAAGTCGCATGAAATTTTTAGCGAAGTGGTTTCGTATCACTGAAAGAAATGACTGTGGCTTGACAGCAATATATTTCTGGTTGCGAGTTTCTTGCTGAAGTTGAAAAAAAAAAAAATCTGAAACGACTGATTTGTTAGTAATGTTGACAATTTTATGATGCTATATTATCGATACAATTATTGCTGACGCCATGTGCGTAACAGTAGCATACGTAAGCTCACTGGCGTAATATGCATCTGCAGGTTATTCAAACAAATCAGCGTATTCGTAATCTTAGCGTATAATACAGTTCGGATCAAACGAAAATACATTATTTTGACTAAGCGAGTTATAGTTATAGACGCGTATTTAATTCCAGCAAAAACGAGTATACCAGGCATACGAGGATTTGGATGAGTCACACCCAGAGAAATGGGTTTCTTAAATTATTTAATCCAAATAAATTTTTTTTTTATTTTTTTTTTTTTTTTATCTTGGCTGACAGAGCTATACCCTATATCTAGATTAATTAGAATCAAGGTTTGATTCAACAGTTCAGTGTACCTGGCTGAGCCATCTTGAACCCTGTATGAATCAGCGCAGACGTCTGACAAGCAAAGCGGTATAGCTGAATCAGCTATATTACTATGCAGTGGCGTAGCTACGGGGAGCGAAGGGAGCAACCTGCTCCAGGCGCTAGCCCCAGGGGGGCGCCGCGCTGTCCAATTCTTTTTTTTCTTTTTAATTATGCACTGATTTTTTCGTGCCACACATCGAAACTCGTATTCATCGCCTTAATGAAGGTGGAAGGCCTTAGCTAGGTGTTCGGCGCTCTGGAGCAGATTCGTCGAAGCGCCCCCTGGATGTGGGGTGTTTTGCGGTTCGCAGGATAAAAATATAAGGAATGGACAATACATACAGACTAGGGTGGTCCTTATTTAGGGCTCGGACGAATTTTTTATCAGACGCCCCCCTAATCGACTCCAGATAATTCAAAAACTATACCCTATTTTTTCAGATTTTTATCTCGACCCTAACCCCTCCCACCAAGAGGGTGGATTTCCCCATTTGAAATACACGTGTTTCGGCCATATTATCAGGATATATTTTATTCTAAAAGTGGAAACTTCTAGAAAAATCTGTAACTGCGAGATTTTAGTGTTCATTGATGCTACTATTTGAAAAAAAATTGACATCATCATACGGGTCAATCTAGACGAATTGCATACCCTTCAATTGAGAAAAAAAGGCAGATTAAAGGGTGTGCGATTCGTCCAGATTAAAGAATCGATCTTTTTGGCGTCCGATTAATCGATTAAATATCGATTTTTTGAATAATCGATTTTTACTGAATCGATTTTTTTTAGGTGTGAATCGATTCTTATTTAACTTATTCAAAATTTTTAAATAAAACTTTTTTAAAAATATGTTTATAAACTATTATTATGATACATTATCTTATATTTGTGACTGATAATTAGGTTTACGTTTTGAAAAGTGTAAGTCAATTAGTCGACGTTAAGGTTTTCGTATCTATAATGAGATTTACATAAAGATTTGCACTAGTCTTTGACTTTACTAGAAAACGTGATATTAATCGTATAAGGTTATAACTTATGAAGCTGGCTTCGTCTGTCTATGAATGTCATGTCATTCTAAAAACGTTCCTATATAAACGTTATGTGCACTGAGAGAATTTTATAGGAGAGATTCCCATACTTGTATAGTAATTTTGTGACATACTTCCAATACGCCGATCGTTCCTATACTTCATACCAAATGTCACCATAAATATAGGAATGACTTTCCTATATTCATGGAAAATTATGTATGTTTATGGTGACATTTGGTATAAAGTATAGGAACGATCGGCATATTGGAAGTATGTCACAAAATTACTATACTAGTATGGGAATCTCTCCTATAAAATTCTCTCGGTGTGGTGTTCAGTTTGTATTTCATATTAAGGAGGTTCGTAACCAAAATGAAAACGATAAGAAATCTTTGAAAGTTTTATCATCGAAAGATAGATAAATTAAATGCTTACTGCCAAAATTTCAAGTCAATTCACTACACCGTTTTCGAGAAATGAATTTTTGAATTTGCTTCTTATACACGTAGAGGTATGGAGAGCCGATAAGATTAGTTGAAATCTTTCATATCACCCGCGTGGTAAGAGTAGATTTCATACTAACCTTATCGGCTCTCCATACCTCTGCGTGTATAAGAAGCAAATTCAAAAATTAATTTATAAAAAACGGTGTGGTGAATCGACTTGAAATTTTGGCAGTAAGCATTTAATTTATCTATCTTTCGATGATAAAACTTTCAAAGATTTCTTATCGTTTTCATTTTGGTTACGAACCTCCTTAAGACGATCGAATAAATACTACTTTGGATTATAAACATGCCAAGTGATCAATTCCTGCATAACAATCTGGTGAATAATTATGTCCCTTCCGACATTACAGCTGTTCACTATTCCTTATTTCTATTTTCTAATTTAAACCGATATTTGGCTGATTATAAAGAATCGATACTTTTTTTACGCGATATATCGATTCCGAGAATCGAAAGACACCGATACGATTAATCGATTCTCAGAATCGATTCTTTTATTTTTTCGCATCACTACACCCGGGTCATGCCCTGTCTACACACGCACTTCAAAATCGGGTATATTTAAGAAATCTGTCAACTGTTTGCTCACTTCTGTTGTGGAAATTCAGTGATTGGCCAAGACCCTAAATATACCCGATCTTAAAGTGCGTGTGTAGACAGGGCATCACCAGTAACCCAAAAGTTCTACCCTTCATAAAAGCGATCCAGAAAGTTTGTTTTCGAAAGTCTTATAGTGAAACGGAATCGTCAAAATGTCTCGAGTAAGACTATGCAAGAACGAATATGATATCTCAATTTTATAAAAAGTTATTTGAAATAAAAGACAAAAGGCGCGAAATCAAGCGAAAAGTGCCTCTTTTCGTATTTTTTACGATATTTACTCTGATTTTCATTGAATTTGAAAAAATCGAAGTGTTTTGCAATCTCGAAACTCCTCTCGAGAAGGCTATGAAGGCGGTTTTTCGGTTGCTTACAAAAAGTCTATTTATTTTACAGAATGAAAATGGACGTTGCCGTTGATCTAAAAGTTACGTTTTCGGTTGCCATTTCATGCAGAAATTGACTTTTTCAACATAATATGGGAGTATTTGAAAGCTTAACATGTCAGCTGTGTAATGATAATACGCTAAAAAAAATGATTGTCATCGGAAAGTTATTTAAATAAACGAAAAAGGTAAACAAATGTGACAAATGCATTTTCTGTGAATCTGATGTGCATTTATTAACTAACAAGTAACTTCATCGATTACAAGTGCAAAGTATGAAGAAGTACAAAAATATAAAGTTACATTATATCGTAATAGATTATACGATATACTTTACTTCTGAAAGTGCTCCGAAAACTCTAATTTTCAGAGCACTTACCTGCTCCAAAACGTCGCTCCGCCTCAATTTCATATCAATATTTTTTTTTTACTGGAATACCTTTCAAATAAGGCAGAGTATTATTTCCAGTAAAAAAAAAACCCAGAATTTTTCGTTCACTTTTCAACCGATGAACTACACCTGGGTCACAGAAGACCCGAAAATCCACTTCTGTGCGCACCGCTCGAAGACAAAGTAGAAACTAAGGATGAAGCTTTACCCCTCGGGTAGGCACTATTTTTTCCCTAATTTACAGCAAAATAGCCACGGCCGCAGAAAGAATCCGTTGGCAGGAGCGTGACTTTTAGGGTGCCGTCGGATCACTGGTGACCCAGGTGTAAATAATTGCAAAATTTTTCGAAAAATCCGCTTCCGCGTATAAGCCGCACCCGGGTTTTGGTAGGTTGAAAAAGCGAAAAAAGGTGCGGCTTATTCTCGTGTAAATACGGTATGTTCTGGGGACCGATAACAGCTTCTAAACGTTTGGAAATGTATGCCTTGTTACGTCCTACTCCACGCTCCTCTCTCCAACCTTACTATCATATCTCCTTACACCCTGTCTTCTTACCTCGCTACCTTTCTCACGCTGACCTGCTGCATCGGTCAGCAATCCTCTAATCCCCACCTTGCCTACAACCAAGTTATCCTCATTATACTATTCTACTACCGAACTCACTTTCCTGTCAACCTCCATCTCCTTCACTTCTACTCTCCTTTTTATCACACTTACTCACTTCATCTACGATCCTTCGACTGTTAACTTCTTTTCCTAATCCTTCTACCACACACACTCACTATTCAATCAATAAATAATCATTGAATTAAATCTATTCCAATTACTCATTGACCTACCTCACTCTCCTCTCCAGTTACCTTAAGTGTAAAATAGGGTTAAACCCCAAATAACAGCGTCCCGGAGGTTACACCGGTACCAAGAGTGAACCCCGGACGTTACAGCCTTTTCCTAATTTCGACAGTTCATTTATTACATTTTTTTTCATTTATTTAGTCGAACGCGAGAGCGGCAGACTACACCGAGGGAGCGAAAACGTTGCTCCCGTGGTTCACACGATATTTTTTTTTACACATGATCGGAGGCTGATTTTGCTACCTGTTTGAGGAAAAAGCGGTTTTACCGATGGCTGAATGTGTACTTTTTTGCATTTTTTTTTTTTTTTACTTAAAATTGAAATTTTTACTTGAAAAAAAGAATTATGATACACTTTCGGTTTTTTCGGTCCTTCTGGGGATTGTACGCTCTATATACAGAGGAAGAATCTTTCCTCAGTTAGAAGACTCAGTTACAAAAATTTGGTTCGTCCCGTCCGATAAATTGTCATTTATGAATAAAATGGATATGCTTTTCACAACTGCATATGATGCAAAATGCCATTTGGCATTTCAAATGCCTATTTTGAATGAAACCATTTCAAATGCCTATTTGAAATGAAACCATTTCAAATAGTAGGTACAGTAATGTTCTTCATTAATGCTTCCCAGTGGCTAACTGTTTTTTTAATGACTTTTTCGGGTACGATCGAATAAAATATACAGTTATGTCCTGTGGCAGAGGCTCCAAACGAAGTTACGCTGAAGTAGATGCAGAAGGTAAGTAATTATCTACGAGTATTATAAATGTGGAATATACAGAATCAGCGTTGTGCCGTGAAAATTATCACAACTTATCTCGCGAACGACGAATTTCGGCTTTGACGACGTAGTATCGTAATTATAGTAGTGTAATATAGTGATATTCAACAGTTATCACACAGAGAAAACAGTTTATTTAGAGTTAATAAACGTAGCTTTGTATTTGAGCAATTGAATATTTATTTATGGTTAACAAATATTCGATGATCCAAATGATATTGGGTTGAGTCAAACAACGACTCATACATAGATGAGTTCACTCAACCCAATATCATTTAGATCATCGAATATTTGTTAATTATAAATAAATATTTAATTGCTCAAATACAAAACTGCGTTTATTAACTATAAATAAACTGTTTTCTCTGTGCATCCGTTACATATTTCGCGTTCTCAGTTATGAAATGTCTTGTCTTCATCAATATGCTTCACACCTATGACGTGAAATGAGCCAAATTATTCGTCAGCGTGATTTTTTTTATATACTGATTACATACTGGGCTCGACAAGTTTTTTTACTTCTCGATTCATCAACGATTTCCATAGCTTCGTTTCCAAAAACAAAACGGTATCGCGCGTCTGAGGTCACGTGCGTGGCACAGAGACACAAAGCAAATGGCCACCACAGGGGTGCGTTCCGAATAAACGCCTGCGTGCTCTCGGGTGTGTCTAGGGTTGCCAACCATACTTTATAATAACGTATCCTACTTTATTTTTGATGAATATACTTTATACTTTTGCATAAAAATAAAGTATGCGAAAATACTTTATTTCGAATCTTTACTGTAATGCATAAAACAAAACACTCCTAAGCGTAATTTCCGAAAGATTTATCGATAGTTGAAATAAAACAGAAAGTAGTATACACGATGAATAATGATTATTGGTTACTGATCGAAACGGTAGATGTCACTATCATCGACATCAATTATCATCGTCTATATCGGTTCATTCCTAAATTATTTCCTGTTTGCTCTCTGTTCCCGCAACTTCAGCTTTCACTAGAAGAGTTTTTTCGGTGATGAATGTGAAGTGGCGAGAAGAGAGAAACAGATCGTCCATATATGTAATAAAAAATTGATTATTTATTCATTTGAATCTAGACTTGGATTGTAAAACTAGCTATGAAACTTTCAAAAACAACTAAAAATTGTTAGCATGTGCTAAAAGCACAAAAAAATACGTATTCAAAGCAATAAAAACTGAAATTTGAAAAATACTTTTTTTTTCTCACAAATACTTTTTTTCCCCTCTACAAAGAATCAGTTACGTTATTTTTCTCAAAAAAAGTTGGCAACCCTAGGTGTGTCTTTATCCTTTCTTCACTCATGGCAATAGACAAAGATACAACATACCCGAGAGCACCCAGGTGTTTATTCGGAACGCACCCCAGCCGTTCAATTTTTTCAATTGGCTGATGCAACATTTTTATCAAATAAAAAATGTCTCGCCAAAAGACATCGTAAAGACATCTTTTTGGCGAAAACGACGACTTTGAGTCTCAAAAAAATATTTGATTGGGCGGTCTTTACCGATGTTTCTATATCTTTTTGTTGGCCCGGGCTTCCACGGAATCGACTTTCGGGATATTATATTGTATTATATTCCCGGCGGAAAATTCGTATTTTGATGGGGATAGCCACTCGTTTCGCTGAAAAATCCCTAGGGTGATCTTGGCGCGCAGTCGATTGAAGTCGGCAGCCATTGTTGATAGAAACCGGCTGACTGTCAATACATCGCAAATTATACATTTGAAGCAAATGATAGATAAAATTCATAAAACCTACGTGAATGGCTATAAATATATATCAAAAATCCATCAGTGTGCTTCAAATAATATCGAAATACATTCAACTAATTAAGGGGACCAGTACAGCTTGAATTTTCGAAATAATCGGGTTTTCGTTTTCTGCAGTTTCTGTTACCTCAATGTGTTCTGCATCTGTGAAAAAATTGACTTCAACGAAATCGTCAAGGATTCGAAGTTACCGCCAAAAGTTCGTCATTTGGCTATCGCGATCTGGCGCAAGTGGCGCTGGCGCTTGATTTCGATATTGATCACATGTTGTATGATCGCCATTACTTTTCCGATACTTTTCAAGGTTGCGTGAGCGTTTCCTCGATTTCCAGTGTTTCGGATTTGAAAAAAATAAATAAAACCAGTACTTTTCAGTACTAAAAAATTATAAATTCACCTAATATCTATAGCGTATAATCGTTGTACGGGTGTTGTGACTTGTGTTATAACTATAACTACTTGTGCTATAACTATAACTACTTGTGCTATAACTATAACCTCAAAGTAAGTATTCAATCAAAATAGTAATATCTACACTAAGCTTCTGCCAAACTGTGTGTGCGGTCGAAGTTTTTTTGCTTTTTGTTCACAGATTTTTGAATAAAACATAAAGGAAATATATAAAATATATTCATTATATTCAATATGAAAAGAAGAGAGAGGAGCTCTGGTGTTGGCACAAAAGGATGCATTGGCCGGTCAAAAAAGAGGGCAAAACTATTTGCGCAGAAACAAACAACGCCTGATGAACAGAGTACTCATGTTTTGAATGCTTCGGATAGAAAAATCAGTGGTGACTACGAGGCCAGCAATTCTGCTGGCTATAGGCTGTTTCACGTTGAAACACTATTTCGTGCTCTGCGGGAGCATTTATCTTGCAAGACATGTGGTGGGTCGATAGTTATGACCGAAGTTGGCTTGCGAGGACTGGGTGGGACATACGGTATTTCTTGTGAAAATTGCGTCGAGCGAAAAACGTTCAAGAATAGTCCTATGATTGATAATACACGAAGCGCGTATGAAATCAATAGGCGATCCATACTAGCGATGCGTTGTATTGGGCAAGGCTTGGACAGTTTGGCAAGGTTTTGCGGAGTCATGGACTTGCCACCACCTGTAAAACGGCCAACATACAATGTAATTGTGAGACATCTAGTGGAAGCTTCGTCACAAGTTGCCAAAAGAGTCTTCCAACAAGCTGTCGAAAAAGAAATAGAAACTTCAGCGACACCTGAAGCTCGAGCCATCACTGTACAGTGCGATGGGACATGGCAGAAACGAGGCTTCAGATCACTCAACGGTGTTTGTACCGTCATTGGCAGCGAAACAGGCAAGGTGGTAGACGTCGAGGTGCTTTCATCCCACTGCAATGCATGCATACGATGGAAAGGAAAGCAGACTGGTGAAGAATGGCAGACTTGGTACGAGCAGCATAAGCCACACTGCCAGGCTAATCACACTGGCTGTGCTGGGGCGATGGAGGTACGTGGTATGGTCAGGATATTCCAGCGCTCCGAAGAAAACCATAATGCGAAGTATGTCAACTACATTGGGGATGGCGATACCAAAAGTTACGCCGCCGTAGTGAAAGCAGAGCCTTACGGACCCGACGTAAAGATCAACAAGGTTGAATGCTGCGGACACGTTCAGAAGAGATTCGGAACCCAAATGCGCAAGCTGAAAGTGAAACTGCGGGGGCAAAAACTTTCTGATGGCAGACTCTTGGCCGGAAAGGGTAGGTTGACCGACGTGATCATAGATCAAATGCAGTCATATTACGGCAACGCTATCCGTAACAATGCAGGCTCCGTTGAAGATATGAGCAAGGCGATATGGGCAATCTGGCACCATAAGTGTTCAACAGATGACAAGCCTCAGCATCATTTGTGCCCAAGTGGGGAAAATTCTTGGTGCCAATATAATAAGGCGGTCGCAAAAGGTACAGTGGCGGAATATAAACACAAGAGTTCGCTACCAGAGGCTGTAATGAAGACGATCAAGCCTGTTTTCCACAACTTGACGTCTCCAGAACTACTTACGCGCTGCATCGGAGGTAAGACTCAAAATGCAAACGAGTCCCTCAACAACGTCATCTGGAAATTCTGTCCGAAGAGAACTTACACTGGACACAATCTGGTGCGCATAGCAGCTAACATGGGAGCTGTAACTTTTTCCGAAGGAGCCACAGGACTTTTGAAGATCATGACTGCGCTCAAAGTCAATCCGGGAACCAACGCAAAGGCTCACTCTATTCAGGCAGATAAGTCACGCCTCGAGCAAGCTGAGCAACAAGCAGCTAGAAGTTCCCGTGAGACACGGATCGCCATGAGAAGGCTGCGGCTTGCGGACAATGAGTCTGCGGAGGATGCCGCAGGGCCTTCATATGCTGCTGGAGCTTTTTAAAGAAGTAAGTAAGAGAAAGAAGCTTGCATGGAACACAAAAATATATAGAAAAAAAAAGTTCTGAGAAAACAGTTTGCAGAAAGGAAAAAAAAATTAAATTTCCGAAAAAAAAAAATTATTCTTGAAAAATGAAAATAAAAAAAGAAAAAAAAAATTCACTCAACTTTGGTATAACAAACTTTTTGATGTATGAGTCTCCGGAGGAGTATATAATTATTTAACAATTTTTCTGCAAAATCTTCAAACTCGTTTATCTCAGAACCATGTTTTTGGAGCTGTGTCGTAAGGTTTTAGGAGCACCGTTGCTCCGATTGGGGTCTTTGACGGCTCATTTTGTTCGGGCGACAAATCCTCATGATATGAACGAGGGAATTTTTGAATGTGTCTATTTTGGCCAAGTGATTTGCAAATTAGTGGCTCAAATTTTGGAAATTTTAGATAAATGACTGTAAGTTTTCACATGTGTTTTTCTTTTCAGATCCCCGCGTTCATAAGATGTGGAACTCCTGTCTGAAGAAGTTGAGACGTCGAAACACTGGATTGGATCAACGGTGTGCCTGAAACCTTACGACACAGTTTTTTGCAGAAATATTCTTTTTGATGTAAAATAAACTTTGGTTGACAAATAAAGTGATTCTGGAGTACTTGAAATATCTTAAACCAAGCTGTACTGGTCCCCTTAACTGAGCCAACAATTTATTACGACTGTGAATTAATTGAAGGATTTTGATAGCGTTTGTTTCACTTTTATCAGAAGTCAGAGCCGAAGCAACGACAATAACCTCTCGTGTACTGTCAGAACTACCAGACTGAGTTAGTTTATTGTATCAAATTATTATTCGCGTCACAAAGATGGACATAACCACAATAGTCATTAAATTACGCGAAGTATCAACAATCAGCTGTTTTCCATCTGCATATATACATATGGCTACCAAGTTTCATTGTTGAACGCAGTAAATAATCGGCCGACGAGCGTGCCAACTATGGGGAGATTTTCGAGAGGGGGGGTTTATGGGTGATTACACCTAATCAGAGGAGCTTCGACAATTTTTTTAGATTTTTTTAGTTTACATGTTCATGAGATATGAATTTTCGAATTTTTTTTTACGAAAATTCACAGCTATTTGAAAAATTGACCAAGTGAGGTGTTTTGTTTTTTACAAGTGTTGTCTTTAACTATTGTCTTTATAAAAAAAACAAAAAATGTGATTATTATCAATTGTTGTATGATTTTTCCACAAGCTCAAAGTTCACGATTTCGAGAGGTTGTACACTTTTTTTTGTTTGAAAAAATTCTCATAAAAACGGCATCGCTTTTTACATAAATTATGCCGTCGGATTTATCGTGGGCTCACATCTAATTATATTCTTTTTGTCAAATTGAAATTTCGTTCTGCAGAATAAGGCTTCTGTATCAAATCGGACACGAAAATTTCTTCAAATTTTGACTCCCTCTGAACTCGTTCACTCAATTTCTCTATTTTTAGGACTAGGGAAAAGGAAAAGGAAAAGGTGCAATAACCGAATACACTTTTAGTTTCTAGTCGGAATTATGAAAAATGCGCAGTGATGTCTCACTCGACCAGAAATCACACTGATGAGGCACCTTTTGAAGCTGATTATCAGCATCCCGCTTCCAGGAAATTGAAATATTACATGACATTCAGCTGTTTCAGCATGTGGTGTAATAAGTTGAACCCAGAAAAAAAATAGTAAAAATTAAGCTATAAACATTTACTTTTTTGTTTTTTAATTTTGTTCTCGAAGCATCATTCTTGATCAGTCTATTTCCTGTGCCACCTTGTGATTCTATTCTATTCGCTGTGAAATTTCACCTCGCGAAAGGGGGTTCCGGTCAATTGAGTCTAGCAGGTGCCTCATCAGTGTGACTTCTGGTCGACCGAAACACCTTTCAACATTTTTTGTCAGAGCCCCCCTTCGACGACGCTTCCTATAATACATGAAAGCGTTTATTTTTGATAGGGGAAACGAGAACAGAATTCTTTTTTGTTGGCACACCATAATACATATGGGGCATTCCATGCCAAATCGACTTGGTCCTGACCCTCGACCGAGGCTAGCCGTTTAGAGGTTAGCAAGCCTCAACCATTGAACTGTTCAAAATGATGATAATTTTTGCTTATAAATGATAAACGCGACAAAATCGACTCATATAACTTAAATACCCACTATTATCAACTTCGAAACCAATATCTATTAATTTTGAATAAAATGTTAATAAAAAAAAGAGATACCTAGATAGATAGATATTTTATTCTTGTCCATAACAATATTGGACAATATCACAAGCTACATAGAGAGCGATTCTGCGGATATTAGTCAGTCTAATGGCGTAGAATTTTTTTGTTTTTCGAAAGTGACGACCTATCTACTGATATCTTATATGTCTATGACTGATACCTTCAGACGATGTAGCGGTAGCTGTCACGTTATCTTAAGATTATTACACTTAAAAGATACAGAATACACAAAGTAAAAAAAAAGTAACTAAAATTCATAATTAAAACAATATAAGGATTAAAAATATATAAATATATATAAACATTTAGGGATTTGACTACATGCTCGTAAGAGCGATAAAGGAAGACAGAGAGAGGGGTAGCGTCGCATGTGCTTCGCAACATTGCCAGTTAATTTCGGGAGTCAGCATTTTGTCGTCGAAACTAAAAATTGGGGTTTCGCATCTTTTTTTCAATTCATATATTTCAGTACTTCGCGGAGCAATAATTGAGTCATACTTTCAATTGCGACAATAATTTCGACTGCATGCTCTAACGAGCGTTAAGTATATAAATGAAGAGAAAAGAAAGAATTGCAACAATTGACAGGAAAATTAAAAGCAATAGAACGAATTCAAGATTATAATTATGTGACGTCACACATGCTAAGATATATCTAGGTGGAGATAATAGGTTAATTTCAACAACGAGCGGTCGCAGTCCGGTTGGTGTTACTGTACGCATGCGATTGGTTGTAGACCGTTGTATACAGATTCTAGACAAACCGCTGACAATCCGGCTGGATGATTAGAAATAGCTTACAATCGATGTAATGATACAACGGCCTTTAATTTTAAAATAAAGTAATAAATTATATTAGTTAAATTCGTCAATATCATTTGTGACAAAAAATAAGAGACACTAACTAATGAATGCAAGTCACTCCTCTTTATTCATGTAAAATGTGTTTTTTCGCGAGCTCTGGTATAAGTACCAAAGTGTACCAGAATAATAGTGTGTGTCACTCAAACTATATTATATTGGTACCCTTTGGTACCTATACCAAACCTATACCAGAGGCTCGCCAAAAAACGCCTGTAGGCGTTAATCTAAATCCTAATGAAATAACGAAAAATTGAAAAATGCTCTCAAGATCTCCACTGGGTGCGTTTTGTTCGCCACTTTCGGCAGCTTCAGGAAGCAAGAGTGAGAAGCGAAAGTGCTGGAAGTTTTAAAGGCAAATGAAACTGTCTTCCGAAAGATGAGGGAAGGCACGGGAAGGCTTTCAGGCTCAATCTTTCTCAAGTAGAAGCTATCGAATAAAACGTCACTACTGAAATTTGCGCCCGGAAGTTGCTGGAAGAGGCAAATAGAACACACCAGTTAAGAGTTTTGGAACGCTGGATCGGCGGAACCGAGGTTCCATAATCGCTCGCCACATGGACCCGCGTGCACCGTTCACGGCAGAAATCAAGCGAGAACAGAATAATTGCGCTGTAATCTTTGTTTACAGATTCTTTGTAAGAAATACAGTCATCTGATATTTTGTATTTCCAACACGGCTATTTTATAAGTGGGTGGGCATGGCTAAATATAACATCTACCGTTTGTTTGCATACAAGAATGACGGTTATTTTTATTCATTTCCGGTACCGATAATTCACGAACGCACCCCCATGGCAGGCGTCGCGTTCTTCATTCTCTTTGGTTCACTTCACGAGCAGAGATCGACGAGTAAACGTGTGATTTAATTAAAAAAAAAAAAAAAAAAAAAATGTCCAAAACCTGGACTGCGGTGGCGGCATCCAAACGTGAGTAATCATCCACAAGTATTAAATATTTGGAATATACACAGTCTGCTGTATGTCGCGAATATAATTACATCTTGTCTCGTCGGCATTTCATCTCATTCACGATGCGGTATTATCGGTAACATCCAACAATTCTCAGCGGTTATCACGCGCAATCCATGTTCATGAATCCTTTGTCGTAATTTATAAGTAAAGTATATTTGTCTTGTCGACAAATATGGCAATCCTCGGACGGAAAATACGAAGAAATATTCGACATTTCGCTTAGTAAACCAATTGAACGGCTGTGGTCGCCATTTGCTTCGCGTCTCTTTGCCAACGACGTGACCTCAGACGCGCGATGATGCTTTGTTTTATAAAACGAAGCTCGGTAAATCGCTGACATTATTATTGATTATTATATTATTATAACATTATGTAATAATAATAATAATACCAATATTATTAATAATAACGTCATTATTATTAATATGATATTATTATATTATTATAACATACAACAATTCTCAGCGGTTATCACGCGCAATCCATATCCATGAATCCTTTATCGTAATTTATAAGTAAAGTATATTTGTCTTGTCGACAAATGTGGAAATCCTCGGACGGAAAATACGAAGAAATATTCGACATTTCGCTTCGTAAACCAATTGAACGGCTGTGGTTGCTATTTGCTGCGCGTCTCTTTGCCAACGACGTGACCTCAGACGCGCGATGATGCTTTGTTTTATAAAACGAAGCTCGGTAAATCGTTGACATTATTATTGATTATTATATTATTGAATATTTTATCGTTGCTTCCCGCTCAAAATTCAGCCCAGGTAAAGAAGTCGTGAGGCTAGGACTTGATTCCCCTCCCGGCACTCTTCTCGCGTAACTTAATTTTTCGTATGTTCCCCGGTGAAAATAATTTCTACGAATTCGTATTAAAAATTTGTATGAACATTTCTACGATTTATGAGGCCGATTGGAATATGAAGTAGAACTTTTTATTCAATTTTTTTTGGAGCATTCAAGAGTATTACGGGACAGCTACCGTTACGTCGTCCTAAGGTATCAGTCATAAACATACTAAGAGGATTTCGTGAAACATCGCAGTCAGTCATAGCCACCCAGTAAACGAACACGAATTGAAACGAATTCAGTATGTGCAAAACGGAATTAGCACGAATTAAATAGAATTTAAAAAAATTCCTAAGAATTGACACACATGACTTTTTAATTCCATCTAATTCGTATTAATACCGTTTTCCACATACTCAATTCCTTTTCGTTTACTGGGCAACGCAACATTACCCACGTTTTTCGTCGGTTTTTCGCAGGCCACCTTTATTTTAAACTTTCGAAGGCCGTGAAATGATTAAATAAATGTATCAATTAATGAATAGATGTATAAATGAATAAACAAATGAATGAACAAATGAATAAATAAAAAGATATATGGGGCATTCCGCGTCAAACCAGAGGGTCATCGGCCGATCCCCTGGGATTCTGATGACCAATGGATTTTTTGGTTCGTCTCGGTCAAAAATGATGCCCCTAATTTTTCAAAAATTTTCCGACATTTTGTAAGGGGTGGCGACCTCGAATATCTTTTACTGGATCAATAATATATTGTAACTTTCTGCATATGTTTCACCAGCTGAAGGCTGGTGAAATTATGCTAGTTCGCGTGAGTTCTTTGTCACGGGTTATGATATTTGGAGCTCCTCTGGGAAAAGTTGAAAAAACCCTTAATTTACCCTAATGCAGACTCGGATAGATTTTTCACTACTAGAGCTGCTTCCCTCGGATCTGGGATATGTCAAATTCCCCAGACAGCGATAGGTGCTATAGAGCTACCGTGCTGTTGAATTTGACTCACCGATACCGTTTTAATCAGATCTGGGATATGTCTCACTCACCAGACGAAGGTAGGTGCTATAGAGCTACCGTTGCTGGTGAGATCAACGCACCGATACTGATATCTAACTAATGATTTTAAGTTGACTGAAAATTAAAGAATTTATTAAACAAAATCAGTTAATAAGAAAATAGAACAAGAATCAGATTCCTGATTAACCAAATGATTATTAAATCATTTCTATTTTATTTCAAACAAAAATTAATGTTCTAAAGAACCTAGGTTTTAACAAAAATAATATAAACAAAAAATAATATAATGAAAATGTTAAACATAAAATAATATTTGAATTTGAGCGATCTTTGGAATCCTAACCTATTTTATAATTATAGCGCGCTAGCACCATGTGCCGGACTTTGTGATTCGTTTGCTTTTTGCTGAATTATTGAGTTTTAATAGTGCCGCTTTGGCTAAATTATTTAATTGATTGATTCTACTCGAAGGTATAATTCCCGCTTTGGGAATTATCCAAAAAAAGTTATTAAATTTTTACTTGTGGCCGCTTTGGCTCTTGCTATGATTATTGAGTGTATGAGAAGCTAAATGGATAGGTGAGACGGTAGGCCGCTATGGCACGAATCCGCTACGAGAATGAGAAATATGCTTGTGAGACGGTAGGCCGCTTTGGCACAAGTCCGCTGATGAGCCGTGTGACGGTCGCCTTTTATATTTGTTGTGACGTCATCGTCACTGTGCGGTGATGCGCGAACGCTATTGCGTGCTATAAGGCTGCGATTTGCTCGTGATACCTTGAATCCTGGAGTATACCTGATTCTGGTGATTTTGCTATACTATGAACGTATCGGCTATTTGTCTATAGGCCGAATACGTTACAATATATATACAGTGAATATTCGTATCTCCGGGTCACTTGTTAATGCTTGACAACGAATTCACAATAAATTGAACACAGACTCATTCAACAGGTGACCCGCAGATACGAATATTCACTGTATATACCGGGAGATTATGTGGAATGGAAAGGCTCCAAGCGCCCGAACTTTGGTTTACTCAAATCTCATTGGCCAGCAGAATAGCGCCAGCGACTCCACCAACTTCTCAGTAATGTCCCTAGTTCTGTCGTCTGCTAGATTCACACAAACATAACCTATTCCTGCAACGGTCTGCCGCCATTCGTATTTGACAACAATCAGAAACAAATAGCAGACGGACTCTAGGGATATTCGTGGCGAGTCTGAAATTGGTGACCCTCGAAATATTCGAATAAATCAGCGCCTGCGCGCTTGGAGCCTTTCCTTTCCACATAATCGCCCGGTATATCAATAATTATCGGAGTTATGGAAATTCAAAGTTGAGTTCTGAAAAATATATACAATTTCCTATTTAAAACTTTCGTCGTCTTGGTACCGTCTAATTTGAGGACTGAAACTTGGCAGGATTTTTTTTTTTTTTTTATTCGGAATGGTTTATTGATGCGGCTCTAATAAAATTCCAAAATGACCAAAATAAGGACCATCCTAATAATCATACATGATTACATATGATAAGACGAAAACATTTTTTTCCGGAAAGTCTTACTTATACTTTTATGATAATCAATGAGGTACTCATAATATGCATAAGGGTACTCTCGTTAACATTATTGTACTACTCAAAAGCATTTAAAATAATCACATAAAATATATTTAATTACAAGCATTTAAAATAATCAAACAGCTCAGTTGAATGAAAGAAAAAAGAATATTAAGATTGCAAAGTTTAACCAAACGGTGAATCGAACTTAGGAAATAAAAGATCAAGAAGACGAATATTTTAACACACAGTCTGCTTTTGTTTGATTGATAGAAGTCGCTTTGTGGAACAGGAACAGCGCATGTGAAAAATATAATTATCAAATCATATTAATTTTGACATTCCCGTTCTGTTTTATTGGTGAGTACTTGCTCGCAAATTTTCATGTTTTCGGATTATAATACAGACTACATACGATATTATCCAGAAAAACTTTGGAAATTTTTATGCGTTCATATGCTCAACCTTGAATTTTCATAAGATTTCAGGTTTAAAGTTTTATTTCGATACGCCCGGTTAGATTATCAGTTAGTAACTAACTGTTAGTTTGCCTCTAAATTTGATTCATTTTTAGTGTTAAAATATTTGTCTTCTTGATCTTTGATTTTCTGAGTTCGATTTACCGTTTGATTAAACTTCGCAATTTTATTATTCTTCTTTCTTTCATTCAACTCAGCTGTTTGATTATTTTAAATGATTGTACGTGATTATTTTATATGCTTCCGAGGACTACAATAATGTTAACGAGAGTACCTTTATGCATATTATGAGTACCTCATTGATTCTATACTAACGAGTACAAGATTGTTTTACTAGTCCATCGATGATTTTTTCATTCCCGGGAAGTCTGACTTATACTTTTATGATACATGTTGGAAATGAAGGTGTACCGGGTGGCCGTGGTGATGGGGGTGGCCGTGGCCGTGGTGACGGGGGCGGCCGTGGCCGTGGTGACAGGGGCGGACGTGGCCGTGGTGACAGGGGCGGTCGTGGACGTGGCGGTGAGAGCAGTCGCAGCCGTGAAAGCAGTCGTGGCCGTGAGAGCAGTCGTGGCCGTGAGAGCAATCGCAGCCGTGAAAGCAGTCGTGGTCGTGGTAGTGGTAATGTTGATGGTGGTGCCGCTGACACAAGAGGTATGGAACAACAGCAGCAGCAGCCTCCGGAACAGCAGCAGCAGACTTCACAGCAGCAGCGACAGACTTCGCAACAGCAGCCAGAGACTTCGCAACAGCAGCGACAGACTTCGCAACAGCAGCCGGAGACTTCGCAACAGCAGCAGCAGCCTCCGGAAAAGCAGCAGCAGACTTCACAGCAGCAGCGACAGACTTCGCAACAGCAGCCAGAGACTTCGCAACAGCAGCGACAGACTTCGCAACAGCAGCGACAGACTTCGCAACAGCAGCCAGAGACTTCGCAACAGCAGCAGCAGCCTCCGGAACAGCAGCCACAGACTTTGCAACAGCAGCAGCAGACTTCGGAACAGCAGCAGCAGACTTCGCAACAGCAGCAGCAGCCTCCAGAACAGCAGTCACAGACTTTGCAACAGCAGCAACAGCAGCAGTCACAGGGTCAACCCTCGCTACCATCGCAGAACTGGTAAGTAATCTGACAATTAGTTTTTTGTCACTTTTTTTGAATGACGTGACTCTTTGTGACTTTATTTTGCCAGTTGGCCATTTGGTCCACCATTCCTGTAACCTGCTTCAGTATATCGATGACTCCTAACGAAACAGACGTATCGCCGTCGGCAGTCTGAAACAGATGTAACTTAGAAGACGCTATAGAAAGTACATTATAGCTTGTTCGGAGTTACGGCTGTTCCGGACTGTCCGCAGTGACGATTCTGATGAATCACTGCTCAGTTATATTTTGCCAGTGAAGAAAGTAATTTTTTTAACTTTTGTTTCTAGTCCTCCGCAACCAATGTCAAAAAGAATGGCCAAGCGGTTGAAAAGACCGTCATGGGAAAACAAAAAATTAAAGGCGAACTTGGAGACGCTTAAAAAAGTATGTACACAGAAGAATTTCTCTAACCCAGTCATTCTAGTAAGAAAACTAAATGATAATTTTACAGAAACAAATATAGACAAAAACCCATCACTACGCTACCGCTGTACGTGGGCCTAATACTAGATAAAATAATTATATGATGGATGATCTTACATAAAGACTATAATATGTCGAAATTAGGTTTGTCAGGCATTTCAGTAATTGTTACACTGAAAGAAAAAATGAAGCAGAAACATCATAATTCGATTCATTCATTCATACTGTTCTAGTCAACGTTGAAACAAATGTCCAAAACTAAAGTATATTGATTAAATGTTAATACCGCGTTGAATTATATCATCTGCAGGAAAATGAGGAACTGAAGAAACAAAAAGTTGAAACAGCAGCAGCAGCAGCGGCAGAACTGTTAGCAATAGCTATTACACAGCCGACGCTTCAGCCCACACCAGGACCCAGTGCTTACTTACCAATGTACATACCGCAGGTTGCTCCATACTCGCAGTTTTATCCACAACACAACCAATACTTCATTATACCTGCGCAGCAACTGGTTCCCTATTATCCACCTCGTTGATAGTCAAACAAACATTTACTAGTAATTATCGACTAGTTAGTCAATATTTATTCGTCCCACAGACCATTCAGCCATGACTGAAATCTTCGACTCCAAAGTCTTATAACATATTTTCAATATTTTCTTTCCCCACGGGTGATCCAATCACGCTCATTTCCGTTTGTTACGCAACAACCTAGATATAACACTAACACTACCGATTAGAGCAAAGTATTCACGACTATAACACTCAAGATTCCAATGATGAGAGACTCTTTCGTCATCTAATACGATAAACATTGTGATCTGAGGAATTTATCAGGACGTCAAGGGTCCAGGACTGAACTCACAAACGGAGAATATGGAACTCGCACTCTTCAAGTGGAGAGATTGGAACAAAAACAAACGTTTGAAATTTTAATGAATGAAAAATTCACTTCCCAATATACGTGATAGGTTCAGAACAAGAGCAGCAGCAGCTTCATTTGTTATAAGTTATAAAACATATTTTTAATTTTTTTTTTCCCACATAATTGTCTCATATTGGTGTGTCTTTACAACAAAGTTCTTTTTTTTTTCGTCTTCTTTTCTCGTTGAAATTCGGAATTTTAAACTTTCAAAATTTTAGTCTGGAAATTATGACCCACAGTCGTATTTTCATTTTAAAGTCGATTCATAAAACTTGTCAGGGAATGGTTTGTGGGGCGAATAAATACAAAGCTAACGAGTTGTCGGCAAGTTGTTGGCTGGTTTTTACACATATACACATACACATGAGAAGCTCTGCTGAAAGTATGATATCCTACAATTTAAAATCTGTGACTACGTCATGGTATATTTCTATATTCATCTACATTGAATAATAAGCTCTGCTGAACATAATGTTATACTAAACTTAAAAATCTGTGACTGCGTCGTGGTATATTTCTATATTCATCTATATGTACATAATAAGCTCGGCTGAACATAATGTCATACTAAACTTGAAAATCTGTGACTGCGATGTGGTATATTCATATCCTAAAATTGACAAACAATCTGTGAGTGCGTCGTGGTATATTCATATGCCAAAATTCAAAATCTGTGACTACGTCATGGTATATTCCTGTATTTATCTATATCTACATAATAAGCTCGGCTGAACATAATGTCATACTAAACTTGAAAATCTGTGACTGCGATGTGGTATATTCATATCCTAAAATTGACAAACAATCTGTGAGTGCGTCGTGGTATATTCATATGCCAAAATTTAAGATCTGCGACTACGTCACGGTATATTCCCACATTCATCTATATCAAATAATAAGCTCTGCTAACATTTAAATTCCTTACTGAAAAACAAACAAACAATCTGTGAGTGCGTCGTGGTATATTCATATGCCAAAATTCAAAATCTGTGACTACGTCATGGTATATTCCCATATTCATCTATATTCAATAATAAGCTCTGCTGAACATAATGTTACACTAAACTTAAAAATCTGTGACTGCGTCGTGGTATATTCCTATATTCATCTATATGTACTGTAACGGGTTCTCCCTGGGTTCGGGTACCCAAGAAACTAAGCCGAATACAAACCAAGGCCCAACGGATAGGTAGGGGGATTTTGTTGGGCGCCAGACTTCGTCAGAAGTCCTCTCTCTCTCTCTCTGGGACCCTCCGACTAGCTACTAACGATAGAGGGATTTCGTAGGGGCGAAGAATAAAGACACAAGCCGAATATTATTGATTATTATTTATTAAAAAGAAAAAAAGAAAAGGTGGCGAATTATTACCACGCCCGCTACCTGGCGTATGTTACATACAAAATATAAATTATAATACTGACTCTACTGTTCTACTGACTCGACTAATAATTAATGACTCTACGTTACTCTAAATTATACTAAAATATCAAATAAGGAAAAATATAAAAATCACAAAAGAAAAATAAAACGGCTCACTCTCTCTCTCGGGGATTGCCTTCAATACAAAAAAATAATACTGTATCTGCACTAACTCGTGCTCTCGATCTAGTTAGACGGTAGGGAGGACTAGGTCTACTCAACCTACGGTCTAACTCGCTCTCTCTCTCTGGAGGAAAAGGCGACAGACGCTGACTCGCAGCAGCTGAGTGCGACGCGTGACGTCAGAAGTCTGTGGCGATATGGCGTCGGCTAGCTTTCTGCTGCGATCGACGCAGCGGTGACCAAGATTGACACGGCTACGCGCAACGAAAACAACTAACCGGTGCCGGCTTTGAATCGAACGGTTCGCGGGGAACGATTGAGATTCAGGCACGGGGTTTCTCGAGGCTCAGGGTAAATATGGGGCGGGTTGGTACTAGGGGATGGATAGTGGGGTGAATTGGATTGATCCTACCTTAACTGGGCGCTTTTACTACCCTCGGGTGCGACGGTATCAACTCGTGGAACGGTCGGAGAGCCGGGGTTATGCCAAAGTCGTCTAAGTCCAAGTCGATATCCAATAATCAAAATCCAAATCACTGTCCACAGGCAAAGCACGGGTCGTTATATAAAAGGCACAAGGCACACAAAACTCTGGAAACCACACGGGTCACTCCAAACAAAAACTCTCTCTCTCTCTCTCTCTCTTAACTTTTGGAAAATTGCTAGGCAGCACGAGGCACACTCTAAAGTTCCCAAAAATGGAATGAGCTCCTCTTCCGTTATCTATAGTACCAACCGGCGTCGCCCGGTCTGCGAGCGCTGGCGGCGACCTGCTCGCCATGTGCGAGGTGCAGCGGCCATTAGGACTCGGCAGAACGAGGGCGGCACGATTTGAATCGTGCGGCCGGGCTTAGGTACGTCCGTAGGCCGGTTTAGGTAGAGGTCTGAACGTCTACCACGTTACAACACCCCCCGGCCAAACGGAACGTACGGGTTCCACTCGGACGCTTCCGCAACCTCGGACTCAACCGGCCTCTAGGTCTTATTACTAATCAGTCTTGTCCTCTCGGACGGCTTCGAGGCGGGGAGGCAGGTGCGGGGGTCTCAAGGGGTTAGGGGAGGGGAGGCTCTTTCTACATAAAGCGCTCGAGCACCTCTACAATCGCGGCTACTAAGGCCGGATTAGGTGCTCGAGGCGTTACGGCGCCTCTCCCGCGTCCACCGCGTCCACCGCGGTGTGTGCGGCGCGACTGGGATGCCGGAGCATCTACAGCGGCGACCGGCACGCTGGTGGAGGCTGTGGGTTGGGGAGACTCCGCCGTGGCCGAGGTCTCCGCACTTCGGTGCGCGGGGCAGGTACGCGTCGTGTACCCGCGCCAGCCACACTCCCCACAGTGTTGGTGGACAGGATGCGGGCACGCGGCCGGCAGGTGACCTGGCTGGTCACAGGACCAGCACAGGGTGCTATTCCGGCGCGGAGGCCGTGTAGCACGCATCACCGGGGCCGTACCGGGTGCCGGCGGGGCTGTGGTGATGACCGCGATCGGGGAGGCTCGCGATCCCTGGGCAGCCGGGTTGGCGCGCGGCAGGTACGGCATACCTCGTCCCCGAGTCGACGGCCGTGGGTAGGGTCGGTCCATCAGGCCGGCCAGCCGAGCTGGCGGGCGCTGAGGGCCAACGCTGTCTCGGGAAGTGGAGGGGGCGTGCAGGAACTTCTGCTCCGTCGCACCTCCCCTCGGGATCGTCGCGGCAGACCGCAGTGGAGGTCCGGCCAGCGAGTCGAGCGAACTCGACCGGCTGGTGCCCGTTGAGCTCTCCGGGCGGGTCGTGCGGCGGCGATTTCGCGGCCTGTTGCGGCGGCGTTTGCTAGGCCCTTGGCCGGAGGTAGTAGGGACGATGGGGGGTGGGGGAGGAGGCCCCAGCGCTCGTTGAGGGCTGGGGGTTGAGGAAGGGGTCGGGGGGGTTTGGCGGCTGGTGCTGAGCAGCACCGCGGCCCGTCCTACCAGCTCCTCGTGGCCCAGGAGGTCGGCCTCGTCCTCTTCGATGCCCTCCATGGGCTGGGGCGTCGGGTGGAGGACCTCTGGCTGCAGGGGCTCCGGCAGATTCGCCAGAGTCTCCGGCGGGTCGGCCGTGAGGAGCGACAGGACGGCGATCTCCTCGTTCAGATCCACCGGCGTCCCGCTGCGGAGTATCTCCTCCGGGGACGGCCGGGTGGACTCGTCGCTCGCCTCCGCCTCGCTCAGGGTCATCTGGGCGTCCGGGTGGATCGACCGGCGGCCGCGGAAGCTCCCTCTCATCTTCTCTCTGCGGAATATCTGGTATTAGTACATCATTTATCGGCAGAGGGGGGTCGGTGGGATCGGAGGAAGTACGGAGGGGGTGATCTATGAGCCTCGAGTCTTCGGGGATGTCAGACAGGTCGGCTGAGGCTTGGCGGTACGGTTTCAAGTCCTTCACGTGAACTTTTCCCGCCGACTTACCATCTAGCTCCGTTAGGCTATATACGGTCGGACTTCTCCGCCGTTTTATAACATACGGACCGTTGAACTTCGCCGAAAGCTTCGAGGCAATATAGTTAGCGGCAGAAGACAGCACTCGTTGACGGCGGAGAACCAGGTCGCCGGGCTGGAACTCAGGATCGCGGCGTCCGCGATTGTAGTAACGCGCCTGGCGCGCGTTAGCATCTTCCAAGTTCTGGGTAACCAGGTCCCTCAGCGCGTCAAGCCTTCGTACGCGGCTTTCCCACTCCTCTGGGGTTTGCAGGTGGATTATCGGCAGGCCTTCCTCCTCTCGGCGTACCGTCTTCGGGGGCCTAAGCTCTCTCCCGAAGTTTAGGAAGGCTGGCGAAACCTTAGTGGAGCTGTGAACGGCGGAATTAATAGCGAACCGAAACTCGGGTAGATGCCGGTCCCATTCGCGATGATCACCTTCTAGGAAGGTGGTTATCATGGTTTTAATCACGCGGTTCACGCGCTCGACCGGGTTGGCCTGGGCGTGGTAGGGGGGTATGGTGGTGTGGTATACGCCAAGGTCGGCACACGCAGAAGTTATAACCTTGTTGACGAACTCAGTGCCATTGTCGGTCAACAAAACCTCTGGGATTCCCCAGCGATAGAAGACCAGTTCTTCCAGCGCCTTCAGAATCGTAGGACCATTAGCCTTGCGTAGAGGTACGCACTCCACCCATTTGGTGAACAGGTCTTGGATAACCAGGACGTAGGCGAAGCCTTGCCGGCTCGGCGGGAATGGTCCCATAATATCGGCAGCCACTGCGACGAAGGGTGCCTCGGTGACGCGGCGACCCATCAGACCTTGCGGTCCGGCTTGGTCTACCTTGCATCGTTGGCACGCTTCGCAGGTGCGAATATATTGAGCCACGTCTCGGTACATCCCTGGCCAATAATAGAGGAGAGCGATGCGAGCATACGTCTTCTCAACTCCAAGATGGCCAGCTGTAGGGAGTGCGTGAGCCTCAGTTAGGGCTGCGGGGCGCTTCGCACTCGGCAGGACTAACTTCCAGGGGTCTAGGTCGGGTAACAGGGGGTCGGCTAGGGGATCTACGCGGTGGTGGTACAGCCTGCCTTCTTCTACTTTCCAGTTTGGGTACTGGACGGGCATGGTCTGTACGGCCTGTACGCGTTGGTGGTACCAGCGGTCCAGGGTTTCCTCCACAGTGGCGACGGGGATCGGGGTCGGCTCTGGGATTCGGGATAGTGCGTCGGGAACGTGGTGTAGAGTGCCCTTTCGATATAGGATCCTAAAATCGTACTCTAGGAGCTCTAACGCCCACCTCGCGAGGCGGCCCGAGGGGTTGTGGAGATTGTGTAGCCACTGGAGGCTACTGTGATCAGTAATCACCGTGAAGCGATAACCCTCGAGGTACGGCCGGAATTTGCGGACGGCCCAAAGAACTGCGAGACATTCGCGTTCTGTCACCGTGTATTTTCGCTCAGCCTCCGTGAGGGACCGACTAGCATAGGCTATCACGTGCTCGAGGCCATCCAGGTTCACCTGGGTGAGGACCGCACCGATGCCGCAGTCGCTCGCGTCCGTCTGAACGGTAAAGGGTATCTCAAAGTCGGGACAAGCAAGGGTGGGAGGCGACACAAGAGCCTGCTGCAGGGCTTCGAAGGCCTGCTGCTGCTCCGTGTCCCACTGCCAGCGGCGGCTTTTCTTGAGCAGACGGTTCAAAGGCTCGGCTTTCGTGGCGAAGTCATCAATGAAGCGTCGATACCAAGAAGCCATACCGAGAAAGCGGCGAACTTGTTTTACCGTGCGAGGCACCGGGTATTGGGTAATCGCCTCTACCTTCTCGGGATCCGCCTGCAGTCCATCACGGTTTACTCGGAAGCCCAGGTATTTGACCTCCGAACGGCAAAACTCGCACTTATCGGGGTTGATAGTGAGGTTAGCGTCGGTGATCTTGTGTAGAACCCGTTCGAGCCACTGCAGGTGGTCCTCGAACGTTTGGTTCACGATGATAACGTCATCTAGATACACAAACACGTGGGGTTCCATGTCGGGTCCAATCAAGCGATCCATCAGGCGTTGGAAAGTGGCTGGGGCGCCTGATAGGCCGTACGGCATCCGCGTGAATTGGAACAGACCGCGTCCCGGGACGGTAAACGCGGTTATTTCCCGACTCTCTCTCTCTAGGGGGACTTGAAAATACGCTTGGCTTAAGTCGAGAGTGGTGATGTACTTCGCCTCGCGCAACTTATCGAGAATGCTGTTCATGTGCGGGAGGGGATAGGCATCTCTCTTCGCGACCGCGTTGACTTTCCGAAAGTCAAGGCAAAAGCGGTATTTCCCGGAGGGCTTTCGAATCATAACTATCGGACTCGACCATTCGCTAAACGACGGCTCGATTATGCCGCCAGCCAGCATGGTATCTACTTCCTCGTACATGTACTCGCGTACTTTCGGGGAAACTTGGTAGTACCGTTGCTTGATTGGGGGGTGGCCCTGCACATCGATGCGGTGGATTGCTAGGTCGGTGGTACCGGGGTGAGGATTGTGAGGGGGTAGAATTCTTTTAATCAGGGCTTCCAAGCGGGACTGTTCGGAGCCGTTTAGCTCGGAAAGTCCGGCACAGGCTCTCTCAGCAGGGGATGGGAGGGGGGACTCACTCTCAGGGGGGTGTGAGGACTCTTCCGGGCGGTTGGCGTGCTCCTCAGACCGTATGTTCCATGTACCGCGGCCGAAGTCGACGCGGAACCCGAAGGTCGTTATCGCATCCATACCGAGGATACACTCATACTCGAACGAGGGCGCGACGCGAACTACTAGTAGGCAGGTTCGCTGGCCGAGGCGCACTGGCATCTTCATCTCCCCGGATACCGAGTCTAGGGCGCCGTTGGGATAGATAATGCCGCCTTCGGGCAGCGGGGTTAACAGGGAAGGCAAATCGCGATATCGTTTCAACGCCGGTCCTCCGATGTAAGTTCGGCTGGAACCGGGGTCGAATAGCGCGGTGAGAACCTGCCCGGCTACCTCTACAGCGACGTAGTAGCGGGGATCATGTCGATTTTCGCGAGCTGGGGGTTCCGTTGCCCTGACGGCTCGGGGGGAATAGGGTCCTCGCACCACGGAGGAATAGGTAGGGACCCGACCTACCGATTCCCGTTGGCGTTTCCCGACGCGGTGCCTAGGCATCTGCCGCAGTTCGCATCTACGACACCGGGGGTTCCACAACGCGAGCAGGCGATATAGCTAGGGGGGTGGGGACATTCGCGGACGAAATGTCCCGTCGAGTAGCACCGGAAACAGCCAGTCGGCTGACCTGGGGGCGCTACGCTTGTAGGTGCGGCCGCAGGTTGGCCACGAGCGTTATTCCCTGGTGCCTGGGAGTAGTGAGGGGGTTGCGTAGGGGGTAGGGCCATCAGAGCTGGAATCTGGCTCGTCTGGTTCCCATTAGGGGGGTTGGGGTTTCGTCTACCACCCCGATTTCGCGTTCGCGGCTGTTGTGCTGGCTTATCTAAGGCAGCTGTGGCCGCGGGAAGGTTGGCGGACGCCGGCACTACCCTAGGCATCGGAGCCTGCGGTAGGCTCGGGGTCGGCACCCTCGCCGGGGGGGTAGGATCCGAGCACACGAACTCGGGCATGAACGTGTGGTAATCGAGGGGGGGTGGGGGCGTATAGAAGCGGTCTAAGGCCCACTTGGATTCCGCTCGTTTACCGGCCTGTTCCAGGTCCTTAAACGACCTTATCTTGTCGCGAAGAATCGCGGCTCGGTATCGGGGATGTAGATTGGTGTACGCCAAATCTAATTGTTCGCGGAGCGGCCACGGGTGGGGGAGGCTCGACATGATACCGATGATGCAGACGATGTAGTCGGCTATCTTCTCATACGGCCCTTGCGTCCGGCGGCGGGCTTCCTCGCGAACTCGAATTTCGTAATTCTCACCGCCGAATCGGTCTCTAAACGCGTCAGCAAACTCAGCCCAGTCTTTCCACGTGTCGCGGTTCTGTCTCAGCCATTGCCGCGCGATCCCGGTTAGCAGGGAGGACAGGGCACCGAGCACCTGGCTGTCCGTGAGGTTGACGCCTATCCGGCTTTCCTCGATTCTGCGGAGGAATTCCTCGGCACTTACGTCTCCCTGACCCGAGAACGACAGATTCCACTTTCTGACCGTCTCGTGGGGGTCGCGGGAGCGTTCGGACGCTGGTGTGGTCGTCGGGGTCGCGGGGGTGGCTGTAGAGGTTCCTGGGGTGGGGCTAGACGCGGGGAGGGTGGTGGCAGGGGGTTCTTGGGTGATAGTAGGGGTGGGGGTTGGAGTTAGGGGGGTAGAGGTGATTATAAGGGGTTCCAGGGGAACATTAGGGGTAGGGTGCGGAGTAGGGGTGGTAGGGGTGGTTGTAGGGGGGTCTTGGGAAAGCTGGGGTGACGGGTTTTGGGCAGAGGGGGTGGATGTAGGGGGTGGTTCCGGGTGTTGAGGGGGGGGAGGGTGATTGAGATAGGGGTGGGTCGGGTAATAGGGGTGATTCGGGTAAGAGGGGGCGGGGTAGTACGGGTGCTCGGAGTAGGGGGTGGCAGGGTAGGGGGTGTGCTCCGAATACGGGGTAGCGGGGTGGTAGGGGTGGCCAGGGTAACCTGGGTACCAGGAAGGAGTCTGGGGGTAGTAGGGGTTCGGATGGGAGTACCAGTGTGCGGAATTAGGCGGCGGCACGGGGTGGCTCGGCACAGAGGCACACCATGGCGCTGCCGGCACTCTCGCAAACGGGTCGGGGGAATTACCCGGGGGATTCTGGGGTTCTGGGGCCCTAGAGGTAGCTGGGGTCGCCTGGGGGTACCCGTGACTTGCAGGGGTAGCCTCGGCGCGGCTCAGCTCCTCCGCGAAGTGGACACGGGACCGGGTACTCGGCAGTACGCGGCCTGTCGACTCATACTGCGACCCTGGGGCGGCAGTCGTACCCAGAGGCGTGCTGTTGCAGGCGTCTGGTCTCACTAGCGGGCCTGGGGGTGGGGTGTCAGGACGGGAATTCCCGGTCGTAGTCGTTGGAGGTGGGGGAGGGTCAGGTGACAGGATCTCTGTGATCGTCGCGGTCGAAGGGGGTGGGCCCGAGAGTTCGTCATCCTCGGGATCCCAGGTGATGTTTTGACCGCGAGTCAACATCTGGAACCGGAGTAGCCTCCAACGACGTTCAATGTCGGTGCCGTGACACCGCAGGTGGTTACGTATTAGCAACATGCGCAGCTCGGAGTCCGACAGGCTGCAGACCCATTCTAGGACGGCGGGCGTGTCGTCCGGGTGAAACCCAAGACCCGGAACGGTCTCCGACTCTGGCTGCGGCTCTGGCGTAGCTGTGGGGGCGACTAGGAGATTCCCCATAGTCGAAAGGGGGTACGCACAGCTGCGAGCGATCTAAGAGACTCGTAGGAAGTGCAAAAACAATCAGAACTCACGCAAAACAAAAAAAAATGGAAAATAATTAGCCTAAGTAGCAGGGGTGAATTCGGCCAAAGCCCGAAGTGTCTTTATTCGGGCCCCACGTTGGGCGCCAATTTTGTAACGGGTTCTCCCTGGGTTCGGGTACCCAAGAAACTAAGCCGAATACAAACCAAGGCCCAACGGATAGGTAGGGGGATTTTGTTGGGCGCCAGACTTCGTCAGAAGTCCTCTCTCTCTCTCTCTGGGACCCTCCGACTAGCTACTAACGATAGAGGGATTTCGTAGGGGCGAAGAATAAAGACACAAGCCGAATATTATTGATTATTATTTATTAAAAAGAAAAAAAGAAAAGGTGGCGAATTATTACCACGCCCGCTACCTGGCGTATGTTACATACAAAATATAAATTATAATACTGACTCTACTGTTCTACTGACTCGACTAATAATTAATGACTCTACGTTACTCTAAATTATACTAAAATATCAAATAAGGAAAAATATAAAAATCACAAAAGAAAAATAAAACGGCTCACTCTCTCTCTCGGGGATTGCCTTCAATACAAAAAAATAATACTGTATCTGCACTAACTCGTGCTCTCGATCTAGTTAGACGGTAGGGAGGACTAGGTCTACTCAACCTACGGTCTAACTCGCTCTCTCTCTCTGGAGGAAAAGGCGACAGACGCTGACTCGCAGCAGCTGAGTGCGACGCGTGACGTCAGAAGTCTGTGGCGATATGGCGTCGGCTAGCTTTCTGCTGCGATCGACGCAGCGGTGACCAAGATTGACACGGCTACGCGCAACGAAAACAACTAACCGGTGCCGGCTTTGAATCGAACGGTTCGCGGGGAACGATTGAGATTCAGGCACGGGGTTTCTCGAGGCTCAGGGTAAATATGGGGCGGGTTGGTACTAGGGGATGGATAGTGGGGTGAATTGGATTGATCCTACCTTAACTGGGCGCTTTTACTACCCTCGGGTGCGACGGTATCAACTCGTGGAACGGTCGGAGAGCCGGGGTTATGCCAAAGTCGTCTAAGTCCAAGTCGATATCCAATAATCAAAATCCAAATCACTGTCCACAGGCAAAGCACGGGTCGTTATATAAAAGGCACAAGGCACACAAAACTCTGGAAACCACACGGGTCACTCCAAACAAAAACTCTCTCTCTCTCTCTCTCTCTTAACTTTTGGAAAATTGCTAGGCAGCACGAGGCACACTCTAAAGTTCCCAAAAATGGAATGAGCTCCTCTTCCGTTATCTATAGTACCAACCGGCGTCGCCCGGTCTGCGAGCGCTGGCGGCGACCTGCTCGCCATGTGCGAGGTGCAGCGGCCATTAGGACTCGGCAGAACGAGGGCGGCACGATTTGAATCGTGCGGCCGGGCTTAGGTACGTCCGTAGGCCGGTTTAGGTAGAGGTCTGAACGTCTACCACGTTACAGTACATAATAAGCTCTGCTAACATTTAAATTTTTTACCAAAAAACAAACAAACAATCTGTGAGTGCGTCGTGGTATATTCATATGCCAAAATTCAAAATCTGTGACTACGTCATGGTATATTCCTGTATTTATCTATATCTACATAATAAGCTCGGCTGAACATAATGTCATACTAAACTTGAAAATCTGTGACTGCGATGTGGTATATTCATATCCTAAAATTGACAAACAATCTGTGAGTGCGTCGTGGTATATTCATATGCCAAAATTTAAGATCTGCGACTACGTCACGGTATATTCCTATATTCATCTATATTAAATAATAAGCTCTGCTAACATTTAAATTTTTTACTGAAAAACAAACAAACAATCTGTGAGTGCGTCGTGGTATATTCATATGCCAAAATTGAAAATCTGTGACTACGTCATGGTATATTCCCATATTTATCTATATTCAATAATAAGCTCTGCTGAACATAATGTTACACTAAACTTAAAAATTTGTGACTATGTCATGGTATATTCCTATATTTATCTATATTAAATAATCAGCTCTGCTAAACATAATGTCATACTAAACTTAAGAATCTGTGACTGCGATGTGGTATATTCATATCCTAAAATTGACAAACAATCTGTGAGTGCGTCGTGGTATATTCATCTGCCAAACTTTAAAATCCATGGTGACGTCATGGTATATTAGTATATCAAGAAAAATAAAGTCTTGGGATGATAAATTCGAGACCATTGGGATTGTATTCCGAATTGAGAAGAAAAAATATCAACAAATAATTTTTTTTTTGCGACATTTATAATTCATTTTTAATTCAAATTTTTCAAACAATTTTCCAAATAAATTAAAAAAAACTAATGGTAATTTTTTTTTATTCCATCCGCAATGCAAACCATGGTCTCAAATTTTTCATCAAAAAAAAATACTTCATAATTAAGTATAATTTTATAATAATTGAAATAATTAAATAATTCAATAATAGTTGAATTGAATCCCTCATATCTACTGTTCCTTCCCTCCCACTCTTAGGTGAAACCCATTTCAATGAATTGGGTATAACTGACGGCTCATCTCATCCCTACGACTCGAGTCTTTTGGATTTTACTCAGTGTTCAGAAATCGGCTAAAAAAATTGATTTTTAAAGCATCTCCGTTCCCTGAACTCCAAATAAGTGATTGGAAAAACTATTGTTATTCCGCTGAATGATTTGTATGGATACATGTTGTAACTTTGCACTTGGTTGCTGCTTCACGAGCTCCTGGGAGGTCGAGTAAGATTTCATTGTGTGACCATTATGATAATAGCGATAAGTGATATAAAAGCACAGGGTGACCGTGTCAACTCAGATTTACAACAATTGCTTAATCCAACGAAATGTGCCTCGATGATTACGTAGTAAATCCCGATTATCTGTTACGTTCGAATTATTAGGTATACGCGATTGCGTCTGCGTATTTAAATATATGACCACATGGTGCCGTTCAAATTCTTGTCGCGCCTCCGTGCGTGTAGCACTTGTTGCCATGCCGACTCAAACATGCTTGATTTTGTTAGGGTTGAACGTGCGTCTTGACTCTTGATAATGAAAGTTGCCACGTGGGTGTATTATATATGACTGTGGTAAGTTAATTAAACATATTAATCCGTGTTTGCATTATTGAATCATGAGTCCAAGATAATACTACACTAACTTTAGATGGATTTTACAATGCATAGAATCGTGTCGAGTGAATGTTGCATGAAATTTGCGGTTAGGTCAACTTGGTGAAGTCTTTGACTTGATTTCACGCCCAAAAATTTGATGCTTTGCACGCGTAGCGAAGCAACACCTCATGTAATTTGTTTTGATGAGAAATATTTTTTTTCCTTCAATATTGTCAATGCAGAGATGAAACTCCCTTTCTTAAAAACGTATCGATTCTGTAATGTCGCTGGAGGAGACATCTCTACAAGTTGAGCTGATTTCACCGCTCCAATACATGATCTCGTTTTTTCTGGTAAGAATTGGGAGTGCTTTAACTTACCAGGGTGATTTCAGAAGCAGATGGCAAGTGATATCAGTGAAGGTTTGCCGTTTTTCATATTTGACATATTTTGTTTGAGTGCGCATGCTATTAAAATTTGGAGTTGCCATGCTCGACTAAACCATAGCATAGATTCTGGTTGTTTCGTTGCGACCTTTTAGCGACCCCACGCTGCTATTCAGAAACCGCGCGCCAAGTCGCTAATAGGTCAACGCCAGGCGCTATGTCGCGGAAAAAAACCATAATCTATGCCAAAGCCATGCCTATGCAGGTATTCATTCGTTTTTATATCTTTCAGACGACAAGAACCAAGATGAGATCTTCTGAACAATGTTTGGCTATGAATGATGGGTAGATGTAAACAAGTTTAACAACAGGTCGATAATTTTCGTGCAAGTTTTTCGGATGATCAGCTGATCGATGCAATCGGTAATTTGGAACGTTGACGTGTATTTGGAATCCAGAATCATCACGGTCTAGAGTCTAGACACTACAAATACAGTGGATACCAAAGGCAGATTCAACGGTAAAACAAACTCATGAACACTACTCCGATCTCAGCCTATGTAACGTGTTGGTGAATGTAATCTTGAGACGAATTCAATCATGAATTGGATTGAAAAATCATTACTGATTTAACAATCCTTTGGAAATTAGGTAATCAGTTCAACAGTAGATACCCGAGCAGACATGCAGGGACGTTGAAACATTGAACAAACAAAATTTTTTGTATTTTCTTGTATCATCTTACTTCACTCAATGGACGCATCTCTTGATTAAACGATTTCGAGTGGTAACTAGTTTATAATTCTTTAACAAATACGTTGAGAATACTTACATTAGTGTGTAAACAATACTATAGTAGAATTTCTTTATCACTTCATTTCACTTTACAGATGACACTTACCGTGTGTGTTGAGTCTCAGCCGAAACTGACAACACCTCAATACGCGTCCCAAAAGTCACCAGGTCTACTGAGGGAGCGTGTAACAAGACAATCGCAGCGACAGTTGCAGTTGTGGCAACGATTCGTAGTCTCGAAAGGACCAAACACAACGATAGAAAGACTGGAACGTACCGAACCGCAAAAGAACAGAAATTGGCAGAAGTAGAACTAGATTCGTAGTGGTAGTTGCACGGTACATTTTATTCCTTATAACAACCGTTAACAAAAACCTGATGAACTGATTTTCAACTGGTTTCTCCGATTACCATAACACTTTTCTCACATTGATATGGTTATTTACTAGTCAGATCAATTGAAATAAAATTAATTCGTTCATCAATTAAGTCCTGACGTAATTTATAATGTCAATTCACTCTTTTGTCGCATCTGCGACAATAAAAAAAATGATGAACATTCTGGTTTCAATAATGTGGATTCAGAAAACTTCAGAAATTCGCAAGTTCGCAGTTGAATCAAAACCAAAAAATTTTCCTGTTATACTGACTGTAAAAATAACTACCAGGCTCATCTAGCAAACGTTCGAGACTAATGGAATCCGTCAAATAGATAGAAATATTTCTTGGACTTTTTGGGACGTGGAAAAGTTATAACATGTTGACAAGTTGACAAGTTGTTCGAAATTTTCAATTGTGAAGATCGTAAAGACAGTTTCAATGCTGTATAGATACTGTTTCAATTACTGTACAGATACTACGAATGATAGTCTTAGAAAATCCTGTAACTTTGTTAGAAATAATACAAATATAGTAGAAATACTATGTGATCAACGCAGTTTCAATATTGTACAAGTAGTAGAAATACTACGGATCTAAACTGTATGAATATCAGTTGTGCCAAGTCCTGTAACTTGACTGTAGAAATATAATGAAATGTTGATAAGTAGTTCAAATAATTGAAATTTAGTACAAATTTCACGCAATTATGGCAGGTTTGGTATTGCACATGTTGTACACTAAGAAAATACTTCTGTTCTGAGAACGTTGGAGCACCGCGTCATTACTACTCAATAGCCAACACAGTAAAATCTACTGTGCTGGTTGTGTTATCCCCACCATGTTATCCAGTATAAGGCACTGTGTTCATTTTACGGGAGAGGCAGCGCAGTGCCTTGTACCGGATAACATGGTGGGGATAACACAACCAGCACAGTAGATTTTACTGTGTTGGCTATTGAGGAGTAATGACGCGGCGCTCTAACGTTCCCACAACGGAAGTATTTTCTCAGTGTGGATATACTGCGAAAAAGAGTAGAAATACTCGAAAAAGAGTAGCAATACTCGAAAAAGAGTAGATATACTGCGAAAGAGAGTAGAAATACTCGAAAAAGAGTAGCAATACTCGAAAAAGAGTAGAAATACTCGAGAAAGAGTAGCAATACTCGAAAAAGAGTAGCAATACTCGAAAAAGAGTAGAAATACTCGAAAAAGAGTAGCAATACTCGAAAGAGAGTAGCAATACTCGAATTTCTGTAGTGAAAATACTGCACAATAATCTATATTATGATTATGGATGTTACAAGTCGGTTCCTCGAGTGTGTGAAAACATACGATTTCAGAAAAAAAGGCTGAAAATATTACCGACTTTGACAGACAACTACAATACCGGCGGAGGGTATTGATAGCAAGTGATGCCAATGAAGGTTTGCCGTTTTTCGTATTTGACATATTTTGTTTGAGTATGCATGCTATTGACATTTGGAGTTGCCATGCTCGACTAAACCGTGGCATAGATTCTGGTTGTTTCGTTGCGACCTTCAAGCAACCTCACGCTGCCATCCAGAAACTGCGGGCCAGGACGCTAATAGGTCAACGCCAGGCGATACGTCGCCGAAAAAAAAAAACAGAATCTATGCCCAAGGCGATGCCTATGCAGGTATTCATACGTTTTTATATCTTTCAGATGACAAGAACCAAGATGAGAACCTCCGAACAATGTTTGGCTATGAAGGATGGGTAGATGTAGACAAGTTTAACAAAAGGTCGATAATTTTCGTGCAGGTCTTTCGGATGATCAGCTGATCGTTGCAATCGAGAATTTGGAAAGTTAACGTGTATTTGAAATTCAGAATTATCACGGTCTAGAGTCTAGATACTACAAATACAGTGGATACCAAAGGCAGATTTAACGGTAAAACAAACTCATGAACACTACTCCGATCTCAGCCTATGTAACGTGTTGGTACATGTAATCTTCAGACGAATTCGATCATGAATTTGATTGAAAAATCTATATATTAAAGTTCAATAATCGGATGTCCGGATGTCACACTTTTTTTCAGAGCACTACTATAGCTTGACTGTACATGTCTGCGTGTTTCTCACTGTCATGATATCTGACCTCGGACTTCGCTGTTACATATGATGTGATATCATTATTAAGAACGTTCCAGGGTTAATGCATGAGTTTTCGGGATTATAAAACAAGTATAGTAGGGACAGTAATAATAACACCTGTTCTTACGATATTTTAATTATTTATTTTTTCATTAAATTTTTAAAAAAAATCGAAAAAGTTTGGGCCACCGCCTCCATCCGCGACCGCTTCTCCTGCTGCTGCTGCAGCCTTCGCCGCCACTCTCTGGCATTGCTGCCGGCCCTCGTCCGTCTGTACGCTGTTGAAAAATCAAATACAGTAGACTCTCCATTACTCGCCGATCGGTAAGTCGCCGCAGCGGCGGGTGAATTTTCACACAGACACACACCAGCACAACTAACTGTCCCCCACCACCACAGACTGCGCCCCACCACCGCTACTAAACTGGATACGGGCGGCTTGATGTGCGCGTGGCGAAGGGTGGTGCAGCACCGGAGTGGGGACTCTCGCTAACTCGCCACTTCCCCGCTTTACTGTCCGTCAGGCGGCGACTTATCGAGAGTCTACTGTACTCGAATAAATATTTTACAAAACAACACAGCCAGAATGACTGGGAATTGACCTTGCGATTACGTATAGGTGCGAATTCACACCAAGGGTTTCTCATTTCGCCTGTATCTTTTCGACTTCGGGAAGTACGGTGTTTCCCCCACCACAAACAAAAAGTCGAACAGTTTTCCCAGCAGATGGCCCCGGACCAACATTCAATTATATTTTGGCCATTGAAAGAGACGGACGTAAATTCATTTTCGGTGCGAATTTCTACCCGCGTGCAACTCCCGGCTGATAAACGAGTTTTTTTGCGATCGAGTAATCAAATATACTCTAATAACAGGGCTGTTAGTGGTCAAGCACCCTAAAAAATATGATTGTAGGACTGACGAAGATTGAAAAATATGACCTAAAAATTACCGAAATATTCTTATTGTATGACAGAAAATTGATCCATGTATGACGAAGAAGAGCGAACAATGGATGTAACAAAAACTGAGCCTAAACTATAGTGAGACAGGTAAAGAAAAAGGAAAATTGAAGTAAGGATTGGTAGTTAACGTATCGTTTGCTCTATTGCAACGTTCCGTAAGACTTAGAATCTTAAAGTTGAAACTGAGATATGAGCTTCAGTGCTCGATGAATCAATCTTTTTCTGAAATGTCAAATAAATAAACGTGTAAACCCGCAAATTCTGAATATTTCCGTTAGATATCGGAATCGAATTTTTGATTTCCTTAAATGGAAAAAATGGTATTTATTCGGAAAAAAATAGTGCCTTGACCATTACAGTTTTTACAATTACAGTTTGTAATTTGTATTTAGACTTCTTTCTAGATCATCATCGCCATTTCATTGGACATATTCTGAGCTTCGAATAATACAGGTAATGAATGAATATGCTTGGTTGGAGTCAGAGATGTGAAGTACTGCAGTCGGCTGGTGCGTATTCGCACCGGCGTGTGAAACTAAGGCTTTTAAATAGGTGTGTGATCAAAGGGTTATGAATGGAAAAAAATTTCAATTGTCGCTACTTATTATCGCTGAGTAAGTACGAAGAAAAATTCGTGAAAAATCTGAATTTTTATTTTTCGCCGTCACTGAATTCACATGTAATCTCATATAGGTATACATGGGCGCGTTTGCTATGATATGACTTACGTTCAACCCTCCCACCTTTCACTCCCCTCGCGCTGCTTCCCGCTCTCTTTTCTTCGTCTTTCTCCTCCTCTTGATGTCTCCCTCTCTCCTTTTCCTTCCTTCGTCTTTCTTCCTCTTTTTCTCGATCCTCTATCTCTTTCCCGCTCCCCGCCGACGTACTAGCCATTGGTTCTGAAATATGTATTGAAAAATATTTGAATCCGTTGAATGATAAATTCAACCAGCACTTCTAGGTACAGATTTGTTTTCATGAGTTCAATATATTGGCAATATAGTTGATCAATCTCATATTGATAATAGTTGCGGTCACAGATTTTGGAGCAAATTTAGTAGCAAATTTTGAAGTAGACATGTACAGTCAAGCTATAGTGCTTTGAAAAAAATGTGTATTCAGACTGTTTTCTAGATCATCATCGCCATTTCATTGGGCATATTCTGAGCTTCGAATAATACAGGTAATGAATGAAAACAGATTTGTTTTCATGAGTTGAATATATTGGCAATATAGTTGATCATTCTCATATTGATAATAGTTGCGGTCACAGATTTTGAAGCAAATTTAGTGAGCTGTGAATTACAGGTTATTGGATTTTGTTCGCCGAATGGTTTGTCATACACTGTATATTTGACTCACCGCGCGTTGAAATTCTCACCCGGTTCGAGTGATCTGAAAGTATTATATTTTCCATAAATAAGGCAACTTATGTCAACTACATCACGTTGAAGGAATCGGTACATCGTTCTTCGTGAAATTCAACATATCTTCGAATTTATTGATCACTCAACTAATGTTCAGTTGAGGATGTTCAAGAAATGAAGCTAAAAAAAAGTACTGGTCGCCTACTACTATTGAGGTGTAAAAAGAGTTAATCTGCAACTGAACTGAAAGTATTCCAAACTCTGTAGGTGTATGAAATACTCCTTCTCAATCATATAAGAAATAGTTTCGACTTACTGTTTATCTTGGAAATCTCCTCGGCGTTCGACATGATGTCCAAATTCACACTGATTTGTTCACGTGCAAAGACTACTATACGCGCAAATAGAGTAGGGATAATTTTCGATCCCCGCGTACGGACAAATCCTGAGTCGGCCTAATCTGTGACATGTTTGTATATTCGTGTTATGTCGTATTTCTATGTAGACGAATAAGTACCTATACAGTAAGGGAAGACAAAAGAATATAGAGATTACTCCGATATGTTGAACGCGTCTCGCGGTGATCACGCTGATAGCGATCACAACGCTGAAGACATGGGGCGAAGAAACATTAAACGTAAGTAGACTCCCACTAAAATAAGAAATATCCATTTTATTGCAATTCCATTCTATGATTCGGTTACATTATTTAAACTTATTCTAGAAATATATTCTTTATACAAATGAATGATCTAGAAAGAACCCTCTGATTCAGTATCACATGCGTCTCTGAAACTGTTCATTCCTTGATTATGAATAAACATCCAACTTTTCTCCGATTATTACAATGACCAAAATAACGAGGATTTGTTCGAATCACATTCATGTCCAAAACCGGTATGTGTAGTACCTATATGCATGTATGAGGTTTTTTACCTCAAGTAAAACAGGCTCAGACCCTAATCTTCTTTATTTTGTTCTGATTATTTTGTTTCACTGTTTGTAAACTTTGAATACTATTCACTCGAAAAAATTCAAAATTTTTAGCTCAGAAAAATAAAAAAAATAAAAAATAAATGAAAAAAAAAAATCGGGAATTATCACACATGTTGTTTTCAGATTGCTGATGGTATAAAAAAATTATCAAAAATCTTGAAAAGGGTGAGGTTCCGAGCCTCACTTATTTGGGAAAGAATACCTCATATACACCATACATATATGTGTACATAATATCTAGATATGAACAACGATTGGACAAATTTAGTGTTGATATTCTGATAATTATTACTTTGCGTTTCAGATTCCGAGAACAACAAAAAAAAGGGGATGGGCGTCCAGGCCACCAGGGCTGAAAGTAAGTAGCTTTGCAACGGCTTAATAACGAAGAGTACAGAACTTTTCCGGGAGAAAATTACCGCTTATTAGTTATTACTATGATTCATAACAAAATCAAAACTAATAATCAGATGAAGAATATACAAAAAGATATTATGTTATGTGAATTTCACAAAATGCTATAGGACTTGCGAAAATAAAGAGACGAAAATAAATTTAGATTAAATTCAAATGATTGGAAAGAAAATTGAAATTGATAATTCAAAAAATAAAACAAGAGGGAAACAAGAAGCTATGTTATATTCCGTTAAGTAATTGAAGGGCCGGATCGAATAACGACTTCCGCGCTCGAGCCGATCGGACAAGCCCCCGAACGTATGCAATCATGCCAGCACGTAACAAACTTTTTAGACCAGTCACTTTATGCAATTTGAGGGCCTTGAATGACACTAATTGTGGAAAGCATGAAAAAAATACTACGATGTAGCGAAAGATGTAAATAATATACCGTACCGTTTATGACATTTAGTTTTCACTCGTTTTTAAATAAGCAATTAAAAACGCGAAAAAATATCGGAAGAAACACGTCTCTGGACTTTCCGCGTCGAATGCTGCTTAAACGAAGGCAGATAGACTATAGGTTGACTGGACCTTTTTTGTAGAGCGTTAAATTTTTTACAAAAAAGTCCGCGACGGCATATATCTATAGTCGATATCCGATACGTTTGAGGCGATGTTAATATCCGATGCGTTTGAGCAACATGGCAGCCGTTGCCATGGCCATGGCCTGTCAGTCGATGAAAAAGCGTCATTTCGTAGATGCGTTTTGCATCGCCTCAAACGCATCGGATATCGACTATAGATATATGCCATCGCGGACTTTTTTGTAAAAAATTTAACGCTCTACAAGAAAGGTCCAGTCAACCTATAGTCTATCTGCCTTCGTTTAAGCAGCATTCGACGCGGAAAGTCCAGAGACGTGGTTCTTGCGATATTTTTTCGCGTTTTTAATTTTTTATGTAAAAACGAGTGAAAACTAAATGTCACAAATGGTACGGTATATTATTTACATCTTTCGCTACATCGTAGTATTTTTTTCGTGCTTTCCACAATTAGTGTCATTCAAGGCCCTCAAATTGCATAAAGTGACTGGTCTAAAAATTTTGCTACGCGCTGACATCGATTGCATACGTTCGGGGGTATGTCCGATCGGCTCGACCGCGGAAGTCGTTATTCGATCCGGCTCTTCAATTTTGAGAAAAAAAGGAAATTTCCCAGAAAATATAATGATTGAATCACTATATGTTTGAAATAAAATTTAAATTGATCGTCAGGAAATTAGAAATGGAAATCTCTTTCATTTTTCAGACCCCATCAAAGACGCGGCGTTGGCAGCGATTGTCGCCGCGTTTATGAAAGGTATGATACAATTCCAAATCTTCAAGTGTGCAAAAAAAAGATATGTAGACATGGATTTTGATATATTGCGGTCTTTTTCAGGAGATGAGTGGGACGCCATCCTGGCGACGGTGGAGTTGTCGGGATGACAACCCGACAAAAATAATAGATAACAAATAATAGAAAATAAATAATTAATAATTATAATAATAAATAAATAAATATTAATAAATAATAATAAACTACATACTACATCTTGAGTATCTGATGTTTCATTCACACCCAAAAAAATTTCCCTTAGTTCTAGCATTTTATTATCATAATTGTTCTTGAATTGTTCTCATATTTAGATGATGTTATTCGTACATATTATATATTTTACATATATTACATATTAAATATATATATATTCGATCTTCATAAAAGCCGTCAGATTTTTATAGAATTTATTATTCAACCAATTAGGTTGTAAGATTTGTTTTCTTCTTATTTTTATAGGCGGTTAACGTAGAGTGAGAAAAAATAATTAGGTCATATTTTTTCTTATTCGTTGAAAATCATCATTACGAAAGTTATAGGTGATTGAATATTCCAGTTTTCGTAATATATCAGATATATCTTAACATGGGTGACGTCACAATGTTACATTTTCCAATCCGCTGTATCAACTTCAATATTTGTTCGATTGTCAAATGAAAAAATACGACTCAATTATTTTTTTCTAATCTACTCAAATATCGAAAAAAAAACATTTTTCAACCTAATTGAGATCATTGATTATAAGAATTAGTCATTTTATGTAAATATTATTATTAGAAACAGTTATAATGAATGAGTCCGAAAAGGATGAAATAAAAAAAAAGGAGATCCGACAGGGAATCGAACCTTCGTCCGTCGGATTTGAAATCAGAGACGCTACTACCTGGGCCACTGCATATGTTGGTTACAAGGCACAGTTTTACAGTCATGAAGCTCAGCCGCGCTATTTTCACAGTTTCGGAGTCACAAGGATCAAATATGATCATAATTAACCTCACAAACAATTATGATATATAAAACTTTTCCACAACTTCCAGTATAAAAAATGAAAAATTTATAACCAAATGACCAGATATTAATGTTTTATTTCGAAGCGCTTTCAAATAAATGAAATCTCGATAATGAAAAATATATCAGATCGATTAATTTCAGTCCACTTTTGCTTATTTTTCATGTGAAAAACATTGTTTAAAAATAGTTCCAAGACTTGGGGACATCGCCAGGGGACGAATCTTTTTCCTATTGTAGTACTCCACTCATAGTCATAGTAAATTGTCTCTCCGGCCCTGGCGATGTCCCCTTGTTAGTATAACAATGGGTGCGAGTGTTACGGCTAAGCCATGTATCGGTTATTAATTTATGGGCGTGGTTTATTGAGGCATTCGTAGTGAGTCAATGGGTCAGAGTGAGAGAGTGAAAACGAGATACGGATCGAGATGTTCCGAATTCGATGGATTTGCGAGAAAGACAGAGATCGATGTACAAACAAACATCTGTGAGTATGTGGTTCAGGTATATTGTACTTCATATGAACGTCGCATCAGTGCGACGATAAATCAGTTCGAGCATCGGTGATATATAGGATAGATCAAATCATTCTTCCCTGTGAGAATTATAATTCGTTCAAAGGACAAGAAATATCGTGCGTGATTTGCGAATAAACGTGGGACGAAGAGGATTGGACAAAAAACATCACCACGAATATTGTCATGTCGAATTGCCAGAGGTACATCGGACAGTGTCCCGATAATTTAGCAGTTCTGGAAAGAACTGGCAGAGCAGGTATGTTGTTAGATACACATATTGATAAGTTGATTGGTATACTAGAACACCACACTACCTTTCGCATGCAAAGTTCTTTATTGGTGCAAATCCCAGAAATAATTCAAAGAATTCCGAAAAACAAGGCATGCTTACGAATATTGTTCAATGGCCCGAGACTAGCGGGACATTGGATTTGCGTTTGGTATGATACCGAAGTAGTACACGTTTATGACAGTGCGAATCGAGGAGTATTGCACGATGATCATAAGATATTTTTGAGAAAACTGCTGCCTCGCGGTACTACGCGAATCGTGTTTGAGAAAGTTCAGCAGCAAACTAATTACTGGGATTGCGGGGTTTTCTCGATAGCTTTCGCAATATCTATGGTTTTTGGCCAGAATCCTTGTAACGTGGTATATGACATATCAAAGATGAGACCGCATTTAATTGATATGTTCAATTCGAACAGCTTAATACACTTGCCATTGATGCAACCAAATTCACTGGTTATGAAGAATGTGCCCCGCGATATTACTTCTCTAGGTATCATTAAAAAATGTGTCCATCCAACAACTGCGATCGTTGTGGATAATAAAACAGAGGGAGGAATTAATGAAGAAAATCAAGAACGAAAATCATTAAAACACGTAGATGTCACGATAAAAGACGTCCCAGCGTCGCTGATGAGAGCGAATAATGTCTGTGATACACCTATCGGCATCGATTTTTATGATAGACGAGCCAACGCTAAGGGAGGAACTCGTTCTGCTGTACCAACAGCAAAAGAATTTCTCAATCAAACCGAAGAGAGAAAATTGAATAATAACGTCCACGAAGCGGCTGTGACAGTTTTGCGAGGAAAAACTGCCAATAGACAAAGAAAACATCGTGCTCGAGAATCGATGGAACAAATGAGTCAAAGATTAGAGACCGCTGTAACATACAAAAGGCAAAATAAGGCATTTGTTGAAGAGGTAGATCACGCAGAGGCGGTTGTGATACGTAAAAAAGATGCAGATAGAAAAAAACACAGTCGTGCTAAGGAATCTGAGGAACAACGGTCTAGCAGACTTGAGGCTGCTGCATCATACAAGAAGAAGCAAGGCGAATCTATTAGGATGATCTATTCAAATAAAAGGAAAAATATTGCTAAAGGATCTTCAGTGTCATCTGGGATAAAAAAATTGAAAACTGATGACCATACAATTTCGAAAGGAAGGAGTACGCTGATAGCGAACTCAGATTACAAAGAAGATGAGGTAAAACTTAATTATCTAGGAGAAATGAACAATATTGCAACGTTTTGGGTCTTTTTAATAATTATTTAATTCGAAAAATGGACAGAGGGTCGTGGTTGTTGCATTAAATTTATTTGTTCGAGCGTTGACTTCTCTAAAATCTTCGTAAAATAAGCTAAGCCATCAGAGCTGAGAGCAGACCAACAGCACATGCAAATCACACTAAATATGATTGGCACTGATGCAGTATACCTGAACCTGAGTGTAGGGAAATCCTAAAATAGAGCGAACTAACAGCGAATGCGGATTATAACGAGTAGAATCAGCATCGATGCAGTGCACCTAATTCAGGAGTAATAAGGAAAAATCATAAATTCATCAGATGAACATCCAGTTGAATATTTAATCAAAAGAAATCAAATAAAGAAATCATACAAAAGAAAGTATAAAATTTATCTTAAACGCTATTCTTTAATTCTAACGGTTTTCTCTTATTTACAAAAGTGTCTTGCTAAGCTAGGCTTGTTTCTGTTTTCTATTATTCCGACAGGCGATAAGGTTATTGACTCTAGTTTTTATGCTTTTATGCCGCTTTTGGCTAGTGCTAAGTTTGAAATGATATTGCGATGAACCCGACAGGCGTTACATCTAAGTTTGACTCGAATATAAAGAAGCTAAGTAATCGCTCGGTGATGGCCACCGATACGATTTTTACGAAATTGAATTTAATAGAAAAATGAGCGAGTTTATCCCGACAGGCGATAAATGCTCCCGAGCAGCCTGTGCGCGTCGATTTTATACCTGCGGTGACGTCATCCTGGTCTATCGTTCGGTCGTGCTGCCGGTGCGCACGCCGACCTGACTCGGAGACAGCTGATATGTTACAATATATGTGAATTCTATAATGCTAAACATTTCGTTTCCGAATTACCACCCGATAAAAAGTATAGCATTTGTTGTCACAAAGGTAAAGTACGTATCTTGGACGATAGTACTTATTCAGAAGCGATCGAACAGTTAATAAACGGTACCGATAAAAGTAGTGAAAATTTTATGCGCAACGTGAGGAGTTATAATAATTCTTTGGCATTCGCAAGTTTCGGTGTGAAATTAGATTCAATGAAAGGAAGTTCGGGTCCTTTCGTATTCCGCATATGCGGACAAACGTATCATAATACATACGCGCTTCACCCAGATGTCCATGAAGCACGTAAATATGAACAATTGTATATCATCGATACCGAAATCGCCACTAGAATACGTATGCAGCATCCCGGCAATAATGATTGTTTACCAGAACTACTGAGCGAATTGGATGATATTATACGAAGAACGAATCCATACGCGAAGGCGTTCAAAATGATGCACGAAATGGAAGAAGAAGAACAAAAATTGGCGAATACAGCCGGTCATCCTGCCCGCGAAGTGAGAATGTGGTTGAAGCGGCATGATGATGTTGACAAAAATCGTTTCAACCTACCAAAATGCAACGAAGTAGCCGTTGTATTTGTCGCGGAAGACGGAGATCCTCCAGTACATAGAGACTTATGCGTGTATTCTAGGAGCGAAGGTGCTATAAGTATACCGAGTCTAAGTAAACACGTTGACCCTATGACTTATCCTCTGATGTTTCCTTCCGGTGAAACCGGTTGGACGCCAGGGATGAAACAAATGGCAGGGAAGCGCATAATAACCGCGTTGCAATATTACAGTTATAAATTGAGCGACCGAGGGAAATTCAATTCATGTCTGGACATGGGGAGATTGTCTCAACAATACATTGTTGATATGTGGACGAAAGTTGAAAGCCATCGACTGCATTTCATAAGAAATCAACAAAGCAAATTACGAGCAGAAATGTATCAAGGAGTGATAGATTATCTACATAACAAAGCTGGAGAGGATAATGCGAAAATCGGGAAAATGGTAATATTACCATCGTCGTTCAGTGGAAGTCCGCGAGCCTTGCAGCAAAGTTTCATTGATGCAATGAGCATATTGCAAAAATATGGAAAACCCGACTTATTCATAACCATGACCTGCAATCCCAAATGGAAGGAAATTGTGGAAAATTTGAAGCCCGGTCAAACTGCAACGGACCGACCAGACCTCGTATCAAGGGTTTTTCATCATAAAGTTAAGGAATTAAAGGTGGAATTGATCGATAACTCGATATTTGGAAAGTGTGCTGCTTATGTTTATGTGATTGAATTTCAAAAAAGAGGGTTACCACATGTGCATATGCTATTTTGGCTGAAGGAAGACAGCAAAATCCGGGATGCAGATGACGTAGACAAAGTAGTCTCTGCAGAGATACCAGATAAAACGAGGTATCCGGTCTTACATGACATAGTCAAGCAATGCATGATTCACGGTCCTTGTGGCCAACAAAATATACATTCCCCATGCATGGATAGCGAAACTAATCTGTGCACCAAACAATTTCCGAAGGATTATGTTTTGGAAACAAATTATCACTCAGCGGGTTATCCGTTATATCGTAGAAGAAACGATGGTAACGTGATTGTTTTCATCTCTAAGAAAAATGGGACGCGTGGAATTGCTCACAATAGATACGTTGTACCGTATAATGCGTATTTGTTGTTGAAATTCAACTGTCACATTAATGTGGAAATATGTTCGACGGTGCAATGTGTGAAGTATTTATTCAAGTACTGCTATAAAGGACATGACTATGCAATAGTCGAAATAACGAATGTACAGGAGGAAAATTGCATCAAATACAACGAAGTTGATGAATATATATCCACGCGATACATCTGTCCACCCGAGGCGATGAATCGTTTATTCGAATATCCAATGAATGAACTCCAAATCCAATCACACGCTGTATACAGATTAGCAGTTCATGTGGAAAACGAACAGTTGGTGTACTTTGAAGAGGGTCGTGAGGAAGCAGCCATAAATAAAAATGAGGAATCAACATTGCTCGCGTGGTTCAATCTGAATAAGACTGCTGTTGAAGCACATCAGCATTTGTACTGTAAAATTCCAAATTATTATGTATTCAATAAGCAAAATACACAGTGGACGGAACGAAAGAAATTTGTCAAACCTATTTTGAGTAGAATGTACTTCGTGAGTCCGAAGGAAACTGAGCGCTATTATTTGAGATTGTTGCTATTACATGTTCGAGGAGCACAATCATTTCAAGATATGCGAACTTATGATGGAGTAGTATACCCATCCTTTTTTGAAGCGGCCGTACAGCGAAAGTTAGTCGCCGATGACAAAGAATGGGATAAATGTCTTGCAGGAGGATCGAGCCTTAAATTTCCCAAAGAGATGTGTCGGTTGTTTGCATACATATGTGTGTTCGGCATGCCGATCAATGCCCGCCAATTATTTGAAAAATACAAAAACCGAGTTTGTTGATCAAACTGAAGAATATACCGAAGAAAATGAACGAAAGGCTCTGCCGTAATCAATGACATACTTATATTTCATGGATTCAGTTTGCAAAACTTCAATTTACCGGATATCAAAGATGTTGGTGCGTTCCTGGGTGATACGAAGAATGATGACGCGCAACACGAAAATATGATATCGTTAAAACAGGCGGTGATCACATCAGTGAATAGTTTAACGCAGCATCAACGAGACATATTTCATGCAGTCATGGCCGCGGTTCGTGGTTAATCTGCCGAGAAATGTATTTATTTAAATGGTCCCGGTGGTAGTGGAAAGAGTTATTTACACAACACTATTATAACTACATTGAAGAGTCTAGATATGACAGTACTGCCTGTAGCGTGTACAGGAATTGCAGCAGATTTATTAAAAGGAGGGAGAACTGCACATTCCACATTCAAATTACCGTTTCTTCTCAATGAAAGATCAACGTGTAACATCAGACCAAATTCTAAACATGGATCACATATTCGAGACGCGAAAGTTATAATTTGGGATGAAATAACAATGGCATCTAAATATGCACTGGAGGCTGTGGATCGTATGTTAAAAGACTTGTGTCATTGTAAAGAGCCATTCGGTGGTAGAATTGTCATAGTTTCCGGTGATTTTCGGCAAACTTTACCTGTTGTACGACATGGCAGTAGAACACAAATTCTAGAAGCGTGTGTCAAAAGAAGCAGCCTATGGAGTAAATTCACATATATGTCCTTGAAGGGTAACATTCGTGTTTGCGATGGACAAACGGATTTTAAGCAATGGCTTCTGAAGGTTGGCGATGGGGTATTCTCTGATTCCTTTGAACGCGATAACGAAGTTGTAACTATTCCTTCTGATATTCTCTCAAATGGAAATATTGTACAAGAAATATTTGGAGCAAGTGTCGATCCTCAAGATCCGTTGAATTATGGCAAAGTTATATTAGCTCCGAAGAACGTCGACGTTATCGCCATTAATGAGGAAATATTGTCGAAAATTGAAGGTGTCGGTATAGATTATCTGAGTATAGATTCAGGTGAGGATGAAGATAATATAGACATCAAAAATATACTTCTAATGGAATTTGTGAATTCATTGACGCCGAATGGTCTTCCACCGAATAAGTTAACGTTGAAAGTAGGAAGCATTGTTATCCTGTTACGTAATCTAAATTTATCACAAGGGTTATGTAATGGCACCAGACTGGTTGTTAAAAAGTTGAACCAGTATCTGATTTGTACTGAAATCATCGGTGGGAATTGCGCTGGAGAAACAGTTTTGATACCCCGGATAGATTTATCACCGTCCGAAGAGGAGATGCCATTTAAGATGGTTAGAAGACAATTTTCAGTCAGATTAGGTTGTGCGATGACAATTAACAAGTCGCAAGGTCAATCTTTCGACAGCGTCGGTGTGTATTTACCAAATCCAGTATTTAGTCATGGTCAACTGTATGTTGCCTTGTCCAGAGTTAAATCTGAGAACAATTTGAAAGTTTTGTTAACAGACAAATCTGTCTTCACTAACAGTAAAAATTCCGATCATAAATTGTGTACCAGAAATATTGTCTACAAGGAAATACTAGGTGCTTCGTGAATTAATCGATCCATAGCTACAATTGTATATCTATGCCGGCGCTAGGAAAAATTTACTCTGTCGAAAATGTGAAGTTCACAATACATGTACAATGTACATGCACTGTTGCATTCACATTGGAACTTCGGATTCTATCGGATACTGTGGAACTGTGATAATCAACCACTATTTCGATAATATTCTATCGGAAATGCAGTATTTACTGTTAGTGACTTTTCCGAAAATTCAGTTGCTTACCTACAATGATATCAGTCTAACGGTGAGAACGATTAGCTGCTTATGCCTTATGTAGGGGTCATCCGACCAATAGATGGACGCCTAAGAAAACGGCCCAGTAGATGGACGTTTTTTTCTTAGCAATTGAAATAAGAAATTGATCAACAAAATTCTGTTATTTGGGAATTAAAAATAACAAAAGTTATTGAAAATTCAAAGCAATAGCTTACATTTTAGTATTCCTTCACGTAATTTCCTATCCAAAAGTCGACCGTCCATCTTTACGGCCGTGTCCATCGATTGGGTAGGTTACCCTATAAGCGCTCAAAAAAATTAGCTGCCAACGCCTTGTGTAGCTGGGCACTACAAAAATTATCAGCTGCTTGACACTTTGTGTCGCTAAGCGCTACAGAAGCTATCAGCTGCCGAAGGCTTTTGTGGCGCCGCGCTCAAAATTAGTTGCTGAAGTCTTATATGGCTAAGCGCTACAAAATTAGCCGCTGGAGTCTCATGTGGCCTAAGCGCTACAAAATTTGCTGCTGACGAGCATTCATTTCATCGTAATAAAAAAATTATCTCTATGAAATGACTGATTTCGTGAGTGTATCTATTTTATTAGTTAGACCAATTTCATTTCAATTATAATTATTTCAAATATATCGCGCAAGCATGTCACATTATTGATTTGACTACGGAGAAAATTTTTACTTGCTCGAGATAGTTCGATACAGTAGAACCTCCGGCACTGTCACCTCCGGCACTGTCCGACCTTCGGCACTGTCGCTTAGGCACCTCCACCATGCCCTTGTAGCAGTACCGCATCTACTGATTATAACCGTGGCGCCTTAGCGTGGCCCGTGTAAACATATACATAGTAGTCAAATTTGTGACACCGGTCAACTTTCTCCATACATGTATGCTAAATTATCACATTCGAGTGTACGAACGTGATATCAATTATATGAAACGATGTAAAAAAGATCTTACCTTTTTTGCGTGGTTGAAAAAAGGTTGGCATTTTCACACTTGAACAGAGGTTAGGTCTACTTCACGCAATAAACCGGCATCTATTGTGTACATACGTACACACGTACGTACATACGCGAACGCATCAGAATCACACAGAATACCACTCTTAGTAATAGGCAAGTCGAAACAACCTCGATGTTTCAAAAATGTTAGACTCACCAGTTATGCACATGGGGCAGAAAAGTAGTTGGATGGACAGGACTGTTTTTATGGAATGGACGCCAAGCTCTTCATACCACGAATGAAAGAGCATCAATCAACATCAGGAATTACAAAGAAGGTTTTTCTAATATTGGATAATGCGCCATCGCATCCTACTGCAAATGAATTAAACAGTGTTGATGAAAACTTTGAGGTAATTAACAACAATCTGTTTTCCAGATCAATAATTGAATTAACTGAATATGAATGATATATTTTGTGTTATTGGAAATCAGAATTTTCATTATGAACTTTATTAACTTGTATAATTTCTTGATTCCGGGCCATGCGTTATATGCCTCCAGTGCAGGATATTATAAAGAGTCTGTTGATAGCAATAGTTTGTCATATTTCATAATTTGAGTGCCTCAAAAGGCCAAGGGACACGCTTTTTTAAGTTCTATTTGGATTTGCCCATATCTGCCTCCGAATGTAACAGCATTGATACAACCCGTGGACCAAGACGTAATTGAAAAAGCCGAAAGACTGTACAAAAAAGCCTGTATCCGAGAGTTTCTGTTAAATCAAGATGATGTTAGTATTTTTTGAACAGCTAAGCGACAGATACCAAAAGAGAGTTGCTATCGTATAGCACATGTTTGGAGTCTCTTAACCGAGCACAATCTGAGAAATGCGTGGAATCAAATATTAGGAAGAGATCGTAAGGTACAAGTTACCAATGATGAATACCACCAAGAAACGCTGCAGGTTCTTAGTAATATGCAGAGATTCACAGACTTTACAAATTTTGCCTATGATGATATTCAAACTTGGCTGCAAGAAGACTGTGGCGAAACAGGATGAAAGGTGCTTAAAGAGCGGATCGAATTTTGCAGAGGTAAATCTGGAATTCTATCATTTTCTCATCAAGTCTCGAAAATATATTTTCGTATGTCGTTAACAGAATCCTAATCAATTAAAAATATATTTCAGACTGCAAGAACATTCATAAAACGAAGCTGGGGATGATGGCCTGGAAGATGACGCAGACTATAATGATCTAGCAGATACCGATTAATTAGATACAAGCACTCAGAAACCGTCAACGCATCAGGCCTTGCAAGTACATCAGACGTTCCAGAATTGGTTTTAAACCAAGTGGGACTATACAGCGACTGATATGTTCAATTCACAAGACTTGAGAGATAGAGCTTTCAATTTCTTATACATCTGCATTTGGTTATCCCATCGATATAATAAAGACAATACATACGATGTCAATGGTTTATTGCTGAACAATATGTAAAAAATTGAGTTCCAACAAGAAAATTTCTGTTCTGGGTGACGTCCCCCCTTAACGTTTTCATTTCCGTGAATCCATTTTGATTCAATTATTATCAGATACATAATACGTAATAATACAAACATTCACTCAATATGTATGTTTCAATAATTTCTGCCGTACATAACCTCAAATGTATGTTACGGAACCTCGGGTATTATCAAGTTAATTCTACTGCCCTGTACTTGCTTGCAATCGGTCGGGAAAAAGTAGGCCAATACGCGACAGTGCCGGGGGTTGTCGGACCTGACTAGCGACAGTGCCGGAGGTTCTACTGTATTGGAATAGTTTGAAAACATTAGTCTATCCAAACACATTATCAACCATGCCCCTCCTAATTCCTGCCTTCCCGATGGAAGAAACCACACCACCTTCTCGTCGGTTTCCATTGAGCGATAGTACTTCTATGACCAATGATACGTGTAATAATGATTCAGATCTAAGTTGGAAAACCTTTCCTATCGAGCATAAACAAATACTATCGGCTAAGAGTGTGATGGCATTTCTTCTTAGTGTGCTATCCGTTCGCAAATCAACAACGCAAAAACCGCTGATAACCGAGCGAGCGGAACGAGTGAGGAACAACGCAAAAACCACTGATAACCGATTGAGCGTAGCGAGTGAGGGACAGCGCAAAACCACTGATAACCGAGCGAGCGTAGCGAGTGAGGGACAGCGCAAAACCAAACGAGTGAGCGAGCGAAGCGAGCGAACGAGCAAAATTATCAGCTAGTCATTACTCATTTGAAAATCCTTCGCCAATTACGTAATCAGTTGAAAAGTAGATACCCGAGCAGACAGGTAGGGACGTTGAAACATTGAACAAACAAAAATTTTTGTATTTGCTTCTATCATCTTACTTGACTCGATTGACGCATCTATTGATTAAACGATTTCGAGTGATAACTGGTTAATAATTCTTTAACAAATACGTTGAGAATACTTACATTAGTGTGTGAACAATAACATAGTAGAATTTCTTTATCACTTGATTTCACTTTCCAGATGACACTTACGGTGTGTGTTGAGTCTCAGACGATACTGACGACACCTCAATACGTGTTCCAAGAGTCACGAGGTCACCTAAGGGAGCGCGTGACAAGACAATTGCAGCGACAGTTGCACTTATGGCAACGATTTGAGGTCTCGAAAGTACCAAATACAACGATAGAAAGACTGGAACGTACCGAAGCGTAAGAAAACAAAAATGGGCAGAAGTAGAACTAGATTCGTAGTGGTAGTTGCACGGTACATTTTATTCCTCATAACAACCGTTAACAAAAACCTGATGAATTGATTTTCAACTGGATTTTCCGATTACAATAACACTTTTCTCACATTGATATGGTCAAACAGATCAATTGAAATAAAATTAATTCGTTCATTAATTGAGTCCTGACGTAAGTTATATTGTCAATTCACTCTTCTGTCGCATCTGCGACAATAAAACATGATGAACATTCTGGTTTCAATAATGTAGATTCAGAAAACTTTTGAACTTTTCAAGTTTGTAGTTGAATTAAAACCAAAAAATAAATCATTCTCCTGGTTTCATCCAAAATCAATCTCACGAATGAAATTTCCTCGTACAGATACTCTGTATGTTTTTGAATTATACAAACTTGGTAGATTATAAAAAGGTTTGGAATTTAGAGCATTAGAGTTTGAGACGATCCGATAAATGATTACTACTTGTGAAACCCAATCTTACGTACCTAACTTATGGTGACCCTCGGAGAGATGCTTTGCTCACATAGAAACCTTGAAATTTGAGGAAATTTTGGGTGCCTTCAGGAAACTTATCGAGTCAATTCGATGGGAATTCATTACGTTTCAGTTTATTAGAGTCAAAGTATTTTCTTATAAGTATAGTGTGAATATTTATATGAACGAATGAAAGATCATATACCGATACACATGAAAATATTGGAAAATCGACTTGAAATAACTGGAACTTTCAATGAATAGAGGATCGTGATATTTAGTAGAAACCCTGCATAAGTAACGATCGTGTCAAATTCTGCAACTTGATGGTAGAAAGGTTAGTATTACCTGAAGTGGTAATAACGATGCAAATGCAATAGAAATATCGAGCCAGTATAAGGTAACGGTCGTCTCAAGTTCTGCAACTTGATAGTAGAAATATTGTTATCAACTAAAATAGTAATAAAATGCTGCTGGCCTTGACTTTGTGATTCTAATATTGGCTTTTTTTTGTAGGTCATTTAGTTACGTGAAGTAAACTATTTATCGTTCATGAAGATGAACCACCCGATTGTAATTGAGATATTACGTGAATATTACATTTTGGGTGCCTACCTTTTGGAATAACCTGAAATTATCAAGAAATTTCTTTCGCCAAGAACAATTCTTGGCTCCTAGCGAAGTTCAGAGGTCGTGCAATGAATTTTCGGACTGTAGACTTGATATTTTAAGATTGAAAATGTTGAAACAGCATTTTCAAAAATTGAGATATGATTTTATTATTTCTGAATATAGTGTTATTGCTTTTCCTGTCAAAAAGAGACAAAAAAAAAAACCAGAATACAAGGTCGGATTGTAATTATGAAACGTGCTGCTGTCTAGAACGTCATGGCTATGGAAATTAATCAAGAAATTGCCTGTAACATGTTGAATTGATTTGGAAGAAGGCTGAAGTGTGAAAACATTCAAAAAATGTTATAGTAATCTAAATTTGTTTGCAAATATTACATAAATATTACTGTGCAACAATTACTTATATCACGTAAATTGTATGAAATTCAACGCGCGATTCTCATGTGAAGGGTAGTGATTTTCCTGTTATGCTGACTATAAAAATAACTACCAGGCTCATCTAGCAAACGTTCGAGACTAATGGAATCCGTCAAATAGATAGAAATATTTCTTGGACTTTTTGGGACGTGGAAAAGTTATAACATGTTGACAAGTTGACAAGTTGTTCGAAATTTTCAACTGTGAAGGTCGTAAAGACAGTTTCAATACTGTATAGATACTGTTTCAATTACTGTACAGATACTACGAATGATAGTCTTAGAAAATCCTGTAACTTTGTTAGAAATAATACAAATATAGTAGAAATACTATGTGATCAACGCAGTTTCAATATTGTACAAGTAGTAGAAATACTACGGATCTAAACTCTATGAATATCAGTTGTGCCAAGTCCTGTCACTTGACTGTAGAAATATAATGAAATGTTGATAAGTAGTTCAAATAATTGAAATTTAGTACAAATTTCACGCAATTATGGCAGGTTTGGTATTGCACATGTTGTACACCAAGAAAATACTTCTGTTGTGAGAACGTTGGAGCACCGCGTCATTACTACTCAATAGCCAACACAGTAAAATCTACTGTGCTGGTTGTGTTATCCCCACCATGTTATCCAGTATAAGGCACTGTGTTCATTTTACGGGAGAGGCAGCGCAGTGCCTTGTACCGGATAACATGGTGGGGATAACACAACCAGCACAGTAGATTTTACTGTGTTGGCTATTGAGGAGTAATGACGCGGCGCTCTAACGTTCCCACAACGGAAGTATTTTCTCAGTGTGGATATACTGCGAAAAAGAGTAGAAATACTCGAAAAAGAGTAGCAATACTCGAAAAAGAGTAGATATACTGCGAAAGAGAGTAGAAATACTCGAAAAAGAGTAGCAATACTCGAAAAAGAGTAGAAATACTCGAAAAAGAGTAGCAATACTCGAAAAAGAGTAGATATACTGCGAAAGAGAGTAGAAATACTCGAAAAAGAGTAGCAATACTCGAAAAAGAGTAGAAATACTCGAGAAAGAGTAGCAATACTCGAAAAAGAGTAGATATACTGCGAAAGAGTAGAAATACTCGAAAAAGAGTAGCAATACTCGAAAGAGAGTAGCAATACTCGAATTTCTGTAGTGAAAATACTGCACAATAATCTATATTATGATTATGGATGTTACAAGTCGGTTCCTCGAGTGTGTGAAAACATACGATTTCAGAAAAAAAGGCTGAAAATATTACCGACTTTGACAGAAAACTACAATACCGGCGGAGGGTAAGGTAGAGTGGCTCGTTTTAACTACTCTATCTTCCAATAGATGGCGCCCCTGTCGCGCCATCATCCGATAGATGGCGCCCCCGTCGCACGAAATCAGCTTTCATTTCCCCTTAATATATGAAATAAAATGTGATGATATTTATGAAATAATGAAACGCGATATTGAAAGATTTGACACAAGTGATTATAGTCCAAGTGATTTGTATAATATTCCCCTCAGAAATAAAAAAGTCCCAGGACTAATGAAAGATGAAAATAATGGCGATATAATGACTGAGTTTGTCGGTTTGAGATCTAAAATGTATTCAATTAGAATTAATGAAAAGGAGGTTAAAAAGGCCAAGGGAATAAAAAATTGTGTTGTACAGAGGGGAATAACGTTCGCGGATTATCTGAATTGTCTAAATACAAACCTTGACTTAAACAAACAGCAGCAATCCATACGTTCAAAGTTGCATAAGGTGTATTCGATATGTGAGACAAAAATAGCCTTGAGCTCAAACGATACTAAACGTTATGTAATTCCCAATTCCACTGACACGTTGCCGTGGGGTCATTATAGTATAAGAAGTGAGTTGGAAAGTGATTCAGACAAGGTTGCAGCAGTTGATTGATTTTTATTATTTATTGAATGTTGAAAATACATATGTCTTGCAATTATAAAGCATTGTTCTTATTTTTCCATGAATTGTGTGATGAATCAAACCCTAACCATTTAACATATACCTGATTCCCCCTTTTGCGTAAGATTTTTTCCACCAGATGCACATCTGGATATTTAGCTATTTTTAATTCATGTTCATAAAATCCCCCTACAATAGGCTGTCTACGAGAATCTTCAAGCAAATACGTTACTGGATTCGTGACTTGCACTTTAATGATCTTGAATACTTCCGTAGACCAATTAGGTGTAAATCCTCGGGCAAACACAGTTTTGTATTTACTGATTCGTACAAAGTCACCAATTTTCAATTTGGCCGGACCAGCTATTTTTATGTTGCTGTATACGGTTGTCAGAAGTTTCTTGGCAATCGCTGGTGTAACTTTTTGCGGAGGCATCCCAATTGTTCTGTGCACACGTTTATTGTAGTCTGCAACCAATCGATGAAGCATATTCACCCATTCATACGAGCCATTAGCGGTGAAAGCCATCCACATTGAGTTTTACAGGGTTCTGTTCCAACGTTCAACTACGGACGCTTTCATAACGCTGTACGTGGAATAGTGATGAATTCCATGTTTATTTAAGAGAGACTTGAACGATGTGTTGTAAAATTCCTTGCCATTATCAGTTTGAAGATTGGCAGGTTTTCGAAAGCCGGATATAATCGTAGCAAATGCCTCACACACATCTTTTGCGCTTTCACTTTTGAGTGGTGCAGCCCACGCATATTTAGATACAACATCAATTACTGTGAGTATGTACTTGAATCCCTTGTTAACTCTTGCATAAGGTTGCATATCGACGAGATCTGCTTGCCATAAATCATCGTAACCGCGGGTGATCACCTTTCTACGCGGATAATTACGTCGCGCAGGTGCATGCAGCTCTTTCACTAACTGCAATTTTTCTTTACTAATTTTATTGATAAAATTTTATACGGTCAGTAAGTAGTTGAATTTGTGCTTTGAGTTCATTGTGTAGGAACTCGACGTATTCCTTGTTTACACAATCAAAAGGCTGTCTAGGAGTCTGCACGTTGTGCAATAACCTTCTTCCAAAATCAAAGTCACTCATGAGGCCCGTCCGTTTAATAGTCGGTTTCCCATCAATATAATATCTTGTCTGCGCGTCCACTCTTTCAACGTATGATTTTGATGCTGCATTTGTAAGGTAAATTGGATCACCCACGTTGGTCAGTCTTTTACCTGCTAAATCATAATGACCATCCACTGTGAAGTTTTTCCCATCAACATATGATTTATTTACAGCATCGAATCCATCTACAGGATTTCCAACATTTTTGACACGTTTGTTTCTGAGATTCCAAGTCTCATCGGACTCTGGTTTCAAGATATGTTGTTGAAGTGTGTCAACGTATATTTTGTTAACAGCGTCATCGTTAGCTAAAGGTGTACCTATTTGAACTATTCGAAGAGTTTTTGCATCGAACTTCTTCGGTGTTAGGTTGTCGTGTTGTGCGAGCCGCAGCGCGCTCGTTTTCACCGCATCAACGTATTGCTTGTTCACTGCATCACTCTCAGCCAGTGGTGCACGCAGCTGTTTAAGTCGCTTGTTTTTCAAATTATAATGCTCCCCACCAGCAGAAGTTAAAAAATTATTGTCAATGTATTCTTTTATCACTACGTCGGTCGACTCGATTGGGATAGCCACATTTGTTAACCTTTTACCACGGTAGTCAAGATTTCCATTCACTTGTAAAATATTGCTACCTTCATTATTACTGAAATCAAGATGTCTTCCGAATTTATCAACGGACATTTCTACACTGACAAACAATGAAGACGCTCTATCTATTTATGAATAATATCCGCCTCACGAAGTTCCTCTATGATTGACATTATTTCATTGTCGTGACCTGTGTGACCGGCAGTTCTAGAAGCAACTAGGAGCCTCAATCTCTCAACGAGTTCATTTGGGTTGTCCCAATGGATGTAATCTACAGGATGATTTGTAACAACCATTCTGTTTGGAATCAAACCGCGTCCAGAGGTCTTAGCCAGAGCCGTATTCTCAAATAATTTTGCGATTATATGTTTCCACTTGTAACTTTTATTTCCATTAAGCTGACCGTGTGAAGTGTAACCACGCTTATGGGCATTGGTTGCATGCAATATACTTTTATATTTTATGAGATCAATGTCATTGTAGTCTGCGTCATCTGGAATTCTTTTGAAAATTAGCTCTAATAATCCCGGAATTCCTTTGTACCTCACATTATTGATTATAATATTGTCATTTTTGTCTACTTCGATAGGAGAATCACCAAGTAGCCAGGATCCGTCTGCAAAACGAACCCCATACGTAGTATCATATATATTTTTTGTGTCAAAAATGAATTCAGTAAAATATGTTTTAGTCAATTCTCCAAAGTGTCGCTCAATATATTGAATAGCTCGATCCCGCCCCTCGGAGGTTTCCAAAATTGACCGCATAGTGGATTCAGGTGATGGATCCGGATGAGACTGAGCAATGGTTTCCAAGTTCGCGAAAACGGTGTCATTATTAGCTGGTGGAGAACCCATCGAAGCAGGTGCATTCTGCGGTGTAGCCGCACGAGTGACGATTGGGGTGCTCGACGGTTTCGAACGAATATTCCGCCTTTGCTGGAAATAATCCTCATCCTCATCGTCCAGATCAAGTCTTCGTTTCACTTGCAGTATTGGTTGCCGTTCAGACGTTGTATTAATGTCCCTACTCTCAGCTAACATTTTTAGTGGGCCCACTATTGGGGCTAGGTTTTTTTCCACAGCATCAACAGCTTCTGCCTGATTAACTTTTAATGCCCGATATTTTTCCCGAATTGCTTTACTCGATCGCGCAATTGCGTTTTTAACTTTTTCATCACTAACTTTTGAGGAATTAGTTTTCATGCTCTCATCAAACGTTGCAGACTCATTCACTAATTGCGACATAGTTATGCTCAGCAAGTTCAAAGCTTACTGAAGGTCTTCGCTCACCAAACAACATAGTCATCGAACCCCCTGCGATGACGACCCCCCCGGAGGGGGCTATCCTTAACAATCGCAATAAACCCATATTGCTTTGACCAGCAGATTGCACATAGTTTTTGAAATTCGTCGTAAGTCATATCGTTGTTCACATGATCATCATAGACATGACGTAAATTCATACTATCTTGTTTGAATAGGAGGAGAACGTTCGCGTTGTCACGAATCAGGTGTTTGGGGACGCGTGCATATGTTTGACACAAGTAGAAACAGTCAACGTGTGCATGTCTTCCCATGGAAAAGTATTCTCGAACCACGTCTTGCTTGTCGCAGGCTACGTCATCAAATACGAATACTGAGTTGGGTAATGACTCGCTTGGAGGTATTACATCACAATTGTTCGAGAATGGGAAAAACCCAATTTCTTCAATATTTGATATCAGTTTTTCCAAATATCGATACTTGGGTTGTTCCAACGACTTTGAATAAATATAGATATTCTCAAAGCGAACTCCATTGCAACTCTCCAGCAGACTCACCACAACATTTGTCTTTCCACAATTAGAAGGTCCGCAAATTATGGACCTGATTGTATTGGGCAGCAGCGAACCGTGCCGCTTTGGAATGTCCACCTCTGTTTTGTTGTCAATATTTACAACCCGAATCGAATATGGCTGCTTGATAAAATGCATGATTCGCTTGTGATTGGAATACTGACATGGGATCAAGAGTATTTATAGATGAAGCAAGTATTTTTTTGCCTTAGTTTTGAAATGCATGTGAACGTCGCTTCATCGTTAAATCAATTCTTCACGACTGAACACTTAAAATATGTTCCTAAAGTTATATTGTTGAAATGTTGTGGAATAAACTTCCAATACACATAAACGGGTAATCCAGACCTCACCCAATATCACCTGTGTTTGAATGATTACAATAAAGACATTCATCACATTGATGGGCTCGCGCAGCAGATAAGGAATTGTAGTAGATGTCAAGAGCACGGTTGCGCGGACAAGGTCTATTGAATAGCGTTATCAACTCATTACCCTTTGAACTACACATACCCGGCTATCAGTACTGTGGTCCCGGTACACATCTGGCTAAGCGTCTGACTCGAGGTGACACGGGAATCAACCCGTTGGACAAGTTTTGTCGTGAGCATGATATAGCCTATTCACGAAGTAAAGACCTCCAGGCTCACCATAACGCAGACCAAAAGCTAGCAGAACAGGCATCACACCGGGTCACAGCAGGAGACGCTGCGTTGCTCGAACGAGCAGCTGCGTGGGCAGTATCGCGTGCAATGAAGGTTAAATCGAAAATGGGTGCGGGATTGAAGCGTGGTAGAGGGGAAAAAAATGCAGGTGGGAAATTGAAGAGAATTAAAAAAAAAAAATGTTTCACAACGTCGGAGGACGAGGGCGAAACGAGTAAAACCCCGAATTTTACCTCCTGGTGAGCGTGCACTGAGAGAAGGATATACTAGAATCTACTATATTTTGTATCGTACTAGTGGGATTTCCCGTGAGTATGAGGGTCAGAACGATGTGCTTACTGAATTTTGTCATAAGTGTAACAGGTAATGGTTGACCGAGTGAAGCGAATATTGCTATAATGTCTCTTAAAATCCTTATATGATTTTTAGTATACGCATCGGCATCAATAAGACATCGCTATGTAAAATTTGCAATGCCTATATTCAATTTTGTTGAAAGTATAGCAGACCCTGCTCAAAATATATTCCAATATTAATATTATCGTTGTATAGCATTAAATAAGAACCCCGGTAGAGTAATATGTGCAACATATTATAAAGATTATTTGCAGCAACGAAAATTTATTTTTACTATCTTGGGTATTATACAAAATAATTTGAAGAATCTTCTACCAATTCCAAGACTGTCTGTGACTTATTCTTATACTGTATGAACGTGAAGACGATGTTGACGCCAATTTCTACAATCGGATACGACTAAAAATTTACACGACGGATATTTTATTTTAACCCAGTCTGACTATGAATATTATTTTCCTAGTATAAGAATTGTCGTTATACTCTTTCGAGGAAATTTCCAGACCCTTTTTCGCAGGTAGCTTGTCTACCTAGCCACCTCTCCTTCCTTTCCAAGCACTGCACATCAGTTGTTCTTCTGCTGGCGAAGCGAACGCGTTAATAGTTCTGTGAAAGCATCAAGCAATAAATATAGGCTCTGGAGGATAATTTGCCAAATTAAGTATTATATTTTACAATTTATTATCTTCCATTTCCGAACATTAGTTTAGATGATTAACTGCCATGTAGATGCGTTGCTTTACTGCTCGCTTGTCCTTCCTTTTTTCTAAAATTATTTAATAAAGATTTCAAAGTACATATATACAAAGACGCATGCGGCTCGCTATTTGGAATAGTTGTAAGGCTACATGATGAGGGATGTCCCAGAACCTTTGAACGGGAAATTATTTCCACAAAATGTGAGTCAGTATAATACTACAACAAACATTTCGATGAGAAATAAATGGATCTCATATCAATGTTATGCATGTAGGATCCAGTGTTAGAAAATGGATATGATATTGCTGGCCCGTCGGCGGACCGCGTAACTTTAGGCAATTTTGAAATAGAAGCTGACCAATCGACGAACGACGTTATCGATTTAACACCAAGTAATGCAACAAAAAACAGAACACGAGGCGCGGACGAAGATTATCCTTCAATTGAAAAACGCCCCCGACATGTACGTCAAGTTATCATTTATTCAAGTTTGTTAAATGTAGTCTCAACTTTGAACTTCTTTGAATGCAATTCATCAGTTAGACTGGTATTGTCCCATACTTTATATCGATGGCTCGTATAGAAAAAGACGTATCTCGGTAGTGCAGGAACCAAATGAAGAAAGTCGTAAGTCCATAGCAAAGAAAGTAAATACAGTGCGACCTCTCAATAAGCACGCCCGCAATAAGAACGCTTCCCCAACTTCTCGCTCGACCACTACCCCCGCTCCGAGCTCGAATTGCACTTGGGTGCGAATGAGAGAGAGAGACAGAGAGAGTGAGTCACTGAAGAGCGCACGCATGGTGGGGGTACTCGAATTCTTGCAAAACCTCTTCCCCTTGGGGGCTTTTCGTTCTTATTGGGAGGTCGGACTGTATACGTTTTTCTTGATTGTATTTCTAAAATACGTCTTTCTTTCCTGCACCGCTGAGTCTTTTTCTATACGAGCTATCGATGTGAACACTTTTTTTTTTTAGGCAGGGCATTTCCACTTTTTCGCATGTATAGTATAATATAAATACTAATCGTATTGATATGCTGATATGCTATTTTTTAATCACAGCAAAAAATGACAAGACTTTCGCTATTTGAATCCCAAACGTATCATTGGTTTTACTTCTGTATGAATTAACGCTTCTCAATCAATTTATATACTTTAGTGTACCTTTTCACCTTCATTTTTCATAAACATATTTTTTTTTCTCAATTGCATACTTGAATGACATAGTATATCCTCATTCTTTGTTTGAAAAAGTTTCAATTGCCCTAAAAAATATTATACAAATTTTGCATTGCACTGTGTACATTACTGCAGAGACAATTCAGATAGTTATAGATCTCTGATATGGTAGGGGTTATTTGCAAGGTTTCAAGCTCGTCTGACAATCACAAACTCAAACTCTTGACATCACTAATCACACAATAAAAATAAATAATTGACCGTACAGGAAAATGATAGTCAAGCGGCGGAATTAAGATCTGCTGACCCTGTACTACAGATATCCCAAAATAGCAGGAAAAACTCAGAGAATGAAGAAAGCGTATGTTTAACTTTTCCCATAATTTCAAATAACAAATTCACTTTATTTTTTAAAGCCACCATCAATATCACGTACTAGATTAGATTGTATTCAATTACTTATGATTTAAGGAACTGGACCTGATCCTAAACAAATACGCCGAAGGCAAACTCATAAAAATTTCTTACAAATGCAATAACAATTTTATGAAAGAATCTACCCGAAATATATTGGTTCACCTAATTATAAAAAGTGAATTAGATAAAGCTTTAGCAAGTTTGCCAAACGATGGTTCTCAGCCACTTCGCGAATTCAGGTACGACTCGAATTTCACAATATATCATTGCATACTTATAGATATATCTATATAACTTAATGCAAAAATTAGAACCTTGAATGAATAAATAATTTTATATAAGTAGAATTCCTACAACTACGTTTGAAAATTTCGCAATCGAGATCGAGCGAATATTTCCGTCAGAAGATGCAGCTACGTATTTTACGGGATTCAAAAAAATTCAGGGAGAACGAATTTTAGCGAATGGAAAATTATGGTTGCATTACAATTACACAAAACAAAATCTGCGAGATCAGGGTGTCCTGTTGAAGGAACGAGGCGGCGGTGATGCATCAATAACGGCCGAAGAACCCATGAGTATTAGTGGTAGGCGTATAGCAAACATGGCCTCTAGAAATCACCCACATAAAGAATTTTCATATAAATTATTAATTGTAATGTAGATGACATTGCTCAACAACTGGAGTGGCTTAAAACGAATGACCAACCCGTACACATGCTATATGACGTTTGGCGTATAACCTTCAAGGCTAGGAGGGACATTTTAATCATAGAAAAAAAACCAGTGTCTGAATATTTTAACAGTTTTCTAGCACTGCGAATGCAGGAAGGAATTGGATTAGTAAGAGATGATGGTGTAATTTATGAAATAAGATGTATTTTTTTCTTTTCATTTTTCAATGAATTTTTGTTTCAGATCGAATGTGACTTTGCAACGATCCACCAGGGTAATGTGCACAATTTCCACAATAGGTGGAATATCACTCAGAAGCATCTGGTATTTCGTCTTACAAATGCAACAAATATAAAAGATCCAGCAGACCGTGCATTTGTTCATTTGTTGCCAACATTGACATCGGGTATATTATATAAATTGAATTGTTCATATTCATTATTACACAAATAAGATGAAATTGAAGACAACCCATTTCATTATTTCAGTACAACAAACATCAGTTATATTCCATTTACTGCCATACCTAATACCATCGGATCGGATCGGCTGTACAAAAATAAAGAATAAAAACAAGGAAAAAAATGCACAGAAAATAAAGAAAGCGACTTTAGCAGAAAGAAGAGACTCGTTCACGCTGAGAGTAGAAGTCAGTATATTGGTTTTCATTTTTCAGCCTGCAAGTATCAATCGACAAAAAATATTAATTTACGAATTACATTTTTCAGACTGCAGCTGACATCAAACCCCGATTGCAACAAATACGAACGGACCTAGAGAAATGTGGAGAACATTTGCAACCCACAGTCGTACTAGTAGGATCATTACTGGAAGTAAAAGCGTGTTATGTCATCGTTGATGAAACTGAATATAAAGTGGAATCCTATATTCATGCGCTGGAACTGGCTTTCAAGATCTTCTTTGTTTCAAATTGCGAATACCCGGAGCGATCAAATAGTCTTTGGTTATCCATCCAAAAAGGCATTTATGGAATAGACGATCAAACCTATAAACTTCCTAGAGCGGTCGTTTCCTTATCAAAGGAAGTAGCTTATGCGCTTGAGCAAAATAGTGTTAGTTAAAAGTTTTACTTTATTGTCGTTATTTCAAGAACTACAGTATTTCGTACTATTCTCTTGTGTACCTATATCAGTAGGGTTATGTATAAACACTTTTCTTATATTAGAGATTATTATAACTGTGATAATATATAATAGCATAATGATTTGTTTCGCGTGTCGGATAGAAATTCCGGATAGTGATACTTTAATTCGTCACATAGCATTACTGCATAGCGGATTGAAATCCTTTAGATGCGAACATAACAATTGTGGTAGAAATTACTCATCCTTTAACTCATTAAAAAAGCACATAAAATATAAACACTGTACAGACGAAGTAGACGATATTCCTGAAACACGCTGTCCTTTAGATTCAACTGACGAAATAAATACGGCTGGTGTTTTGATACCTGATGCAAATCTCGAAATCGATTCCATTGCGTCACCCGGTCCGAGTAATGCACAACTAATGTATGAACCTAATGATGAAAACTTTGATATCGAGGATGAAGTATTTTTTGATAAACTCTCTAAGGACATTAATGTAGCCATCAGACCGATCTTACCACTTAACCAAGACAAAGTACCATTAACAACTGAAGTCAACCGAGTGGCACAGAAATTTGTTGCAAAATTATACGACTACCCTGATATTCCTCGCGCTAGAGTTACTGATACGGTGAATGATGTGTCACATTTTGTAAGCGAAATTGTGAAAATAATACGACGTGAGTTGAATGTAAAATCTATCGAAGATAATTCAGATGATTTTATAGAAATTCAGAATACTTTGCGCTTACTTTCAGAGCCGTTCAAAAATTTTAATACACAATGGCATCATTTTCGTAAGTTTGTACAACAAGGCACGTTCATTTTGCCAGAATCTTACAATCTTGGTGAAAGGCCGGAATTCACATTTCAGGGTGGCGAAGTAATAACTACATATACAAAAGTGACAGCAGAATTCATTCCAATGAGCAAAGTGCTTAAGACTTTTTTTGAAATCCCTAACATTCTACAAGAAACTTTGTCATATGTACAGAAATTACTAACCAACACTGAGATAATATCAAATTTTGTTCAGGGCAGTTATTGGCGATCCCAAATCCCACTATTTGGCGCCAAACAAGTACTACCACTCTTTCTCTACTTTGACGATTATGAAACCAACAATCCACTAGGTAGTCACAAAGGCATCGGCAAATGTGGGGCAGTATATATCAATATTCCTTGCTTACCACCACATATGCAATCCAAATTAGAAAACATATTTTTGTACGCGCTGTTCAACTCAATAGATCGAGATACTTTTGGAAATGAAATAATATTTTCGAAAATAATTGCCGAGCTCAATTTTCTTGAATCTGAAGGAATAACAATTAATCTTCCTGACGGCGACTTTAAAATATTTTTCAAATTAGCATTGATTCTAGGAGATAATCTTGGGCTCCATTCCATTCTTGGCTTGTCTGAAAGTTTCAATAGTAATTATTATTGTAGATTCTGTTTGACGCACAAAAATATGTGCAAGCAAATTTTCCACGAAAGAGAATGCCAATTGCGGACTAAAACTAACTATGCAGAACATGTACAATTAAATAACGTAAAAAGTACGGGCATAAAAACACACTGCGTTTTTCATAAAGTGAATGGTTATCATATAACCACTAATCTTTCCGCCGATGCGATGCATGACCTCCTCGAGGGTGTTTGTTCATACGATTTAGCGAAAATTCTTCATCATTTTGTGTATGTTGAGAAACTCTTCACCCTAGACGAATTAAACAATAGAATTCGCGGCTTTTACTACGGGCCTAGTGACAATATTAATAAGCCCGCCGAAATTCTTGTTCAACACTTAAAAAGAAAGCATATAGGTATGTCATCTTCTGAAATGTTATGTCTCGTAAGACACATCTGCCTGATACTTGAAAACTCTGTACCCGAAGACAATGAGTATTGGGAATTATTGACGCAGTTGAAAAATATCGTGGAAATAATTGCTAGTCCTATATTTCCGAAAGGATTTCATACATATTTTAGCGCTCTCATAGCAGAGTATTTACAATTACTCACGAGATTATTTCCAGACAGTATGAAACCGAAACATCATTTTCTAATACACTATCCACGTATATTAGAATCATGTGGTGTTTTATGGAAAATAACATCCATGCGCTACGAAAGTAAACATCGGGAAGGCAAAACAATAGCTGCGTGTTCATTAAGCAGACTAAATATCTGCAAAACTATTGCCATAAAACATCAGTTAAGACTGAACTATAGATTCATGCAAACTTTTAATTCAGACATAAATTTGAGTGATTATGCATTAGGCCCTGAAAGTATCGTCGATTTGACAAGCATAAAACCTGAAACATCTCATTTAAATATTCCTATGGCTTGTTATTCTAAAGTAATTACTTGTACTTGGATGAAATACGCTGGCAACAAAATAACTAGCAATAGTATTCTCATGATACCCTCAGAAGATGGCCCACAATTCCACGTAGTACAGCACATCCTTACTAATACATCCGATAAACAAATAATAATGTTGACACACCACATAACCGATGTATACTTACATAGACACACCAATGCCTATAAGATATTCAGCCTAACAAATTACTCGTGGCAGTGTATATCGTTTGACGATTTAAAAATGACATGCGTGTCGTACATGAGCAAATGTAGTGATGGGTATTTTTATATTAGTAAGAAATGGATATAAAAGTGCAGGATATTTTAGATCCAAAAATAAATTGTTACGACTATTAAGCGTGTTGTGTTTGAGCAATTTTTTCGAGCAGCTTTTACAATGGAGAATGATTGAATTATAAACCGAATAATATTCGTATCACATTTTACAGAATAGTCTTATTTGCAAAGATAAATCTGTGATACATGCGGATTATAATTCATATCATTATACTACATTGTAAAAGTCACCTTCCAAAATTCCGAAATTCCTAATCCGAGTATTCCTTTATTTAAAATATTTATGGCATCAAGAATTGCAATGCAGCATTGGAATATCTACGCTATGGCATAGAGATCATTTGTCATATACTGTATGGCTGCTGCTCGTGATCAGTATACTGATATTTAGTATACGCAGGCTCGTAAATTTTCGTGCTATACGTAACGATTCCTCCGAGTCGAGTATAAGAATATCCTGCATACTCAGTATAGTCAAAATCTGTACCCCAGTATATATTCTTGTTTCATCCTGTATGATAGAATCTACTATACAGGGATGTAGTACGAATAAACATATACTCTGTGCTACTTCAGACTATACTAGGCACAGACTTAATGATATAACCTGTATACTATAAAACCCGTCTGGATTCTTACTATACTGTATTTTGCTATTTGGTATATTTCAGGGAAATCCCACCGCGGCTATACTGTATGAAGTAAATCACCATATTATTTTGCGGATATTTAGTATATAATTCTCTCAGTGTGTAATTTTTGTCAATGTATGCTTTAAAAACTTAATTAATCTTTGAAAACTTAATTGTTAAATAAACAATGGATGAAAAAACTGTTTTCAAAGTACATATTTTTTTATACATTCTATGACACTTTCCGTGTAAGCTAAAAAAAAAAAATTGAGTCTAGTGTCATTTTTGGCGGAGTTGTGAATTTTTGAAAAAAACCTTGCTCGAATTTGTTTATGCAAATAACTCAACGAATTTTCACAAATTGGAAAATCCTTTGGCACAAAAATCTAAGTCCCTGGAGACAATCGACTTGCAAAATGAAAAAAATATCCGGTTCACGTGGAATGGCCCATATACAAAACATTCTACGCCTTCTCAGCAATCCACTCACTGCTAGCTAGACTGTCATATTGTTTTTAGAGCACCGAGATCCGGGCCCTGCTGATCACAATAACAACATTCTGTGACAATTTTAGAATACACGCATATTTATCACTGACAGCTGATTTTGTCCAATTTATCGAACAGTGATCCGAGTCGTAGATTCGTGCGCCACGCCATCTCGGAAGCGTCACCGACACCACAAAAACCCTATAGAAAATCGCCAAGTGTAAAAAATAAGCGTTTTTCATACATTACTCGTCTATTTCAACTCAAAACGGACATGTTTTGGGCCGTACGTGTTCGTAACCGCGCCTGAATTTGCGCAGGGCATTTTGTTTCGTTGATTTCGGTGCCCAGGCAGAGATATTCCGTTTAATAGCACCTTTTTCAAAGATGTTGGCAGCTCTGGTCAGGTTCGGTGAAATTGCGTCCGGCAGCACCTTAAGCATTGGGTCGGACAGAGTATGAAATTAGTTCAACATTCTCTTCATTCTCCGCTAAAGTACCACTATTGGTCAGAAATACCACACAATGTTTTCTCGAATGCAGATTCATTAACATTTAACAAATCTTACGGTCGCGGACATCGCCGGTGTCGCTGTATGATTCCCGATCTTTTCACGCTGGAACGCTGGCACGTTGAATAGGTTTTTGTTTGTTCGATTAAATTAATAAGAAAACAAGTGCCACAGTGAAATTAAGTCCATCTATGGAGGTGCTACTTGCCTTGGGGGACTCGTCAGAGCTTCTATCAGTATTTGAAGGTGAGTACTCTACTTCTATTCACCTAATGCCTAGACGCGGCTTCGAGGTTACGTGTGAGGTTAAGTCTGCCGCACGAGATTGTAAGCACTTGTATCAGGCACACATCTTCCGAGCATATTACAGATGAATATTATATACCGGGAAGAAATCTTGATAGTATACAGTCGATTGCGCATGCGCCAAATAATTTATTTTCATTGGTCGGTAAGATCGTCCCGCGGCCGACTACGTCATAATACTGCCGCGGAACGACCTTACCGACCAATGAAAATAAATTATTTGGCGCATGCGCAATCGACTGTATACTATCAAGATATCTTCCCGGTATAATAGAAGTGCATGTGATGTTAAACAATAATATGAACGCTAATTTTATACGTAATTGATTCAACAGTATATTGTGTGACAAGGGATGAAACAAGGTGAACACAGGCCTGAAAAAATGAAAATTTCTGTTTGTTATGAGCAATTCAATCGTTCGAAGATTTTTCGGCAGAAATCGGCCATTTTTAAAATTTCGAAAAAAATATCATGGGATTCTTCATTCAATTCTGCATCATAAAAAATTTAGTTTTCGATGGACATTTCATGGAATCTATTTTTTTCTAATTTTCAACATGGCATTACAGTAGCACGCGCGTCCCATTACCCGCAGCAGAGGCCCGCGCATCGGCCCTACGCATGACGTAGTGTGTCCAGCACTTCAGAATCATTTTTGTGTGAAGAATATATTACATAATTATAGTATATAAAAATGGTATGTGTTTTGGATTTTCGAAATGAAACACTTATTTCTGCGAGTTAAATTTTATTTATACTTATGTGCACTGGGGATTATTGTAAGAAAAGTTTCCAACTATCAGAAGTATATTACCTATTCTAACAATAATTAGAATTTATCCCATAGTTTATTTCATTATCGCACATACATGATATTTCTTTGAAAACGAGTACTCGCGTACTTCAATCTGCTTCTTGCTAATTGGTACGAACGAATGGAACTTTTTAGTTCCAGTTATGGGCTATACTCCTTCTTATCGAAATACAAACATTCTACACTGGGAATGTTCGTTTTCGCCCAGTTAAACAAGTCTTTCGGCGTCTTTATAATTAGATTAGGTCGTTGCAGACTAGCTCTTGCTGCTAGTCTTTCAATCGTCCCACCTATTCCGTCGCATGGTCCTTTGCCATGTGATGTGGCGAAAAAATTCCATTCTGCAGCACAACCGAAATCATCGTAATGGTGGGAAAGATTAATGAAATTTTTCTCATTTTTGTATTGTGCAGCAGCACCGTCAGTGAAATAAATTAGTTTTTTGACGCCTTTAATCGTGTTTTTGATTATTTCGATGATTTTTCCTTGAAATAAGTGAACGGCGATTGTGTCATGTTTCAAGCAATTGGAAATTGCCGCAAAGATTTTATGCTTTAATGTCGACTCTTCTTCATAGTAAATGACAAATGGATGTATCGTTGCCTGGTCATTATTCCAATGCACTCCTTGAATAGCATCTTGAAATGGGAACGCATGATTTTCGGAAAAGTCACCAGTGATAATGCATTCTTCGTTTGTTAAACCCTCTTTTGTCTGTTTCAAAAACTCTGATTGTTGCTCAGCAATAAAAGCATGGGGCAACAATTTTTGTAAGGCAGACGAAAGTTTTTGCAAAAAATCTGGAACCGAACTTACCAGCGTTTCCAGTGCTGCTCGATCGACTGTCACCCATTATCTGTATGTGATTGATTCAATTATTTCTTCATTGTATAGATTTTCCAAAAATTCAATGAGACTAGTTACCCCCGGGCATTTTGTGCAATTATTCAGATAACAATCTTCAGTTGGAACATCACAAATAATATACTGTAGACAGTCACGATAAGATTTATTAGGTTCTGGCATTGTTTGGCATATTTTTGCAGTTTTTGCCCCTTCGAACATAAATTTCACATTTTGATGAATCACACAAACACAAACTGTATGTGTGCCGCTTGCACCAGCTAAAACACAATGTTTTGGTCTCAACTTGGCAAATTTGCTGAAACTACTGTGTTTTTTATCCGGAAATCTCTGTTTCAACTCTTCGTATGCTTCTTTCAAATTGCATAAAACTAATCGCTTCGGTTTTTGACATTTTTGTCCATTCTCACGAACAGTAACGTAGTCTTTTTTTCCTGGCATTGTGCGGATTATGTCATCTGACTCATAAAAGTTGATGATTTCTTGTACACGTGTATCATCTATTCGCTTGACAGTCTTTGAACTTGCACATGACAAGATTCCTTTCTCTTTTTTCGCTTTTTCTGCCACACGAATCATATATTCAGTTGCATCAAAATGAGTTTTAATTTTTGCAATTGTCCAATTTGCGAAAATTGTTAAGATTCGGACTTGCAAATTCCTATCATCTGTTTTATTAAACTCTTCTTTCAATTGGATTAGAATGTCATTATTTTTATCGTCGTCTGTCTTAGTTTCTTTTACATTCACATGGAACACTTTTGCCCCAATAACTTCGTGGATTTTTTCAAACTTCTCTGTCGGGTACGATCGTTAAGATAATTTCCGTTTTTTGATCGGCGATTGCCCTAGTGAAATCAACGTGCTATTCAACGCATCTACAGCTTCTTCGTATTTCGGACTAGACATTGATGACGATCCCTCTGTATCTTCTGGCAAACTTTGGATGTGACTAAGAGTGGAGGCGGGTGATAATTCCCCTACGTCAACATTTTTATATGTCGATGGCCCCTCGTCAGATTCTAAATCGTCTCTATGTTCAGATGAGAATGGACCTGCAGAGTTAACTGTGTTGTTTCTCAGGCGTCCAACTTTCATTCGGCAAGTATCGCAAATCATGAAATTTTCCAACGTCGTATATTTGTTCAGCGTCTCCAAGTGTGGTGTTGTAACATTGCGGAGGCGTTTTCTATCTCGAATCCGATGATCTCCGACTTCAAAAGGATTGAAGCACTCTGCGAAAGACTGTTTAGACATTTCTGGCTCCAACGCACAATGATAATTCCTGCACAGTCCGATAACTTATGCTGCACGTATTATACCAAACTAAACTACTATTTACAATGTTGCTTAAAGTGCTACTAATTTAAGGTTATGAGTCTGGTGCGTGAAACTTCTGTTTCACGACTTTTATGTAATAATTTTTGAATAATAATAAATCGAAGAATCTAAAGAATTTATAACAAAAATAATATTTAATTAAACGAAGTTGTATGAATTCTGAATTTTCTATAACATGAAAGCTAAATAGCTAGGTAGATCACCAGGCGCTTTGCCTATTGTGTCTGATACAAAGTAGTCTAGTGAGTCAACTCAGCGCTTTGCTCGAGATTGCTGACGAGCTGAGCGACCTCCTGACTTATATACGCGTCGTGACGTCACCCAAACTCATGCTGTTGTGTCGAACGTTCTAGACTCTCCTCGAATGTTCGCAACGGCTGATGTTTGAATGCTAACGGTCAGGCCTATCTGCCTGTTACGTTACACCTCCTGGGACTTTAGAAAAATGTTAAAATTAACACATTTTTTCCAACAGTGTAACAGGCGATGGCCAGAGTATTATTTGCCTTCGAGACTTATCCTGATATGATGACTTTTTTAAACATACCTATATTTAAAACCCCAAAAAGCACCTTCGGTGCAAAAACCTTTCGCCAAGTCCATTAATGTGTAGACTACCAAAACATAATCAAAAGTTGTGCTCGTTCGCTCGCTGCGCTCGCTCACTCGATTGGTTGATGATTAACAACATACAAAAGCATTGAAATCAGATACAACTGCCAAGTACCTGTAGAACAATAAAAGTTTGGAATTGAAAAATTTTTTATCACTAAATAACGTTGTACTCGTTCGCTCGCTGCGCTCGCTCACTCGATTGGCTTATGATTATTGGTTGAAAAAAAAATTCGGATGAAGAAATTGAAGAAGTCAACATTTATCCAAAAATATTCATAACGAAAAAATTATTTAAAGAAAATTTTTAAAGAAAATTTGGAGTCCGTGGTACATTGGCGGGCCAATGTTTGAATAACCATCAGATGACATTGACAGGGTCGCAATCGATATTACATAGTTCTTTTTCTATAAAAGGCCCGCCAAGTGCCACTACCTCCAAATTGGAGATCGTAAAATTTGAGATTTACCTATCGAAACATTTTTGTTGGTGACTATCACATTAATGTACTTGGCGTAAAGTTTTCGCATCCGAGGGGCTTTTGGTGGGTATTCACTAGTTTGTGTACGTTCAAATTTTGTATTAAGCATTGCTCGTACTTTCTCTTATTTCCTTTATTTCGATTCAAAAACACGAAAAAATGACAACACACGTCTGCTAGTATTGCAGACGGCTTCTGTCTGCGATACTGTCATGTGCCAGATGGGCTTATGACAAGGTTAATTTTGTGTCAGAAGAAAAGAGTCTTATACGCGTAATTTATTGGGACAAAGTAATAGATGCTTACTATTTCGCTGAGTTTTGTTTAGTCCAAATCGATTATCTCCACAATTTTGGGCGTAGAGGGTGTAGGGGTATAATATTGTGAAGCCGGGTGATCTTCAGGAACTTTGTACCTTCTGGTCGAATGGGTAGTTTCAATCGTTTCCACTATACAGACCCCGTTTTGGTAATCTACTAGGTGTTGAGTAGTGGTAAATCTGGGGGTTTGGTCGGTAGGTTCGTGAGTCTGTTCGTGAATATGGTCCCAAGGTCCAGGTGACGGGCTTCTGGCAGGATAGTTTTCAAAATCGGAAATTGGGGAATATGCACCAGGGTGATCGATAATTGTCTCTGAATTACCTTTTAGTTCTGTATTTACTAACGCGGTTTCGACACGTTCCTTATCTCTTTGTTTTGCCCTTGCAATTCGAGCTTTAACGGCCTTACTGCCGCGTCTATTCTTTCTCTTCTTTTTAATCACAACTCCATTATTCATCTATAGAGGAGGAATAAGGTTATGGCGAGTTCCTTGATTAGCACATCGCCTTTATTGTAAGGGATTTGGGTTTTGGTATTTAAGATAGGAATTTCTGAATTAGCCTGGAATCAATTGTGTCAATGACTCTACTAGTATTAGCCGGTTTTAGGCTTATTACTGTTATTCTTTGCCCGTTGTATGATTTTGGCTTATTTCAGAAATGTGGAGTGATTGGTTTTATTCTAAGGAAGACTCGTATATTGCTAGAGCCTGGCTTGGCGATAGTTCTGTACTATTATGTTTTCAACTTTCGCCTTTCGGGGCTTTGGCTCAACGAGATGGTAAGAATGGTGAAGTATTATAGAGCTGTGATTAAGTAGAATGTTTAGAACTTACGATGAGGTGATGTTAGAATAACTTTGTTTATAATATATATATATATGAAATATTTATATGGTTTATTCAAGATATTGGATGGTAATTTACACCTTTTAGAAGTTGTTAAATTGTTAAATTGATAAATGGGTTTTAAACAAACTCAGAGCACTGGCTGGTCCTTTTAAGCGGTGAATTTAGTAGAAACATTTAGGAGCTGGACGCGGCCAGACTTGAAGTTTACTTGACTTGGAAAATTGTAAATTGACTTTGTATTTGATGTCTGAACTCTTCAAAGGTTGAGCTCTGACTCTAGCTAATTGACGTGTGTCGATTCTTTTAGGGAGGCTGCTTATATTCGCATAGTGCGGACCATGCAGAGTGACTTGTTTTGTCTTCTGAGTTTGCTTATGTTATGTTTCGCGGTTTTGATAACTGACTGTCCGTTGAGATTTTTAGGTAGTGCACGTGGTGTTTTGGGATAGTGAATTTGGTATCCGTGGTTCAAGACTATTGTTTTGGTTCACAGTTGGAGTTCAAGATTAGCATGGCTGGTCAGTCATCAATACCGTAGTTTATTATCAAATGATACAATTTTATAGTTTTAATATATGATGTTGTCTTATGCTAAGGTTCTTATTTTAGTGGAAATGGTAATCATGAATATATGTTATAATTAAGGGGATGGTTGGCTGTTGATGGTGAGATCCTTCTGGGATCGTCACAATACTGGCGCTATCTACGTCGTAACTATCTCGTACTGACGTAACTCCATACAACTTTTGTGTGGTTTCCCGTCTAGTGATTTTATATGGGAATGGTTCTAATGTCAATCTTGGTCTGACGACGACAAAAGGGAAGGAGAAACATTGTACGAGGAAACGGGGTATCAGAATTTGTAGTTAATCATATCTCAGCACTCCGGACACCGATTTATTCGATCTAGGGCTGAAATGAAAGCTGTTCATGCCCACATCCTAGATTAAATTAGTTTCAATTCGTGTATATTGTGAGGTGAAAAAAACGAAGATACTAGTTCGCGGTATAGGTTAGGGTAATTGCCTCTCGGGTATACAGACTCGTTGAGTCTCACGCTTGAAATTTTTTTTTTTTTAATGTACTTGGCGCGAGACTACCGAGTCTCTTGATACATATTTCAAATAAATAAGAACGTGAATTCTCTTGAACGTTCATTCTTTAGGGATAACTACAGACTATACTGATAGAAGACCACAATTCATTAACTGTTAATAAGTCTTCGATTCATTGAGCATTCAACATAGTTGAACTTCATGATCGTTCACTTGATACAACTGGTGCGGTTTGAAGAGAAATACAAGATTTGTTAACCATTAACAAATCTTCATTGGAGACGAAGCAATACACTCAAATAAATGATTTCTTAGCTATGACTAGATGTATATTTGCTTATATACAAATATACGATTCGTTAACTGTTAACGAATTTCATTAACAACAAAGAAACTCTTTTCTCAGTGTTGTTTCGCCACTATAGCACTTTTTTGAGAGAATAGGTTTTTTGTTTAAAAAAGTCTCAGCTTGCCAAAAAAATATTTTTTTTTCATTCACGTGTTATGTCACAGTGGAGATCGGTGGTGGAAGTTGGTGGAAGTTGGTGTAGATTGACGTAGACTGATGTTTATTGAAGTGAAATAGATTTATTTAGATAATCCGTATAGTCGGTGGTTCTAATAGTTGGTACTGAGAGTTGGTTGGTCGCTTATTAGGTTACGAGATAGGTAGTGTGAAATGGGAATAAGTAGTTACGAAGTGAGTGGTTTTAGATTGGAATTGGTAGTGAGTAGTGGAGATGAGGCGTGGAAAAGGTAGACTCGGTTTTGAGAGGGGGTTTTGGGCGAGTTGCACATCCGGTGTCCGTGTGCAACTCGCGTGATTCTAGCGGAAAGCGAGGATCAGGTAATTTGATGATCAGTCGAAAGGAAGTGATGGATCGGGTGGATGTTGGGGAAACGAAGTTGCGACGTAACACCCCCCCCCCCCCCCCCCCATTAGAGGGAACATAGGGGTGCAATACCTATGTTACCATATGCGTAACATAGAGGAATATGTGTGATTGTACATAGTTTTGAATGTAATAAACTTAGTACTAGGTATGATCGTGTGAATAGTCAGTATAACATATCGCATTCTTATTTGGTATGATGTATGATAGTGGACCAAGCAATGTGGTATAAACCTTTATTTTAGTCCGATGGTACATATTGAATTAGGCATGAGGATATCGTGGATATGGGCGTTTAAATAATAGTTCACGTATATATTTATTTCATATTTAACGACAGAGCTTTATTACTTCAACTTACATGTGCGCTCATTGAACAAGAACTGACTAAATCTGGAAGTACACTAGCGACATCTAGTCGCCAACTTAACTAAGACTAGAGTCTTCCGGTTTATGCTAGGGACTTTATTGTCGCGGTTCATACGCCCCTTCAATAAAGTCTTTGTTAGCCCTTTCTGTTCTTAACGCTACTATTCTTAAACTAAACTTATTTTCTTACAGAACTTTAACAACTTTTTTTTTGTTACGGGTTTAGTGAACATGTCTGCAATTTGATTTTCTGCTTCTCTATATTTTAGAGTTATTTCTCCCTTTTCAATTTTTTCTTTGATGAAGTTACACTTTATGTCGACATGTTTCACTCGTTTGTTATTCTCTGGGTTATTACCTAGGCTCAACGCTGCCTGATTATCTATAAATATAGTTACAGGATTGACTTTTGCAATTTTAAACTCATTTATTATTTTCTTAAGCCAACAAGATTCTGCGACTGCATTGCCAAAGGCGATGCATTCGGCTTCTGCGGATGACAGACTTACTGTTGGTTGCTTTTTGGAAGACCATGCGATAGTACAGTTGAACACTTTGAATACAAATCCCGATGTGGATTTCCTATCGTTTACATCGCTTCCCCAATCGGAGTCTGCATAGCCGCGTAACTCATTATTTTCAGTCTTTTTGTACACCAATTTTAAGTCTAGTGTGTACTTAACATATCGTAATACTCGTTTTAAAGCTGTGTACAACGTTTCGTTCGCATAGTTTTGATATCGGCTTATGTACGATACGCTGGCACACAAGTCTGGCCTCGTTCCCAGAACTGCGTACATTAAGCACCCTATAATTTGTCTACACTTTGATTCTATTTGCTTATCACTAATTTGAGGTTTGACATATTGAAATTTATTTTCCATAGGTGTGTGCATTGGCTTACAATCTTTCATGCCGAATTTCTCTAGAATTCGCTCTAGATAATTCTATTGGCTTAACTCGATAGTGCCTCTCTCTAAGTTTTGTTCTACGCTAATGCCCAAATAGTTCTTTATTAATCCTAAGTCTTTCATACGGAACATTTTGTTCAGGTAATCTTTTAAATTTGATATTTCCTTAGGGCTTGTCCCAAATAAGATGATGTCGTCTACAAATAACAATAAATACATTTTACTTTCCTTGTCGCACTTAGTATAGAGACAGAAGTCGTTTTCTGATCTAGTGAATCCTCTCTTAATCATGACATTATCGAATTTTTGATTCCAATATTTTGGCGACCTTTTGAGTCCATAGATTGATTTATTTAACTTCGCAACGGTATTTTCATCATGTTCTATTCCCTGTGGTAACTTCATGTATACTTCTTTATTAATTTCCCCATATAGGAACGCACTGCGCACGTCCATCTGATATACTGGCAATCCTAACTTATTTGCTACAGCTAGCATGATCCGGAAGGTCGTTATTTTAGCTACAGGTGCATATACATCGTATGGTTCAAAGCTTTCGCTTTGCTGAAATCCTTTTGCTACTAGCCTAGCCTTGTACTCTGAGGGATCGTTGAAGTTATCGCATTTTACTCTAAAAACCCACCTTGAATCTATTATTGTCTTATCTACTGGCGCCCGAACTTCTGACCACGTATTGTTTTCCCGCAGTACAGATAGTTCCTTTTCGATAGCCTTTTTCCATTCGTGTGAATGGTCGCTCGCTATTGCTTGTTGGTACGTTCCGGGTTCGCTGTATATACTCACGAAACTTGTTTCGTAATCCTTACTCCACGAAGGTTTCTTAACCACCCGCTTTCCTGGTCCTCTGGGTGTGTTGATGTTTGAGGCTACGACCTCCTCCTCAGATTCTTCCGCCTCCTCCGTGTCATCGATGCATTCCTCAAAGTCGCTGTTATCAGATTGGTTATCCGATTCGCCGTCCACAGATTCATGCTCTGCTATTTCTGGATTATCAACGTTTTGAGTTAGGCTTATTACATTTAAATTTGGGGCCCGTTCTTCCGCATTGGTTTGGCTTGCAAAGACAACGTCTCTTTTTATTTCTATTGTTCTAGAATTTGGAAAGTATACTCTAAAACCTTTCGTATTTTCCCCATAGCCCACAAATAGTCCCTTTTGGCTCTTAGGGTCCCACTTCAGTCTGCGCTGCTTGGGAATGTGCACGTGGACTTCTGATCCAAAGACTTTCAACTCGCTGAAATCATACATTTTACCGAACCATAGTTCATAGGGCGTTTTACCTGGTTCTGCGCTTCTGCCTGTCCGATTCAGCACGAATACGGCCGTGTTGACTGCCTCCGCCCACATTTATTTTTGGATATTCTTTGCCATAAGCATGGCTCTTGCTGCCTCCACCACGGTGCGATTATCTCTTTCTATCTTCCCATTCTGCTCTGGGGTGTACGCCACCGAGGTTTGATGGCGGATGCCTTTGTCTTCTAGAATTTTCCTAAGCTCCTTATTTATAAACTCAGTCCCGTTATCGGATCTAATCGTTTTAACTTTGTTTCCTGTATCTTGTTCTGCCAGGCTTATAAACTGTTTGATTTTGCTTGTTACCTCGTATTTGTTTTTAATGAAATACACATACCTATAGCTCGTATAGTCATCTTTTATGAGTAGAAAGTATTTCGAACCTGCTAGCGACTGTTCTTCCATGGGTCCGCAGACGTCCATGTGTATAAGCTCACACGCCCGAGTCGTTGAGGTTAGGCTTCTTTGGAATGGCATTTTGTGCATTTTTCCTTTTATGCACCCATCACAATTTTTGTTGTCTATTTCATATGCTATTCCGTTTTTGTCCAATAGTCTTTTAACGTATTCACTATTTTGGTGACACATGCGCTCGTGCCATGTTGACAAATTGTCTTTCACTTTACTTACTGCCGCGCACTCACTCGCACTGAATTTCATCACATATAGTTTCTGGCTGCGCTCACCGATGGCTCTAGTTTCACCGTTCTTTACAACTCTACACTGTTCACTATTGAATGTCATGTTGAAGCCTTTGTCCATTACGCTTCTGAATGAGAACAGATTAACAGCCATTCTTGGCACATACAACACATCACTTAGGGTGGTTTCAATCCACTTTGCTCCGTTATAGGCGTTCAATTTCACAGTTCCGCATCCGATTGCTTCTATTTCACTTCCGTCGCCAATGACTATCTTCTTGGGGTTCTGAAGTTCGCTGTATGTACCGAACGCATTCCTGTCGTGGCACATATGCTCGCTCGCCCCGGTGTCAACTAACCAGCTCGTTTTATCTTGGAAGTTTGCTACAAACGCGTTGCTTACATTTTCGTTATTTCTGCGCTGGGGTTCCGCTGCTCTATTCTCACGATTTCGTTGTTTCCAGATGCGCGTTCTGCATTCGCTTATGTGATGTCCTGCCTTTTTGCAATAGTGACATATTCCTTTTGATCCTCGACAATCTTGTTCGTAGTGGCCTAACTTTCCACATGAGTAACACTTCACAGTGGTGTTGTTGTTTCCTTTTGTTTTGCTTGCTAGCGCTGCTGATGTTTCTGTTGCTCCAGCTGAGCTACTTTCCGTTTGCCTTTCTTCTTCTATGAGTAACCTTGCTGTCAGCTCGCTGATTGTTTGATTTTCGACTGGTACCGACTCCCATGCTGCTACGAAGTATTTGTATTTGTCAGGTAGTGACATTATGACCTTTGTTATTATCATCTTGTCGGATATTTCCTCCCCCAGTTGCGCCATCTTGTCTCTGATTTGTTCGAGCTTCGCGAAGAACGTTGATATGCTTTCTTCGTACTTCAGCGAAAAGAATTTTTGTTGTTCCAGGTGCAGGGATGTGGCCGATTGTCTCTCGAATACTGACATTAATTTTGACCACATTTCGGCCGCGGTAGATGTGGTTATTATGTGTACTATGACGTTCTCTTGGATATGTGTTACAATCATACCTTGGGCCTTTCCATCCCTGGCTACCCAGTCCGCGTGGTTGGCGGCTGCCTGTGCTGACCTGGGTTCAATTCCTGCGACCAAGTTATAGTATCCCATAGCTTGTAATAATATCTTCATCTGGAACTTCCAGACGTTCCAGTTGCTGGCACCCTCTAATTTGATGCCCGTACTCAAAGTTATTCTCTCCATTTCTTGCTCATTCCTTTCCACCTTCTACACGTGAACGTTACAACCGGCACTTGTCACGCCGTCGACCACCCGATTTTTTTTTTTTTTTTCTTATTATCCGCGATTTTCTAAAACATCCGCATTATCTGGGCCCATAACCTATTGAATTAGGCATGAGGATATCGTGGATATGGGCGTTTAAATAATAGTTCACGTATATATTTATTTTATATTTAACGACAGAGCTTTATTACTTTAACTTACATGTGCGCTCATTGAACAAGAACTGACTAAATCTGGAAGTACACTAGCGACATCTAGTCGCCAACTTAACTAAGACTAGAGTCTTCCGGTTTATGCTAGGGACTTTATTGTCGCGGTTCATAGTACATATATGTATTATGTGTTGACTATGGCAGGATATGTATTATTTTTAAATTTAGGGTTGCATCTTGATAATATTGGTAGTGACATAGAGTGAGCTTATGGTCTAGGAGAAATATAACATAATGCTCAAGCTTAATGTTATGAGATAACAATGCGTATAAAGGTCATATTAATAGTGAAGAGTGTTGTAATTCTACTAATTCTACTCCCTTTTTACTATATAGTTATGTTAGATATAATCCTACTAATTCTATTCCCTTCTTTTTACTATGCTTTATATGTTTCATACATTTTTTTTTTTTTTTTTTTTATTCATTTTTATTTCCCAATTCTTATCTACTTCTTATTCCATAGTATATCATTATCCTCATTTTATAGCTTATCATCTATAGATCTGTTTAGATCCACTTTCTAACACTAAACAATGCTGACATACGTATCGTTTATTCATTATATTCAGGCAATACCATTGACTTGTTTTGGACTTACTTAGAAACAATCTGTAATTTCCCTGATTTCCAGGGGATGTGTAAATGTTTTTATGTGCCCTTTGGTTTTAGTTAGTTTAGGTTCTACCGTCGGAAGCGGTGGCGGCAATGATTCCAAAGGGACATTATGTATTGCATCGTCAGTTTCGTGAGTCCTGGTATTGAAATGTGGGTGTACAATCTTGAGTTCTACCGGTGGTTCGCGGAAAGTGCGTTTAGCATATCTGTTACGTTTCCGTTTTTGACACGAACAAGCTTTGATGAGTTTGAAAATTGTGGAAAATGCCGAAAATCTGTACATAAAGTATACTACTCCTATTGAGCCTAACCCTATTCCCGCAAGCGCAAAGGCACTTTTCAAGCTTCCTGTTTCTTGCCTGGCGCGATGGTGTGTGGTTATCTCCGTTGCTTGTTTAATGATTTCTTTCAGCGCAACACTATTGGCTCTCAAATGGTCCGTATTTAAGTGTAATGGCTTATATGTGTGAAAAATCGGTATCGATGACAGGTTTGTTGAATAATTCCTGTTAAGGTCGTCATATATTTCCGAAAGGTTAAGCGTGAAATCTGTAATACAAGCTCGGTGTTCGGAAGATACGTAGGTATTTGTTGTTGTTAGTGTTAGCGATTGCGAAAATGCCTTGCACTGGGTATCTAGACGTAATATTCCAGTGCCGTACAGCGTGATGCGGTCAGAGTTTGTTTGTACGCATGTTACGTGTAAAACCTCAGGTTTCGATAAGGAATAGATCCATGTATTTGGTGTTTGTAGTGTGGACCAATATGGCCCGTCAAAGGACGTCATTCTGATATTGCAGGTGCTTAAGTCAATAGGTGGGTTATTCAGGAATGATGTGACCTCACATATTTGATGATTGTTGGTACGGTATAACGGTTGGTGTTGTTTGCATATGTATACACTTTGTGAAACCTTACAGTGTGTTAAATCCGTTTCTGTTATCTGGAAATATGAACTGCGGTCCAAGCTTATCGTGAGGTAGTCTGAGCTTGGAATTATACACGCGAATTTATTTTGTGAGCGGTCGTAGTTTTGTTTGACTGGTATTGGGAGTAAATGATAAAGATGGAATATATCTTCATTCAGTATCGGTATTGAAATGATATCCTCATTAAAAATTCTTAGTATTCTGTTGTTGGGAGAGGTCACCGTATTCGTTGAAAAAGAAATTGTAGCGTCTTCGTTACGTAAAAATGTCATGCTTAATATCCCTGCGTCTTTAATGGGAAATGAATCATCTACTATATGGAACTCGTGGGTATTGTTCCCGACTTGGACATCCATTGCTCCCAAAGTCTCTGTTGTGTCATCTGTAATGCTTATCATTTTGATTTTGTCGGGTCACATACGTGTATCATTTTTTACCGCGCCGCGCTTTATTATGTTTATATCGGCTCCAGTGTCAAGAAGGAATGTAGTGGTTTCGTTCATGAGTTGCGGAGTTGATACCTGAGTCTTGGGCGTGTGCAGAGAGGACGTTGTTAATACTCGACAAGTGTCGACATGAGCACCGTGATTTCGATAAGATAACGGAATTGTACCTGTGTTTTGTGAGAACATTTGATTGGTTTCAAGACATATAGTCATATTTTCAGATCGTAAAAAGCCTGCGCTTAAAATTCCGTCTTCTTTAATCGGGAATGAATTATCTACCAAATGGAACTCATGCCGTGTTCCGAAAAATTCCAGATCGATACTTCCTAGAGTTTTTACAAATCCTTCACCTATTCCCCAAATGTTTCGCGTGTCCGTTGGTGTAAAACGAGTGTCTAGTGAGAGGACTCCGACTTTAATTACGTTAATATTCGCACCCGTATCTACTAAAAGTGAGGCAGTTTTTCCCCGAATTTGCTTTCATTCAATGACAATTACTGGTGAACCGAGAAGTGATCTTCCATCATGCCCGGACGCTCTTCGTCGACTCGGGATGTCGCGGCGTCCGTGCGAAATTCCCGCTGCTCGTTTAAATCGTCATTAGTTTGTACTGCGTTACCGCCTACCGCAACATTTATCTGCGCGTTTCTTTGCTGATTGGATACGTGCTGTCCATAATTTCGGCTATTATAGTTACGATTGCTGCCATTAAATCGGTTGTCCGGTCGTCCGCGTGGATTATCATTCCATTGTCGGTTATATGGTTGCGCGTTACCTGGTCCGCGGTTGTTCTGTTCGCGTTGATTGTATTGTGTATTCTGAGGATTGATACTGGGAATGTTGGATGGGGGATTTCTTTGATTCTGCGGTTTCCGCACGCGGCATTCATCAAATGTGTGACCAATTATTTTGCAAAACGTGCAGTACTTGCCGGCACGTTCTCTGGGTCCACAGATGTCAATGGTATGGCCTGACCTTTTACAATAATTACAGTAGGGTCTATCTTGAGACTCTGGTCTCGAATTGCGTTTTGGATAATGTTTGCTTGCATAGTCTGGCATCAGGTTGACCTCGTGAGACGGTCTTAAGGTTTTTCTTTCGTCTACGAACTTTTCAAACCGTATTGCTAGATCTATAGCTTCGCGTAATGTCCCCGGCTTTTCGTAAGTTACTCTTATTTCGAGCTCGTCTATCAAACCTTTCATGAATGATCGACCAGCTAGATCTTTTATGAATTTATTTGTCATAACGACGAGCTCTGGATTATCTGAATTTCCGGAGATTTCTAATGCCGTCTCGACGAGTCTTTCCATCCGCATGCCGTATTCTAATACACTCTCGACCCGGTTCTGCACTGCTCGCGTGATTTGCGCCTGTACGTCCGGTAATAACTCCTTCGGCTTATATGCCCGCTTTAAGTCTTTTAATAGGTCATCCAGCGATGTTAAACTCGTTTTTTGTATATACTTTTCTGCGGCGCCTTCTATTTTTAGGAATACGAGATTTGTAAATAGTGGCAAATCTCGCGCCTGAATTGATTGTTTAATACTTTCGACTTTTCGAATAAATGAATTTACTGGCATGTTAGTGCCATTGAAATTTGGTATTAGGCTGGTATTCATAGTCAGGTCTTGAGACCGAAATCCATCAAGACGGTCTTAAGTCGGCTTCATACACGACTTGATTGGCGGAGAGCCGGTCTTGAGACCGTCTAGAACCACGCCGGTCTCAAGACCTGACTATGAATACCAGCCTAAGACTTATCACCGCTTGCAGTGACAGATACGGGCAGTTAGTGTTCCCGGCGTTAGACTCTTCACCTTGAGACATTTTTACTATAATTTCTACGCTTATAATAACCTATCTAAGACTTACAGAATGGTGAGCACTACGAACGTTGATCCGCTTAGCTGCATCCCCAGGTTGCAGTTCAGGAATATGATGAATACGGAATGGGTCTGCGCAGGGTGAGACGTGTCCAGGGGTCGCAGAGTCGACACTTCGCTGAGCCTTCGTAGATTCGTAGATTATTTCTTCGTAGAGATTCGTAGATTAGTAGATTCGTAGATTACTTTCTTTGTAGATATTCGTAGATTATTTTCTTTGTAGAGATTCGTAGATTATCGAAACAAGGGTGCAGAACGAACGGTAAGAGGAAATTTTAAGATGTGCACGATATCAGTGTAACTCGATAACTATAGAACTGTTCACTTTTTAAACCGTCTATACGTCTTGTGTACGATTCACTGATTTGGGCGATAGATACATAGTCCTTGAGAAGTTGTAATTTTCACTTCAAGAAGAGAGGTTTCTGCTTCTACCAGCTGTGACGTAAATCAGGAGTTTCGCTAGGATTGTAGCTTTGTTGAGTTCTATGAGTTCGTACCTCGTTTTTACATCCAAGGATAACCGGTTTTAAGTGGTAGACGATTTTTGCACTATAATAGACCGGTAAACGAGGGGTTTCGCTGCCACCAATTTGTTATGTCACAGTGGAGATCGGTGGTGGAAGTTGGTGGAAGTTGGTGTAGATTGACGTAGACTGATGTTTATTGAAGTGAAATAGATTTATTTAGATAATCCGTATAGTCGGTGGTTCTAATAGTTGGTACTGAGAGTTGGTTGGTCGCTTATTAGGTTACGAGATAGGTAGTGTGAAATGGGAATAAGTAGTTACGAAGTGAGTGGTTTTAGATTGAAATTGGTAGTGAGTAGTGGAGATGAGGCGTGGAAAAGGTAGACTCGGTTTTGAGAGGGGGTTTTGGGCGAGTTGCACATCCGGTGTCCGTGTGCAACTCGCGTGATTCTGGCGGAAAGCGAGGATCAGGTAATTTGATGATCAGGCGAAAGGAAGTGATGGATCGGGTAGATGTTGGGGAAACGGAGTTGCGACGTAACACACGCTTGTAAAAAGCTCTTAAAATCCAGTTCAAAATCAAAAAAGCTGTTTTTTTGGCCGTTGCCCAAATTTTGAACAAAAATTCGATACTTTCTTAGAAAAGCTGAGAAAATTTCACATGGACCACGTAATTTTCAGAGCGAGATCTCGATAAAAACACGAGAAATGAATTAATGAACGAAAATTGGAGGAAATTTTCAATTGATTTCCAGATTTATTTCATATATTTATTCCAATTTTTGTCCATTAATCCTCCGCTTTTCTAAGAAAGTATTGACATTTTTTTCAAAATTTGGGCAACGGCAAAAAAACAGCTTTTTTGATTTGAAACTGAATTTTAAGAGCTTTTTACAAGCGTGAATGAAAAAAATATATCATTTTTGGCAAGCTGATACTTTTTTAAACAAAAAACCTAGTCTCTCAAAAAAGTGCTATAGTGGCGAAACAACTACAAAAAAAAAAATGATTAAGACAAGAAGTATAAAACTATATGAAATACCCCATATAATAACTTCTGAAATAAAAGGGATAAAAATCTAAAAAAAATTGGGTAGTTGTTTTTGGATGAGGACTTTCAGCATACAAAATTTCGAAAAGATCTGAGAGGGTGAGGCCGGATCCGACGTCCAGAATTGGTGGACTTGCTCATATACCAGGTGATTCCTCGCTTACATCTCAGTCATTTGGGTTGCGGACCGTCATATCCCTACAATGTATATCTATATATATGATGTATATAAATGTACAACTCTGTGTTCAGACGGTCTGCTACCCACATCACTGTGATATAAGCGAATAATCACCCGGTATACATTGTAAGGATATGACGGTCCGCAACCCAAATGACTGAGATGTAAGCGAGGAATCGCCTGGTAGTGTATTTCCTTGACCGTGGTGGTATTCGCTCAGTGCGAAGTCATGGTAGGGGTAGCAAAAGCGATACCAGCGCAAGCTGCGGATAATTCAAGCATTTTGGGGCGATATTTTGTCATTTTAGCGTATCAAATACACGTGTAAATTTGAATTTTTTTTTTTAAATAGTTAAAAACAATACAATAAGCAACCGGAGCTGCTGTGTTGTACGTTGTAAAAATACCAGCAGAAACGACAGTGTATATTTCATAAATTTCCAGTAGCAAAATAGAAATTCAATTAGAGAAATAAATGGATAGCTGCAGTAAGAAGGGAAAAGTAGCTACACTGTTGGAAAAAATGTGTTAATTTTAACATTTTTCTAAAGTCCCAGGAGGTCCACTCTAGAATTTATGTCATTTTGACACAAGCAGCTAATGTTCAGAGTCAACAAATGAATTATGTTAAAGATTCAACACAAATATAACACACAATTTATATCGTAACGACATTTTCAAAGAGTTGTTTCAACATCACCATAAAGTAATTAAGAATACATTTGAATACTCAAATTAATAAAATTGGATGTTAATTCAACGGTCGAAGAAAGTGAAGTATACACATCTCAAATGTTGAGGCTAACTAATGATGAATGTACTAATAACTTTAATTTAATGTTGATTTGAAACTAAAAAATGTGTTACTTGGACTTATCAAATCAGTTATTACTATATTATATTGAAAGTCACTTTATGACTTATAATTTGAGTTAACTTAACGTTTCGCACAATATATTGTACATGCCAGGAATCGGATGTGGTGGTATGGGATGCACATTAATTAAAATGTTTGTTTTTAAATATTTTATTAAAAAATCGTAAAGTTATATTATTAATAAATTAACAGCAACGGCGACGTAAAAAAGCAAAGGCGTTGGCGGAAATGACTATTCAGATAATCATTTAGTACTGCAACGTCATCTTATCGCTTTCGGACATCAGACCAGCTTCAGGCTTCAGAAACGATCATAGCAAGGTCTGAGTGCGATCCCACGTGCGGATACGTCAATTATTATCCGCGATCGAGTCCAAAGCGGTAATATCCTCATCCGGAATTGATACCCTGTCAAAAAAAAAAAAAAATACGGACGCAGTCCACGCCAAAGATTTCGTCTCCAGAATTGATTAAATAAATTGATATTATTATTAAATGAACAGCAACTTACCCTTTGAAAGGTTTCCTCGCCGACACTGCGTTTTTACTGTGATTGGACACTCCGAACAACACGACACATGGAACGCAACAGCCTTTGTGGGACTGAGAAACGTGTTAGAACATCTCGAAAACTGCGAGACTTCGTGCAACATCACGTTATTTGTAACCGCCCTTGTGATTGGCATTTTCCAGTGAAGCAGCCAATCATATCACAGTAAAAGAAACTACCTATCACTGACAATGTTTCAACGATCGTTATATTCAATCTTTGAATAAAATCTAACAAACTTGTGAGTTGAATCAATTATCCACGTCTCATCAACGAACTCAGGCAACATATTCCGGATTGTTGAATCAACAGAAATTTCTTGTCGTTTTGTAACATGAAATTTCAAGTTATACGATGAATAATATTTTTGGTTGTACTAATAAAACTACATAAAACTAACATATACAATTCGTCGAAATTATTTCACACTTTCATTCTGTTGAAAAATTTTAGTTAGTTGAATTGAGCGTTTGACACATTTCCGCAAACCAACATAAATACAAAATGTAAAATTAACTGTGAAAAAATTCAATTTTTGACACAAAAATTTTAACATGGAGAAAATTCAACATTAACACAAATTATTTCCAACAGTGTACAATGCGTGGTTGATTCTGTTCGTATAATGAAGTTGGCCCCACAGTCGTCTGTCTCGGTTCTTCTATATGTAATCATGGAGGATAGAAAGAGATGGAAGACTGGTGCTAACTTCATTCGGACCAGAATCCAATACGCTAAGGCCTAAGCCTACTACGATAACCTTTATTTTTGTAACAACGGTCATGTCAAATCACATTCAACGATGTAGTGTGAGGTGTACATGGACTGATTTTTATTAATTATACTCACTTTTCCTTGGCTGAAGTGATAACAATATATAATAATAATGAATGCATCTTTTCACGTGTTTGATAAATCCATATACTTTTATTATTACCAAAAAATAAATAGTTTAATTACGAATTCTATTAAGAATCATACTGTCAATATACGCAAATATCGCCCTAAAGTTCATGCATTAGTTAGCGCTGCTGTCACGCACGGAGCCAATACACGGAGAGAATTTTTCTAGGAGAGATTCCCATACTTGCTGGTGAATGAGGTATATACTGTAACGAGCAGTTTTCTACGGGTAAATACGCGATAGAACAACTAATCTCGCACAAAGCGTCCCAACGTCACGAACGATACCTAGAAAAATCAAAAGGGTTGGGCGCCAGGCACGAAACCGTGCCGAGGTAACGGAAACTGAAAAAAAAAGAAAACGAGAGACGGTATTGGCCGGCTAAACCAGGGAGAGGGGAACGTGGGGGCGACGAAATAAACACTATCAAGTACGGTATTTAGCAGTCAAAAACTTAGCGCAGATTTATTCAGCCTTCGGCAGCGAGACCGTACGGACGTACGGGATGGATGTACAAAAAAAATATAAAAGAAACCTCTATTAATCAAAGAAAATCGCTAGATTAGTCGGTACGGAATATAAGCGGGCTTGATAGCCGCAACTCATGCATACAATCGCAACGGAACCTAATAAAACTATACAGTGGCTGTAAGCAACCCAAAAGGCACGATATTAAAGAAAAAGTGAAAATTATAAAGGTAGTCTAACAAATCAAAGAAAATAGAAAAGAAAAAAAAAGGTTTAGCTCCGGTGGAACGCGGCAGGCTTGAACCTGCGACGCGTCGATATACAGGACGGCAGGATAGACAGCTGATCCGGAGCTAGGCGTCAGGCTCGCCGTAGAGAACGGCCGACGTTCGCGACGAGACGGCAGGAGGGGGAGGGAACACACAGACGACACACTAAGCCGTTGCTAGAGCAGCTGAGGCGTTGCGCACACCGCTGCGCCGTCACTCCTACTCTAGCCGGTTGTCACACACACACTCAAGGCTCACTCGTAATTAGTCCGGCCGTATGCCAGCTTCGCGTTTGCGAAGAGTGAGCCGATTATATCTCAGGTAACTTATAAAAGAAACTATCGCAGTAGTAAAGAACGCTTAATAAAGCTAAACGGGTAAAGAAAGATTCCGCAATTTAGATATTTGCAGGTAACCCCAAGGCAAGGAGGAACAGTCAACAAGTACAGTTAGATATCTATGAAAAGCAATCAGCAACAAAATATTGACGGAGAATCAATATAGAAATATAAATTAATACAGGTAAGGTAATAAGCAAATAAGCAATATTTGAAGTTAACAGAAATCACATCTGATAAAGTTGAGGCTACCTATAGTATTTCACACCCTATACTAGTAGTATTGGTGACTGCGACAACCCGTCAACACGAGATATTGGCCAAGCGAAGTCTCGCAGCACTAGTGAATGACCAGAAAATATATCGCACAACTAGGCTGGGTAAAGAAAATCACGCAGACGGGTGGTCGTAGCCTAGGCGAAAAAGCCTACCTTTATCTGGCTCGATACGGGACGGCAGGATCCACACACGCACGCACACACTATGGCTAGTCGCCGGTAACGTACACGGCACAGGCCCCAAGAAGCCGGCACCAACTGATTAAATAATATTTTAAAGCCCTCAGGCCGTAATTAAGCACTACTGTATTAATCTACGCAGAGTAGGTAAGGTACACTATAAGATATAGACAATCTTAAAGCTAGCAAAGCAAGTAAAGACAAGGTATCTGTAATTGAAGGTAAAGTGAACAAAAGCGTGAAAGCTGCGAAAAATGGCGATAAGATAGTGGGAGGAAGCCGGTCATTCCGGAAACGTCCTGGAAGCTCGGCATGATCAGATGGCGCCTCAAGAGTTGGGGGAGGTAGCCTTTCCATACACGACGAGTTCACTGTACCGACACCTGTCAGGCGGTTGACGATGACCGTTGCGGGAGGTACGGGGACGGGAGGCAGCGTCAGGCCGGGAGGTGCGGCCCTCTCCCGATCGGTAGACAGATTTCGGCTAGCAATTAGCGTCGGTACAGATACTACCGTCGTGACTTCACGGGCGTACCCCCCCGTACGGCACTCCCTCGGCGTCCCTCGACGATCTTGGCGTGCGGTGGGTACCTGTAAACGTACAAAAGCTTACGGCAGACAGTGGCTTAAACTAAATAATGAACCTTTTGCCTTGGGGTCGGTAAAAAGAATAGACGCACACAACACTAAACAGATATTCGGACGCTCCGCGGGGAGGAAGGAGCTGGTCAGTGGCGGATCTAAATCCACCACGTTACAATACTAGACATTGCACGAAATTTGATACAAAGTATAGGAAAAAGTAGAAGGAAAAATCGTTGATATACCATTAAAAATATTACTGTTCTCAATACTCGGTGGGACTTTTTCCTATACTTTGTATCAAATTTCGTGCAATTTCTAGTATATACCTCATTCGCCAGCAAGTATGGGAATCTTTCCTAGAAAAATTCTCTCCGTGTAGAAGAAAGATAAAGTCGTGGGTGTAACGGTCAAATTTAATTTATTTAGGCTGATGACGTTTCGGTCGGAGCACGGCCGACCATCTTTAGATCTATGAAAATGATACATATTTAGGTAAAAAAAAAAAAGAACATTTCGCATCGTAGCTTCACAAGTTTAGATCTATGACAGATATACATGTTTAGGTAAAAAGGAAGAACACTTCGTATAGTAACGTAACAAGATTGAAGTGTGTGAACATCAATGTTGAGGTGTCACATTTCATTTGATACTCATAAATCTTAACCTAATTAAAATAGATAGGTGAAATAATAAAATAATAAAATTAAATTAGTCACGTATATGTATTGTATACACCCAGAAAAATGCCCTACTCGCGAAAACTAAAATTCATTTGAATGAATGCATATCGTTTATTCATATCAAAATTCGCGGCAGCGAATCGCCGCCAAGTACTTTCGGCGGCGAGCGCCAGCTGAGAATCATTCACCCGGGGCAACTACTTATACTTGTAATCGTTACGTCATATCTCGCAAACTACTGCATTTTTTTCGATTGAATTCATGAGACCATAAGTCCCAGTCCCCACGGCCCAGTTTTAAAAACTTGGGCCGAATCGGTCAAGTGGTTGCTGAGATATTGCCCTCCAAAGTTGATGAAAAACGTAGGATTCTTCTTCTTCTTATTCTTCTTCTTCTTCGTCTTCTTCTCCGGTCAAGTTTTTCGCAGACACTTTCTTGCAACACCTATATCTCCCGATCCGATTCACAGATCAACGTGAGATTTAAAAGGAGGATTATCTCCATCATCATCTCGACCCCTATTGATCCTGACAAGAATCGTACAACACAATACAAAGATTGACTCCAAATAATCGACAAGGTGATGGATGACGTCATGAGTTTCGATTCATTTATAAAAAAATCGATATGAAATATTATTATATATATGGGGTATTCTCGCTCATCCGGGACACTTTTTTGCGCATTATTCATCGATTATAGTGCCACGCAAGATTTTGGTACTTGGCCAATCCCTAACACCAAATCCGGAGTCATACCCCCCGATTTCAACTGGTTCAGAAGTTATTAGACTTAAAAAATATGAGAATAGTAGATTACGATACAAGTGCGCGAAGTATGTGAGGATCACATACGCGCACGTGTGTCGTATACTATTTTTTGTAACACTGTATGGAAGTTCGCACTTCGTGTACACAACACGCGGTGACGATACCCCAACCTGAATGTTTCGGACAGCTGAGAGCGTGATTGTAGTCACCACTTGTTTCGTTCTATGGCGCATAGTTACGCTCGTTTCGCTCGGATTAGCGTTAGGTAATAAACATTACCTAATAGTTTTACGACATTACTCAACAGTTTTGGATTTGTTGGGGAATCGGCCGCCTCGCGCACTGCTTACGGCGCGCGAAGTCGAACTTCCCATGCATGTGTTACAAAAAATCAGTTTTCGAGCGCACCGCGCTATCTTCAAACGTACGTATCTTTGGTACACAGGATCCAAAAAATATTTTCAACCAGTGCGGTAGAATCAGAAAACTCCCGCCTTTTACGCTGTAATATCCACGATTTTCGACAAAACATTTTTGCCGACGACTTTTACAATTTTAACAAGTACACTATCGAACTATTGCAAAAGGCTCAAAACAGAGCCATGAGGGCCATTTGAAAATGTATTAGATATATGCCGATCAAAGAAATGTTGTCAGCCCTATGTTTCATGTCGGTCGAAGAATGAATAAGGTTAAATTTATGTATACTAGTATATAAGATCAAAAACAGAACGGTGCCCAAATACTTGTGCAATGAAATGAGGCATATTGAGGATACTCACCAATATGAAACGAGACAAAGAGGCAATATCCAAGTCAATAGATGTAAGACGATTACCGGTCAGAAAACACTGGTGTATAGGGGGTACCAAATGTACAACAACCTACCGGAGGAAGTCAAATCAGCGAAAAGTGTAGAAGCTTTTAAACGCAGATTAAGAGAAGGCAGGGGAGATGCAATAACTACTGGAAGAGGGAAATGTAAAAATGGAATGTATATAGTATTAAGTAGTAGGATGAACTGTAAATTATTTTATAAGTAGCAAAGATGCTAAATAAATCATATCTATCTATCTATCTATCATCTTACTCTCACTCTCACTCTCACTCTCACTCTCACTCTCACTCTCAAGTCTTGTTCTCAAGTCAAGTTCTATCAAGTCTACCCCTTCTCTCGGAGTTTTCAAAAGCAGTTTGTTCGCTTATTTGCGCGAGTCGGAACTGGCTTGCTGGCCTACTTCGTCGGAAGGGACGTCGGCACTGTGGTGGTGTAGGCTAGCCTCCGCCTGGCATTTATTGTGTGCGTTGTGCCTTTGAGTATTGTTTTTATTTGATCGAGTGAGAGCGTTAGTTCTTAATGATTTATCTCTGTATTCTTTTGTTTATTACTATTGACATTAAGTTTTTTCTATTTCATTTTATTTTATTTTATCCTAAGCTGTACCTGTTACATTTTATATTGTTTACCTCATCGGTTGATCATAATTTGTCCCATGGTGGAACCAGGACATTAATAAACTATCTATCTATCTATCTCACTCTCACTCTCACTCTCACTCTCACTCTCACTCTCACTCTCACTCTCACTCTCACTCTCTCTCTCTCTCTCTCTCTCTCTCGATAAGATCCTCTCTCTCAGATCTTCTACAGTCGCTATTATCTTTGCTCCGTAATTTTTGCTTAATTTCTGGTGTTTAAAGTGCCCGTTCAACTTCGTGTTTTGTGCCATAGGACGTCTCAAGTGATCTTTCGCGGGCTGACGTTTTTGTCTGTTGCTCTTTCCTGCATCCAAAGTGCATTTGTCGCGTTTTCTGATTTTTCCGTTGAGTTTTTTGTTCTCTGTGCCTGGTGTATATATCTTCGCTTTCGTTTAGTGTGTGGGTGTGACATGACTCTGGATTAATATTTGTGATTGGACTTTGCCTGTGAGTGATTTTGGACTTTGCCTGTTCTGCTTGGTGATCACAGCCAAATCTGCCTCCCCTCTCCGCACCTCGTTCAACCGCCGCCAAGCCTATTCTGCCTCGTTCTGTGTACTGTCTCTAGCTTAACCATGGCGGACCCAGCTGTTGATCTCCAGACGCAGCAAACTGTCAGATTTTGCAAGGGTTGCAAGAAGGAAGTGAGATCTCCGGTTCATTGCTACAAATGCAGTGGCTACTATCACCTTAGCTGTGGTCAATTGACGAAGATGACGAAATCAAATGGCAGGTCGGCTCCCACATGCAAACAGTGCGTTACTACGGCTGCTGCTCTTGCTGCTTCAAGTGCTCTCACTGCTGCTACCGTTGCCCCTACTCCTGTAGGCGTACTACCTGGTGTAGGTGCTGCGGTTCAGTCGCCTACTTGTGATGCCGGCTTGTCATCCACGCGGTCCCCTACTCTTGACGAAATCCTAGCGGCAGTCAAAGCTAGTTCCAAATCGCTGAATGCGAAAATCGATGGAAGTTCCAAATTGCTAAATGAAAAAATCGATGGACTATTAACTCTTCCAGCCAGGGTTGATGATCTTTCTTCCAAAGTCGATGAGCTGTCGAAATCTACTACAGACCTTGTGGCGGAGCTCAGTGGCAAAGTGGAGACTCTTACTACCCAAAATCTTGTGCTCACGGCGAGAACTGAAAACCTGGAGGCAGCGCGAGCGGCGGATGCCGCTGAGATTGCTACATTGGCTAGTCGAGTAAAGGCTCTGGAGCAAAATGCGTTAAGTCGAAATTTAATGATTGCCGGCGTCCCTCAGCTGGCGGGCGAAGACCTCTCGGCTATTTTCCGCTCTGCTATGGCATTGCTTTCGGCCACTGTTGCGGATACAGATGTCGTCGAGATTGTTCGTGTCAGGAGCAATAGGGTCACAGACAAGCCACCTCTAATGCTAGTCAGGCTGCAGTCGGTTTACTGCCGAAATCGCATACTTGCAGCCAAGCGATCCCATGGCCATCTATATGCGGATGAACTCGGGCTGGCAGGTGAGCATCCGCATAGTCCGGTATTCATCAACGAGCATCTCTCTTCGGCGGTGAGCGCGCTTCTGGGAAAGGCGCGAGAGCGTGGCAGACAGTGTGGCTACAGTTATATCTGGGTAAAGAACGGGACAGTTACGGCAAAGCGTGATGCGGAGTCGGAGCCCATTGCCATTCAGTCAGAGGCAGATCTTGCCCGTCTGACACCCAACGCTTGACTACCTGCGAGGTCATCGGCTGTTCCTGTTGCTGGTGTTCGTGTTGGTCCTCCAAGTTCCTCTGCTCATCAACTGAAGATCGCTAGTCTTAATGCAACCTTATTGTTAGGGCACATGGACCTGATCAAACAGCAAATTGCAGAAAAGTCTTTTCATATCATAGCGGTTACGGAAACGTGGTTGCGTCCAGACATTCCGGATGCCGCTGTTGCTATTAGTGACTATTCCTTCGTGCGCAACGATAGGGTGGGAAAAAAGGCTGGTGGAGTAGGAGTATATGTGCATAAATCGCTGAAATGTAAGATTCTTGCCTCCTCACCCCCCCTTTTCTCTAACGCTCCTGAGTTTGTAATGTTAGAAATTAAGCATGTTCGCGAAAAGATTCTGTTTGCGTGTATTTATCGTCGGCCTAAGGGTATTCTGCTCGATGACTTCATTGGCCAGTTTTCAAATTTTTCCCTTGGGTACAGCAATATCGTTATAACCGGGGACCTAAATTGTGATCTTTCTGGGGTAACCTTTGAGCCTAGATATCTTCGTGACTTTATATTTAGTCATTCACTCTTTCTTGTTCCCCATGGTAACACCCACCATACCACAAGCTCCGATACCTGGCTTGATGTTGTAATTCTCGAGTCACCCGACAGCCTGGTTTCCTTCACTAAATCCTCAGTTCCTTTCATAGCAGGCCATGATCTCCTCGAAATTGTCTATAAATTCCCTGGTCCTAACATCACTAGTAGTAGTTATAAGTGTTGGGATTTCCGAAATTGCAATGGTGCGGCTCTTGGAGACGCTTTAGCCCTCAATATTGCTGGTTCTGTACCAATGGTACTTGACAATTTGGATCTCCATGCTGAGGCGCTGTGTGACTCTGTCATCATGGCTTTAGATATCCATGCGCCTGTACTCTCTCGTGTTGTCAGGAAGCCCCCAGCTCGGTGGCTTACCTCGGAAATTAATCAGCGTATTAGCCTGCGAAACAACCTCTATACAAGGGCGAAGAGGCTAAATAGTAGTGTTATTTTTAGTCAATATCGCAGTTTGCGTAGTGCTGTCAAGCTAGAGATTAAGCGTGCGAAAGACACCTATTTTAAGAGCTGCTTATGTAACTTATCGGATGCGTCGGGAGTGTGGTCGGGACTTAGGCGTTTGGGACTTCTAGTTAATGCAAATGCATCAGCCTCACCGTTTTGTCATTTTTCGGCTCAGCAGCTAAATTCCTATTACGTTTCAGTGACAAGTGCTCACCCATCTTGTACCCCTGATGATTTGTCACGGGTTTTAGCGCAACAATCGGCTGTTCAATGTGAATTCTCATTCGCACCAGTTCAGGCTGACAAAGTCCTCCAGATCTTGTCTACCTATATTAGCAAGTCTCGTGGGCGTAGCCCAGACGGTATAAAGTTGAGCTATATCAAAGATCAGCTGCATGTTCTTGTTCCGCATATTACGGCTCTGTTCAATGCATCATTAAGATTCTTGTTGTTTCCCGACATCTGGAAGAAAGCCTACATAATCCCTCTAAACAAGCTGACACCTCCGAGTTCCGAATCTGACACTAGGCCGGTAGCCAATCTCTCGCACCTTGCTAAGGTGCTTGAAAGAGTCGTGGCGAATCAAGTGACCTCCTATTTGGAGCAAAACTGTATTTTTGACCCTGCGCAGTCTGGGTTCCGTAAGTTTCATAGTACACAAACGGCCTTGCTTAGAGTCCTTGATGATGTGAGGAAGGCCATCGACTGTCGCTGCGTTACTGTGCTCCTTCTATTTGATTTTAGTAAGGCTTTTGATAGCATTAAGCATAGTTTGCTGCTGACCAAGCTCAAACGTTATGGGTTCTCTAATGATGCAGTAAAGTGGTTCTACTCTTATCTGACTGGTAGGTCACAGTCAGTGCGGGACCCAGATGGTGGTCATTCCAGCTTTCTTCCCAACCTCTCTGGAGTACCGCAGGGCTCTGTTCTTGGTCCTCTCCTCTTTCTCCTGTTCATAAATGACATTGGGCTCTGTCTGAGGCACTCTCATCACTTGATTTTCGCGGATGATCTACAAATTTATTTGCATGTGCCGCCTAGTGAAATTCTCTCGGGTCTAGCCAAAATAAATGTCGATGCGGAGGCAGTCTCAGACTGGGCCGGGGAAAACGGCTTGCGGCTCAATGTTGGAAAGACCAAGGCGATAATTCTCGGCAGTTCAGCATTTGTTGACCAGCTGCGTCGCGCGAATTTACCTCACATTGTCATTAAGGGCATGGTCGTTCCCTACGTCGACACGGTTCGTAATCTGGGTGTGATGGTCGCCGCTGATCCTTCCTGGAATGTTCATGTTTCGCTGGTTTCCAAAAGAGTGCATGCGGCGCTGCACAGGCTAAAGCGTCTCAGTGAGCTCCTCTCTCCTCAAGTGAAGACTACGCTGGTCTCTGCTCTTATCCTACCGCACCTTGACTACTGTGGTCTGGTGTTTCATGATGCTACAGATTATTTAGATGTGAAGCTACAGAGGCTAGTAAATTGCGGGATAAGGTTTATTTTTCGCCTGAGGAAGGACGTGCATATAACTCCCCATAGGCATAAGCTTAAGTGGCTGTCCGGTGTAAATCGGAGATTGTACTTTATTGGCTCGGTCCTGTTCCAGGTCCTATTGACATCTTGTCCGCAGTACCTACGTGAACTATTTGTAGATTTGGACGCAGACATCCGTCGCTCAGCCAGACTAGAGAGTCTGGGAAACTCGTCAGCGTTTTTTATCCCTGCCTGTCGTACATCGGCCTATCAAAACTCTTTAGCGCTATCGGCAATCCGCTTTTGGAATAGTATCCCGGACTCACTAGTCTCAGCCTCTTCTTTGAAAGTCTTCAAAATGAGACTCCTGACGCACCTACCAAAGTCTGAGGGCTGCTGTCTAGAACCTGTTGTAGCGGGTAGTGTGCAGTAGTGACATCTGCGAATGTCTTACTCGCATCTAGCTAGCTCGTTTGCCTGCGTCCTCAGCAGTATTATTAACTGTGTTGTGTCTACTATTAATTAATATTAGCTTGTACTATTTTTCTTATCTTAGACTATGTATGTTTGCTATCTGCATTTCTATATCGACTGTATTGTACTGAATGTCAAATTAATTTGTAATCTTTGATTTGCCCTTTGGCCTGCATGGGCCCCGGCATAATAAACATTGTTCTATTCTATTCTATTCTCGGCTCAATGTCTATTTTCATCACAATAATCAGACGTGCTGTGATTTTGCTCCGGTATTCTTTTCGCGTTAATGCGTAAATTGCGGCCATCTCCTCGTTCATTCGTGTTGCCTTAACAATTGTAGTGAGAGTGCATCGATCCTGACCGCGACATCGGTGGAATTTTGCTATCTCGCCTCGCAAACTGCATTTCTGTGGGTCAGTACTGTCGGGTTTCGGAGACTGTGTTACGGTTCTAGAGTGTTTACAGTGAACTGTGTGTGTTCTGTACCTGCTTCAGTTGTGAGTCTTAGTGAGGTGCTGTGAGTGTGTGGGGATTTAAAATCTGAACTACGTTGGACTTCTGTGTTTACTCTGACTCTGATTGGACTTTGATCCCTGCATACTGAGGTGATCTATTGAAGTCGTTGAGGCCGTTTTTGTTGCCTGCTGTCTCTTAAGGCGTCGAGAGCAACTTCTTGCGTCTTTCTCGTTGCCATGTCTGACGGCACCCCCCCACTCCTGTGTCGCTGAAAACCTGCAGGGGTTGCAGGAAAGAAGTAAAAAATGCTATTCGTTGTGCTATTTGCCGCGGATATTTCCATCCTAGCTGTGCCCAGCTTACCAAGGTCACTGAAGGTTCAAAGTCTCTCATGAGATGCAGGCTCTGCTCGGCAGCGGCCTCCGCCTCCTCGTCCGTGTCTGGTGTCTCATCTGCGAGGGAAAGTTCGACCAGGAGAGCATCGCCCCCCCGACCACCCTCTCTGGAAGCAGTTTTGGCGGCCGTCAGGTCAAACTCCGATTCTGTTAAGAACTCTGTCGATAGCTTTAACAAACAAGCGGTTGAAATGAATGCTAAAATTGACAAGCTCGTTGGGCTGCCAGCTAAAGTTGAGGACATCGGGAGTAAGCTGGATGCGTTGTCAGGCACCACCACCAAGCTTGCGAAGGAGTTGCGCACCAAAGTTGATACGCTCACCTCGGAAAATGTTCTCCTCAAGGCGCGTGTCACTGAGCTAGAGAATACTCAGGAGGCCCAGTCAGCCAGTATCGTGCGCCTCTCCGCGGAAAATACGGGGCTTGTCGCGCGGTTGGGAACTCTGGAACGAAATCAGTTGTCCCGGGATCTGATGATTTCGGGTGTCCCAGAGACCGAGAATGAGGATCTTCCCGCGTTGGTGCAATCTCTTGCCGCTCGCCTCTCAATTAGCCTATCCAGGTCGGATGTCTGTGAAGTAGCGAGGATTAGAAGCACAAGAGTCACAGATCAGCCGCGCTTAATTCTTCTTCGTCTCCTTTCAACGAGTTGCCGAAATCGCGTCCTCGCCGCAAAGCGCGCCGTGGGCCATGTTTACGCTGATGAGCTCGACCTGGATGGGGAGCACCCCCATAGGCCTATTTTGAATGAGCACCTTTCGCCCACTTTTGCCGCTCTGTTGGGCAAAGTGAAGAGTCTTGCCAAAAGGTGCAGCTATCGCTTTGTCTGGACCCGGAATGATGTGATCTACGTCAAGCGTGAGGCTTCATCCGAGCCGATCGCCATTCGTTCTGATGCCGATTTGCCACAGTTATTTTCAGTTCAAGCCGGGGAACCTCTGAGTCATCGCGACGATGATGGTAATTCGGATTCTGCCCACGGCTCTACAGACGCTAGCCGTGGAGGAACCATCTGACAGTCCAGGCCAGTTGAGGGACCAGCTGTGCAAAACATCCCTGTGGCTTCGTCTGCGCGACATCTGAAAATTGCACATCTCAACGCCACCTCGCTGCTCGGTCACATCGATCAAATTAGGTTATTTTTTAGATCCGGAGTCTATCATATTATATCTATTTCTGAATCTTGGCTGCATGACGAAGTGCCCGACGAGCTTGTGAAGCTAGAGGGCTACTGTCTCCTGCGAAATGACAGAATTGGTAAAAGGTGTGGTGGAGTTGCCTGCTATATTCACAACTCTCTGCTCTGTAAAATTCTTGCTTCTTCCCCGCCTCTGTTTACCAATTCTCCCGAATTTATTATATCTGAAGTTAAATCAGGCTACGATAAAATCCTTTTCGCCACCGTCTATCGCAGGCCGAAGGGTATCCTCCTGGATAAGTTTGCAGAGAAGCTTGACAACCTTGCTCATGATTACAGGAATATCATTATAACCGGCGATCTGAACTGTAACCTTAGTAGCAGCAAATTCGAAGCTACCTATCTACGCGATTTCATTTTCAGTCGCACGCTTTTTTTGGTCCCACATGGGAATACTCACCATACAATGGGCTCTAGTTCGTGGCTGGATGTCGCAATCATTGATAAGGCTGATAAATTACTCTCCTTTGCCAAATCGGCAGCCCCGTTTATTGCAGGCCACGACTTAATCGAGTTTGAATACAAAATGCCGCTGCCGCCCTTGCCAAATCGGGTTGTGACCTACCGTGACTTCAAAAATTGTGATGCGCTAGCCCTCAACGATGCTCTATGTCTGAACCTAGCACGATTACCCGTTGATCCGTCCGATAACGTTGATGTATTGGCGGAGTCTCTTTGTGATGCAGTAACTTCTACGTTAGACACCTATGCGCCAGTCGTTTCGCGAACACTAGTGAGGCCTCGTACCCCGTGGGTGACCGCTGAGATCAGGCAACGCATTGGGCTCTGCAACAGACTTTATAAAGCGGCTAAGCGGTCAGGGTCAGTTGTTGCATTTGAGCATTATCGTTCTATACGCAAGGCCATTAAGGCCCAGATTAAGAAAGCCAGGAGTCACTATATTAGGGGACGACTCACTAACCTCCCTGATGTCCCGAGCGTTTGGGCCGAGCTCCAGCGACTTGGGCTTACCAACGTGTCCGCAGCGTCACCTCTTAATCACTTTTCGGCACAGCAGCTGAACTCCTACTACTCTCGCGTAACTAGTGCGCACCCGACCTGCTCTCTGCACGACCTATCCGAACTTCTCACCGAAGGCCCGACTGCTCCTTCCCAGTTCTCTTTCTCATTGGTCCAGCTACATCAAGTCATGCCTATCCTATCATCTTACATATCTAAATCGCGTGGAAGAAGCCCCGACAACGTACACCTGCGTCACGTTGAAACTGTACTGCCGGTGCTCGCGCCTCACTTAGTGAGTCTTTTTAATCTTGCGTTGCGAAATTCTGTTTTTCCTCAGATCTGGAAGCGGGCTTTTGTGGTACCCTTAAACAAGTGCAATCCACCTGCCTCGGTTTCTGACACTAGGCCGGTAGCAAACCTTTCCCATTTGTCCAAGGTTTTTGAGTGGATTGTGGCGAACCAACTAACCTCGTATCTGGAAGACAATAGTCTGCTAGACCCGGTCCAGGTCGGTTTTCGCCGAGGTCACAGCACTCAAACCGCGTTACTTAAAGTACTCGATGATGCGAAGAAGGCGGTTGATAACAGATCTATCACTATCCTTCTCTTATTAGACTTCAGTAAGGCGTTCGACAGCATAAACCATCGGATGCTTTTGTCTAAACTCCATCGCTGCGGCTTCTCTGCTGGTGTAGTCACGTGGTTCCACTCCTATCTTACAGGTAGAACTCAGGCTGTCCTGGACTCAACGGGCGGGCACACTAGCTTCCTAGACAATCTCTCAGGGGTACCTCAGGGCTCCGTCCTTGGGCCGCTTCTTTTTTTGATTTTCATTAACGACGTAGGCCTGTCTCTGCGGCACACAAAGCATGTGATTTTCGCGGACGATCTGCAGATTTATCTGCATGCAGCCCCCTGTGATATCCAGGCAGCTGTCAGTGCGATAAGTAGAGATGCGCTGGCTGTTTCATCCTGGGCCGTGGAAAACGGGTTGCAGTTGAATGTGAGTAAGACTAAGGCCATCATCTTGGGTAGTTCTGCTTTTATTCGCCAACTCAAGGATTTAGATGTACCGCAAATTGTCATCAGCGGCCAGCCTGTGCCCTATGTTGAAACGGTTCGAAATCTGGGTGTTTATCTGTCTGCTGATCTTACATGGAACAGTCATGTATCGCAAGTGTCACGCAAGGTCCATGCCACGCTGCGCAAACTTGAGCATCACAGTGACTCACTTCCACCGCGGGTCATATCGTTGCTGGTCACG